>CM062804.1:1494593262-1495793262 GCA_031772625.1 Pinus tabuliformis | reverse complement strand
GTGCCCTTACATTATTATTGTTATGTCGGCTCTGGTTATGTTATGACCCCTTAGACTCCTATATATAGAAAGGAGGTCTTTTCATTTGTATCATCCAAGAATTGTTCATTTATGTAATATAAAGGAGGTTGCCCCCTCGAAGAGGCTGAATTCTAAGGCATTGATCTATCTTTTCTATCTTTTCTTGAGCTAGTTTCATAACAATTGTACTTTTTGACATGCTGGGATAAGCATGGATATGACAATAGAAGCAAGGTTGTTTGGTAAGGACAGTGCGGTCTTAGGATGTGCAGTACTGGTGTCGTGTACATGTAGTATATGTAGTATTGTGTACATATGATGTTGTGTGCCTATTGTATATATAGTGTTGTGTGTATATTGCATATGTGGCATTGGGTATAGATGGTACTATGTACATGTTGGATATGTGGTGTTATGTACATGTTGTATATGTAGTGCTATGTACATATGGTGTTGTGTGCATGTTGTACATGTGGTGCTATGATCCAAAATGGATTTTGGGTAAATTTCTAAGTCTAAGTGCTCCTCACAAAGGAAAATGAAAGTCCAAGGATGCTCCTAGAAATAGTCCTATTACGTAGATCTTTTCATTTTGGATCTACTGCATCTTGAATGGGCTAAAACGGACCTCAGGTGCAGAAGTTATCGCAGAAAGAAGATTTCCTTTATCCTTTGAAAAAGGAGGCATTTCTCATAAAAATTGGCCTAAAAGGCTTTATAAAGGAAAATCACATCGGAAAGGTCGAGTGGAGGATCTAAAGCGGAGGCAGAAGGAACCTCCAACTACGACCTCCGACTTATCACATCGGAGGTAGGCCTTCACCCGATGTCGGGACCCGAGGCAGGGCGATGAAGCGATTGCGATGATCGGCGTTGGTGATCGGCGTCGGAAATCGACGTCGGCGATCGGCATTGGCGATCGGCGATCGGCATCGGCGATCGGCATCAGCGATCGGCGATCGGCATTGGCATATGCAAATAATATAAGGGAAGGACCCCAGGCCAATGCAACATTGCGATCGCTGATATCGGCGTCAATGTATGCCATGCCATATGGAAAGACCCCCGGGCCGTAGCAAATGTGATATGCGATATACCAATCCGTGGCATGCGATCTTAGCCATCGGATCAGAAAAGAGATCAATGGCCATGATTTAATCGGTGGTCGGGAGATCGGTGATCCTCGACACAAAGGGCTAATGCGATAGTGATATGCGATGCAATATGGACCGTCCGATCGGGGATCAGATCAACGGTCCAGATTTATTCAGCGATCGCCAAACCCCGATAATAGGGCCAATGTGATTGCGGTAGTGATAAGCGATAAAACACCAGACCTGGCAGGATTATAGACCGGATTCTATAATTTTTTAAGTCTGGGAATTCGGATTTTTCAATGTATTCCTGTGTATTGGGGTTTTGGCAAATCCACCTATGCGATATGATATGTGACTAATGGCAGACCTGATAGGGTTTATAGGGGCGATTTAATGGAATTTGAAGTCCGAATTTCACGCCCGATAGTGTATTTTTCGGAAAATCTCTGTGTATTGGAACTTTTGTCCATTTTCGGGTTTTTGCCTGGAAAAAGGCCCCGATCCCTTTGTAACAGCTCATGATCACTGTGCCACATTGCAAGTAGGCATTTTGTAGACAATGATGCGTTTGGGAATGCGTAGAGCCATAGAGCCACAGAGCCAAATGGCCAGTTGAAGAGACAGAGAGCAGAGAAGCCACAGAGCTGCAGAGGGATGATTACACGCAGAGAAACGGTTGGGGAAGCCGCAGAGCTGGAAAAATGCCTCAAAGGATTCAGAGAGCTCAATTGACGGGGTCGCTGAATATTGTTGTAGCTAATGCGCAGAGAGCTAGAGGTCCCTTAAGGAGAGTTGTTAGCTAAGAGAGAGCGAAAAGCTAGAGAGCACGATTGGTTGGCAGCAAAGCTGCTAAAGGTCGTTGGAAGGTTGAAAAAGGTGGCTTGGAGGTTGAGCAAACCATTGATGCACGCAAAGGCCAAGAGAGAGCTCAGAGAAGCTAGAGCCGAGAGCCAGAGCCAGAAATCCGAGAGCTTCAGAGCCAGGGATGAGATGGTGTTCTAAGCCCATTGTGTTCTATGTAAACCAGTGGATTTGAGCATGGAGCTTGTAAAATAACTGCTGCCATAATCCCAGAGAACCTAGTCAAGTTGACTAGAGCTCAAGGAAACGTAGCCCAAGAGTTTTGGGTGAACTCAAAATTAAGATTGTTGTTATAAGTGTTGTTTTATTGCTGCATCTTGCTATTATGAGTGTGTTGCCTATTTGTTGCTTTACTTATTGTCATATGTATTTTATACCAACATAAGCAAGTGAACTTACAGCACATAACGGTTTTAAAACAAATATAAGCATACACCTATGTTCAAGCACATTATTAATTCCGCAATTGGTTAATCACTAGATCTTGGGAATATATATATCTAATATTTGAAAGTGGGAGAGCTTCTTGTAAGTTAGACAAGAAGCCTTTAGTGCCCCATTTTCAGATCAAGTGGTATCAAAGCTTAAAAATTGATTAAGCCTACCTTCAAAGAAGGTTATATCAAAAATAGCTATACCATGAAGCAGGTGACATCATGATGCAAGTGGTATCAAATCAGAATGATTGATTGATAGAGAAAAGATTGATTTTCTGAAAGGTGTTTGGGCGGTCAAGGATTGGTTGTATGCTTGTTTGCAAATTAACTATTCTTTGAGTTTGCAGAGGTGAAGGGAAAGCTATTGTTAGTTGAGTCCAGGAGATGACAAGAAGGAAGAAGGGCTAAAGGCATTATTCTTATCCCAAAGGACCTCAAAGCAATTCTTGAAGCATAGGAGGTTTCTTGCAAAAGTTTTCTTGAATAAGCTCTTTGATAGTCTTGCTTGAGGTTCTTTTGTGCATTTTGATAATGACAACTTCTACAAGTGAGTCCTCAAATTCCTCCTTCATCACAAGATTCTTTAATGGAGATATGAAGAAAAACTTGTTCATCATGATGGAAAAGGTGAGAGAAATGTATGAGGATGGAAGGAAGAGAAGCATACTTAGAGAGTAGTTGAATTCCGTGGAGGAAGAGAAGAAGTTGCTTTCTGACAAATTGCAGGAAATGGAGAGGCAACTTCATATTGCAAATATGAACCTAAAAAGGATGCATGAGTTGGAGATACAGCTCTTTGTTGACAAAGAAGCCTTAGTCAAGTATCATCTTGAAGAAGAGGTAAACCATTCCAGTTTGTCTTCAAATTCTTCTAAGAATTCTTATATTGGTTATTTTGAAAAGCATACCAGAGGCATAGGTTCCAAGCTAATGTCCAAGATGGGCTATGAGGGGAAAGGCTTGGGTAAACATGCACAAGGTATTGTTGAGCCAATAATGGTTGAGGAAAGGCCTAAGTATTTTGGTCTTGGCTATGGACAGTCTTATGGATAAAGTTCCAAAGCTGCCATGAAGACCATTGAAACAACTCCAAGAAGGAGTTTCATTTCAGGTCTTCTACCCCAAGATTGTGAAGATTGTATTCTTGGGGAATGCAATGGTGTGAAGCATACCTTGCAGAAAGAAGGTGTATATCAACATACACTTGAACCAAAGAGTTGTGGAAACTCTGACAGCCTTGAAGAGATTGATGGTGTTCCAAAGGGAGCTACTTCTTCGTTCAGCTCACCTCCTCATGAAGGTAAAAGAGGTGGAAGAGAAAGGTATAAATTTGGTTCTTATCATATTCCTTTTGATTATGTTCAGCATGATAAATTTCCACATAAGCATGGGAAAATAATTGCATGTTCCTTTTTTGGTTTGGATAACCATAATGTTTCTAGATGTTGGAAGAGAATGGCCACATACAGGAAACTTTTGAAGGAAAAGAAGCAAGAAGCCAAAGGTCTATTAGACAAGGCAAATCATGTTGTCAAGAGGATGCACATGTGTTTCACTTACTACCATAAGCAAGGGCATCTTGCTGAAAGGTGTTGGACTCTAAATCCAGCAATGCTTCCACAAAAGCTAAAGAAGGTGGAAAGAGAAGATGGCAAAAATGGAAAGGAAGATTCCATGAATGATGTGTCTCAGGATGATTCACATGTTGATGCTGATGTGAAGACAAAGGAAAGACCTTTGAAATGGATTCGTAAGAAATGGTTAGAGTTCTTAGCCAATTTAAGATTGCATGTCTTTTGATATAAGGCATCTGTTTGCATTTCTTTGTTGATGGAATGCAAGTTGCAGGTTTTTACCAAGATGGTGAATGGAAAAAGGTTGAATAGGAGACTCACTTTGTTGCTGCAACATTATGTTCATTTCAGCTTCGAAAGTACAGTGTGCTTAAGCGAAATTTGAAGGATGAAATGCATGCATGAGCTTGATATGCATGAACACAAGGATGTTGATGATTTCCTTGTATTTAAACATGTATGTGTGATTAACTTGAAGAGTTGGTTGCTTTGTTTTAAACATGCATGTAATATTGACTTGAGAAAAGTTGATTTGGTCTCCAAGATGGAGATAATGATGAAGTGTTTCATCTTTGAAAAAGAGTCCTAGAGGTCTTTTCCTACATGCTTGACTTGAAGGGTCATTTGGTTTAAAGGCATGTTTTGTGGGCTTGTTATCAAGTCCATCATTTGTATGCAGATGTAAGACATGGAGGTGTTCACAAGATGTGAAATCTGTTTCTTTTGTTGAAGCAGGAGCTTAGGCCTTTCAGTTGTCATCTATATTTATGTTGTTGTTAACAATTGTTGTTGACAGCTTTTCAAACAGGTATAAATGAGAATTTTTTGAAGCAAATGTACTTCGCATTTGTTTGAGCCACCTTGGATCAATGATCAAGGCAGAGAAGTTCAAACTACCTTCTGTGACCATCTCAGTAGGAGTTCCGCAAGAAGGCAAGGAGGAAGAAAGTTCTTCCCAGGAAGACCAGCACATCCAGGAAGGAGAGTGGTCAAAGGCTTTGGTTCAGAGGCACTATGCAAGGCAAGTGTGTGGAGGCTGAAAGAAGAGGGTCATGTTACTCTCATTTACCGTTCAGATCAGTATATCAGTCTTTTGGAGACCAAAAGTTCTTTTAGTGGGAAGGCGTGATCCAAAATGGATTTTGGGTAGACTTCTAAGTCTAAGTGCTCCTCACAGAGGAAAATTAAAGTCGAAGGATGCTCCTGGAAATAGTCCCATTGCGTAGATATTTTCATTCTGGATCTACTGCAACTTGAATGGGCTAAAATGTACCTCGGATGCAGAAGTTATCATAGAAAGAATATTGCCTTTGTCCTTTGAAAAAGGAGGCATTTCTCCTAAAAATTGGCCTAAAAGGCTTTATAAAGGAAGATCGCATCGGAAAGGTTGAGCGGAGGAACTAAAGCGGAGGTGGAAGGAACCTCCAACTACGACCTCCGACTTATCGCATCAGATGTAGGCCTTCGCCCGATGTTGGGACCCCAGGCAAGGCGATGAAGCGATTGCGATGATCGGCGTCGGCATAAGCAAATAATATAAGGGAAGGACCCCGAGCCAATGCAACTTGTGATCGCCGATATTGGTGTTGGCATATGCCTTGCCATATTGCAAGACCCCCGGGCCATAGCAAATGCTATATGCGATATACCGATTCGCAGCGTGCGATCTCAGCCGTTGGATCGGAAAAGAGATCAACAGCCAAGATTTAATCGGCGGTCGAGAGATCGGTGATCCCCAACACAAAGGGTTGATGCGATAGCGATATGCGATGCAATATGGACCATCCGATCAGGGATTAGATCAACGGTCCAAATTTAATCGTCGATACCTGATAATAGGGCCAATGCGATTGTGATCGTGATAAGCGATAAAAGGTCAGACCCGACAAGATTATAGACCTGATTCTATAATTTTTGAAGTCCAGGAATTCAGATTTTTCAATGTATTCCTGTGTATTTGGGGTTTTGGCCAATCCACCTATACGATGTGATATGCAACTAATGGAAGACCCAATAGGGTTTATAAGGGCGATTTAATGGAATTTGAAGTCTGGATTTCACGCCCGATAGTGTATTTTTCGAAAAATCTCTGTGTATTGAAATTTTTATCCATTTTCGGGTTTTTGCCTGGAAAATGGCCCTGATCCCTTTGTAACAACTCCTGATCACTATGCCACGCTGCAAGCGGACATTTTGCAGACAATGATGTGTTTGGGAACGCGCAGATCCATAAAGCCACAGAGACAGATGGCCAGTTGAAGAGATAGAGAGCAGAGAAGCCGCAGAGGGATGATTACACGTAGAGAAACAGTTGAGGAAGCCACAGAGCTGGAAAAATGCCTCAAAGGAGTTAGAGAGCTCAATTGACAAGGTCGTTGAAGATTGTTGTAGCTAACGTGTAGAGAGCTAGAGGTCGCTTAAGGAGAGTTGTTAGTTGAGAGAGAGCGAAAAGCCAAAGAGCACGATTGACTGGCAGCAAAGCTGCCAAAGGTCATTGGAAGGTTCTAAAAGGTCGCTTGGAGGTCGAGCGAACCATTGATGCACGCAGAGGCCGAGATAGAGCTCAGAGAAGCCAGAGTCGAGAGCCAGAGCCAGAGCCAGAAAGTTGAGAGCTTCAGAGCTAGGGATGAGATGGTGTTCTAAGCCCATTGTGTTCTGTGTAAACCAGTGGATTTGAGCGTGGAGCTTGTAAAAGAACAACTTCCATAATCCCAGGGAGCCTAGTCAAGTTGACTAGAGCTCAAGGAGACGTAGCCCAAGAGTTTTTGGTGAACTCTAAATTAATATTGTTGTTATGTGTGTTGTTTTATTGTTGCACCTTGATGCTATGCATGTGTTGCTTATTTGCTACTTTACTTACTGTCATATGTATTTTATACCAGCATAAGCAAATGAACTTACAGCACATAATGGTTTTAAAACAAATATAAGCATACACCTATGTTCAAGCACATTATTAATTCTGCAATTGGTTAATCACTAGATCTTGGGAATATATATATATCTAAGCTTTGAAAGTGGGAGAGGTTCTTGTAAGTTAGACAAGAAGCCTTTAGTGCCCCATTTTCAAATCATGTTATGTACATATGGTGTTGTGTGTATGATTGTATGTGTGGCGTTGTGTGCATGTGGTGTTGTGTTGTGTACATGTTGTACATGTGGTGTTGTGTACATGTCATAAATATGGCGTTGTGTACATGTGGTGTTGTGTACATGTCGTGCATGTGGTTTTGTGCGTACACGTTGTACAAGTGGTGTAGTGTACATGTGGCATTGTATACACGTTGTGTATGTGGTGCCATGTACATGTGATGTTGTGTGCACGTTGTGCAGGTGGTGTTGTGTACAATTGGTATTGTGTATATGTTATACATGTGGTATTGGTGTACATGTGGTATTGTGTTCATTTCGTGCATGTTGTGTTGTGTACATGTGGTATTATGTATGTGCATTATGTAGTCGTGGCATCGTGACGTGTATTCATTGTGTTGTACTATGTGTACATATGTGTATTGTGTTGTACATCAAATGTAGGAGTAAGTATTGTGTTGTGTTGTACACCAGGTGTAGATGAATATGTCATGATTTATATCAGGTGCAAGTGTATGCATTGTGTGGTGTTGTACAATGTGTGTGGATGTATGTATTGTGATGTAAATTGTGTATATGTACATGATTGAAGAAAAGAAAAATGCACTAGGTGCTTGCTGGGTGTGGAAACCAATCCGGTGTGTGTATGGAAAGGACAAAGGACAAAGGTAGAAGCAAAGGACCGATTAAAGGATAAGTATCAGTATTTTATTTAAGTCTTATTATGCATGTGACCTATGATTCTGATTTATGTTGGTTACATGTGATCTATGATTCTGGTTTATGATGATTGCATGTGATTCATGATTTTTATCTATAATGGTTGTGCTTCAACCTAACCGGATGTGATATGTTTATACATAATGATTTGATCGAAGAGTTAGTTTTTCTTGATGTGACAGGAAGCAAACAAAATTGCAAGTGCGCCTCGTTGAGGAGCTACCAATGAGGTATGATTTGGATTTATTTCAATTTGTTTTGAGTCTAATGGAAAGTATGTGCTTGGTACAGGAAATCATGGAAAAATGCCCAGTTTGGGTAGTTGGAATTGGTTGTCAAGGAATTAGCAACAAAAAAAGGAATTGGAACAGGAAATAGTATGTTGGTAAAGCATTCAAGAGCAGGGCCATTGTGGGACATTGGTACCCAATAGTGTCCATTGATTTCCATGAGCATGCTATGATTGGTATGATGGTTTTGAGGTAGGGATATGCCTTGGTTTTTGGACCTTCCAATGTGAGGAAACCTTGCCAATGGATGGATCGTTCAAGATAGGGGATGTTGGGGAACTTGGAAGGTGAGTGATTGCATAGAAGGGAGTGATCGGATTTCCTGAGGAACTGTGCACCAAAGAAGGGAAGGTCGGGAATGGATTTTTTTTGTCATTAGCATTGCCAGATGGAATCATATGCACATTGGGAGTCTGCCTTGGAGCAATGATCCGGTAACTATTCACTGA
Organism: Pinus tabuliformis; assembly: GCA_031772625.1. Classification (NCBI taxonomy): domain Eukaryota; kingdom Viridiplantae; phylum Streptophyta; class Pinopsida; order Pinales; family Pinaceae; genus Pinus; species Pinus tabuliformis. Next base: position 1,495,784,723 of record CM062804.1, on the reverse strand, counting down.
GAGGACAAGTGGCAAAGGAACATAGCACTAGACATTGGATGCAGATTTGATTTTGATAGTGGATTCTAGACTTACTCGGAAGGAGGTGAATCCTAATATTACTTTGAGGGTGGAGGGATGAGCCTCTGGATTCCCTTGTTGCGAATGCAGGCATCATATCCTTTTATTTGTTGGTTGAGAAAATTTGCATGTGTATATGTGTATATTATTGTAAACATTGTATCGAGATGGATTTATAAAGCTCCATAGACAATATGATTATTTGTTGGTTGAATAAAATGTGCATGAGAGTATATATGGTTGTTATTGTGAATATCGCAATGAGTTGTGTTATAAAGCTTCATTAAGTGGTATGTTTGTCATGTTTTCAGTAGTTGGTCATTGTAAATACTGCAATGGGTTGTGTTATAAATTTCAATAGGTAGAGTGTTTTGCTTCTCAGCAGCCTTGTTGGTTGTAGGTGTCATTGAACACCGAGGACAGTGTTCCCTCAAGGGGGAGGGTTTTGTGACATCCCTGGTCAAAATTCCATGTAATAAAGTTAATAAAGGAAAAACAATAACCAACGTGATGGGACACATATTCCAAGCTGAGTATTGGACAAGACATCCTAGTGGGTGTTCATTTCGGTTATTATGGCTAAAGGAAATTGGCAAAGGCAATGGAAAAGGCCTTGAAAAGGAAAATAGGCATTAATTGGAATTTTATTTGTGAAAATAAAGGAAATTAGGAGAAAATGAAACTAAAAGGTCACAGGTTGCATGTGAGGAGGAAATTGAAGGAAAATAATGGAAAATTGAATAAATTAGAAGCCGCGTTAATAAAAAAGCTTCTAAGAATCAGTTGGTAACCTTTTGTCACTTCAGTTTTAGAGATCTCTTTATTCTCTCTCTTGGAGCAGTCTTGGAGCATTCTAGCATTGGATTAAGGGAAGCAAAGGAAGGACCAAGAAGGCAAAGGAAAGAAAATATCAAGTAAGGAAGAGCAGCATCTAGCAGCTACAACGGGATTGTTTGCAGGTATCGATTTGCATGTGTGATTTCCTTGCTAGATTTGGCATGCATGTGTGTATTTGGTTCTCTTGTTGTCATTGGCATGGGTTTTTCTAGGTGTGACGGTGTTCTTCAGACTTTCCTTGTCATTTCCAGATAGCATGGTGTGATGGGTTCTCCTATATTTGGTTGAGTTGGATTATCGGATGGTTTCAAAACTAAGTGAGGTGGTCTCTGAAAGAAAGAACACGAGGCCTAGGAATCCCTAAACCGGAGAAGCTTATAATTGTGGTAAAGTTGGATTTTGTGTGCCTCGGTTGGAATAGGATTCCTCGACTAGTGAATGGCGAGATATATGGTAAATCCTAGAAGTGTATTCCCTCGAGCAGGCCTAGGAATCCTTAACCGGTGAATGGAGGGATATATGGTAAAGCCTGGAGAGTGGAGTCTTAATTAGGCCTAGGAATCCTCGACCATTGTATGGTGGGATATACGGTAAATCCTAGGGACTAGGAGAGATGCAAATTCCTCACGGTGAAGGCGGAGAAATTCAGTGGCATCCATGCTTGTTTAGGACCTAGTGATCCAGAGTGGATTATGGTAAAGCTTGAGGAAACCTGGTTTAGTTTGGTTTTGGGTCCCACATTCATGCTTGTAATATAGCACGCAGGTGATTACCTGAAAGAAATATTTGGTTCAACCCAATCTATGGTTGGGTGTTACATGGAAGTCCTTGACTTGGTTGGATTTTGCATTCATTAATAAGAGCTTTTTTTCCTTGGTATTTCATGTGTTACTAAATGTATTGGCTTATATGTGGATTTTATGGTTGTTATATCCTTATTATTTCTATTGGTTATATGTTGGTTATGAGTATGTTTATGATAGACTTGATGTATGGATCTCATCACATATTGATTAGTAATTGAAAATACAATGAAAACATTACCCAATAGATGATAATGCAACTATTGTGATATGGCCACAATGCTTCTTTACAAATACCAAATAAGTATGAGACCCCTATGCTTAGAATTCTATTGTTAGGACCTACAGATTACATATTTGTGACATGTTTGACGAAATTCTTGTCCTGACTAGTAGGGATCTGGTCAATTCCTTACTCAATTGTTTGCATTAGTACCTTTGTTTTAATGTCATTTATCATTTCTGAAAGTTTCATGAAGCTCCAGATAGTGGCTTGAGATCTGGCACTGAAAAAGTGGCACAAAATCTGGGGACGTTGACTCAGAACTCGCTGAAAAATTCCAGAGTTGTTGGCATGCCCTTGCTATGGGAGGAACTGGAAGGCCTGAGTCGCATGGATGGCTTTTCATGGGAGCATCTAAGGGTCCAAGTCAATGAAATGTCAATTTTCCTCAGGGGTTGGTCACCTGGAAGGGTTGGTTGGCTCATAAAGGTTTTGTAGCATGTGTGAAAAGTCAGATTGGTTTGGTTTTTTCAATTCCACTTCCTTAACTGTACATGGGGAGTTGAATCATATCATAGTAGCCTCTCGTCACATGTTTACCCTAGTGGACCAGTTAACTTGGGTAGATGTGGGAAGAAGGTGTTACATTAGGGCAAAAAGGGGCAAAAGAAAGGGCTCTATTTTCAAAATCCTCCGTAAAAAGATTTGTCACAATAGGAGAGAGAGGGGAGCCCACAGCAACTCCATAGGTTTGCTTATAAATTTCATCTTGAAATCTAGATAAAGTATATTTTAAGAAAATACTGACTAATTTAGTTGTATTTGGATCAATGATGTTATTAATGATGTTGGTGGCCTTGTTAATGGAGATCTTAGTGAAAGAGAGACAACATCAACATTGACCAAAATATTATTAGGCTCGAACTTAAAACCTTTAATTTCATTGATGAAAGAGGAAGATTCATTGACGAAGGAGTTAGAATTACCAACAAGAGGCTTAAACTTCATGGCTAAATGCTTAGCAAGGAGATAAGGAGGCCCACCAATTGTATTTACAATAGGTATTAGCGGAGCAACTTCTTTGTAGATTTTTAGAAGGTCATAGATCTGTAGGGTGAGCGGATTTGTCTCAATAACCTTTTTACTTATATTGGAATAAACAATATCAGACGTGATAGCATTAGACACTTAGAAATTTTTCAAAGATAATAATAATAAAATTCAATATGGGTTATAAATAAAGTATTGAGATATATTTAAAAATATATTAAAAAGAAAAACATTTTAATGTAAATAATATGGTTTGTGTGTGTGTGTGTGTGTGTAGGGACCAACCCTAAAAAATTTTGTTTTTATTTTTAAATACTAAATATTAAAAATACAACCATAAAAAAATACCATTGGGAACTCAAGAAATTATTAAGCATTATATAAAACTTTCCTAATATCACTTTATTGAACATATCATCTAATTTACATGTGATTAATTAAAACCATAATGAAATCATACAAAAGAATATTATAACAACATAGGTATCGTTCACCAGGAGACGAGATTCAAATTGGCTTGCCACTAATTGCCCTCCTTTGTTGTCGGTCACCCCCAAGTGTGAATGCTGACGTGCTTAAACCGAATGAAATGACCCATCGGTTTACCTCCCAGCCTACTCCTTAGGTACTCTCCTTCCCCGCGAACCCCCGAGCTGCAATGGGGTTGTACAATGGAGGAATGTAATAGCTTGTAGAGGAGAGCATTCTTTGGTTAAAGAGTCCCCTCTCTAAATTCCTCTACCTCGCCAAGCTCACTATAGCTCGTAGTCACTACTCGTACATAGTCTCATCCATCCAACAATAGGGTAAAGAAAAAGTCCCTTCTCTCATGGTTTTCCCCTTCTTTCATAGGAGTCCTCATAGGTGACACTTGGTATTTCATGCATAATTAATTATTTTTTATAATTCAATAGTTTGCTTATTCACCCACCCATGTGTCATTCTCTCATCAAGGATCTTCATACTTATTTACTTAAATTTTAATTTAAAACTAATGTTTTTCCTCACCTCAATAAGGTTCCTATTTCTTCTCCTAGTTGTCCCTTGATCCCCCTTTTTACTCCTTAATTTGTGTTCATTACTAAATTCAATTCATAATTCAAGATTTGATCCCCTATCTACTCCCTAATTTAACTCAAGTTATCTCTTAGATGGATAATCTTATGTTGGTTGTTGCCACATGGAGGTTCTCTAAATTTCTCTAAAATTTAATTTATAAATATTATTTTAATTCACCATCATCTTCTCTTAATTAGGTTTAGCTATTTTAGGATTAATATTTATCCTTAGATTTATGTCCCTCTTTCCCCTTTTTACTTAATTAAATTACATTACCTACCTAATATTTTCCAACTTGGGAAGGGTAGAGTTTTTAAGGTAAAATATTTTGTTTCTTCCTATTATCCCCTTAACCCAAGTTTTATTCTTGATTTAATTACCTCGGTTATAATCATCATTTACCACTTGATGTGAATTTACATGGTTTTCATATCTTGATTATATTTATTAATTTATTTATTTTTAATGATTCCAAGGGTACCAAGTTTGGTCGTGCCCTTCAAGAAATTCCCTTGAAGTTCCAAGGGTGTCACGCCTAACAATTTATTTGTGATGTCAAGGGTGCCACACCTAACAATTTATTTGTGATGTCAAGGGTGCCACGCCTAACAATTTATTTGTGATGTCAAGGGTGCCAAGTTGGTTGTTCCTTTCAAGAAATTCCCTTGAAGTTCCAAGGGTGCCACGTCACTTGCCCTTCAAGCATTTAGTGGCTACGAGGGGAAATTATAGGTGCAACGACAAAGACCACTATCATCTCTTATGTCACCTGTTATAGTGAGACTACTGGTGTCAGGGATCAAGGAATCTACCTTGATGCGCGCCCCTTGGTAAAATCCTCATGATCGACCCAACTTTGGGACCTGCCCTCATGACATCGTGATCTTCAAGGCGAAGGTGTTTCAACCTTTCCAGCCCAAGTCATAGCACCAGTGCTAGTGGGTGAGATCAGGGACACTGTCCCACCCCTCCCATGCAGTTCCATCCAATTGTACAACCCCATCATCCATATGTGAGTCATTCGGCCAAGCAACTAATATGTGCCTGCAACCACTAACATATCATCATAATATAGATAAACATATATATAAGGTTTCAAAATTGACTTAGAATTTCAAAGACAAAATACAAATTTTCATCAAACCAGGTGTCGTCAACTCGTCATATGCGAGTGCCCATGTGGTTTCCTGCCATACTCAACAATCATCAATAATAAGGTTTCTCAATGTTAGTCATTGTCATATTAGCATCATCAACATCACCTAGTCGTTTGCATCATTGTTCATTGTGAACCAGAACTAATGCAAGTAGGTAACATAGTGGGCACATCCATCATGACTATCATCATCATAATACATATCCATCAAAGCTATCAACATCGTAATATCAATAGAAAACATACATATCCATCAAAGCTATCATCATCATGATATCAATAGAGAGCATACGTATCCTTTATTGTTATCATCGTCATAAATTCAATAGAGACCAAACATAACCATTCATGCTACAATCATCATAATATCAATAGAGAACATGCATAACCATTAATGCTACAATTATCATGATACCAATAGATAACATACATAAACATCACAACCACTAATAATAGATTCATGTGTCTGGATTCTCAAAAGGAGGTCCTCAAAGAATAAAGTGTGGGCCTTAGGGATAAATAAATGTTAATGTCATATCATTGTCAGTCAACTAGAGCGGGGCACTACATACACCCCCTCTTAATAATAGACTTCGTCTCGAAGTCTTTGGAATAGGTATGGAAAACGGTGATGCATCTCCTTGGTGCCCTCCCAAGTAGCTGAACTAGGACTATAATTGTCCCACTGGACCTTAACCTGGTCCACTAACCATCATCTAAGCTGCAAATTTCTTTGGTCCAGTATGCGAACTGCTTCGGCCATTACTGTTCCCTCGTCCGAAAATGACCAAAGTCAATAACATGCGAAAGATCTGAAGTATAAAGACACAAAACAGAAATATTAAACACATCATGCGTACACGCTAAAGATGGAGGTAAGGCAAGCCTATATGCCACCAGCCCTTTCTTTTGTAAGATTACAAAAGGTCCCACAAACCGTGGAGACAATTTTTCTCCCTTTCCAAATATTATAGAGCTTTTTTTGGGGGCCTTACTTTCAAGAACACCCCATATCCCACTTCATAACTTCGGTCTACTCGATGAGCAACAGCATAGCTCTTTTGTCGATCTTGTGCTTCTTTTAGCCTCCTCCTAATCATAGTCATTTTTTCTTCCATCTCTTGCACCACTTCTGGTCCTATTAATACTTGGTTCTCTAGTCGATCCCAATTGAGAGGTGTTCTGCAAGGTCTTCCGTATAAGAACTAAAATGGCACCATCTTGATGGAACTCTGATAACTATTATTGTAAGAAAATTCCACGAGGGGTAAAAACTCCTCCCATCTCTTTTGTTGGTCCATCACATACATCTGAAGCATGTCTTAGAGGATTTGATTTGTCATCTCTTTCTTCCCATTTGTCTTAGGGTGATAAGCAGTGCTAAAGTTCAACTGGGTTCCCAAGGCTTCTTGGAAACTAGTCCAAAACCTTCCTGTAAACACTGCTCCCCTATCAGATATGATCTTCCCGAGGCACTCCATGTAATCTCATAATCTCATCAATAAAAACTCTGTCTATTTTTGGTGCCTTATATGTAGTCTTAACTGGTATGAAATGGGCACTCTTGGTCAACATGTCCATCACTACAAATATGGAATCATGTCTTCTTGAGGTCATTGGTAGTCCCACAATGAAGTCCATTGATATAACTTCCCATTTAGATTTTGGTATCTCATGGGGTTGCAATAATCTTGCTGGATGTTTGTGTTCATCTTTTACTTGTTGACACTCTAAGCATCTTGCTACCAATTTCACGATGTCCTTCTTCATCCCTTTCTAAAATAAAAGTGGTTTCGGGTCCCCACTCATATTTTTAAGACCAGGGTGTGCCATGTATACTGTGTGATGTGTTTCATTCAAGATTAACTAGCATATATCTTCATTCGGTGGTACATATATCCTTCCCCGAAATCATAGTAGCCCATTGTTATCAAGGGAGTATTCTTCATATTTTGGGACCCTCATTTCATCCTTCCTCAAACTTTTGCTAACCTTCTAGTACCATGTGTCTTTAAATTGTAAATCAAGCAGTTTCTCCCTCAAATTTATCTTTAAGGGAATCACTGAATATATCTGAGGCCTCCTACTTAAAGCATCATCCACCCTATTTACCCTTCCTTTTATGTAAGTGATATCAAAATCATATTCACTACATTGTCTTTGTCTTGCATTTAAGTGGTCTTGAGTGAATATGTGTTGTATCCCACAATGATCAGTCCTAAGATCATACTTCCTTCCTAGAAGGTAGTGTTTCCAAATCTTTAGTGCATAAACAATTGTTGCCATTTCTAGATCATGGGTTGCGTAGTTTTCTTCATGGGTTCTAAGTTTCCTTGATGCATAAGCTATTACTCTTCCTTCTTGCATCAATACACAACTCCTCTTGAGATGTCATATGAGATGAACATCCCGACTCAATATACCATGCTTCACTTTCTTCACTATGTGCCATCAAACTTGCGATGAATAACTTCTCATTCCTAGTTTCTTCAACAACTGTATTAGCACCTTTTCACTCCATATCTCGCATTTTTTCATAATAATCTCTTTCAAGATGGCCAAACTTTTGCAATAATAACATTGTGGTCCTCCACCGCTTCCTCCATTTATGCCTCCATCTCTTCCTTGCCCTCTTCCGCAAGATCCATCTCTACCTCTTGCTCTAAATTGACTAGGATTCCTTCCTCTACCTCTCGAAGGAGATGCATTTCCTTATGAATTTTGTCGATTTTTGTTTTGATTCTGATTATGATATGGACCCCTACTCCTTCCTCTTCCTCTGTGCTTTGTGAAAATGCATGTTCTACTTGATTATATGTTTTATTCTCTTCAACAGTTAACAAGAATCCACTTAATTCATCAATTTTCATGGTTTTTAAATCATTGGAGACCATAATATTGGTAGTGACCATCTGAAACTTAGGTAGAACACTTCTTAAAATCTTCTCAATTAGCCTTCTTTCTGGAACATTTTCACCTAATGACCTCATGTGATTAACAAGATCTTGAATTTTTGTGATGTAATCATGAATGGATTCATTACTTTGCATATGGGCATTTTCAAAATTCCTCCTTAATGTTTGCAGTTTAGCTACAACAACACCTTCATATGTGCTTCTTTTTAAATATATCTCATGCTTCTTTAGATGATATTGCACCAATGATTCTTGGAAATATGTATTCTTCAAGATGCTTCCTATAAGTGAGAGTGCTTCATTATATTTCTTAATAAGTTCCTTAAGAGATTTATTTTCATCATCACTTAATGCTTTGAATTCATCAGGAGAAGGCATAGTGTATCCATCAGTTATAAGTTCTCATAAATCGTTGGTGATGAATATAGGTTGCATACGTTTTATCCAATAAAAATAGTTTGTGCCAACAAGTTTAGGCAATACAATAATGCTTGTTGCCATGAGGAGAGTAAGAGAAAATTAGAGAATTAGAGAGAGAAAGTGAAAAATGAACAAAATGTGTCCCGCTTCAACCCAAGACAAAAACCAAATGTCCCAAAAATTGAGACTCAACCCCCACCACAAAATATCATTTTTATAGAGGTTATAACAATGGTGCAACAAATGCACAATTACAACCAAATTCTGAATATAAATTAATGATCAATGAAAATAATTAATACTTCTCATCCTCCCTTTTCAACTTTGTTACCAATCTTTTTTTAATTTTTACAAAATATATATTATTTTTTTAAATTAATAACCTATACCCTCAATTTAAAAAAATTAAATACAAACTCAATTAAAATTATTCATTCTCCGATTTCTCCTCACTAATTATGTCTCTTACCTGCGCTTCCCACTAATTATCTCTCAAATTCATAAATATTCACTAATATAATATCTCATGGAGAATGTAAAATTCAAAAAAAATTAAACTTCATAAATTCACTATATTCTCATTCAAATGTAACGTGAACTTTCACTTAGTGAAAAAAACAAAATTCATGGATATCCATGATTCTTATTAACGCTATAAAAAGATGTGCGCATTACACTCCATAAATGGGTTTATGGCTCCTTGGACATATGGTAGTTTATGTAAATGTTGCATTGGAGGTTGTCAATCAAACGCAGTCTCAACCATAAAGAAAGTCAAATGCGGTGGCTTTACAGCACTCCACACAGGGCAAGTGCTATTTCGTAGACTATTGCAACATTAATGTGGCTTGACATGAGGTCGATATAAGACATTACAACACGTCGCTCTTTTTTTTTTCTCTCTCATCACCGTGCGGCGTGTTGTAATGTCTTATATCGGCCCCATGTCAGGCTACATTAATGTTGCAATAGTCTACGAAATAGCACTTGCCCTCCACACAACACGCAAATCTGCAGATGTCAATGAATTCCCCTGCCTTCTTGTAATGAATAAAAATATAGTATCGTCTTAAAACATAATATGTGAATAAGAATTGTAATCATATTATGAATTTTAAGATGCATTAATGTTTTTTTTGAAAACGTGCAAGATTTCTACCAAGTTACGGTCCTCCTTGTACTTACATTTAAGGGGAATGACATTTTAGGTTTAAAGTTTGATAAGACAGCCCGTGCAAACAAAGTGAGAAACACTGTAATTTTTAATGCCTTTGTCTTTTGCCAAGTAAGTTTGTAGATTGAATTTTTATACACTTTTTCTTTGCTTCGAGTTTTTTTTTCACTTACTTAGATATGTTCCTAAAGTATTATTTCTCTCTTTAAATGCTTTGCCCCCAAAAATTCCATGACTGTTCTATATCTTTGTTTTGATTGTTTTTAAATGGTCACATAAATATCTTTCGAGGATTGCTTTCAACCCATTTGTTCATTGGAATTATACACTTTACACTTGTTCTTCATGTAAGCAGCAAATTAGTGCATGCTGAACCATTGGCAGCGTAAAGGCTTGAACCTAAGGATGGGGAAGGCATTGGACCCAGTTTAAGCAACCAAAATTATATCAAAAATGTTGAAACACCAGCCAATGATCACATGCTACGTTGTTCTTCCATTGAAATTTTCAAGTCTTCTAAGCTTTATCAGAATGAATTCGCAAGTTTTGATTGTTGAGTTTGCTGGGAAAATTGCATCAACCACTCCCTTGAATTGGAAAAATGGATTATTTGCATTGTAATTGGTTTTATAAGGTTTTAAAGATTAATCCCTTAAATGTTTCCATTAATGGTAGTTCATTGCTTTCATATGGTCTCCCATGGTTGTAGATTGATTACCTGGATTTATTTTAAACATTCATGTAAATTTGTGGTATAGTTGGCCACTAGCTACCAATGTGAAACTCATTTCTGTACTAGAAACACCCTTATTTGATTACCTCAGTTTGAAGAAATCTAGGAGAAGACATTCTTCAAGTAACTAGCTATACTTAGCTTGAATCACAATATAGCCAAGTCGTATCGTTCTTTGATAATGAAATTCTGGGATCTGCATTCGCTATTCTTGTGTGTAAATTGGTTCTTTTCAATAAATATATTTCAGGATGGAAACCTGATTAGGTATTCAATGTTTGGTTTTGACAGAACACAGGTCAAAATCTGACAGAAAAGATGAAGGACTAAATAATCATATTGAAATGTCATAAGAACAGTGAATTAGTAGCTTGGAAATTACATTGCTAGTTCCACTTAATTTCATGGGAAGTGACGTGTATCAGAAACAGAAATGGCCATGCATCTCTTAGTGAATTTAAACGCAGCAATTTATAGCATGTGTGTTTCTGATCCAAATGGATCCAAGAACACTCTCCAAGTCTTCAAAAAACTCGAAAAATCATGCCAAAGACCAAAGAAAATCGCATGAGAAAACCTTTCAGAATGGGGAAAAACACTATCGAGAGGTAAGAACATGTGAAATCAGTGAAAAAATAGAGTATCAGAGGCAGAACAGAGGAATGCACAGTAGCCGTTAGATCTGGTTGATCAATGGTCCAGATCTAATCGGCATTCGCAATCGACATAGGAAGACAGCAAATATTGGCGCAAACTACATAACACCTGCAATGGCGATTGGTGGAGTCAACTAGGACATTCGATCAAGCACGCATATCGATGGCCCATGTTGCATCGCAAGATCACTATCGGTGATTACAAAGAGTGCTTGCAAACGGCCCGGGGCATAAGTGATATGTGATTGCAATCAATCGCATCGCGCTATCACAATCGGGGCTACACAGAGGAGCGGCATATACACAGACAAATTTGTGATCCGATCAACTGAACCCGAAGGTTATATATATGTTATTGCATAAGCTTTGAAATCCGCAGCAAAGCCATTTTTAATGTATTTTCGTGATTTTCGTTTATTAAATGAAATGTAAAGGATGAAGGCCGATGCAATAAGCCGGACCCGAAAGGGTTCCTTAAGGCTATTTTATATTGTTTCAAGTCCGGAGAAAAGCCATTTCTAATATATTTTCATAGTTTTAACACATTTTAAAAATACAAAGGGACGGGCCATTGCGACATGCGATGGCGACTTACAAGCAGACCCGATAGGGGCACAGACCATATTTAAGGACTTTTTGAAGTCCGAATTGAACTGAGTTTTGGCAGAATTTCATAGTCGTGAATGCATTTTCCTGTGTAAAACAGGAAATGATTGCATTTGGGATTCTGAAGGATTTCAAGGGACTAAGACACTCTTACATTACAGAATAGGTGGCCACCTCCCCTTGAGGTGTTATGCAATGATTGTGTAACGCCAGAAGAGGGATTTGAAGTAGATAGAGAACCAGGGGACAGAAATTCGAGAAGGAGAAATGCATCCCAGATTGGCTTTAAAGCCACAAACAAAGAGCAAACAGGACAGGCAGTATTGTAAGTAGTGTCGAGACAGAGCTAGGACAGAGACAGAGAGCGTTGAGAAATTCTATGTACTCAGAGAGTCTTGAGAGGTTCAAGCAAAGCTCTTGTTGTTGCATCTGTTGTGTGTGAGGCTCAAATTGAGCTCACTATTGTAAAAACTCTGCTTGAAGACATAATAGAGAGGCCACCACTGAAGGCTGGACCAGGAGATGTAGCCCAGGAGTATTAGGTGAACTCCTCATTAAATTTGTTGTGTTATGTTTTTTCTATTATGTTTTGTTTACTACTTCATTGTCTGTGTATTTCACAATCTTATCGATCCATTGCATAAAATAACATAGACAAATCCATGCACATAAGTCTGTAATACCTTATTAATTGTCTTAGATCTCATTATCAGATCAAGTGGTATCAGAGATTTAGGTTTACTAAGGTTAGACAAGCTTGTGTTGTATTGGTGAATGATAACTAGGTCAAAGCTCAAAGTAGCAGAAGGAGAACTGGTTGAAGCTAACCCAGAAATTGGTAGAGTCTATCCTAGGAGGAAAATGGCAGAAGAAAATCCCTTGGAATCAGACTCTCAGTTCATGGACAGTTTCATGACCATGAGAGCCATGGTAGAAGAAATGTATAGATAATTTAAGAAAGGTCGAAGTGAAGATTCTTCCACTTCCAAAAAAGACAAAGGAATAGAAGAATCTATTCTAGATGGCCATTCTGAAGGCAAAGGGAAAGGAAAAGAGGCTCCCCTATCCATACCTCATGATAGCCCTGAAAATAAAAAGAAGAAAACATCTTTGATTAAATTAGATGTTAAATTTGATTTGCCAATATATGATGGAGAATTAAATGCAGAGAAGCTAGATAATTGGATTAGACAGATTGATGTGTATTGCAGCATGCAGAATATTGATTCAGACAGGAGTAAAATTCAGCTGGCCAACCTACGCCTTGGAGGAACTGCCTTGGTATGGTAGGAAGGCAGGATACAAGCTGACTTGAAAAAGCATGGTAAAATTCTTTCTGTCTGGAGCGAATTTGTTTCTGCAATTAAAAAACAATTCTATCCACTAGCTTATATGCAGCAAGCTATGATGAGTTGGCAAACTCTTCGCCAATTAAAAGGGCAAAGTGTACAAAGCTAAACCCAAAAATTTAGAAAAAAGAGCTTTGATTCTAGGCATTTCTTTAGACTCACCTGAAACTTTGCTGAAGTATATAGGTGGTCTACACATCTATTTGAGGCACACCATTCTCATGCTTAACCCTACTAGCATAGATGAGGTATCTGTCCAAGCTACCCATCTAGAGGCTAGAGGCAAGAATGTGAACCCAGAGATGGGGGATCATCAAAATCCACTCCAAGCAAAAACAAGGAAAAGAGGCAGCAGAAATGGAAAGAGAGGAAGGAAAATGATGTACAAAAGGCCAAACCTTCATGCACTCACCACAAGAAGGATGGACATGATGATGAACATCATTGGTCTTTGCATCCAAAGTTGAAACCCAAAAGTTTGATGGCAAGAAGAAGAAGATTGTTGCTACTATACAAAAAGATTTGGGGTTAGACTCAGGTGATGAAACAACTGCAGCCACAGGTATAAAAGGTAAAAATTCTAAAACATCTACTAGTAATTCTGCCCAAACTATTGATAGTGAAGAAAATGAGAGGAAAAGACATGAGCTTTTTCATATTAGAGTTATTTCCAAGAATCAAAAGATTGATACTTTGTTTGATAGTGGCTCATAAGTAAACTTAATTTCTGAAGCAATTGTAAAGAAATTGGGACTACTAACCACACCTCACAAAAAGCCATATCCATTAGGTTGGGTATGTGATAAAGCAAAGCTACAAGTGTCTAGACAATGTAAACTTAGGTTTGCTTTTGGGTCAGCATTTGTAGATGACGTTGAGTTAGATATCGTTCCCGTGTATATATGTGGAATTGTTTTAGGAAGTCCTTACTTTTATGATAGAAAAGTCATTTTCTATAGAGCTGAAAATAAGTATCAACTCGTTAAATATGGAATCGAATATATTGTAAGAGCTCATAAACTCAAGAATAATTATACTCTCATAAACCCAAGGCAGATGAAAAGAATTGTAAATTCATGAAAGAATTTTTTACTGATGGTTGTAAAAGAAAAGAAACCTGATAAAACCAATGTATTTGAACGTTGTGATGCTAAACACCAAGCTGATTTAGAAAAAGTTGTTTCAGAATATGATATATTATTTCAAGAACCTAAAGGTCTGCCACCCAAAAGGGAAATTGTACATGATATTAATTTGCAGCAAGATGCTCCATTGCCTAACATCAGAATGTACAGGTTATCCACTTTAGAGAATGCAGAGATCAAGAAGCAGGTACAGGAGCTACTTGAGAAAGGGTTCATAAGACCAAGCACATTACCATGCGGATCTCCAATCATGTTGGTAAGGAAGAAAGATGGTTCGTGGAGGATGTGCATTGATTACCCAGCATTGAATAAAATAACGATCAAGAATCGTTATCCCCTTCCTCGCATTGATGATCTATTGGATCAGTTGAAGGAAGTTGTTTACTTTTCCAAGTTGCACTTGCGTAGTGGTTACCATCAGGTCAGAGTAGCAGAGCAAGATGCCTGGAAGACTGCTTTCAAAACAAAGCAAGGGTTGTATGAAAGGCTAGTTATGCCTTTTGGCTTGACTGATGCTCCTGCTACTTTCATAAGAGTTATGAATGATGTACTCAGGCCTTTTATTCATGATTTTGTTATTTGTATATCTAGATGACATTCTTGTATTCAATAAAACATGGGAAGAACATTTAAAGCATGTAAAACAGACTCTGGATGTTTTGAAAGAAGAAATCTCTATGTTAAATTATCAAAATGTGAATTTGGCAAAACATCTTTGAATTATTTGGGTCATATTGTAGGGGGTGGTGAATTGAAGATAGATCCCTCTAAGGTTGCAGTCATTGTAAACTGGCCTAAACCCAAGTCTGCTACAAAAGTTAGAAGCTTCCTAGGAGCAGCACTGTTACACAGTAATTTGTCACCATTGGTCACCGTCCCTATCGCCCTGTTTCCATACATTGGAGGACGCATTCCGGGACCTGTGAGCAGTGACATAACCCAAAAACACTTGCATTATGTTCCCCTGAGTATGTACTTCATGTTCCCTGAAGACACCTTCTGCAAATTCTCCCTGAAAAGTACTCTTTTTCCATTGGCGCAGGTCCACAGTATCTTACCCGCGCCAATCACTGAGATCCTCAAAAGAGGGCGCGACCATTGGCGCTCTGTCACAGAACAACACCCGCGCCAGCCCAGTTTGGTAATGATTTTTGACAAACGCACGCCCATCTGTTTTTTCCCTTCAGATCACGAAGTCTTTTGAGGGAAAAATCCATTTGATAGAGGTCGAGAGTCATCATCTATCCTTGACATCTATCCACAGTGGCTTTTCAGAGATAATGCCAATCCACGATGGGTGTCCTGGTTCATCGAATCTTTCTCCCTTCTCCATCTATAAATATCGGTCCTCATGCATTAGACAAGCTAGTTTTTGGAGGAATGCTAGTTGTGATTACGCTTGTCGTGAGTGATAGTGAAGCATAGAGAGGTTATGCTGCCGGAGAGGAGGTACATTGCAAGACACATATAGTTGCTCGCCCAGCCAGAGGAGAGGTTCAACGTCAAAACCTTGGTTGTAACTTTTCCCGTCTATTATTCATTAATGAACGACTGCTATTATAGTTCCAATCTCATTGTCTATTATAGTGATGTTTGATTTATTTCCTTTCTGACTGAAATATAGTTGTGCCTTGGTGGATTTTATGCTTGCATTTGTTTCTTCCTTTGCATGTGCAGGTTTCCGTTTGCAAGGATCGCAAGGATTGTGACCTGCCGGAGCGAGGGAGCAGGAATACCAACTCTGCTTCGACTATAGCGTTGGATTCCAGGTTGGTCTTCTTAATTCACCTTTAATGTACAACTAGGAACTTGCGTGGCAGCGTGAATTGATTGTGGCTAGTTCTGTTTTAGGCTAGTGGGATCGCCTCTGTCCGCAGAGGGGATTTACCTATCCAACAATTTGGCGACTCCACTGGGGAGAAGCTATTTGGAGCTTGTCTTGCATGTTCATTTTCTCTTGCTTGCTTGAGTGAATGAGCTTTCTGGGTCAGTTTTGAGATTGTTCTTTACTGTTTGATCCATCTGAACACTGTCAGCCCGGCCAGGGGTCATGTTATTTATTTTTTAAGCCGGCAAGCTTTGTTGGCGCGGTTTTTATTCTGACAGTCGCGCCAGTTGGCGCATGTTGCCTAACAGTAACCCGCGCCAATCTTTTGGTAGCGCAAGTTGCAGGCTGACAGTCGCGCTAGTCCTGTGAATTTTGCCTGTGTGTTGGTTGGAAGCTCTTTCAACTCAGATTTTTATCTTTTTATATCTTTTACAGCCTCTGGAAGTGTGTTGAACCTCTGTTTGACTGGTTTTGCCTTTATCCTTCAGTTGTTTGCTTATTTCTATTGATTTTCGTCCTAGCCCTAGAACATCTAGTGGCTTCGCGTGTCTAGCCTTCTGTGGGAAGTTTCGGTCTTTTGATTTTCCAGTCAACTTGTTGGTTGTGTTTCGCACCTATCTAGTGGTTTGTTAAAGCTTGGTCTTCTATGCTTTGGGTGATTCACTTCTAGCTTCTCTGGATTTTGCTCGACTTCATTTGAACTTAGATTACATGGTTCATTGAAAGTCTTTGTGTTTCTCCTTGCTTGGATAGTTCATCTTGGTGTTTCAGAATTGGTTCCATTTCATCGAGTGAACTTGGTTTGTTTATACTTGTGAATATCTCTTAAGATTTGTTTAAATGCATCATGCCATCTTAAAGGAAAGAAAAACAAAAAATCTTTTGCATCATATTAGTTAGCGTTTATTGTTATTTGTTGCTATTAAAAAGAAAAAGAAAAAATTTTCATTTCTTGTTATTAGCTGCATTAGGATCTTTGTTGTTTGCTGAGTGATCATTTCGTTTGTGTAAAGATCTCAACCTTCCTGTAGATAGAATTCATTGAATGAAATGATATAGTTTTGGCATATAGTTTGCATTTAGGAAGCTTTGAGATATCGCATGCGGTAGGACCAAAAAACTGAAACATAATTGAAGATAAACTTTAAAATCAACTGAATGAACATAACAACGCATTGGAACCTAACGCAAACATTTTAGAGGTCTAGGTTAGAGACGTGTTCCGGCGTCTTTAAACCTGGTAGCTTACCGTCGAGTGGTTGGGTGATTCCTCCACGGTGAAACGATAGGTGCCAGTACGGATTGTGCTCCCACGTACCGTCGCGTATACATTGGGAGACCCCTATAGGATTAAAACCTTTTATCCATAGGAAGCCAAGTCTGCCGCCTTACAAGCCGTAATGCACTGAACACAGCATTCGGGAAGATTGACTGCAGTATGGGAAGTCCTTGGTTTTCATCTGATTGCCAAGGTGTATAAGCAGTTTTACGGATTGTTTGGTAAACCTCTTGCCCAGTTTTCCAGAGTAGTCACTTTTGATCCTTTTCGGACTCTCTAAAAGAAAAGATGCCAGTGAGCGTCTTGTCACTTCGTGCTCATTAAACATTCGAAGGAGACTAGAGTCATCTTTTGTCCTTTTCTCGACTCTTAAAACATGAAAAGGTCAAGTTCAGTGTCTTAAAATTTATTGACCACGATAACATTTACCCAATTAGATTTTGTTTGCGTTAGCTTGAGTAGGATTCTTTCTCGCTCAATGGCATCCTTCCCTGAGTCCACCGGCCAAGGTGTTCCCCCTGATGGAAACCCTAGTCCATTTCCTTCTCTTGGAAATGTCGGTGTTCAGTATATCGCAACCTTGTCTTTGCCTGGGTTAACCATCGGTTTGCCCGTATGGTTGTTTTCAAACTCGGTGGTCCCGAGTATGATGACTCCTGTTCCACCGTCTCCTCCACCCGAACAACATCATATTGATTCCAAGGTGGACCTCTCCCCTTCTTCGCCTATTTCTGCGTCCTCATCTTCTACTTCGCCTGGCGAAAGTCTGGATTCAAGTAACCAGGTGGCTAAGAAGAAGAAGAAGAATACAAAGAAGAAGAAGACTCCTAAGCGAGAGGTTAAAACTACAACTCAAGTCGAGCCACCTTCTGCTCCTCCGCGGAAGATCAAATTTCCTTGTAAGTTGTGCAAGGAGGACCATCTTCTTCATGATTGTCCTGGCATTCCCAAGGTCTTAGAAGTATGGTATCGCAATCCGACCCGCCCCTCATCATCCTCTGGAGATCATGGCGATGTTACCTTATCACCTGACAATCGTAAGGGAAAAGGGAAGATTCGAATCCCTTGTAGACTTTGTGAAGGCAATCATCCCCTTCACCTTTGTCCGCTCATGGATAAAGCTTCTGTTGTTTTGGAAAGTCTTACAGCTCCCGCAACCCAACTTCCCACTGGTTATCAACATCTCTCTGCAGCCGCAGATCGTTCCCCTGCTGACAAAGAGATCGACCAAGATTCCTCTCTTGTCCAGCCTCCTCTTCCTGAACCTGGCTCTGCTAAGCCTGTTCCAGACCAACCATTGGTCGAAAGGAGTGTCGACTCAAGTTCACCACCCGATCACTCTGTTTCGGAAGAGCATCATGTTCTTCTCGTCTCCTCAGATTCTCCTGAGTCCGGAAATGACTCTCCTATCCCAGCTGTTTCCGAGAGTCCTACTTCGGTCTCTTTAGAGCAGGGGGGCAATCATACGATTCCCCCACCAAGTAGTTCAGTCGTTTCCTTCGACTGGAGACGTTTGACTACCTTCCGCCTCCCATCCCATGTGCCTTTCTGGGTCACGGTACACGCCTATGACAAGGCAATACCTGGCACTGTTTTGGATGAGGGTGCATCTGTTAGTCTTATGCCTGCCACTACTTGGCAAGCTTTGGGTTCCCCACAGCTTGTGCCAGTCACATCGAATCTGACGGCTTTTGACGGAGGAACTAGTCAACCATTAGGGATCCTTCCAAAGTTCCCTATTACTTTGGGAGGCAAAACCGTCTATATAGACGTATCTGTTACCCAAGGTGCTTTAGATTTCAGTCTTCTCCTTGGTCGTGACTATGTTTATGCCATGGCGGCCCTTGTCTCTTCACTTTTCCGTGTGGTTTGCTTTCCACACGATGGAAGAATTGTGACTATTGATCAATTATCGTTCGTTCGTCCACGGGTCCCCCCTGCGCAGTCGTCATCCCCTCCTGGTTTTCATCCACTAGTTGCATCTGCCCCACCGCAGGTCAACTACGTGGCCACCTATCCCGTGCCCGTAACCAGCGATGTCGCCGTCGTGCATAGTGTCCTGGGGGCATTGGGCCCTGATTTCCAAGATGTTGGCCTTCCCTCCGGAGCGTCCCTCTTGGGGGCCTCCACTTCCCATTCATTATGATGAAGTCTGGACGGAGCATAGTTCGTTTTCCTATGTCAAGCTCCTTAAAAAATGAAACTAGGCTTGGTCCGAGCATAGTTCCTGATCTTGTGTCAAGCTCATTAAAAAATGAAACAACGGTTATGAGGATAGTTATTTTCCTATGTCAACCTCATTAAAAAATGAAATAACTCTCTCCCTTTCCAAATCGAGTCTTTGATTAAGATCTCGTAAAAGACAAGTCGAGTCTTTCATAGATCTTGAGCGTGAACCTTCATTCCATCCACTTTGATGAATGCAATAAAGCTTGGGGGGCATGTACCTCGATTTGCGTTATCATGCTGGGGGCATGCGAACTTATAACAAGCATAGTTTTTCGTTTCAAGCTTGTGTAAACATGAAACCGAATCCAAGCAAAGTTCTCCATGGTTCAAGCTTGTGTAAAAATGAACCCATACCTGATTCACATCTTGTGATTGCCGCCTATTCACTAAATTTTGTTAGATGAGCCTTGGTTGTTTTCATTCCATCGCCACCATCTCTTTGGCCGATCATACGCTTTCACTTGGTTGTTTTTCCTTTCCTGAGGAACCGCAGCGATGAGTGGTTTTATTAGCCAACCTCTTGACCATTACATGTTTTGAGTAGTTCCACCATTATCGGAACCAGTTGCTACCTTTTATACCACTCATTCCCACAGGACGAGTCGCCTTTACGCTCTTTTCTGACTCGTAAAATATGAAAAGATTGCGGAGTATTTTTTCCTTTTTGACTCGTTAAAGAGAATAAAAATGAAGGTCCGCTTTTAGCTCTTTTCTGACCATTTAAAGAAGAAAAGATTGCCGAGTCGCTCCTCTTGACTCGTTAAACGTTAATAAGGGGCGGTCGTTTTAAGTTCTTTTTGTCAACCGTTAAAACATAAAAAGATTACCGGGTTTTGTCGTTTCAAACTCATTAATGGTCATGAAACGACGTGGTTTTGACCGCTTTTTTACTTTTTCAGGTCGAAATCACTATTTATGAAAAGTACTCCTCGGTTGTAATGGTCGGGCGGTTCTTTCGAGCATTGTTTTATACTTTTTCGGGCTCGGGAGACACAACTTTACGAAAAAGAACACCCCTGGAGTTTCCTTTTCTGCTGTCTTTTCAAACTCTCTAAACATGAAAAGACGTCGAGTTCTTCCTTTGTCAGACTCGTTAAAACCTGATGACATCGGATTTTGTCGAAATGACACACCACGAGCATATGCTATCCCCATCAAGCTTGTTAAAAATAATTGGGGTACTCACCAGAAATGGTGGGGGAAAAGAAAATTTTGGAACCATAATTATTGTCGTGTCGGCAGTATGTCGCTCTTGAACATGGCACTTGTCTGCTTTCGTGTCTGGGTGGGGATATCTCATCTCATTTTTCACTGGCCCCCGTGGATTTGGGTAATCCTATTCGACCTCTCATCTACTCATTGCCTCGTCATCATGACCTTTGATCCACCGATGTCAAATACTGCCAATTCCACTATCGTGTCGCCAATATGTTCAAGAGAAGTTGACCTCTGAAAAGAAACAACCTCCATCTGATAGTTCACATGATCTTGATTCACAACATTATCTCTCTGTCTCGTGTCGATGATGTGGGAAACATTATGGCCCACCTTCGATCAAGGTCACTTCCTGTCGACTTCAGCTCATTATCCAGGAAGCTGATCTAGAGACTCCCTTCCGGTGCCTTGGAGCCTGCATGCCTCAATGGCAGGTTCTTCGTGTTCGACGTGAGGTTTTCATCATTGGCCTCCGATCGAATGATTCTACGGGTGTTCGACGCCAGCTCATTAATTCGCACGCCGTAGATTGTACCTATAGTACCTTGAGGGCCATTGTCATTATTGGTGGTACCTCTCGCGTCTGTTAACAGTTTCCACTATTGATTGGTAATCAGACGATGTTCATGCATGTTCGACTTCAGCTCATATATTCGCATGCTTGAACTTGTACTCTTGTTCGGGTCGAGATGGAGCGCAAGACCCTGGATTGTGTCTGTTGTAATCCAGGCGTGATTCTTGATACATGACTCATTCACTGGATGGCTGCGACCATGCCTGAGTCTATTCATTGATCCTAACCAGATGGCTGCGTCCATACTATGGATCTAGATTATTTATGTACTCTCTTATGGATGGCTGCGACCATACCACGTACATCATGTAATTGAACTATCAGTCGTGTCTCTCAATGCAGATCCTCGGCGGCAGCTATATGTGTTCTTGTGTGTTCCTATAAAGAATTTCACCCCTCTCTCTCCCTCTCGGACTTCATGCTTTAGGGGGCATCTGTTACACAGTAATTTGTCACCATTGGTCACCGTCCCTATCGCCCTGTTTCCATACATTGGAGGACGCATTCCGGGACCTGTGAGCAGTGACATAACCCAAAAACACTTGCATTATGTTCCCCTGAGTATGTACTTCATGTTCCCTGAAGACACCTTCTACAAATTCTCCTGAAAAGTACTCTTTTTCCATTGGCGCAGGTCCACAGTATCTTACCCGCGCCAATCACTGAGATCCTCAAAAGAGGGCGCGACCATTGGCGCTCTGTCACAGAACAACACCCGCGCCAGCCCAGTTTGGTAATGATTTTTGACAAACGCACGCCCATCTGTTTTTTCCCTTCAGATCACGAAGTCTTTTGAGGGAAAAATCCATCTGATAGAGGTCGAGAATCATCATCTATCCTTGACATCTATCCACAGTGGCTTTTCAGAGATAATGCCAATCCACGATGGGTGTCCTGGTTCATCGAATCTTTCTCCCTTCTCCATCTATAAATATCGGTCCTCATGCATTAGACAAGCTAGTTTTTGGAGGAATGCTAGTTGTGATTACGCTTGTCGTGGGTGATAGTGAAGCATAGAGAGGTTATGCTGCCGGAGAGGAGGTACATTGCAAGACACATATAGTTGCTCGCCCAGCCAGAGGAGAGGTTCAACGTCAGAACCTTGGTTGTAACTTTTCCCGTCTATTATTCATTAATGAACGACTGCTATTATAGTTCCAATCTCATTGTCTATTATAGTGATGTTTGATTTATTTCCTTTCTGACTGAAATATAGTTGTGCCTTGGTGGATTTTATGCTTGCATTTGTTTCTTCCTTTGCATGTGCAGGTGTCCATTTGCAAGGATCGCAAGGATTGTGACCTGCCGGAGCGAGGGAGCGGGAATACCAACTCTGCTTCGACTATAGCGTTGGATTCCAGGTTGGTCTTCTTAATTCACCTTTAATGTACAACTAGGAACTTGCGTGGCAGCGTGAATTGATTGTGGCTAGTTCTGTTTTAGGCTAGTGGGATCACCTCTGTCCGCAGAGGGGATTTACCTATCCAACAAGCACAATATTGGAGAAATTTTATTTCTAACTTTTCGTTAATTGCAGCTCCCTTACATGCCTTAACAGGATTGAACAAGGTGTTTCATTGGGGAGGCAAACAGTAGAAATCCTTCAACACCTTGAAAGAAAAAATTAGTACAGCACCAGTACTAGCATTGCCAAATATTCAACAACCATTTGAGATCGAAACCGATGCCAGTGACTATGCCATGGGAGCAGTGTTGATGCAACATGGTAAACCCATATAGCTACCATTCTGAGACTTTTAATTCTGCAGTAGTTAATTATCCTACATATGATAAAGAAATGTATGCATTAGTCCAGAGTGTGAAGAAGTGGAAACATTACTTAATAGGCGAAGAAACAATTATACATACTGATCATCAGCCACTTCAGTACTTGCACTCACAAACTAAATTGCAGCAATCAGGACACTATAGGTGGATGGGTTTCCTACAGCAGTTTCATTTAGTCATTAGATATAAAAAGGGCATACACAATAAAGTTGCAGATATGTTGTCCAGACCAATTATAAATGCATCTACTATACTTAAGCATAACTCAGTAATGCACGAAAGCTACATTGAACAATATGCTCAAGATATAGACTTTAAAGATGTATATGCAGCTGTAAGTAATGGCAAAAAGGTAGAAGAATTGGATTACTATGTTAAGGACCAACTCTTGTATCATTTGGGAAAGTTATGCATTCCACAAACAAGAAGAGTTAACATAATCAGGGAGGCACATACTTCTCTGATATCAAGTCATTTTGGGGTGAGTAAAACAGTTGCGCAGCTGCAAAGATACTGCTATTGGCCAAGAATGCATGAAACAGTTTCTAGATATGTAAGAGGGTGTACCATGTGTGCTAAAGTAAGCCCAGCAATAGAAAACTAGGCTTGTACACTCCACTTCCAATTCCTTCCCGTCCTTGGGAAAGTGTTTCCATGGACTTTGTTGGGGGATTTCCAAAATCTAGAAAGGGACATGACTATTTATATGTTATTGTGGACAGGTTCAGCAAAATGTGTATTTTAATACCCTGTAATAAGTAGATTATAGCTGAACAAACAGTGAAGTTGTTCTTTCAGCATGTCTGGGTGCATTTTGGGTTACCCACTTCCATAGTATCTGATCAAGACTCCCGATTTGTTGGGAAGTTTTGGTCAAGTCTGTGGGAATTAATGGACACCAGACTGAAGAAAAGCACAACCTTTCATCCACAAATATATGGCCAAACAGGGGTAGTCAATAGGACACTGATCTACTTCCTCAGGGGTTATTGCAGCAAGCATCCCAAGCTTTGGGATGAACATTTATGTTATTTGCAACATGCTTACAACCGTGCTAAACATTCTTCTACACAGAGATCTCCTTTTGAGACCTGTTTTGGTTTTATACCAAGGTCTCCCTTGGATTTTGTCTTTGAAAAAGACATAACAGTTGTTGGACGCAGTGATGTGGACAGAGCAACCAGATTCATTGAACAGATCCAAGAAATTCACGAGGCAGTGCAAGAATAGCTAGAAAAGAGCCAAGTCAAATACAAGGCAAGGCATGATAAACATCGAGTGGAGCACAGCTTCCAAGTTGGTGATCAAGTCTGGCTGTATATCAGCAAGGACAGAATGCAAGGTGAAGGAAACAAGCTGAAGCCAATAAGGTATGGGCCTTTTAAGGTAATAGAGAAAATTGGTGAGAATGTTTTCTGCCTTGATTTGCCAGGATACATGCACATCTATTCAATGGTAATTGCAGAAAACTTAAGACTATTTGAACCTTCATTAATTGAAGATCCTGAACAGCAAAGTAAATTGCCTTCCATTGATGATCTGATGCCTGAACACCTCAATGAGTTGTAGGAAGATACAGTTCTGGATAGGAAGGTGAGGAATACGCATAGAGGGGACGTGGAGTACCTTAGGATCGGGCTCAAGGGTTCAAAACCCAGCAGTGCAAAATGGATAGAGATTGGGCAAGTGAGGCGGTTGTATCCTCACTTAAGTGATGCTTGAAAACCAACTTTTGGAGGTCCAAAATCCTTTTCAGTGGGAAGGCGTGATCCAAATGGATCCAAGAACACTCTCCAAGTCTTCAAAAACTCGAAAAATCATGCCAAATACCAAAGAGAATCGCATGAGAAAACCTTTCAGAATGGGGAAAAACACTATCGAGAGGCAAGAACACATGAAATCAGTGAAAAAGCAGAGTATCAGAGGCGGAACATAAGAATGCACAGTAACCGTCACATCTGGCCGATCAATGGTCTAGATGTGATCGGCAATCACAATCGGCATAGGCAGACAGTGGATTTTAGCGCAGACTACATAACACCTACGATGGCAATTGGCAGAGTCAACTAGGACCGTTGATCAAGCGCGTAGATTGATGAGCCATGTTGCATCGCAAGATCACTATCGATGATTACAAAGAGCGCTTGCAAATGGCTCGGGGCATAAGTGATATGCGATTGCGATCAATCGCATCACAATATCACAATCGGGGCTATACAGAGGAGCGGCATATACACAAACACATCTATGATCCAATGAACAGGACTCGAGGGTTATATAAATTTTATTGCATAAGATTTGAAATCCGCAGCAAAGCCATTTTTAATGTATTTTTGCGATTTTCGTTTAGTAAACGAAATTCGAAGGATGAAGGCCGATGCGATAAGCTGGACCCGAATTGGTTCCTTAAGGCTATTATATATTGTTTCAATTCTGGAGAATAGTCATTTCTAATGTATTTTCACAGTTTTAACACATTTTAAAAATACAAAGGGGCAGGCCATTGCGACATGGGATGGCGACTTACAAGCGGACCCGATAGGGGGATAGACCATATTTAAGGACTTTTTGAAGTCCGAATTGAACTGTGTTTTGGTGGATTTTCATACTCGTGAATGCATTTTCCTGTGTAAAATAAAAAATGACTGCGTTTGCGATTCTGAAGGGTTTCAAAGGACCAAGGCACTCTTACGTTGCCAAATAGGTGGCCACCTCCCCTTGAGGCTTTATGAAATGATTATGTAATGCCAGAAGAGGGATTCGAAGCGGACAGAGACTCGAGAGACAGAAAGCCGAGAAGGAGAAATGCATCCCAGGTTGGCTTTAAAGCCACAGACAGAGAGCAAACAGGACAGGTAGTATTGTAGGCTGTGTCGAGACAAAGCTAGGACAGAGACAGAGAGAGTTGAGAGAGTCTGTGTACTCAGAGAATCTTGAGAGGTTCAAGCAAAGCTCTTATTGTTTCATCTGTTGTGTGTGAGGCTCAAATTGAGCTCACTATTGTAAAAACTCTGCTTGAAGACATAATAGAGAGGCCACCACTGAAGGCTGGACCAAGAGATGTAGCCCAGGAGTATTAGGTGAACTCCTCATTAAATTTGTTGTGTTATGTTTTGTCTATTATGTTTTGTTTACTGATTCATTGTCTGTGTATTTCGCAATCTTATTGATCCATTACATAAAATAGCATAGACAAATCCATGCACATAAGTTTGCAATACCTTATTAATTGTCTTAGATCTCATTATCAGATCAACTGGTATCAGAGCTTTAGGTTTACTAAGGTTAGACAAGCTTGTGCTGGATTGGTGAATGATAACTAGGTCAAAGATCAAAGTAGGAGAAGGAGAACTGGTTGAAGCTAACCTAGACATTGGTAGAGTCTATCCTAGGAGGAAAATGGCAGAAGAAAATCCCTTGGAATCAAACTCTCAGTTCATGGACAGTTTCATTACCATCAGAGCCATGGTAGAAGAAATGTATAGATAATTTAAGAAAGGTCGAAGTGAAGATTCTTCTAGATGGCCATTCTGAAGGCAAAGGGAAAGGAAAAGAGGCTCCCCTATCCATACCTCATGATAGCCCTGCAAATAAAAAGAAGAAAACATCTTTGATTAAATTAGATGTTAAATTTGATTTGCCAATATATGATGGAGAATTAAATGCAGAGAAGCTAGATAATTGGATTAGACAGATTGATGTGTATTGCAGTGTGCATAATATTGATTTAGACAGGAGTAAAATTCAACTGGCCAGCCTACGCCTTGGAGGAACTGCCTTGGTATGGTGGGAAGGCAGGACACAAGCTGACTTGAAAAAGCATGGTAAAATTCTTTCTGTCTGGAGCGAATTTGTTTCTGCAATTAAAAAACAATTCTATCCACTAGCTTATATGTAGCAAGCTATGATGAGTTGGCAAACTCTTCGCCAATTAAAAGGGCAAAGTGTACAAAGCTACACCCAAGAATTTAGAAAAAGAGCTTTGATTCTAGGAATTTCTTTAGACTCACTTGAAACTTTGTTGAAGTATATAGGTGGTCTACACAGCTATTTGAGGCACACCATTCTCATGCTTAACTCTACTAGCATAGATGAGGTATCTTTCCAGGCTACCCATCTAGAGGCTAGAGGCAAGAATGTGAACCCAGAGATTGGGGGATCATGAAAACCCACTCCAAGCAAAAACAAGGAAAATAGGAAGCAGAAAAGGAAAGAGAGGAAAGCAAATGCTGTACAAAAGGCCAAACCTTCATGCACTCACTGCAAGAAGGATGGACATGATGATGAACATCGTTGGTCTTTGCATCCGGAGTTGAAACCCAAGAAGTTCGATGGCAAGAAGAAGAAGAGTGCTACTGCTATACAAAAATATTTGGGGTTAGACTCAGGTGATGAAACAACAATCGCAGCCACAGGTATAAAAGGTAAAAATTATGAAGCATATACTAGTAATTCTGCCCAAACTATTGATAGTGAAGAAAATGAGAGGAAAAGACATGAGCTTTTTCATATTAGAGTTATTTCCAAGAATCAAAAGATTGATACTTTGTTTGATAGTGGCTCACAAGTAAACTTAATTTCTGAAGCAATTGTAAAGAAATTGGACTACTAACCACACCTCACAAAAAGCCATATCCATTAGGTTGGGTATGTGATAAAGCAAAGCTACAAGTGTCTAGACAATATAAACTTAGGTTTTCTTTTGGGTAAGCATTTGTAGATGAGGTTGAGTTAAATATCGTTCCTGTGTATATATGTGGAATTGTTTTAGGAAGTCCTTACTTGTATGATAGAAAAGCCATTTTCTATAGAGCTGAAAATAAGTATCAACTCGTTAAATATGGAATCGAATATATTGTAAGAGCTCATAAACTCAAGAATAATTATACTCTCATAAACTCAAAGCAGATGAAAATAATTGTAAATTCATGCAAGCAATTTTTACTGATGGTTGTAAAGGAAAAGAAACCTGATAAAACCAATGTATTTGAAGGCTGTGATGCTAAACAGCAAGCTGATTTAGAAAAAGTTGTTTCAGAATATGATATCTTATTTCAAGAACCTAAAGGTCTGCCACCCAAAAGGGAAATTGTACATGATATTAATTTGCAGCAAGATGCTCCATTGCCTAACATCAGAATGTACAGGTTATCCGCTTTAGAGAATGCAGAGATCAAGAAGCAGGTACAGGAGCTGCTCGAGAAAGGGTTCATAAGACCAAGCACATCACCATGTGGATCTCCAATCGTGTTGGTGAGGAAGAAAGATGGTTCGTGGAGGATGTGCATTGATTACCGAGCACTGAATAAAATAACGATCAAGAATCGTTATCCCCTTCCTCGCATTGATGATCTATTGGATCAGTTGAAGGAAGTTGTTTACTTTTCCAAGTTGGACTTGCGTAGTGGTTACCATCAGGTCAGAGTAGCAGAGCAAGATGCATGGAAGACTGCTTTCAAAACAAAGCAAGGGTTGTATGAATGGCTAGTTATGCCTTTTGGCTTGACTAACGCTCTTGCCACTTTCATGAGAGTTATGAATGATGTACTCAGGCCTTTTATTGATGATTTTATAATTTGTATATCTATATGACATTCTTGTATTCAGTAAAACGTGGGAAGAACATTTAAAGCATGTAAAACAGACTCTGGATGTTTTGAAAAAAGAAAATATCTATGTTAAATTATCAAAATGTGAATTTGGCAAAACATCTTTGAATTATTTGGGTCATAATGTAGGGGGTGGCGAATTGAAGATAGATCCCTCTAAGGTTGCAGTCATTGTAAACTGGCCTAAACCCAAGTCTGCTATAAAAGTTAGAAGCTTCCTAGGAGCAGCACAATATTGGAGAAAGTTTATTGCTAACTTTTCCTTAATTGCAGCTCCCTTACATGCCTTAACAAGATTGAACAAGGTGTTTCAGTGGGGAGGCAAATTGCAGAAATCCTTCGACAACTTGAAAGAAAAAAATTAGTACAGCATCAGTACTAGCATTGCCAAATCTTCAACAACCATTTGAGATCGAAACTGATGCCAATGACTATGCCATGGGAGCAATTTTGATGCAACATGGTAAACCCATATGCTACCATTCTGAGACTTTTAATTCTGCAGTAGTTAATTATCCTACATATGATAAATAAATGTATGCATTAGTTCAGAGTGTGAAGAAGTGGAAACGTTACTTAATAGGCAAAGAAACAATTATACATACTGATCATCAGCCACTTCAGTACTTGCACTCACAAACTAAATTGCAGCAATTAGGACACTATAGGTGGATGGGTTTCCTACAGCAGTTTCAATTAGTCATTAGATATAAAAAGGGCATACACAATAAAGCTGCAGATATGTTGTCCAGGCCAATTATAAATTCATCTACTATACTTAAGCATAACTCAGTAATGCACGAAAGCTACATTGAACAATATGCTCAAGATATAGACTTTAAAGATGTATATGCAGTTGTAAGTAATGGCAAAAAGGTAGAAGAATTGGATTACTATGTTAAGGACCAACTCTTGTATCATTTGGGAAAGCTATGCGTTCCACAAACAGAAAGAGTTAACATAATTAGGGAGGCACATACTTCTTTGATATCAGGTCATTTTGGGCTGAGTAAAACAGTTGCGCAGCTGCAAAGATACTGCTATTGGCCAAGAATGCATGAAACAGTTTCTAGATATGTAAGAGGGTGTACCATGTGTGCTAAATTAAGCCCAGCAATAGAAAATTAGGCTTGTACACTCCATTTCCAGTTCCTTCCCGTCCTTGGGAAAGTGTTTCCATGGACTTTGTTGGGGGATTTCCAAAATCTAGAAAGGGACATGACTATTTATATGTTATTGTGGATAGGTTCAGCAAAATGTGTATTTTAATACCTTGTAATAAGTAGATTACAGCTGAACAAACAATGAAGTTGTTCTTTCAGCATGTCTGGGTGCATTTTGGGTTACCCACTTCCATAGTATCTGATCGAGACTCCTGATTTGTTGGGAAGTTTTGGTCAAGTCTGTGGGAATTAATGGACACCAGACTGAAGAAAATCACAGCCTTTCATCCACAAACAGATGGCCAAACAGAGGTAGTCAACAGGACACTAATCTAGTTCCTCAGGGGTTATTGCAGCAAGCATCCCAAGCTTTGGGATGAACATTTATGTTATGTGCAACATGCTTACAACCATGCTAAACATTCTTCTACACGAAGATCTCCTTTTGAGACCTATGTTGGTTTTATACCAAGGTCTCCCTTGGATTTTGTCTTTGAAAAAGACATAACAATTGTTGGACGCAGTGATGTGGACAAAGCAATTAGATTCATTGAACATATCCAAGAAATTCACCAGGCAGTGCAGGAACAACTGGAAAAGAGCCAAGCCAAATACAAGGCAAGGCATGATAAACATAGGGTGGAGCACAACTTCCAAGTTGGTGATCAAGTCTGGTTTTATATCAGCAAGGATAGATTGCAAGGTGAAGGAAAGAAGTTGAGGCCAATAAGGTGTGGGCCTTTTAAGGTACTAGAGAAAATTGGTGAGACTGTTTTCCGCCTTGATTTGCCAGCATACATGCACATCTATTCAGTGGTAAATGTAGAAAACTTAAGACTGTTTGAACCTTCATTAATTGAAGATCCCGAACAGCAAAGTCAATTTCCTTCCATTGATGATCTGGTGCCTGAACACCTCAATGAGCTGCAGGAAGATATAGTTCTGGACAGGAAGGTGAGGACTACGCATAGAGGGGATGTGGAGTACCTTAGGATTGGGCTCAAGGGTTCAAAACCCAGCAGTGCAAAATGGATAGAGATTAGGCAAGTGAAGCAGTTGTATCCTCACTTAAGTGATACTTGAAAACCAACTTTTGGTGGTCCAAAATCCTTTTCAGTGGGAAGGCGTGATCCAAATGGATCCAAGAACACTCTCCAAGTCTTCAAAAACTCGAAAAATCATGCCAAAGACCAAATAAAATCGCATGAGAAAACCTTTCAGAATGGGGAAAAACACTATCGGGAGGCAAGAACACGTGAAATCAGTGAAAAAACAGAGTATCAGAGGCGAAACAGAAGAATGAACAGTAGCCATCAGATCTGGCCGATCAACGGTCTAGATGTGATCGACAATCACAATCGGCATAGGCAGACAGTGGATTTCAGCGCAGACTACATAACACCTATGATGGCGATTGGCGAAGTCAACTAGGACCATTGATCAAGCGCGTAGATTGACGACCCATGTTGCATCGCAAGATCACTATCGATGATTACAAAGAGCACTTGCAAATGGCCCGGGGCATAAGCGATATGCGATTGCGATCAATTGCATTGCGATATCGCAATCGGGGCAACACAGAGGAGCGACATATACACAGACACATCTACGATCCAATGAAAAGGACCCGACGGTTATATAAATTTTATTGCATAAGATTTGAAATCCACAGCAAAGCCATTTTTAATGTATTTTCATGATTTTCGTTTATTAAACGAAATGAGAAGGATGAAGGCCGATGCGGTAAGCCGAACCTGAAAGGGTTCCTTAAGGCGATTATATATTGTGTCAAGTATGGAGAAAAGCCATTTCTAATGTATTTTCACAGTTTTAACACATTTTAAAAATACAAATGGGCAGGCCATTGCGATATGGGATGGCAACTTACAGGCGGACTCGATAGGGGGATAGACCATATTTAAGGACTTTTTGAAGTCTGAATTGAACTATGTTTTGGTGGAATTTCACAGTCGTGAATGTATTTTCCTATGTAAAATATAAAATGACTGCATTTTCGATTATGAAGGGTTTGAAAGCACTCTTACGTTGCCGAATAAGTGGCCACCTCCCCTTGAGGCATTATGCAATGATTGTCTAAAGCCAGAAGAGGGATTCGAAGTGGACAGAGACCCGGGAGACAAAAAGTCGAGAAGGAGAAACGCAGCCCAGATTGTCTTTAAAGCCACAGACAGAGAGCAAATAGGACAGGTAGTATTCTAGGCTGTGTCAACACAGAGCTAGGACAAAGACAGAGAGAGTTGAGAGAGTCTGTGTACTCAGAGAGTCTTGAGAGGTTCAAGCAAAGCTCTTATTGTTGGATCTGTTGTGTGTGAGGCTCAAATTGAGCTCACTATTGTAAAAACTCTGCTTGAAGACATAATAGAGAGGCCACCACTGAAGTTTGGACCAGGAGATGTAGCCCAGGAATATTATATGAACTCCTCATTAAATTTGTTGTGTTATGTTTTGTCTATTATGTTTTGTTTACTGCTTCATTGTCTGTGTATTTCACAATCTTAACGATCCATTACATAAAATAACATAGACAAATCCATGCACATAAGTCTGTAATACCTTATTAATTGTCTTAGATCTCATTATCAGATCAAGTGGTATCAGAGCTTTAGGTTTACTAAGGTTAGACAAGCTTGTGCTGGATTGGTGAATGATAACTAGGTCAAAACTCAAAGTAGGAGAAGGAGAACTGGTTGAAGCTCACCCAGAAATTGGTAGAGTCTATCCTAGGAGGAAAATGGCAGAAGAAAATCCCTTGGAATCAAACTCTCAGTTCATGGACAGTTTCATGACCATCAGAGCCATGGTAGAAGAAATGTATAGATAATTTAAGAAAGGTCGAAGTGAAGATTCTTCCACTTCCAAACAAGACAAAGGAATAGAAGAATCTCTTCTAGATGGCCATTCTGAAGGCAAAGGGAAAGGAAAAGAGGCTCCCCTATCCATACCTCATGATAGCCCTGAAAATAAAAAGAAGAAAACATCTTTGATTAAATTAAATGTTAAATTTGATTTGCCAATATATGATGGAGAATTAAATGCAGAGAAGCTAGATACTTGGATTAGACGGATTGATGTGTATTTCAGGGTGCAGAATATTGATTCAGACAGGAGTAAAATTCAGCTGGCCAACTTACGCCTTGGAGGAACTTCCTTGGTATGGTGGGAAGGCAGGACACAAGCTGACTTGAAGAAGCATGGTAAAATTCTTTCTGTCTGGAGCGAATTTGTTTCTGCAATTAAAAAATAATTATATCCACTAGCTTATATGTAGCAAGCTATGATGAGTTGGCAAACTCTTCGCCAATTAAAAGGGCAAAGTGTACAAAGCTACGCCCAAGAATTTAGAAAAAGAGCTTTGATTCTAGGCATTTCTTTAGACTCACCTGAAACTTTGCTGAAGTAAATAGGTGGTCTACACATCTATTTGAGGCACACCATTCTCATGCTTAACCCTACTAGCATAGATGAGGTATCTGTCCAGGCTACCCATCTAGAGGCTAGAGGCAAGAATGTGAACCCAAAGATTGGGGGATCATCAAAACCCACTCCAAGCAAAAACAAGGAAAAGAGGAAGCAGAAATGGAAAGAGAGGAAGGCAAATGTTGTACAAAAGGCCAAACCTTCATGCACTCACCGCAAGAAGGATGGACATGATGATGAACATCATTGGTCTTTGAATCCAGAGCTGAAACCCAAGAAGTTCGATGGCAAGAAGAAGAAGGCTGCTGCTGCTATACAAAAAGATTTGGGGTTAGACTCAGGTGATGAAACAACAATCGCATCCATAGGTATAAAAGGTAAAAATTCTAAAGCATCTACTAGTAATTCTGCCCAAACTATTGATAGTGAAGAAAATGAGAGGAAAAGACATGAGCTTTTTCATATTAGAGTTATTTCCAAGAATCAAAAGATTGATACTTTGTTTGATAGTGGCTCACAAGTAAACTTAATTTCTGAAGCAATTGTAAAGAAATTGGGACTACTAACCACACCTCACAAAAATCCATATCCATTAGGTTGGGTATGTGATAAAGCAAAGCTACAAGTGTCTAGACAATGTAAACTTAGGTTTTATTTTGGGCCAACGTTTGTAGATGAGGTTGATTTAGATATCGTTCCCGTGTATATATGTGGAATTGTTTTAGGAAGTCCTTACTTGTATGATAGAAAAGCCATTTTCTATAGAGTTGAAAATAAGTATCAACTCGTTAAATATGGAATCGAATATATTGTAAGAGCTCATAAACTCAAGAATAATTATACTCTCATAAACTCAAGGCAGATGAAAAGAATTCTAAATTCATGCAAGCAATTTTTACTGATGGTTGTAAAGGAAAATAAATATGATAAAACCAATGTATTTGAACGCTGTGATGCTAAACAAAAAGCTGATTTAGAAAGAGTTGTTTCAGAATATGATATCTTATTTCAAGAACCTAAAGGTCTGCCACCCAAAAGGGAAATTGTACATGATATTAATTTGCAGCAAGATGCTCCATTGCCTAACATCGGAATGTACAGGTTATCCACTTTAGAGAATGTAGAGATCAAGAAGCAGGTACAGGAGCTGCTCGAGAAAGGGTTCATAAGACCAAGCACATCACCATGCGGATCTCCAATCATGTTGGTGAGGAAGAAAGATGGTTCATGGAGGATGTGCATTGATTACCAAGCACTGAATAAAATAACGATCAAGAATCGTTATCCCCTTCCTCGCATTGATGATCTATTGGATCAGTTGAAGGAAGTTATTTACTTTTCCAAGTTGGACTTGCGTAGTGGTTACCATCAGGTCAGAGTAGCAGAGCAAGATGCATGGAAGACTGCTTTCAAAACAAAGCAAGGGTTGTATGAATGGCTAGTTATGCCTTTTGGCTTGACTAATGCTCCTGCCACTTTCATGAGAGTTATGAATGATGTACTCAGGCCTTTTATTGATGATTTTGTAATTTGTATATCTATATGACATTCTTGTATTTAGTAAAACATGGGAAGAATATTTAAAGCATGTAAAACAGACTCTGGATGTTTTGAAAAAAGAAAATCTCTATGTTAAATTATCAAAATGTGAATTTGGCAAAAAATATTTGAATTATTTGGGTCATACTGTAGGGGGTGGTGAATTGAAGATAGATCCCTCTAAGGTTGCAGTCATTGTAAACTGGCCTAAACCCAAGTCTGCTACAAAAGTTAGAAGCTTCCTAGGAGCAGCACAATATTGGAGAAAGTTTATTGCTAACTTTTCCTTAATTGCAGCTCCCTTACATGCCTTAACAAGATTGAACAAGGTGTTTCAATGGGGATGCAAACAGCAGAAATCCTTTGACACCTTGAAAGAAAAAATTAGTACAGCACCAGTACTAGCATTGCCAAATCTTCAACAACCATTTGAGATCAAAACTGATGCCAGTGACTATGCCATGGAAGCAGTGTTGATGCAACATGGTAAACCCATATGCTACCATTTTGAGACTTTTAATTCTGCAGTAGTTAATTATCCTACATATGATAAAGAAATGTATGCATTAGTCCAGAGTGTGAAGAAGTGGAAACGTTACTTAATAGGCAAAGAAACAATTATACATATTGATCATCAGCCACTTCAGTACTTGCACTCAAACAAAATTGCAGCAATCAGGACACTGTAAGTGGATGGGTTTCCTACAGCAGTTTGATTTAGTCATTAGATATAAAAAGGGCATACACAATAAAGTTGCAGATATGTTGTCTAGACCAATTATAAATGCATATACTATACTTAAGCATAACTCAATAATGCATGAAAGCTACATTGAATAATATGCTCAAGATATAGACTTTAAAGATGTATATGCAGCTGTAAGTAATGGCAAAAAGGTAGAAGAATTGGATTACTATGTTAAGGACCAACTCTTGTATCATTTGGGAAAGTTATGCATTCCACAAACAGAAAGAGTTAACATAATCAGGGAGGCACATACTTCTCTGATATCAGGTCATTTTGGGGTGAGTAAAACAGTTGCGCAACTGCAAAGATACTGCTATTGGCCAAGAATGCATGAAACAGTTTCTAGATATGTAAGAGGGTGTACCATGTATGCTAAAGTAAGCCCAGCAATAGAAAACTAGGCTTGTACACTCCACTTCCAGTTCCTTCCCGTCTTTGGGAAAGTGTTTCCATGGACTTTGTTGGGGGATTTCCAAAATCTAGAAAGGGACATGACTATTTATATGTTATTGTGGACATGTTCAGCAAAATGTGTATTTTAATACCCTGTAATAAGTATATTACAGCTGAACAAACAATGGAGTTGTTCTTTCAGCATGTCTGGGTGCATTTTGGGTTACCCACTTCCATAGTATCTGATCGAGACTCCTGATTTGTTGGGAAGTTTTGGTCAAGTCTGTGGGAATTAATGGACACCAGACTGAAGAAAATCACAGCCTTTCATCCACAAACAGATGGCCAAACAGAGGTAGTCAACAGGACACTAATCTAGTTCCTCAGGGGTTATTGCAGCAAGCATCCCAAGCTTTGGGATGAACATTTATGTTATGTGCAGCATGCTTACAACCGTGCTAAACATTCTTCTACACAGAGATCTCCTTTTGAGACCTGTTTTGGTTTTATACCAAGGTCTCCCTTGGATTTTGTCTTTGAAAAAGACATAATCGTTGTTGGACGCAATGATGTGGACAAAGCAACTAGATTCATTGAACAGATCCAAGAAATTCACCTAGCAGTGCAGGAACAGCTGGAAAAGAGCCAAGCCAAATACAAGGCAAGGCATGATAAACATAGGGTGGAGCACAACTTCCAAGTTGGTGATCAAGTTCGGCTGTATATCAGCAAGGACAGAATGCAAGGTGAAGGAAAGAAGCTGAAGCCAATAAAGTATGGGCCTTTTAAGGTACTAGAGAAAATTTGTGAGAATGTTTTCCGCCTTGATTTTCCAGCATACATGCACATCTATTCAATGGTAAATGTAGAAAACTTAAGACTGTTTGAACCTTCATAAATTGAAGATCCCGAACAACAAAGTCAATTGCCTTCCATTGATGATCTGATGCCTGAACACCTCAATGAGCTGCAGGAAGATACAGTTCTGGACAGGAAGGTGAGGACTACACATAGAGGGGACATGGAGTACCATAGGATCAGGCTCAAGGGTTCAAAACCCAGCAGTGCAAAATGGATAGAGATTGGGAAAGTGAGGCAGTTGTATCCTCACTTAAGTGATGCTTGAAAACCAACTTTTGGTGGTCCAAAATCCTTTTCAGTGGGAAGGCGTGATCCAAATGGATCCAAGAACACTCTCCAAGTCTTCAAAAACTCGAAAAATCATGCCAAAGACCAAAGAAAATCACAGGAGAAAACCTTTCAGAATGGGGAAAAACACTATCGGGAGGCAAGAACATGTGAAATCAGTGAAAAAACAGAGTATCAGAGGCAGAATAGAAGAATGCACAGTAGCCGTCAGATCTGGCCGATCAACGGTCTAGATGTGATCGGCAATCAAAATCGGCATAGGCAGACAGTGGATTTCAGTGCAAACTACATAACACCTACGATGGCGATTGGCGGAGTCAACTAGGACCGTTGATCAAGCGTGTAGATTGACGGCCCATGTTGCATCGCAAGATCACTATCGTTGATTACAAAGAGCGCTTGCAAATGGCCCGGGGCATAAGCGCTATGTGATTGCGATCAATCGCATTGCGATATCGCAATTGGGGCTACACAGAGGAGTGGCATATACCCAGAGGAGTGGCATATACCCATAGGGGCCTAACATCTACCCATAGCTTACCCAACTTCAGGTCATAGCATTTTAAAATAAATGCATATCCCATGTAGGGAAGGGATTTCTTGGATGCAGAAAAATATAATCTAGGTCGAACAGCGAAAGAGACAAAAAGCATCATAGACCAGAAAGCATAGACTCGTTTATAAAGAAACGGAAAGAAAACATAAATGTACCTGAAACATGACTAGTGATGTAATTCTGAGATCTTAAAGATAGAACCTAAATTGAGAAAATTGACACATCAGAAAATTGCATTAAATTCTTTGACAGAGTTTTCAATTCTCGCAATCCTCGATAATCTCAATTGAGACAGCTTTCTGTTTGGCCAAAAGAACCTTTATAAAGAAATGTGTTAAATCACAATCAATGTTCCAGGAGATTCCAAAAGCGCTTTCTATTTGGCCAAAAGAACCTTTATACAGAAACGCGTTAAATCACAATCAATGTTCCAGGAGATTCCAAAAGCGCGTAAACCTCGCTGGAAAGATCACAATAGAAAGAAATTATGATCGACTTCCATATATTTAGAGAGTCAAAATCCAAACACCTGCAAACTATTCGTCCATTTCCTATTACAAAGCCAAAACTCTTGCGCCCTTCAGCCTTTTACGTATCAGGAATTTAGAAAATGAATCCATTAATTTTTCAGAAATTCAAGATCACAACAGCAAAAATTGGCCAAAGATTTTTGAATTTTCCTAAAAAGATCTGCGTAGGAGGCAAAAGACTATAAAATCAAATTCAAACAGACATTCTCTAGAAAACATGGTAATGACAACGGTTCCACATGCATGGCCCCAAAATATAAGATACAGAACATTTTGCATATGTTGATAAAAGGACTGGAAATAATACATACTTGAATCAATAAACACCAAACATAAAACCAAGAATATACAAATCATAAGGAAAAGCCAAATCCGGTAACAAAAAATTCCAAACCTAGCAAATCAAACAATTTTTAAAACTGAGTAAATTTATGGCCCTTAAAGTGCTAAGGGTTTCCGCCGAGCTTCTGTGTCTTGAAAAATGATGCATTAGAGATAAAATCCAAAGATATTACCACACAACACCTTCGAATACATAAAAACATGGCGCAAAAAGACTATTGCGGTCTGCTAAACCACACTCTCGATCTCTTGTTGCAATGCTCTAGGGCACAATGCTTTCATAAGAAATTATGCACACAAAACCAGGCCCATAAAATATTTATTCCTCTGATACCATAATGTAGTAGATATCTAACAAAACTAGTCATATATGTATGGGCCCATAGGTCTCAAGGATTCAACATAGCTTTGATACCAAGTGTAGGGACCAACCCTATAAAAATATATATATATATATATATATATATATATATATTTATTTTTTTATTTTTTATTTTTTTTATTTTTTTTTAAATACTAAATATTAAAACTACAACCATAAAAAAAGTACCATTGGGAACTCAAGAAATTATTAAGCATTATATAAAACTTCCATGAATTTCACTTCATTGAACATATTATCTAATTCACATGTGATTAACTAAAACCATAATGAAGTCATACAAAAGAATATTATAGCAACATAGGTATCGTTCGCCAAGAGACGAGATTCAAATTGACTTGCCACTAATTTCCCTCCTTTGTTGTCGGTCGCCCCCAAGTGTGAATGTTGACGTGCTTAAGCCAAATGCAATGACCCACCGGTTGACCTCCCAGCCTACTCCTTGGGTACTCTCCTTTCCCACAAACCCCCAAGCTGCAATGGGATTATACAATGGAGGAATGTAATAGCTGGTAGAGGAGAGCACTCTTTGGCTCAAGAGTCCCCTCTCTAAATTCCTCTACCTCACCAAACTCACTAGAGCTCGTAGTCACTACTCTGACATAATCTCATCCATCTAACAATAGGGTAAAGAAAAAATCCCTTCTCTCATGGCCTGCCCCTTCTTTTATAGGAGTCCTCATAGGTGACACTTGGCATTTCATGCATAATTAATTATTTTTTATAATTCAATAGTTTGCTTATTCACCCACTCATGTGTCAATCTCTCATCATGGGTCTCCATACTTATTTACTTCAATTTTAATTTAAAAATAATATTTTTCCTCACCTCAACGAGATTCTTATTATTCTCCTAATTGTCTCTTGATCCCCCCTTTTACTCCTTAATTTGTGTTCATTACTAAAGTCAATTGATAAGTCAAGATTTGATCCCCTATCTACTCCCTAATTTAACTCAAGTTATCTCTTAGATGGATAATCTTATGTTGGTTGTTGCCACATGGAGGTTCTCTAAATTTCTCTAAAATTTAATTTATAAATCTTATTTTAATTCACCATCCTCTTCTCTTAATTAGGTTTAGCTATTTTATGATTAATATTTATGCTTACATTTATGTCACTCTTTCCCCTTTTTACCTAATTAAATTACATTATCTACCTAATATTTTCCAACACGGGAAAGGTAGAGTTTTTAAGGTAAAATATTTTATTTCTTCATATGATCCTCTTAACCCAAGTTCTATTCTTGATTTAATTACCTCGGTTCTAATCATCACCTACGACTTGATGTGAATTTACATGGTTTTCATATCTTGATTATATTTATTAATTTATTTATTTTTAATGATTCCAAGGGTGCCAAGTTTGATCGTGCCCTTCAAGAAATTCCCTTGAAGTTCCAAGGGTGCCACGTCACTTGCCTTTATAGCATTTAGTGGCTACGAGGGGAAAATATAGGTGCAATGACAGAGACCATTGTCATCTCTTATGTTGTCTGCTATAGTGAGACTAATGGTGTCGAGAATCAAGGAATCTGCCTTGATGCACACCCCCCAGTAAAATCCTAAGGA
Source organism: Pinus tabuliformis (assembly GCA_031772625.1). Taxonomy (NCBI): domain Eukaryota; kingdom Viridiplantae; phylum Streptophyta; class Pinopsida; order Pinales; family Pinaceae; genus Pinus; species Pinus tabuliformis. Next base: position 1,495,744,204 of record CM062804.1, on the reverse strand, counting down.
ACGACCCAATTTTGGGACCTGCCCTCATGACATTGTGATCTTCAAGGTGAAGATGTTTCAACCTTTCCAGCCCAAGTCACGGCGGCAGTGCTAGTGGGTGAGATCAAGGACATTTTCCCACCCCTCCCATGCAGTTCCATCCAATTGTACAACCCCATCACCCATATGTGAGTCATTCGGCCAAACAACTAATTTATGCCTGCAACCGCTAACATATCATTAGAATATAGATAAACATATATAGCAGGTTTCAAAATTGAATTAGAATTTCAAAAACAATATAAATTTGCATCAAACCAGGTGTTGTCAACTCGTCATATGCGAGTGCCTTTGGTGGTTTCCTGCCATGCTCAATAATCATCGGTAAAAAGGTTTCTCAGTGTGAGCCGTTGTCATAATAGCATCATCAACATCACCTAGTAATTCGCATCATTGTTCATTGTGAACGAGAACTAATGCAAGTAGGTAACATAGAGGACACATCCATCATGGCTATCATCATCATAATACATATCCATCAAAGCTATCGACTTCGTAATATCAATAGAAAACATACCTATCCATCAAAGCTATCATCATCATGATATCAATAGAGAGCATACGTATTGTAGAAATTCCCTCTGTATATCAACAGATTATGCAATATACTAAAGCAAAATACAATATCTACTTCTACAACAAACTTTGTGGAAGCTTAATCGAATATGAGCAAGATCAAATAGAACACATATAATTAAGAATGAGAAATCAATCATACATGACACAGAAGAAATAACTCGGGGAAAGCCTCAGCCTAAAACCCCAATCTTTGTATTATCATACAAGTGGAAATATGTTCAGATTACAAAAAGAATCATCTCTCAAGCTATCCTGCTCTCTCTGCATTCAAACAATACAGCTCACAGACTGAGTAGACACTAGATATGCCTTCTCTCAACCATCCAAGCCTCCTATTTCCTTGCACAGTTTCTCTTGGGGTCCAGTGATGCCAAATGTGTGAATTGGCCTCATCACACTCACAAAAACCGAAGAAGTAACTGCGCAATCCTCAAGGAAGGAATTAATTCTGCATGCAAGAGATATTCACAATGGAATATTCCTGCAACTGGTAGTACACTGTCCCTCCGTCTGATTTCAACTGGGTCTCTGTCTGAACTGACATGCATGAGTTATTTATAAGAAAATATTCAGTTATCTGAAGTGCAGCAGTTACATGCATGCATGCATTAACTAACTGAATTCACAATTAATTCAACAAATTGTTTGAATTAATCTAACTGGACTTGACTCAGTTAACTAAGCCAACTAATTACAACTCACCCTTATCTCTTTAACTGGTGGATAAATTCCTCAATCAATGGAAGAATTGTTGCATGTCCCCACATAGACTTCATGTTTGATTTTCTACAACTAATTAACTCATGGTGAATTAATTAATTATTTTACAAACAGCTGCTAAGATCAAATTCGAATTTTTACTTCTCTATTTTAGTTTAGGGACTAACTAAAATAGGAAGGTATCCCGAAATGCTATTTATAGCATTACTAAATTTAGCACTTCTATATTTAGCATTTCTTATCGCTATTTTCAACATCATTTACTGCTATCATCATCATAAATTCAATAGAGACCAAACATAACCATTTATGTTACAATCATCATAATATCAATAGAGAACATGCATAACCATTAATGCTATAATCATCATAATACCAATAGATAACATACATAAACATCACAACCACTAATAATAGAGTCATGTGTTTGGATCCTCAACCTGAGGTCGTCAAAGAATAAAATGTGGGCCTTAGGGCTAAATAAATGTTAATGTCATATCATTGTCAGTCAACTACAGTGGGGCACTACAATATATATATATATATATATATATATATAGTGCCCCACTGTAGTTGACTGACAATGATATGACATTAACAAAGGCCCACTATCATCATCATAAATTCAATAGAGACCAAACATAACCATTTATGTTACAATCATCATAATATCAATAGAGAACATGCATAACCATTAATGCTATAATCATCATAATACCAATAGATAACATACATAAACATCACAACCACTAATAATAGAGTCATGTGTTTGGATCCTCAACCTGAGGTCGTCAAAGAATAAAATGTGGGCCTTAGGGCTAAATAAATGTTAATGTCATATCATTGTCAGTCAACTACAGTGGGGCACTACAATAATGTAGTAGATATCTAACAAAACTAGTCATACATGTATGGGCCCATAGGTCTCAAGGATTCAACATAGCTTTGATACCAAGTGTAGGGACCAACCCTATATATATATATATATATATATATATATATATATATATATATATATATATATTTATTTATTTATTTATTTATTTATTTTTTAAAATACTAAATATTAAAACTAAAACCATAAAAAAAGTACCATTGGGAACTCAAGAAATTATTAAGCATTATATAAAACTTCCATGAATTTCACTTCATTGAACATATTATCTAATTCACATGTGATTAACTAAAACCATAATGAAGTCATACAAAAGAATATTATAGCAACATAGGTATCGTTCACCAAGAGACGAGATTCAAATTGACTTGCCACTAATTTCCCTCCTTTGTTGTCGGTCGCCCCCAAGTGCGAATGTTGACGTGCTTAAGCCAAATGCAATGACCCACCGGTTGACCTCCCAGCCTACTCCTTGGGTACTCTCCTTTCCCACAAACCCCAAAGCTGCAATGGGATTATACAATGGAGGAATGTAATAGCTGGTAGAGGAGAGCACTCTTTGGCTCAAGAGTCCCCTCTCTAAATTCCTCTACCTCACCAAACTCACTAGAGCTCGTAGTCACTACTCTTACATAATCTCATCCATCTAACAATAGGGTAAAGAAAAAATCCCTTCTCTCATGGCCTGCCCCTTCTTTTATAGGAGTCCTCATAGGTGACACTTGGCATTTCATGCATAATTAATTATTTTTTATAATTCAATAGTTTGCTTATTCACCCACTCATGTGTCAATCTCTCATCATGGGTCTCCATACTTATTTACTTCAATTTTAATTTAAAAAAAATATTTTTCCTCACCTCAACGAGATTCTTATTTCTTCTCCTAATTGTCTCTTGATCCCCCTCTTTTACTCCTTAATTTGTGTTCATTACTAAAGTCAATTGATAAGTCAAGATTTGATCCCCTATCTACTCCCTAATTTAACTCAAGTTATCTCTTAGATGGATAATCTTATATTGGTTGTTGCCACATGGAGGTTCTCTAAATTTCTCTAAAATTTAATTTATAAATCTTATTTTAATTCACCATCCTCTTCTCTTAATTAGGTTTAGCTATTTTATGATTAATATTTATGCTTACATTTATGTCCCTCTTTCCCCTTTTTACCTAATTAAATTATATTATCTACCTAATATTTTCCAACACGGGAAAGGTAGAGTTTTTAAGGTAAAATATTTTATTTCTTCATATGATCCCCTTAACCCAAGTTCTATTCTTGATTTAATTACCTCGGTTCTAATCATCACTTACGACTTGATGTAAATTTACATGGTTTTCATATCTTGATTATATTTATTAATTTATTTATTTTTAATGATTCCAAGGGTGCCAAGTTTGATCGTGCCCTTTAAGAAATTCCCTTGAAGTTCCAAGGGCGTCACGCCTGTCGTGCCCTTCAAGAAATTCCCTTGAAGTTCCAAGGGTGCCACATCACTTGCCCTTCAAGCATTTAGTGGCTACGAGGGGAAAATATAGGTGCAACGACAGAGACCATTTTCATCTCTTATGTTGTCTGTTATAGTGAGACTAATGGTGTCGAGGATCAAGGAATCTGCCTTGATGAGCACCCCCTAGTAAAATCCTCAGGAATGACCCAACTTTGGGACCTGCCCTCATGACATTGTGATCTTCAAGGCGAAGGTGTTTCAACCTTTCCAGCCCAAGTCACGGCGGCAATGCTAGTGGGTGAGATCAGGGACATTGTCCCACCCCTCCCATGCAGTTCCATCCAATTGTACAACCCCATCACCCATATGTGAGTCATTCGGCCAAACAACTAATTTATGCCTGCAACCGCTAACATATCATTAGAATATAGATAAACACATATAGCAAGTTTCAAAATTGACTTAGAATTTCAAAGACAATATAAATTTGCATCAAACCAGGTGTTGTCAACTCGTCATATGCGAGTGCCTTTGGTGGTTTCCTGCCATGCTCAATAATCATCGGTAAAAAGGTTTCTCAGTGTTAGCCGTTGTCATAATAGCATCATCAACATCACCTAGTAATTCGCATCATTGTTCATTGTGAACGAGAACTAATGCAAGTAGGTAACATAGAGGACACATCCATCATGGCTATCATCATCATAATACATATCCATCAAAGCTATCAACTTCGTAATATCAATAGAAAACATACCTATCCATCAAAGCTATCATCATCATGATATCAATAGAGAGCATATGTATTGTAGAAATTCCCGCTGTAGATCAACAGATTATGCAATATACTAAAGCAAAATACAATATCTACTTCTACAACAAACTTTGTGGAAGCTTAATCGAATATGAGCAAGATCAAATAGAACACATATAACTAAGAATGAGAAATCAATCACACATGACACAGAAGAAATAACTCGGGGAAAGCCTCAGCCTAAAACCCCAATCTTTGTATTATCATACAAGTGGAAATATGTTCAAATTACAAAAAGAATCATCTCTCAAGCTATCCTTCTCTCTCTGCATTCAAACAATACAGCTCACAGACTGAGTAAACACTAGATATGCCTTCTCTCAGCCCTCCAAGACTCCTATTTCCTTGCACAGTTTCTCTTGGGGTCCAGTGATGCCAAATGTGTGAATTGGCCTCATCACACTCACAAAAACTGAAGAAGTAACTGCGCAATCCTCAAGGAAGGAATTCATTCTGCATGCAAGAGATATTCACGATGGAATATTCTTGCAACTGGTAGTACACTGTCCCTCCATCTGATTTCAACTGGGTCTTTGTCTAAACTGACATGCATGAGTTATTTATGAGAAAATATCCAATTATCTGAAGTGCAGCAGTTACATGCATGCATGCATTAACTAACTGAATTCACAATTAATTCAACAAACTGTTTGAATTAATCTAACTGGACTTGACTCAGTTAACTGAGCCAACTAATTACAACTCACCCTTATCTCTTTAACTGGTGGATAAATTCTTCAATCAATGGAGAAATTGTTGCATGTCCCCACATAGACTTCATGTTTGATTTTCTACAACTAATTAACTCATGGTGAATTAATTAATTATTTTACAAACAGCTACTAAGATCAAATTCGAATTTTTACTTCTCTATTTTAGTTCAGGGACTAACTAAAATAGGAAGGTATCCCGAAATGCTATTTATAGCATTACTAAATTTAGCACTTCTATATTTAGCATTTCTTATCGCTATTTTCAACATCATTTACTGCTATCATCATCATAAATTCAATAGAGACCAAACATAACCATTTATGTTACAATCATCATAATATCAATAGAGAACATGCATAACCATTAATGCTATAATCATCATAATACCAATAGATAACATACATAAACATCACAACCACTAATAATAGAGTCATGTGTCTGGATCCTCAACCTGAGGTTGTCAAAGAATAAAATGTGGGCCTTAGGGCTAAATAAATGTTAATGTCATATCATTGTCAGTCAACTACAGTGGGGCACTACAATATATATATATATATATATATATATATATATATAGGAATTAAAAAGGTGGTTCAAATGTCCGCAGGGTTTTGGATAGACGGTGATTGGGTGCTCTGTTACGACACTCCTTGATGTGAAGTTATCGGTTCAATTCCCTGCCTCGATCAGGTGATGTATTGGACACAATGAAGATGTAGTCCCGCGAAGCTTACAAAAGAAAAAGTGGTTAAAATATTTAAAGTAGTTTCATTACTCTACATTTTTGCCAATTTTCATGTGTTTATATAAAAATAGTATACGTTCATCTTAATTATAGATCTACCAAGCGTCAAGAGCAATCAAATTTCTCCAAGTGCAAACATAAGCGTCAAGAGCAATCAAATCTCTCCAAGTGCAAACATTTTTTCAAGTTTTCACTCAAAAAGAGGTTTGTACCTCAAGAGATTTGATCTCTCTTAGCGCTTGTTTTTCCGTGATTTAGATGGATCTATGCTAGTCTTAGATCCAAAGATTGTTCATAGATTTTTCCTTCTTACCTTTTCTCTTACGGACATCTATCTATTTCAAAAAGTTAGTGGGAGGAAATGTAGATGAAACAATGACAAACATTTTCTTGAGATGCTTCCATTGTTGAATGTTATGGCATATTTGTTATTCCCTTATCATTATTGAGTGATTTGATTCACGGGTACATTGGTGCTCACTTATTGACGGAGCAAAAAATATGGCTATGTCTCTTTCCTTTTGAGTCGAAAAATGAGTTTCCTTTATTGGGGATTGAGATGACTCTCCATAGGGCTGAGCTGAGTTTGAAAATATTAATTTGGCAATCGAACTTTTGTAACTGCATGTTATCCTACTTGTGAATCGCAATAGTCTTGACTCTTTTCGTTTCCTTTAAATCTTATCATCCAAAAAAATATTTAAACATCCAAATATAAAGCTATTACTATTTTTTATATGCTCCATACTCCTTTTATATGTATCAAATATAAACCGTACTTCATATACTCCATACTCATTTTATATCTATCAAATACTCATTTTATATGTATCAAATATAATTTAAGTAATAAATGTTTTAGCTTTTTTACAAACCATTTAAATAAATTTTAATTGTTATTATAATTTTTTATTTAAAATATATTTTTAAATGCATATTTGAATTTAGTGATTTTGAAAATTTATTCATAAATTCAATTTAGCTAAATTAATAATTATACAGTTTGAGTGGGCTTAATGGTCAAGAGCATGTGTTTCCTCCTAAAATGTCACAGGGCCAAAACCAAAAGGGGGTAAAGTATGTAATTTATTCAAAGACTCTATTTAGCTAAACGCATAATTATATAGCTTGAGTGGGCATAATGGTTAAGAGCATATATTTCCTCCTAAAAGGTCACAAGTTCAAAACCCAAAAGGGTAAAGTAAAGTATGTATGTCTTAGCTAGACTTAGCAATAAGAGCATGTATTTCCTCCTAAGAGGTCACAGGTTGAAAACTAGAGAGGGGTAAAGTAAAGTATTTCTTCTTAAGAGGTCACAGGTAAGAGCATGTATTTCCTCCTAAGAGGTCACAGATTGAAAACTAGAGAGGGGTAAAGTAAAATATTTCCTCTTAAAAAATCACAAGTTCAAAACCAAAAAGGATAAAGTAAAAATAAAGTAAAATATATATGTATTCGTTACACTTAACATATTGGTATCTCCCTTAAGCGTAAACATAAAATTAAATAATAATAATAATTTTGTTTTTAAAACGCAGATTCTTGTACACCAAGGTAATTCAAAATAAACACGTGCGCCATGAGAGTCTTAATGCCTTGAAACATCACGCCATTTATACTGTTCCAGAGTCTTAATGCCTTGAACAGCACGCCATTTATATTGTTCCAGAGTCTTAATGCCTTGAACAGCACGCCATTTATACTGTTCCTATTTATTAATCACATGCAATCCAAAGCCAAGTTGTGTTCGTGGAGTGCAACCTGCTACCACTGACTTCCGAAGATACAAATTTTCTTATCCTCCTGTCACTGTCCTGTGGGGATGGATGTAACAGACTAGAGAGGAATGCCATTTTCCAATTTATGATGTAAACAGAGCTGTCCGATATGGATGAATATACAAAAGAGATTACGGAAGAATTGAATTATTGAATTTTGAGAGATTCCTAGAAGCCGGAATCTCAAATTCAAAAGCCAAATCGTTTGAATATAAATAAAAACACGAGCTTGAATGAACAAAGACCATGGAACCATTTCATTCAACTCTGGCCATCCTGAGCCCGACTGTGATTCGGGGGATCGGAGGCCCAGCAGAAAAGTCAACAGATGAACCTTCCGATGGCCCCAACCTGCAATCGGATAACTGTAGCGTCGTATCAAAACACAATTCCAACAACGATTTGAAAATTCCTATATATTACTCGCGGCCTTGCCTTCCAATGTTCGTTATAGATTCCCTGGTCTTCTATTGTTCCAGTTCTCACAAAGATAGCAATTATCTGAATTTGCTATTGAACTCATGGCACCCTCGGAGCATAACAGGGGATCTCTTGTTCCTGCTCATGTCTATTATTCGTCTTTGGTTGGTAGAAGATCATTAATGGCAGAATCACCCAATGAACCCAATAAGATAGCCATGTTTTCTCCAGCTTATTATGGTGCAAGCGCCATTGGAGGCATAGTGGCCTGTGGACCTACTCATACTGCTGTCACCCCTCTTGATGTTGTCAAATGTAACATGCAGGTATAGTTCTAACTGGATTTATTACCTTTCATATATCATTTTTCTAGTAAAATATCCATCTTCTTCCACTGAATTGAATTGCAAATAGAGAAATTTAGCCCTTAAAATTTTCCTGCTCTAATTAATACTTTTCATATGATGTCAGATTGACCCTGTAAAATACAAGAACACGTTTACTGGCGTGAACATAGTCATAAAAGAGCAGGGAATTAAGGGGTTATTCAAGGGTTGGGCTCCAACTATGCTGGGATACAGTGCACAAGGTGCATTCAAATATGGGTTCTACGAGTTCTTCAAGAAGTACTATTCGGACATTTTAGGAGCCGAGTATGCTGCCAAGTACAAGACCTTGATCTACCTTGCAGGTTCGGCCTCTGCAGAGGTCATTGCTGATGTTGCCCTCTGTCCCATGGAGGCCGTTAAAGTGAGGCTGCAAACACAACCTGGATTTGCCAGAGGCTTGTCTGATGGCCTGCCCAAATTAGTTAGATCAGAAGGGCTGCTTGGGTATGTTTTAGTGTCCCACCTAATTCTAGATGATGAATATGCTCCCTCCTGTTTATTTTCTAACCCAACTGTATTTCTTTCTGTGTGGATTACAGTTTGTACAAGGGCCTTGGTCCGCTATGGGGACGCCAAATTCCTTGTAAGTTTATCTTCCACTCTTTGCAATCTGTAGCTGCATGAATCTACCAAGCCCATGTCTCTGTCTGTCATGTTTTACTTTCTATATTTAGATCTTAAATTTTTAAAACTGTATTCTCTTCTTTTTTCTGTTGAGGGGTTGTGTCCAGGGAGCAAGGTGTAATAAAACCTATGTGATGTTCATACATGTCTATCATTTTCTAAGTGGCAGAGGTGCAAACAAACCTTAATGTTTACACAGTATATCGAAAATATAAAAACTTGCATTTAAATTTTGAAATCTCTTTGAATGTTTAGTAAATTAGAGGTTAATGTAAATGTGTGTTAACTTATCTACTCCATGTGAGCTTTTCTCCTTTATGTCTCTTCATTCTGTATATATCCATCTCAGCTCCATATGAGCTTCTCTCCTCTATGTCTCTCCATACTGTATATATCCATCTTAGTTTCGTGTGAGCTTATCTCCTCTGTGTCTCTCCATTCTGTACATATCCATCTTAGTTTATCTGTTTTATGTCTCTCCAGTTTGTATATATCCATCTTTTAACTTAAATTGAAGTACCAATTTAAATCCCAAGAACATGAAAACCAACACCATGTCAATTAGTCAAAGAGGCTTTGTGGTGATGATATTCTCTCACCTAGTTAGAGAAAGATTTCGGCGAAAATCACATGGAATCTCATTTGTTGATGCGTTTCGAACCAACTAGTGTGGTTCATCGTCAAGACAAGATGAAGAAACAAATCTAGCTCCTCATGCTAAATAGTCTGAGCAGAGCCTCCAACAGCTAGCATATCTAACGGCTAGTTAAATAATAAAAATGACCTTGAAAGGCCTAAAAAGAATAATATTTTACGAAGTCAAACTAGCCGTTAGATATGCTAGCTGTTGGAGGCTCTGCTCAGAGTATTTAGCATGAGGAGCTAGATCTGTTTCTTCATCTTGTCCTGACGATGAACCACACTAGTTGGTTCGAAACGCGTCGACAAATGAGATTCCATGTGATTTTCGCCGAAATCTTTCTCTAACTTGATATGGATCACAGAAGCCTAAACTCGATTATTTTCTCACCTAGTCAAGGAGGCTGTGTGGTGGGGAGATCCTTCACCTAGGATCAAATAAACCTAGGCATGCATGCTTTAAGGCCCTTTAGGTTAAGTTTGGATATTAGCTATCACATTTTTTAATTAATTTTACTTCAAATTTGGTTAGAAATTTAGAAGAATGGTTAGAATTACCGATGTTAATGAAATTGCAAAATAAAAATGTAATTAAAAAAATTTCGTTAAATTTATTTATGCATTCAAATACAATTTAAATAAGGAAAAATTACAATTTAATCAACAATTACATAACTAGATTTTCATAATTCAGAAAAATCCAAAAATAATATATTTAAACTTGTCCAATTACTCCAGAATCTCATCCCACTGCTCATGACAAGCCAACGGAATGTTATAAAAACAGAAAAATATGCCTACATTCTTGAATCTCTTCCAACCTACTGAACAAATAAACTAGAAGAAGCTTTCCACTTACATTAAAATACCTTCCATATTCCTAAAACAAAACAGCATACAAAAACTAGAAGAAGCTTTCCACTTACATTAAAATACCTTCCATATTCCTAAAACAAAACAGCATTACAAATTTCCTCATCACATTGACATTTTTAACAATTAAATGGCTCTGAATCTGTTCAAAGATTTTGTTAATGTATTGGTATCATTGTTGCAGATACTATGATGAAATTTGCATCGTTTGAGAATATAGTAGAAATGCTCTATAAGAACGTGGTCCCAACTCCAAAGGAGCAATGCAGCACACCTGTTCAAGTGGGTGTGAGTTTTACAGGAGGATACATGGCTGGGATATTATGTGCTGTTATTTCTCACCCTGCAGACAACCTCGTCTCCTTCCTCAATAATTCCAAGGGCGCTACTGTGGCCGAGGTAAGAGAATATTTATTGAAAGTGTATGATTTGAGCTTTAAATCTTATGATTTAGGAATTATTAATTGAATTTTCCAGTAGACAGTATCAATACAGGATAATTATTTTATATTTGGTAAGTAATAATCATCCGTTTATAGAATATTTAATGTAGTTGGGCTCTATATACTTATTTTTAGATTTAAACAATAGTCTGGCTATATATGCTCACTCTTAAATTTAAATAAGTATAAATCTAACAATGAACATATACAGCTCAACCACATTAAACCTAATAAATAGATTTTACTTCTACATTCAATAAGTTTTGTTTTACATTAATTGGTATCAACCTTAAATTTAACAAGTATAAATCTAACCATGAATGGACCTATACAGCCCAACAGATTTAATGTTCTGTATTGATACCATTTAGACTTCCATTAATGCTTGTATTCTGGTGACTAATTGTGTCGTCTTTTCATATATATTAGGCTGTCCAAAAAATGGGGCTTGTGGGCCTTTGCACACGGGGCCTCCCTTTGAGAATTCTCATGGTCGGAACGCTCACAGGAGCCCAATGGGGAATTTATGATTCTTTCAAGCTATTTGTTGGCCTGTAAGTTCTGTTATTAACCCTAGTTTTACCAAAGCTCACCTCATGTCTTTCTGCATCATCCTGTGAATATATTCTAAAATAATGTATCCTGTTACTTATTTTGCAGGCCAACCACAGGAGGGGTTAAAACCTGAAAGCAAGAGTTATGAATGAGCAGCATGCTGATTTAATCGAAAAGAAAAATGCACTAAATTCTTTTTGAATAAAGAGGATCCGAAGACAAAGAAGTCAAATAAGTCAAATGAGGCGTCTGGCCATCTCCCATGGAAAGCTCATATAAATTTTAGGGCGAGGACAGAAAATTGGAATTTGCAGTTTTGGTATTTGGAATTGATTTGCAGTAGCTTTACTAGTGTTGCAAGCTACTTAATATTGGGCATTGTTAAACGTGGCCTCTTTTTATGGAGGAAAACATTGTTTTCAGTTTTGTTATAAATAAATTTGCCCACATTTATTGTATTTTTAAAAATTATTAATAAAGCATTTATAAAAAATTAAAAATATTATTCAAATATTTTTATTGAATGATAAAAAAATAAAATATTACTATTATTATTATTATATTAAAAGATACAATATTATGCCATATTAAATTTTTTTAATTAGTTTGTGTGCAAAGTGAAGTTGAAATAAAAAGTATTTGTTTAAAAAATATGATTTTACAATTTGAAAAAATAAGTAAACAAAATTATAAAAACACATTTTTGTAAAAGGTATGGAGGAAGAGCATGTCAATTACTTGTGAAGTTTAAATTTGGACATTGGATGGTAATAGGAAGAATCTTGATCATGAAGGTCATGAGTAATGAGCATAGGCTAGGGTCACTTTGGACTCACCATTGGGAAAATAAGTTTAATACAAACTTAAGAAAAATGGTTTAAATATGTAGTTAGTATAATGGCCCAATGGTGTTGAAAGACATTAAATTGGGCCCATGTGAACAGGTACAAGAGAGGGATCTCCCATTGTAGATGGGGAACAATTTATTAATGGGAGGTACGTTGTGACATAACTTTGGGATTAATAATGGCATTGAGGGATCAATTCGTTCTTCAATCACAAAGACTTCAAATGTATGCCACTATCCTAGAACTAGAATAGCAGCCATGTTGGAAACATCGTCCTTTCCTTGCTTAGATAACCTTCCTCAAGCATTGAATCTGCATTTTGGGTGCTTTGGAGCTAACCATTAGAGACTCCTTAGGTGTTACTATGGGTGAAGAAAACAAGGTTTTGATCCTCCTTAAGGTTATTGATGCACCAAGCACTGAAGTGCTTGTAGGAATTTACAGGGTAAGTTCCTCAGACAGAACACCAAAGGACACCGCTCACAAACAGATCACAGATCAATACACCAGTGTTTTTGACGTGGTTAAAACCCTCAAAGAGGGAAACAGTCCACGGCCTGAGCCAACACGGCCACTTCAGGCAATTTATTAATAAAAGAATGAAAATTTACATAAGCTTCTCTTATGGACGGTTACCCTACAAATGACCCTCCATGCTCTTTAAATAGAGATCATGGACCAATCGAGTGTTAAGCCACGGATCAAGTGTCGGTAATACCGAGGAGAGAATGAACCGTCGGATTACTACATATCGTGACCGTCAGATTGTAAGTTACAAAATGTACATAGTAAAGAAACACACTTTACCTAACTCTACACTAGACCAAGATATACTTAACTATTTCCTATGTGTCGAAATATCCTAACATCCCCCCTTAAGAACAACTTGGGATAGGATTGAAGGATTTACAAATATGACACAATAGGAGAAGGAAGGAGGCACTAGAGCCTATCCCCCCTTAGTGACAACTTCCTGAACTCCAACCATAAATCGAAGTTTAGTAAACTTCGCTTTTGTGAGAGCCTTTGTAAAGATGTCTGCAACTTGATCATCTGTTGAACAATATTGCACTTCGAGAACATGGTCGTGAATGAGCTTTCTGATGAAGTGCATGTGCAGTTCAATGTGTTTGTTGCGCTGATGTTGGACTGGATCTTTGCATAGTTGAATGGCACTTTGATTATCACACCAAAGTGTAGTCGGATGTTGCTGCTGAAAGCCAAACTCTGACAGGATCTGACGAAGCCACAAGGCTTCCTTATTGGCTTCTACAGCACCACGATACTCTGCTTCTGCTGAAGAAAGAGAAATGGCACCTTGTTTCTGGAAAGCCCATGTAATAGGTCCTGAACCAAGAGTGAACACATAACCTACAGTAGACTTCTGATCATCAGGGTCACCAGCCCAATCGGAATTAGTGAAACCAACGAATAGAGGAGTTGCTTCGGCACTGTAATGAATCCCAAACTGAACTGTACCTCAAACATAACGAAGTATTCTTTTAGTTGCTTTCCAATGACTTTAATGTGGGTTTTGCATAAACCGAGAAACAAGGCCAACGGCAAAGGAAAGGTCAAGACGAGTATGGGTTAGATAAAAAAGTTTTCCTACAAGTTGATGGTATAAGGTAGCATCAATTTCAGGAGAAGTACAAGTGACTGAAATTTTGACTCCAGACTGAAAGGGAGAAGGGGCTGGCTGACAATCTTCCATGTGAAAATGGCGTAGAATATCACAGGCATACTTGGATTGGGAAAGGGAAATACCTTCCTTGGATTGCAAGACTTGAAGACCAAGAAAATAATGTAAGTGTCCTAAGTCTGTCATTTCAAACTTCCTTTTAAGGCTATAATTCACATGGTTTATAAGGTTGGGATCACTACCAGTCAGGATAAGATCATCAACATAAAGAACAAGAATGATAAGAGACTTGCCCACTTTCTTGGTGTAGACAGTATTGTCAGAATGACACCTAGGAAAGCCATTTTCTAAAAGAAAGTTATCCATTTTGGCATACCAAGCTCGAGGAGCTTGCTTGAGGCCATAAAGGGATTTCTTAAGCCGACATACAAGGCTAGAGTCTGTTTGTATAAAGCCAATAGGTTGTTCCATATAGATTTCTTCATGCAAGTCCCCATACAAGAAGGCAGATTTAACATCCATCTGATGGACTTCCCATTTGAAAGAGGCAGCAAGGGAAAGAACAAGGCGGATAGAGTTCATTTTGGCAACAGGGGAGAAGGTTTCAGTGTAGTCAATGCCTTCAACTTGTGAAAACCCTTAGCAACAAGACGAGCTTTATGTTTATCAACTTTCCCATCTGGTCCATACTTGGTTCTGTAAACCCATTTGCATCTAACAAGTTTTTGTCCCTTTGGTAGAGGAACAAGATCCCATGTATCATTTGCCAATAATGAATGATATTCTTCATTCATAGCTGCTTCCCAATCTGGATGGCTTGAAGCTTCTGCAAAGGTGTCAAGATCACAATTCACTGAAGCTTGAGCCAGTAAAGAAGAGGCTCTATCAAATTGAGAATGTGTACGTCGCTGATCTGTAGGATCACCGACAAGATCACCTGCTGCATCTCGAGTAGCACGGACCTATTTTGGAAGCTGAGGAGCTGAAGGAGGATCCTAAGAATGTGGGGGAGGATTTTCATCCTCGCTTTCATCATCTGAAGAAGAAATATTTTCAAAAGTAGAAGAGATAGGGAGAGGTGGCACATCCGCCGAACTAGGCTCGTAGGCCAATATATTTTCAGCAAACTTTACATCTCTTCTAATGATAACATTTTTGGACTTAAGTGGAATAAGTCTATATCCTTTGACATCTTCAGAATATCCAACAAAAATACATTTTTCACTCTTAGGTTCTGAAGCTTTATGTTTCTCATCTGGAATATGGGCCCATGCTTCACTTCCAAAAACACGAAAGTGACTTACATCTGGTTTAATTGAGCTCCATGCTTCTTCTGGAGTGATATTCTTTAAACCTTAGTAGGAGTGTGATTTATTATGTAATTTGCACAGTTAATTGCTTCTGCCCAATAATTAAGACTAATTCTTTTAGATTGAAGCATATAATTAGCCATTTCCTTTAAGGTGCGATTCTTCCTTTCAGCTACACCATTTTGTTGTGGAGTATATGGAACAGTATGTTGCATTTGAATTCCATTCTCAGTGCAAAAGTTGATGAATTTGTTGTTAACATATTCTCCGCCATTATCAGATCTTAGCTTAAGAATTTGATGTCCAGATTGTTTTTCAACAAAGGCCTTAAAGGCCAAGAACATGTTAAATACTTCACTCTTGAGTTTTAAGAAGTATACCCAAGTGCGTCTGGAGAAATCATCAATGAAAGTTAAGAAATGCTTGTAGCCAGAGAATGAAACAACTGGAAGTGGACCACATAAATCACTATGGACAAGCTGTAAAGGGGTTGAGGCATGCCAAGAGGCACGTTTTTCAAAACTGTCCCGATGATGTTTTCCGAGTACACATCTGAAACAAACACCATCTCTGCAAGATACCATTGGAAGACCTGTCACCATATTTTCTTTACATAGATTCTGAAGAGAGCGATAGTTTAAGTGACCAAATCGCTCATGCTAAAGTTTGCTCACTTCATCATTATGAGCAACAAATACCAAGGGAATTTGATGACCCAAATTTGTGAAACTTATACAACCTTGTAGAATCATCAGCAATGCCAGTAGCTAAAATCTGTCTAGGATCTCTTAGGTCCTTAATTACAACATCGTGAGGTGAAAATTCAACGATTTTACCTTCACCTGAATGAGTTATCTGATATACAGATAGAAGGTTGCAGGATAAGGTTGGAACACATAATACATCATTAAATTGACCATTGTCTATATGAACAGTTCTAGTCCCTACAACACTAAGAGATATATCATCACCAACATATATATTTTTGGTGTTACAATCATTTAAAGAAGAAAACATGGCTTTGTTTTTGGCCATGTGATAAGAAGCTCCAGAATCAATGAACCACTCATGAGAATGAGAAGAATAAGATACATTTAGTGCATAGCCAGACCGAGATGCTTGACAACCACATGCAGAAAGTGTTATTCCTAAAGATGAAGTTGAAGTTGAAGAGTGCTCCAAATGGATGTTATGCTTCTTCATTGCTGCTTCCAAGGCTTCCATCTTCTTAAAGCATTTGGATTCTAAGTGGCCATCTTGATTACAAAAGTTGCAATGTCTATCAATCTTCTTCCCTTTGTTTTTATTTGTCTTATCATTTTGTTGAAATGATTTTTCATTTTGAGGCTGAAATTGCTTAGGACCCTTGTTTGGTTTAGGACCATTCCTTTTAGGATACAACTTCTTAGGATTCTTTGAATTTGGTTGTTGCTGGGCGGCTAACGTTTTCTGAGAAGAGTTTCCAAGATGAAGAAGACCAAGGTGTAAGAGTTTTTCTTATTCTCTTATTAAAGAATCACAAAAGGAATCAAAGGAAGGGGACTTGTAGGCTTGTCCTTGAGAAATGAAGGCTTCTCTTGTAGAATGGAAGGTGGAAACAAACACAGAATAGGTTGGTCCCAACTTAGTAAAAATGGAATAGATAAGGCTTCTATCTTCTTTCTTAACCTTAACACCTTCCAAGAGAAGTCTAAGGGTCTTGAACTTGGACAAAAAATCTTCAATGCAAGAAAAATTATTGGGGTCCAATGCAAGCAACTCATTTTCGAGTTGATGGGCTTTAAGTTCATTCTTAATTCCAAAAACTTTAGTGATCTGTTTCATTGCTTCCTCAGGAGTATCAAGTTCTGCAATATGGAATCTAAGATCTGGAGAAATAGACATCCCTATCAACCCTCGTGCTTGATCTTGCCTATTTTCCCATTTAGCTGCCTTATCTTCATCTTTCAGTTTGGTTTCTTGGCCTGAGGCTATTCTGTAGAGACCTTTACTTCTAAGTAAATCCACAATGTAGGACCACCATTGGAAGTAGTTGGTGCTGTCAAGAATAACTTGGCATGGACTTCCCATTTTAACAGAAACTGAAGCTATAGATGCTGAAACTAAGTGTTCCAATGGAAAGATCTCGAAAAATTAGGCTGGTTCAAAAAAACGCTCTGAAAACGGCTTCCGGATGAAGAAGTTATGGATTTTTGAAGAAAAGTTGATGAAGATGCCGACGAAGTGCAGGAATGTGCGGAAATGAAAAATCCGCCCCCACAAAAAGGAGACTTGAACTCAAGACCTCTACTCTCATAAATTAGCTTTGGACCAAGTGAGCTAAACTAAAAGTTTGAGAGAGAGAGAGAATGAAAAATATGCCCCCACAAAAAGGAGACTTGAACTCAAGACCTCTACTCTCATAAATTAGCTTTGGACCAAGTGAGCTAAACTAAAAGTTTGAGAGAGAGAGAGAGAGAGAGCTAAACTAAAATTTTGAGAGAGAAGGGGGGGTGGTTTTTTTTTAAGTCGCTGAAGCTTTGGGTTGCGTGCTTACTTGAGAAACCTCTTTTTCCCTACAAAACAAAAAACACAAAACCCAACACGGACATACAAAAAAAAACGAACCTTACGGCTCGAAGTTAGCTTTAGCCGGAAACTAAATATTTTCCTCAATGTTCCTGATTTTCCGAGATCACATTAAGGCGCAGCGGAAAAGAGCATACGCATAAGAAAAATCCTTCCTTTTTGTTTCTAATTTGCCCAGATCGCACAGAGTCGCGGGGAAAAGAGCATATGCAGAAATGAAAAGTATAGATCCGGTAATAAAAAAAAACTAAATAAACAGAGAGAAAATAACTGTAAACTGCAAATAAACACTGTATACCTCCAGATCTTAAAAATGACGTAGCTAGGGCTACCAGAAACCTTTTCGCGTGAAACGAAAGGGGTTCCTCACTGGAACAAATGCTCCTAACACAATAGAGCAGTCCTCTCAGCCCGAAAGTAATCAGAAACAGTAGATCTAGGAAACGACAGTCGGATGCAGTTCTACCGGCTTCAGATTTGGATCACCAACGGACGCGGCCCTCAAATAGATCTGATACCATGTAGGAATTTACAGGGTAAGTTCCTCAGACAAAACACCAAAGGACGCCGCTCAAAAACAGATCACAGATCAATACACCAGTATTTTTGACGTGGTTAAAACCCTCAAAGAGGGAAACAGTCCACGACCTGAGCCAACGCGGCCACTTCAGGCAATTTATTAATAAAAGAATGAAAATTTACATAAGCTTCTCTCATGGACGGTTACCCTACAAATGACCCTCCATGCTCTTTAAATAGAGATCATGGACCAATCGAGTGTTAAGCCACGGATCAAGTGTCGGTAATACCGAGGAGAGAATGAACCGTCGGATTGTAAGTTACAAAATGTACATAGTAAAGAAACACACTTTACCTAACTCTACACTAGACCAAGTTATACTTAACTATTTCCTATGTGTCGGAATATCCTAACAGTGCTTGCTATCAATTTGGTGAAGGTGGAACCACAAAAAGGTGCAAATTTAACCCAGGGGTCAAGGGAACAATCAAAGGGGGAGGTGAGGAAAGCTAGGAATAGATGCATTAAGTCATGTGTCTCCTCGATAAAACTGGTGCTAGGATATGACATATAGATTAATGAGGTGACATCAATTGTCTTTCTTTATGTTATCCATAGGGTGGATGGGGTTTTATTTCCATTTGTTGAAGGATTTGTAGATGGTTATAGGGAGGCACTAGTAATGGGACATGACCCCAATATTTCTTAAGTGGTGGATGTGATTCTTCAATGATGGGAGGGAGTGGGTAGATTCTACCCCAATTTGGGTCAAGCTACTTGCTCACTTAGTGGATTTATGGTCAGCTGATATGTTCAGAGTGACTGCAAATCATTGGGAAAAATTTTGAAGTGGACATGAGTTTAAGGCAGAGTAATTATATGATAATAGCAAAAGCTATAGTATGAATTGATTTATGAGAGGGATTAGCGGTGGAAATTTCCCTACGTAAGGGTAACGTATCTTTAGTGTAGAGTATGGAGTATCAAGGAGGTCTGGCATTGTCTGAGATGTCATAAACAAGGGTACTTAGTTGTGGATTTGTAATTTCCTTTTAAGAATTAGGGATAGGTTCTAAAGGAGAGTAATGGCCTAACTATGGTTGAATATCCTCCATTTACTTAGGTTTTGGCTAGCCAACACAAGGGTAATGGAGTCCTTAGCTATCACATAATTTAAGGAATCAATCAAAGAACCATTGTAAGCAAATGAAGTGGTTGGTGAGTGTTAGGATGTTTAGACACATGGGAGTTAATTAATTTCAACTTGGTCTAATGTATCTATTAGGTAAAAGTGTGTTTCTTTAGTTGCATTGTAATCTGATAGTCACGATATGTTCTAGACAGAGTGATTTAACAACACATTCTCCTCTATACTAACCGCTATCGATTCATGGCTTAACATCCAATTGGTCCATGATATCTATTAAAATGGTATGGAGGGTCATGGTTGATGACCGATTGTAAGAACTCTCTTATGTAAAATAATTTCTTTTGCATTAATAAGATTGCCTCAAGTGGCCACATTCATTGGGGTCGTGGATTGTTTCCCTCTTAGAGGGTTTTAACCACATAAAAATAATAGTGTTGTGATATTTAATATGATTGTATGAGTGGTTATTGAAGGTGTTCATCCTGTATGGAATACCCTATTAACCTGAACATGGTATCAACGCCCGATTGAAGAACTACTCATGTTGGTGATTGAGATCTTAAAGCCCTTGTTGTTGCATTTCTGATATCTGCTAGTTAGCATTTTTTTTTGTCCTAAATGGACTATTCCATTGCATCTGAAAGGTTGTTTTCAACTAAGAAGCCTTTTATTTCGTCCGAAAAGGTGTATATTTTCCCAAGATATAATATCCTCAACCAATTGACCTAGTTGGACCGAGTTTAAAATAATAATAATAATAAATAAATAAGTGGCGTAGAGCACATGGTTTTGTCCCCAAGTAATTCTCAACCAAGGTATTTGCCCGCAATTTCTTTCAAGGAATCAAGCTTTAAAAGGGCGGAGGAGGAATGAGAGCATACATGGATTTGGATAATTTCTCCTTGCATCTCAAGTGAATGCTCAGGCGAGTTTTCAAGGAGGAAGGGTTTCATGTGAGATCCTTCAAACTAGCTTTAGTTAGGGTTAAGCCTCCCCCTAGTTAGCGAATTCAGTTTCGATGGTTCTCGAAATCACCCTAGTTGGCTTAGTATTTTCTCATTTCCATTCAAGGGTTCATTTGTTTCGTATTTTTTGAGTGAGGGTATCTATTTCATGAGTTTCTCTACAGAAGCAGAACTATTTCATTATAACTGCTAAAATTCCTGTACAATTGATCGAAGGTGAGGATCCACACTCACCGAAGAGGTTGACATGGGCATCATGGTATTGTTGATCACATCTTCCAGGGTCGAGATTGGAAGGAGGGAGCAAGAGATTGATCTCAGCATGTCGAGGGGTATGTTATCGAAGATTGCACAAATCGACAGCGCCATTACAAGGTGAGGCACTTGGCAGCGAATCACAAGAAAGATAGATCATGGATCAAAGGTTGAAGACGAAGGATGGAGTTTGTGTAAAAATTCCTAGTCTCAAGGAATCCCTACTGCAGCAAATATGAATCTACTTCACCTACTTGATTTTAATATACATTATCAAGTTGTTTTGTGAATAAAACTGAAGCAAATTACTTCTGTAGCCTACATTACTTTAAATGTGATTACATGAAACAGAAAATTGAGCAAAGAACAAGATCCTTGGGACACGGTTATTTTTGGACAAAATAGTCATCGGAAAAAACCAATGCGGGAAAACCGGTACAGCAGCTCTGATGGTTTTCTATTATTAAGCAGTGATTGTGAATACAAATGTTGGTTACCCTCCCGGCAAACCAGTGACAGAGAAAATACAATGGTGGAAAACTGAGTGAGTTTTACCTCACTTCACCAGGCAGATTCTGACGGATCCAACAGCAAAATTGGCTAACCCTGCCTACTTCTTATTTGGCCCTGCGTCAGCCCTACAAGCTCTACATCAGCTTTTTGCTATCTCTTATGCCCATTGCATCAGCTTTCCTAGTTGTTCCGACAATTCCTGCTTTTTGTGTGGAGGGAAGCTTCTACTTCTGCGCTGGCCCTTCTGGTTCTGCGTCAGGCGTCTGTGGGCCCAAATTGGCCCAGCGTCAGTCCTCTTAGTTGTTGCACTGCCTCCAGTAGTTTCTCTCCACCTCTGTGTTAGTACTCCCGAACTATCCCTGCCCCTCTACTGCAAAATGATCGCCTAGTTCGAAATCTCAGCTTCCTAGCCCCATAAATCGAACCCTAGACCAATTCGTTCTCTCCGTGTGTGTTTCTAAATGAACCCCAAGCCTCCTTAAACTTTTCTCGTTGAGACTTCAATGGTCGAGGTTAAGTCTCTAATCAACGGCTAAGATTTGACTTGATTCGCCTTCTAGTTCATTCGCACCCATATTTTGATTAATACCCATTAATACTTTAATTTTACTAAGTTTAGACTTAGGAACCCCTTAAAAATAATCATTATTTTAATAAAATACAATCCGGGTGGAATTGCACCAAATGGTTTCTGGGTTCTTTAGAACTCATGTGCTTTAGCCTGTCCACCAATTTTGATGGCTAGAGCACAACTGATGCTACCAAAAACTAACACTCCCTCTTAGCGAGGAATGTGCTCTAGCAACAATGTCCAAATTCATAATGATCTGTCTCTGAAGCACCTCCTTTCTGCATTGTTGTTTCCACCAACACTGTGTTTTTGCTACTACTGTACTACTGCCCATGACACTGCCACTGCCACTGTTGCATCTGTACTACATCTCCCTCTCAAATGTTGCATCTGTTATGTTACTAGCACTGCCACTACTAACATTGCATTCATACTGCAACTCAGTTGTTGAGAGAAGCAACTGAAAAACATCCAAAATTATTGAACTTAATTGTGTTCAGCATAATACCATGAATGTTGGAATCTAACTGCTATTAGTCTCTGACCCTCTGAATCTTCTACACCGTTGTTGACTCCTGCACTGTGCCAATTGTATTGTTGTCAACCTTGCTTTGTGTTGATTAGTCCCTGGCCTCAACCTATTGCATATGTCTCTCCAAACAATCCACCGCATCATCTAACACTAAGTCCATCTCGCTACTTCTGAATCTCGGGTTCTCATAGCAAGGAATTGATCCAAGGGGTGGACTCCTCAAGGATTTTGCCCACATGTAGTCCTCCCAACTACAGCTCAAGATTGCCCCATTTCCCTCCCGAAGATGCATGGGCACTCATGGAAAACTCATCTTCGTCAATTTTTGTTGGATCAGCCTTAGGATCATGTTTCTCATCTTTGTCCTTTTGCTTCAAAGGATACTAGGATGCAAAGCGGCCCATCTCGCCACATCTGAAATATTTCACCTTCAAAATGTCCTTTCGCTTCTGCTTATGTTGTCCCTTTGATGCTAGAGTTGCGTTCTCCTCCTCCTCCTTGGTCTTCATGCCACCCCCACTGCTGTCATTGTGGTTGACCTTAACTAGGTCCCTCCTTAATTCCTCCTGTTGAAGGGTTGCCCACATATCCTCCCATGAAGGTAGTATTTCCATGCCCAATATGCTTTTGACGAATACTTGTCATTCATCCAAGACTCCATTCAAGGTCGTCCTTACCATCGTGGTAGACTGAGGAGTAGACCCCACTGCGACAAGCTGGTCTCTGGTGTCCTGAAGACATTGAAGATAGGAGTCAGCGCTTTCTCCCTTCTGCATCAATGTCCGCTGCAACTTTTGTTCTAGGTACATCTTCCATTGTTCCGAAGAGCTTTCATACCGTGAAGGAAAAGCTTCCCACGTCTCTTGGGATGTATCTTTGTCCTACAAGTGTGAGACCACATGTTCTCTAACTCCATCGAGTATGAACCTCTTTTCCTTCCCCTACTCGGCCTTGTACTTATTCTTCTAATCATTGCTAGCAGGAACAACCACAACACTTGATGTAGGCTTCGAGATTGTATTCTTCCAAAACAGCTAAGATTTTGGTCTTCCATATGACATTGTTGGAAGCTCCTTCCAACTTGTCATGATCTCTTAGCCCATGTGATGCCATCTCACCCAATTATTGAACGGACTCCTCTAGTCATTTTTCAGCACTACTCAGCTACCCAAAAAGTGAGAGATTCGATTTTTTTGGCAAAAAGTTCTCTGGCGAGAAAATTCCCCTTCTATGTGTCTTCGCTCTTTTCCAACGGATTTCTTCCCCAGCAGAAACTACGCCCTTCAATCACTACGCTAAGGCTTTGCGTCACTCCCTCTGCCTTTTCAAACTCACGAGATGGAAATCGTACCTCTCTGTCAACTCTCTGAGAGAGAGATTTCCTCAGAACCTCTACTTCCCGGCAAGGATCACGCAATCCCTTTAAGGGGATTCGAATTGCTTCCAAATGCAGATGTTGGCATCTCTGCTCAGCATTGGATCTGCTCTTCATGTTTCAAAATCAATCCTCTGATACCATGTGAAAATTCCTAGTCTCAAGGAATCCCTACTGCAGCAAATCTGAATCTAGTTCACCTACTTGATTTTAATATACATTATCAAGTTGTTTTCTGAATAACACTGAAGCAAATTACTTATGCAGCCTACACTACTTTAAATTTGATTACATGAAACAAAAAACTGAACAAAGAACAAGATACATAGGACACATTTATTTTTGGACAAAATAGTCCCTGAAAAAACCCAATGCGAAAAAACCGGTGCAGCAGCTCTGAGGTTTTTCTATTATTAAGCAGTCTTTCTGAATACAAATGTTGGTTTCCCTCCTGGCAAACCAATGACAGAGAAAATACAATGGCAGAAAACTGAGTGAGTTTTATCTCACTTCACCTGGCAGATTCCCACTGATCCGGCAGCAAAACTGGGTAACCCCGACTACTTCTACGTTGACCCTATGTAGGCCCTATGTCATCCCTACAGGCTCTGTCATATCTGCGATGTCTCTTCTGCCCACTGCATCATATTTCCCGGCAGTTCCATCTTTCTGCATGGAGGTCAACTTATGCTTTTGTGGTGGCTTTTCTGGCTCTGCGTCAAGCCTACATGGGCCCAGATTGGCCCAGTGTCAGTCCTCTTAGCTCTTGCGCTGCCTCCAGTAGCTTCTCTCTACCTCTTTGTCAGTACTCCCAAACTATCCCTGCCCCTCTACTATAGAATGATCACCTAGTTTGAAATCTCAGCTTCCTAGCCCCATAAATCGAACTCCAGATCAATTCATTCTCTCTGTGTGTGTTTCTAGATGAAACCTAAGCCTCCTTCGTATACTTTTCTCGTTGAGACTTCAACGGCCAAGATTAAGTCTCTAATCAACAGCTAAGATTAAAACTTGACTTGATCCTCCTTCTAGATCATTCTGACCCATATTTTGATTAATACCCATTAATACTTTAATTTTCCTAAATTTAGACTTAGGAACCCAATTAAAAATATTAATTATTTTAATAAAATACAATCCGGGTGGAATTTCACCAAATAGTTTTTGGGTTCTTTAGAACTCATGTTCCTTAGCCTCTCCACCAATTTCCATGGCTAGAACACATCTGATGCTACCAAAAATTAATAGTTTGAAATCACTGTAGGATCGTGGGCTGAAGATTGTGGGTCGTAGGGTGCACCAATCATCCACGCAGGGATGGAGGATCCATTTAAAACGTTGTCCAGTTGCAGGGAATTTGTGAGACACTATGGAGTTGTGATCTACCAACTACAGGGAGTTGATCCACCATTTGGAAACCCGAGAGGCATCACGAGAAGGAGCATTGGTTTTGGAAGGTTGTGGGCCCATCGCTAACTAATCCACTTGCTGAGATGTGTGCTAGAGACTAATGCCAACGGGTCAATACAACGCAGCTAAGGATGCAGCACAGTCCTAGGTTTGTTCCATTGGTTTGTAGAGGAGCGTGAAATATGAACATACATGGGCCATTTGAAGTAAGGATCAATTAGTTACTTGAGCGCATCATTGCTTGGGTGACAACTGATCTATTCAACCCATTGCTTGGATGAGGGTGATTTTAATTAATTCCCCCATGCTATGGACCGATTACTTATGGAGTGATATGGTACAAGAATTTTTCCTTGATTATAATTGACTTGGCCAATTAAATTTGTGTATGTTGTAGAATTGTTCTTTTTTCAGCTCATGGCTTGGTATTATTTTGTTTTGCCTTTGATTACGAATGTTGCAGAATCAGTGTGGATGCACCATATTCATTAATAAAATGCTCATTGCCTTATTTCTTGGTTTCCATATTATTATTTTATCTTTCAAGTTAAAGTGTGCCCAATGGTTTTTGTGAAAGTCTAGGATATTTACACTCAAGAACCTTATAGTGGTATTAGAGCCACAATCTTGACCAATTGTGGTATGCCAAGAAAACCAAAACAAAAACTGATTGTTATCAATTGGAAAGGGAGAAAGGCTAGAAGTCAAGGAGGGAAAAACAAAGAGATCAACACTAAGGACCAAGGAGAGTCGGAAGAGTTAGACGAACCAATGGGTGATCACGAAAGTACCAAGCTTGAAGATGCATTACAAAAGATCGTCATCACTCAAGATAGTTATGGAACTTCTCAAATTGCAGATCGAGCAACCTAACTTACAAAGAAACAATGGGTAAGGTGGATCTCATTCAGGCGGGGATGGTCCATCACATGAACATGCCAACCTTTGGAGCATCCCATTCAGCAGACCAACTATGCCTCCATTCTTGGATGATCCCTCCAGGGAGAAAGACTCTCCTTCACCAATTTTGAAGACAGTTACAGCTTGGATGAAGGAATATGATGTGTTTCCCCCCAACGTGAAAGCAACTTTAACCATCAATGAATATTATTATATGAGGAGAAAACAACAAAAGAAGGTAACAGTGTATGGGGGCCCTCAATATAACTTAGATCTACAAAAGGATGTCAGGAAAGTAACTCTTCCTTAATTTGATGGATCAGAAAAGTGTTCTACAAGATCATGGGTACAAATGTTGGATACATATTTCCATCTCAATCCCATGCATGAGAGAGATTCCATTAAATATGCCACACTTCATCTTGATGGAGAAGTACATGAATGGTGGAAACATGGGATGATCACTCTAGGACATGCAAACATAATCTCTTATACAGAATTCATGCAGAGTTTGATAGAGATATTTGACAAGAAGGACCCAGAGTTGTACTTCCGGGAGCTAACCCAACTCTAGAAGACAAGAAGCGTTGAATCATATATCACATAATTCCAGAGGCTTGCAATAATGGTCACCGACCTATCAATGGATCAGAAGGTCATGTTGTTCATAGAAGGGTTGTCAGAACCCCTGCGTGGTTGGTTCAAATCCTACCAACCGGTGACCTTGCAAGATGCAAATAGCAGAACAAGGGATATGCAAGATGTAGTACCCGAGGCTTGATTCCTACCCAAACTAGCTATTCCTCAAAGGGAAAAGGAAGTCAAGCAACAACAAAAGGAGTCGTTAGGGAAGGGCAAGTTGGATGATGAAACCATGAAATATCTCAGAAGGAAAAGGATATGCTTCTCTTGTCAAGAACCTTTGGCGCCAAAGCATCAGTGTACTAAGGGAGGCCCACTATATTGAAATATTTTCTAAGAGCGAAGACGAAGAAGAGCAGCTAGAGTCGAATCAGGGAGAACCACAAGATATGGGGGAAATATAAGAGGAGACCCAGGAAGGGATTATTGCTTCTCTTACAGGGGTCCCAAGATACCACACTCTTTGAGTCAGAGGCACCATCCAAGAACATAAGGTGATTGTGTTGATTGATGGTGGGCCCTGTTATCACCCCAAGAAACTCTCCTAGGTTGTATCTCGGAGATGCTCGGGAACATTACAAACTCAACTCAATGTTGGAAATGGATGAATGGAAGGAATGATGCTTGTTCAAGCCAGATAACCACTTTTGCTTTGCTTGACTCCAGACATGCGTGAACACCCCCAGACTATAAGGCTTTAGACCACCAATTACTCACAACTTAAGGATTGGGTGAATATGGAGAATACTGACCACACCAGCAGATGCACAGGACCTTGTGATGGCCGACTGCAACCAGTAAAGAGGTCTGCAAATCTAATTCCCTAGTGAACAGACAGGATGACAGCTCTCTGTTACTAAGTGAAAAGAAACCTGATTAACACATTCACTGATACATGCAAGATTATAACACAGAGGTAGGATGACAGCTCCTCTAATGCTACACATCAAGAGTTCAGGAAAACTGCAATATCAAGCACAGCCTAGAATAGAACAGAAATGGAAAGTGAGAAATTAACAACAAAAGAAGCTTGTATTAGCTGAAAATGAAGACGAGACGCTGCAAGTATCAAAGCAGTTACAGTCTCCAAAAGTTGAACCTTACATCAAAACAACAACCATCAACCCTGATTACATCTGTTTTTTGGGTATATATAGAGTTTCATTACAAAGGCACTCAACCATTCTAAGTATGGAGGGGCCATAATTGACCACCAACCGCTTTAACTATCTGAGGGAGTCTCTGGTGCAATTTGCCTGCTTCAGTGAAAGATTTGATCTTCTCTGGCGCTCCGTTGTCCTTCTCGGGCAGGTGGACTGTTATATGGGACGAAATCCCATAGCTATTGAATGTGTTTACCTGCTCGGCTCTGTACCTTTCCTTCTCGGCCATACTGCCTCTTGAATATGGTGGTTGAGGATCTAATGCGTCGTGTACTAGTAACTGGTTGCCTTCGTCCTTCGGGTGCATGGGACAGTTCAAAGACGTGGATAGTCAGGTCGGATGGAAGGGAAGAATTGGCCGTTGGATTGGGAAGATCGATGGCGGGAATTTCTTAGCAAGGATTACCGAGAGATACAGAGGCGAAGAAACACAAGCCGTTGGATCTCGGGCGGACAGATCCAATGGTTGCCAAGCGTCGAAGATGTGGAGGCGTTAACGGGCAGGGAAAGGCAGTTTCGGCAATGAGCGGTATTACTCGCACCGCTATTGAGGGTCGGGCGGTAATCGTAAAAGGGGGAGCGATCCCATTCAAACGGTGACACGTGGCGGACAGGGCGGGATGAAACCACTTTTGATCGCGAGTTATCACGCTATCATTTCACGGGTGCGGGGGAAGCGATCGCCGTCCGATCGCAGTGGGGATGATCGGACGGTGGGTATTAATTGCGCGGGTCGATTCGATTGATGTGATGGGAGGGCCGTTGGATCGGTGGGGAGAGCGAACGGCCACGGTTTAAAGGCGAGGAAGGGTCACGGGAGCGCGGAGTCACGTGGACAGGGTCACATGACGGTTTGAGCTCCGCGCTCGGGGGCCTGAGGAAACATGAGCTTATACAGGGTTTTAGAGGTAAAACGGAGGTAGCAGGGGTTATGAGAGTGTAAGCGGAGTGAGGGAGAATGAGAAGGATGACTGATGTGAGTCCTCTTTGAGCATGCACAACACGGCCAGGCCTGTATTTTACCCTCCAAATGTCAAGATATGCAGCAAGGCTAACAGGGCCTCCCAAAACTTCATTGATGCAGAATTTGTAGCTAAAAGAGGATTGACAATTGAAGAATTTGGAGGATTTATAGTTTTGATTCTTGGGAAGAAGGAGCACAATGCATGCCATACACTAAAATAGTCCCTAATATGAGTCTAACAATGGACAACTACATGGTTACAGATAATTTTTTTGTTTTAGGTTGTCCAGACTCCCATGTAGTGTTAGGGGTTCAATGGCTATATTCAATTGGGACCCATACTATGAACTATCAAGACTTGGAATTTGCATTTACAGTTCCAGATGGTAATAAGGTGATGTTGGGAGGAATTCATGCATACCCGCCCAAGATTGTGACATCCAACAGGATGGAGGCATATCTTCGACATGGGGATATTATATGGGATGTGGAGTGTCGAATCATGGAGAAGAAACCAACAGAACAACATAAGGAGTATCCCCTTGACATCATGGCATTGTTGCAAAAGCACCAGAAGGTTTTTGGAGATATACCATGAGAACGACCACCAAATACGGGATTTTATCACATCATTGAACTAGAGGAAGGGGTTCAAGTTGTCATCATTGCCCCTTACCAACATCCCAAAGCAATAAGGATGAGACAGAGAAGGCAGCCCATGATTTGTTGGCATTAGGACACATTCGACCACGCTCAATCCATTTTGCTTCATCAGTGGTTTTGGTCAAGACGAACGATGGGTCCCTAAGGATGTGCATAGACTATTGGGCACTAAACAAAAATACCATCAAAAATAGATTTCCTATCCCCAGGATTGACGATATGATGGATGAGATAAAGGGGGCCAAGTACTTCTCAAATATTGATCTCTAGTCAGGTTATCACCAGATCAGAGTTCAAGATCAGGACATTACAAAGACAGCTTTCAGATGCCACTATGGACACTATGAATTCCTAGTGATGCATTTTGGATTGACTGACACCCTTGTGACGTTTCAGTCTTGTATGAACCATGTGTTTAATAAGAAGCTACGCAAATTTGTGTTGGTCTTATTTGACGACTTCCTAATTGACAATCGAACATGGGAGGAGCATCTACAACATATGGACGAGTTTTTGGGAATACTAGAGGCACAACAATTATATGCCGAAATCTCCAAATGTGAGTTTGGCATGACAGAAATGTTATATTTGGGTCACATCATTAGAATCCAAGGCATCAAAGTGCACCAGGAGAGGATTGAGGCCATTCTCAATTGACCCACTCCCAAAAATGTAATAGAATTAAGGAGCTTCTTGGGTATTTGTACTTATTATAGAAGATTTGTTAAGGGATATTCACAGTTGGCAACGCTTCTTACTGACCTAACAACAAGGGGAGCCTTTGTAAGGACAAAGATAGCACAAGAAACATTTGAGCGAATGAAGTAAGTGATGAGTTCATTCCCAGTTCTAGCCTTGCCGGACTTCTCCCAACGATTCGTATTGTAGTGTGATGCTTCTAGGGAAAGAATTGGGGTTGTTTTAACATAGAATCATCATTCGATTGCTTTTGACAGTAGGAAGCTCCAAGATTATGAGCGCTCTTATTCCATTTATGACAAATAAATGTTAGAAATTATGCATGCACTGGCCAAGTTTTGGCCATATCTAGTGGGAAACAGGTTCAAGGTCAAAACTGATCATAATAGTCTCAGGTACTTCCTGGATCAGAAGGGATTAAACGAGAGGTAGCAAAAAAGGGTTAGCAAGATTTAAGCCTATGACTTCAAGATCGAATACGTCAAAGGAAAAAATAATTCAGTCGCAGATGCCTTTTCTAGGAGACTAGCTACCTTCTCCCTCATAGACATTGTAGAAGACTGGAAGTCACATCTTTTGGTGGAATATTCAAAGAACCGGTCAGCGTATGAGATTCTTGATGGACATTCATTAGAAAATTGATATAGAGTTGTCAATGACATTATCTATTATAAGGACTGAATCTATCTAGTACCAGAGTCTCAGTTGAATATGAAGATCATACAAGCAGCCCACAACTCACTTCTAGCACGATATATGGTATTTCTGAAGACTTACAGGTCCATTAGGGAGAGTTTCACATGGAAGGGACTAAAGAGGAACATTATCAAATATGTCCATGAATGTGGTACCTATCAGAGCAATAAGGTTGAACATACACACCCGGCAAGTTTGTTACAACTGCTTACCATTCCGGAATAAAAATGGGAGTGTCTCCATGGATTTCATTACAGGGCTACCCTCATCCCATGGAAAAGATTGTATCTTCATGGTGGTAGATAGTCTGAACAAGTATGCCCACTTCTTTGCGATTTCCTCCAAAAGTTCTACATCTTAGATAGCAGAAATATTTTTTTGAGGAGTATTTTGTCTACATGGTTTTCCCAAAACCATTGTCAGTGACCATGATAGCAGGTTCATGGGAGCATTCTGGCAGGAGTTATTCAAGTTAGCAGGCACAAAACTCACTCCTAGTACAAGTTACCACCTGCAAACAAATGGACAAACAGAAGCCATAAATAAATGGGTGGAAGGTTACTTACGAAACTATGTCACAGGGAAACAAAGAGCATGGACTAAGTGGTTTTATTTAGGAGAATATTGCTATAACACAACTTATCACATGTTCATAGGGATGTCACACTTCTGAGCCATATATGGATATGAGGCATGCTTTCACGAACACACCAATTGGAGATAGTAGGGCCCCATTAGCAAAGGATTCGATCCAAGGATGTCAGGATATTCTCCGGGCACTCAGGGATAACCTACAGACAGGTCAGAATCGACAGAAGGTATATGAGAATTGACAAAGGATAGAAAGGAGTTTCGAAGTGGGAGATGTAGTTTACCTCCGAATACAACCATACAAATAATCTACCTTGAAGCAGAAAGGAGCATAAAATTGAAATCCACGGTTCTACAGACCTTATCGAGTTATCTAAAAAATAAGAGAAGTGGCATATGAATTGGAGCTTCCAGGAAAGAGAAAAGTTCATAACATATTTCATGTTTCTTGTTTGAAGAAGGTGGTAGGGGAGAATTTCAAATAATCACTTGATTTGTCCCCATTAGATGAGGAGGGACATCTTCAACTAGTTCTAGAGGAGGTGTTGGAGGTTCGAGAAAAGAAGCTTCGAAGCAAGACCATACATGAATATTTGGTATAATGGAAATATTTTCCCGTCGAAGACGCTACCTGGGAAGGAGAGCACATATTACAACATCCAACATTGAAATTGCTTGAGGGAAAAGAACTTTGGACAGGGGGAACTGTAATATCCCCAACCAATTGACCCAATTGGACTGAGTTTAAAAACAATAATAATAATAATAATAATAATAAAATAAATAAATAAATAAGTGGCGTAGAACACATGGTTTTGTCCCTAGGTAATTCTCAACCAAGGTATTTTACCGTGGTTTATTTCAAGCAGGAGGAGGAACGTGAGAAGACATGGATTTGGATAATTTCTCTTGCATCTCAAGTGAAGCCTAGGAGTTTTCAAGGAGGAAGGGTTTTAGGTGAGATCCTTCAAATTAGCTTCGGTTGGGGTTATGCCTCACCCTAGTTAGCGAATTCAATTTCGGTGGTTCTCGAAATCACCCTAGCTAGCTCAATATTTTCTCATTTCCATTCAAGGGTTCATTGATCCGTATTTTCTGAGTGAGGGTATCTATTTCGTGAGTTTCTCCAGAAGCGAGACTATTTCATTATAACTGCTAAAAATCTTGTACAACTGATCGCAGGTGATGATCCACGCTCACTGAAGAGGTTAACAGGGGCATCATGGTATTGTTGATCACATCTTCCATGGCCAAGATCGAAAGGAGGGAGCGAGAGACTGATCTCAAGGTGCCGAAGGGTATATTATCGAAGGTTGCACAGATCAACGGCACCATTGCAAGGTTGGGCACCATGCAGCGAATCATAAGCAAGACAGATCGTGGATGAAAAGTTGAAGATGAAGGACAGAGTTTGAAGTCACCGTAGGATCGTGGGCTGAAGATTGTGGACTGTAGGGTGCATCAGTCGTCCACGGCGGGATCCAAGAGTTATTGACAAATGTTGTCCAGTTGCAGGGAGGTCGTGAGACACTGTGGAGTTGCTATCTACCGACTCCAGGGAGTCGATCCACCGTTTGGAAACCCGAGAGGCATCACGATCAGAGTGTTGGTTTTGGAAGGGTGTGGGCCATCACTGACCAAGCCACTTGGTTATATGTGTGTTGGAGGGTAACACTAACGAGTCAAGACAACGCAGCCAAGGACGCAACACAATCCCATGTCTATTCCAGTGGTTTGCAGAGGAGCGTGAAATCTGAACAGTCGTGGGCCATCAGAAGTAAGGATCGATTGGTTACTTGAGCGCATCATTGCTTGGGTGACAACTCGTTTATTCAACTCATTGCTGGCCGAGGGTGATTTTAATTAATTCCACCATGCTCTAGACCGATCACTTATGGAGTGATATGGTGCAGGAATTTTTCCTTGATTATAATTGGCTTGGCCAATTAAATTTGTGTATGCTCTACAAATTTTCTCTGTTAGGTTCATGGCTGTGTATTATTCTGTTTTTCCTTCAATTATGTATGGTGCAGAATCAATGTGGACACACAATATTCACTAATAAAATGTTCATTTTCTTATTGCTTGGCGTCCATATTATTATTCTATCTTTCATGTTGCAGTGTGCCCAATGGTTTTTGTGAAAGTTCAGCATATTTACATTCGGGAATCTCACACAAGATATAACATTTTCCGTCATATGTGGAGGTATACATTGCAAATACACTTTTTTTTGGAAAAAATAAAAAAATAAAAAACTACGAAGTTCATATTTGAAATTTTTGTTTATATTTTTGGTCTGTGTGTTCTTTTTGCCTTGCACTCCGTGTGATCTACAAATTACCAACAGAGTGGAAAGTGTTTTTTTAATTGTATATGCTCTTTGTCATGTGCTTTGTGAGATTTTGGAAAATTAGAAATAATGATAAAATTTACATTTTTTTAATTAATCTAACCAAAATATAGTCCTATCATTTTTTAGCTTTGGAAAGAGATTTGAAATTTTGTTCGTTTTTTGATGACCTATCAAGCATGTAGTTCAAGGAAAAGCTCCAACAACAACCATCACCTATTTCACTAATATTGTTTTATCTTTTGGAATAGCTCACTAGGTTAAAAGCTACTTTATTTATTTAGTAAGAGGTCTTCAGTGCAAATTTTTTTTTTAAAGTTAGTTTTTGAAAAAGTTCATACAAACTTAAATTATTTCATAACTTTATTCTAAAGTGCATTTCACTTGCCACATAAAAGTGAATCAAGCAAAAAAAAAAAAATATATATATATATATATATATATATATATATATATTTTAAATTTTTTGTTGCATGCAACTTTCATTTATAAAGTAACTTCATTGTAAAAGGGATTCTCATTTGTTTTACAAAAATGGGACACTTCATAAAGTAATTTATTTATAAGAGTGAGCTTATAGGAAAAGCTAATAAGGGAAAATATATTTTTATCAACATCCATAAACATGTGGGCCAGCTTCTACCTGCCACATGGCTCTTTGTTACCATTAATGATTTTTTTAAGCGGCATAACTTTTATACCCAAAGTCCATTTTCCATGCTTTTTTTTAAATGGGATAACTTTTACATCCAAAGTCCACTTTTAGTGTTGTTTTTTGGAAACGACCTTTTTTTTAGAACTTCCATCTAGATAGTTAATTTTCGGCTTTTGAAATCATATTATCTACATATTTTAATATTTCCACCCCAAGTGAACTTTTTTTACCAATACCAACTACTTATCATGGAAATCTCACTTGGAGGTGTTGTAGCAGCTACAACCACCCTCCAAAATTTTTCCTTTTCTTCATTTTGGAGCCTCCCTCCTCGAAATCATAAAGTTATCCTACATTGTTCAGGTATTTGTGTTTATTTTATTTCATCTGACACGTAACAGCTTGTGTTCACTCACTTGTCCCGTCGTCCAACCATACGTTGACCCAACACTTAGTTCACATCCGGTCATTGGGTTATCGGGCAAAATTGCGCAATCCTGGAGGAGATTTTGTCTTCCCCTCGGGAATTGTGCAAAGCAGGCTAGCAGCTAGTCTACACTCAAAAAATGCGCAGAGCAAGCCAGTCGGCACTGCTCTCCAGAAATGCACAAAGAGGGTCAGTCGGCACTGCTCTCCAAAAATGCGCAGAGCAGGCCAGCTGGCACTGCTCTCCAGAAATGCGGAAAGCAAGCCAACAACACTGCTCTAGAAAATTGTGCAGAGCTAGCCACCCAGGCCAAAAATAGCGCAGAAGTTTTCCCTCAGTGATTGTTCGTTGCATGTGCTGGCAAGTTGCCCGGTTCCCTCCATAACTGCGTAATCCTTCCTTGCATGTCGGGTAGCTTTTCCAAAAAAACAAAAAATGAAAAACATCCCTATATTTTAAGGCTTTATTTTTAGCAGTGGGAGTTACATGCAAAGTCAATTTTAGAAACTCCCCGCCAAGCATCGCTTTTTCCTAGATTTTTGGCATTCACATCATAAACCCTAAGTTTTCCAAATCTATATAAACGACACCTCAGAGCCCATTCTTCACATTCGATCTTCGAACTCTAACATTCCCAGGGCATCTAGGAACCTTCAGCACAGTTGGCGCAGCTTTTCTGAGTAAGTTTTACTTTTCATGTCTTTTGCCGCTTTTTTGTTTCTTTTTATTTTTCGGCTTGTATGAGCGTTTTTTCCCGTGTTTTATTGAATGACCACTAAAATTTTAATGTGTTTTAACTTGTAGAAGTGTTGTTTCAAGTTTTGCATTACCTTACCTTAGTGTTGCATGCATAACACTATTTTTACACTGGTAGTCATCGTTGTGGCGACTCTCCTCATGAGCTTCATGGTTTTGTTGTTTGACTGATTTCTACACTTTCCTGAATTACATGCATGTCTATTCACTCATATATGCACTGCTTTTCACACGCATTCAGTCCTTCGCGTTTTGAGGTTTTCATTGGGAAGATATAGGTTGTCTTGGCCCATATCTTGTTTCTCCCAGCATGCTCTATGCATTCCTGGCAGTCAAGGCTCTGCCTTGCCTCTAGCAATTGCACAAAGGCTACCCACACTAGCTCCCATTTGTGCTCTACGCAATCTTAGGAAGCAGTACCCCAGTCTTGCCCATTAGAACTACGCAATGTGAAGTTCCAATCAGCAACCCAGGCTGACTTTTATGTTCATTACACAGTTTTAGTCAGCAATCAACCTCATTGGACTGCATATTTTGCAGTTCCAGTCAGTAGTGAGCCTCACTAGTAGTTGAGACTGCACAATGCGCAATTTGAGCTGACAGTCTCCCAACCTCCAGGTTTCAATGCTACGCAATCTTGCCTAGCAGTCACCAGTTTGTTGCTCGATCGATTCTCGAGTTGCTTTATGTTTTTAGCTGACATTGTCTTGTCATGAGTGTCTTCTCTATCTCCAGGTACCACAAGTTTTTTAGAAGCTTCTCAGTAGTATAGATATCATGACCTCCAAGAGATATGGATCAAAGACAATTGAAAGAAGTATTGGAGATGTGGTTGAGCATGGGTCTATGAGCTTTCTCATGTACACAGACACACACCTGCTCATTAAGAAAGACATCAAGATCACATGGCAAGACATCAACACTATTTTCACAAGCAACTTTGAGGAGAATCTGGAAGAACAACAAGTCTATGTTAATATTCATAAGTCAAGATTGTACAAGTTTTCATGCAGGTATCCCACCTTTTCATGTGTAGACGTGATCCACTGGATTGTCTCACACACTGATCCTAAGACGATGATACTGAGCAGTGTCAATAGAGTATATATTTCTTCATTCAGGATAGAAGATTATCAGCAGATGTACCATTTTCCATAGTCGATGAGCAGGATGGATGCACCATTCTACACTCCCAACAGTTGCATTAACACAAGAGACATCTTGAGGCGTTGGGTAAGGGATCCATCAAAGTTCAAGATAGCACCCAACCAGATCTACAAGACAAAGACACTTAGGAAGGCTTATAAATTCTTGGTCATCTTTGCATGCTGCTTAAATGGCCAAGGGAGTATAAAGGACTTCCGCAGAGTTGGGTTGTTATGTTAGATCAGCTGGCAAGAGAAGGAAAACCTTTCAATTGGTCCAACATTAGTTGAAAGTGCATGTATCCAATGCCCGAAGTCCGCCCAAGGATCAGCAAGCAATATTCTTCATGTTTGTATGTCTCCTCGATGTGATTTATGCCCATCAAGAGTTTCCTGGCATGGGTTGGGCATGGACACCTTCAGAGAATGTTGTGAACGTATATTGCAAGTTTCTCTCAAACTGCAGCTATCGAGGAGTCATGGCTAGACTATCTGATCATTTCATTGCCCCTCTATAGACGATGGTCTTTGAAAAAGGTCTGCCTTGCTTGTCCCAGGCAGCAATGGAGGCGTTGTTGTACATTGCAGATTGGTACGTCTCACGCAATGGCACCTTCATCAGGATGTACAGCGCGGAGAAAGCTCTGCATGCGTTGTCGAGGTTTGCCACGGACAAGTTGGTCATGCAAGAGGTTTCATACCACATCTTGACAGGGTTATTAGATGGGTTGCACAGGAAGAAGAAGGAACCATGGCCTATGCTTCCTTTGTGAATTGGGTCGTACGCGATATGGAGCTTGAAATAAGCAGATGTTGATGTCAAGGAATTCAAGAAGCTTAAGTTCAGCACCAAGAGTTTCAATCTGTATGATCCACATGGCTTATGCAAGGACCACCGTGTGAGAGTGTATTATTCTTGGATCCACTAGGAGTGTCATTGCCCAGAGGAAGACCCATGGAGATATTTTTATAACACCTCTAGGCTCAATGAACTAGTCAGTGTTGTAGGGAAAAGTATCCGACTCGGATGACCCTATCCCACTCTAAGGGTGATAGTACCTCAGCAACAACTGTAAAGAAAACTACTTAAGGTTTACTTCTTTACGAAAGCAAGAGAGAATGGAGAAATGCACTAACCGTTGCCTTGCGCTTAATGTCGAATCCAAACTCTTCTCTTTGCTGCTTGCTCCCAGCTCCTTGCTCTTTTGCTGGCCCAGCTACGATGAGATCCTGCAAAATAACAAAGAAGGAAACTACAAGAAGCATGCAATCATAACTGATTCAAGGATTAGCATAAATCAAATATACAATTATCACAATACATCATTGAAACAAGTGCATATAGAAGAACCTCAATAGCTTTTATTAATGGAAGAAGTAAAGTTTTGAGAAGGTTACAACCATTGAAGGCCCCAATCCAGCAACACCTCCCAACAGAAAGAATTTCTCCTCTTCACCTCCTTCAAGCAATCACCCAATAGTTCTATAGTGAAACCAACAGCATATCATTACTTTGCACAAAATTCCAGCCTCCTGAGCTCATAGGAGAGAGCTCAATATATAGATGAATTGAGAAAGGATGAGTCAGCTTGCAACTGGTGTGTAGCTGCCTTGTGTCCTCTCTCTCTTCAGTTGATCTTCAGTTCTTGAGTCCACTTGGAGAACCTTGCTTCCACTTGGAGAAACAGAGCCTCTGACTCATCACAAGGCGAAATCCCTGATCCAAGTGTCATTTTTGGAAGATTCCAGAGCAATGACTCAGTGTGCCACTTGTCCCATCTCGCTCAGCGCAGGTGGCCTTTGTTCTACCTGCTTTGCAACGCAGGTACACCATGGAGGAGTTGAGTTTCAGCGCAGAAGCCTAGTGGAGCACCTGCTTTGATTTCAGGATTGCTTGTTTTTGAGTGTTTTCAGGTGGAGAACTGATCTGAGAGCTGTTGGTTTGCTGACCTTGTTCCTCTAGGGGTAGGAACATCATGTTTAGGGACTTTGGATCCTTTGGATTATTAACAATTCATGCCTGATGCTGCAAGGCACAAAATTGTCTATAACAGATGCCCCCTAAAGTATGAGGTCGTTTATCGGGTGAAATGCTTTATTAGGAGGATCCGAAGTTCATTCAATCTGCTGAGAAGTGTCCTGTAATAAGATACAATACAATACATTATTTTTCATACTTTTTCATGATCTAGCTGAGGCGGGCATTCCCATGCTCAGCTTTATAAATTCATTTTGGTACATAGCACAGACGATCGTCTGATGATAGACTGATAATTCTCTGCTGAAATTATCATCCTTTGAGAAGGATGATCATCTGCTGCAATGATGTACATATCAAATGTCTTTATATCCTGAATATATATCGCAGCCCGGATGGATGAAACTAGATCCGGGGTCTTCAATCTCTTCCGATCTTCACTCGATGTACAAGTCGATCCATGTGAGAATTTCTTGAAGTTGAACATGGAAAGACATCGCTTGATTACCGGTCAATGATGCAAACCGTTAACAAGCGCGAGAGGAATCACCGATAAGGATGATGACCCTCAAGGTACGGCAGTACAATTCACATGGTGGGAATAAAGGACTTGGCGTCGACCACCATGCAAAATCTTCTGGTCGAAGGTCATTGATGTATACCTGTCGCCGGAAGTGAGAAACTTGCCATTGAGGCATGCAAGCTTCAAAGTACTGAAGGGGTTGTTCCTAGATCAACTCCTTGGATAATGAGCTGATGTCGACAAGGAGCGATCCGTCAAAGGAGGGCCTTAATGAATCCCACATCAGTGACACGGAACGGAGCTAGTGATTGTGATGAGGTGAAAACAAACTGTGATGCATGATTCAGGGTGGCGGTCATGAAATGGATGAAGGACAATGTATGGCAGTGGATGGGACACGGTTCACTCTTTGCAGAACAACATCTCTTGAACATATAACGACACTGATGTGATGGATCGGTAGCATTACCCCAAATGTGGATGGTGTGGCGAGGACCATGGTGATGAGACCGGTGAATGAAACAACCCAACCCGATGTGATACGGAGGACAAAGTGTCATGTTCAAGAGCGACTTGCTACCATTAAAGCTGTGAGGTTCTCCCAATTTTTCCCCAGTCATTGCTGACCAGTACCTCTTTATTTTTATCAAGCTTGAGGAGGATAACATATGCTTGTTCTATAACCTGCCCTTCGGGCAAGCCCATCGCTATGTTTTAACGAGCCTAGCGATAGGGAAACTCGTTCTCGTCTAAAGACAAGTTTGTCGCTATTTAATGAATTTAACGAGTCTAACGACAAGGATAACTCGGTCCTTTTCATTTTTAGAGAGTCTAAAAAGGTACATAAAGTCAACTCCAGAATTCCTTTTTCGTCATCTAATCCCTTAAGTCCGAAAAAGTATAAAACAATACAGAAGGGATGAATTTTCGATTGCTTTAACGAGCCGAACAAAACAAGCGCTCGATCTTTTTGTGCAATAATCCCTCAGGTCCAAAAAGATTAAAATCTAGAGGAGGGATAGCTCTTCCGGTCGTTTTAACGAGCTGGAAGGCCAAAACTCGGCAAACTTTTCATATTTTACGAGTCAGGAGAAAAGAGCTCAAAGAAGACTCGTCCTTTGAGGAACGAGTGATAAACAGGGATAGCAGCAGATTCCAGGTACAGGTTGGAATTTTCCAATCACGGCAGTGTCACAAGGATGGCTAAGTGAAATCACTCTTCGCAGCTGTTCCTCAAAATGGGTAAACAAACATATGGAGATGAACGATTGGCCAAATGAACGGATGGAGGTGAGACTGCAAGAACACGACCAAGGGCTTTAATATGGCTGTCAAAGGTTACATTTACCAAGGTTATTTACCGGTTCATTTTTTCTGGGTGAGCTTGAACTCTAGGGGAAGATTGCTCACAACTTATGTTTATTTTTTAACGAGCATGAACTATGTGCTAAAACTGCTCGGATCTTGCGTTCATTTTTTAACGAGCATGAACTGTGTGCTAAAACTGCTCGAACTTATGTTTATTTTTTAACGAGCATGAACTATGTGCTAAAACTGCTCGGAGATAAGTTTGCATGCCCCCAGCATAATAATGCAAATCGAGGTGCATGCCCCCCAAGCTTTATTGCATCCAACTCGGTGGTTGGAATGAAGGTTTACCTCGGGGATTTGTTTCTTTTTTTAATGAGGTTGACACAAGATAGGAACTATCCTCGACTCCTTGTTTCATTTTTTAACGAGGTTGACACAAGATAAGAACCGTCCTCGGAGCCCACTGTATTTACAGTATTTCTTTTAGGGTGATGATCCATGCCGACAAAATATTCAGGAATCTTCCGAATCCAACCAGAAGATTGGATTAGATTTCATTTTGTAGGTTTCCACCGTGGCCACTCCCGCCCGATTACTTGGAGGCGGTAGGGCGAAAGTACCCATTAAGGCAGGGTCTTTTAGGAGACCTACTCCGATATTTTGGAGCAAATGATTCCTTCCATGGATCATTGGAATGCTTCCTGTAACTTGTGAACTGTTGGGGAGAAAAGTTTGTTGGTCGACGATTGTAATTCCTTCTTAGAAGGGAAATGCAATCTTCCTGAAGTAGGTCGACACAACCGCGGCCATGGCATAGATCCAGGGCCTTCCTAGTAGGATGTTGTAATCGAGGTTTCCATCAATTACTTCAACATCAATTCCTACTGTTTTGCCCCCCGGTTCAACTTGCAAGTTACTTAAAATCCCGTATGGAGTGTATGATCGTCCATCAAATGCTTTTAACGTCGTTGACGATTTTGACAAGGGTGGTGAGCCTAAATCTTTCCAGCAACTCATCGACATAAGACATGTAGATGCCCCCTCATCAATAATTGTTCGATGAACAGTTTTGTTGAGGGCTTTCACTTGAATAAGGAAAGCTAGTTGAGCTGGTAACTGAGGGTCATATCCTTTATGATCAAAGGCCACAAGATTGGAATCCATTGGGCCAAGCCCACCTATTGCTGATAATAAAGCTTGCTCTTGGGAGGGGCAATTTTGTGGTACCTCAAGTGTCGACATAGTGGACGGCGATTGGGCCAGGTCCTTTACTATATTATAATTCCGTGCTCCTTTGGCACGAGGATTAAATGTCGATTTGTGTACTACTCCCTTTGGCGACTTTATCATTGGCTCAGGAACGATGGGTGGCACAACTTCGGTCAAAGTTGTTGTTGAACTACTAGGTCGTTCATTAACCTTGTTGTTCGACAGCTTTGGATTCCCGTAATCTTTACTCCTTGTCAAAGCATTATTCTGTTGCTTTGAGGTAGACAACATAAGCACTTGGGATCCGGAAGCATTTTGATTAGCAACCAGATTTTGACTTGGATTAGGAAACGGATCAGTCAATACTGCTGGGGTTTTTGAACTCTTGAAGAGTTTCTTAACTTCAGCTATATGTGGACAATATTTCGTCCAATGATCCTCATCGCATATATGACACCCTGCTGGGGGTTTCCTTTTTCTCCCTGTCTTTTTCTTCTTGCCCCCTGGTTGCTTCAGTTTTTTGCCCTTGTCGGTCGACATGGCATTTACTTCCGAGGCAAGAAGTTCTTCATTTGCATTTTGACTAGAAATTTTGTGCTTTCCAATCACGCCATCTCCGGCGTGAGAGTCATTGTTTGATTTAGGAGGAGGAGGAATTGAAAATTCCGGTCTAGGAGCATTGGGTATTTTGTCGTAGAGCGTGCCGGACTGAGTATAAACTAAGTCCAAATACTGTGCACGAGCAATAACTTGCTCCTCTGTTACGACTCCCCCCTTGGCCACATCTTCCGTTATAGCAGGAAGTAACGACTTTATAAACCATTCAGCTAACAGCTGATCGGGAACATATGTTTTCACCATCCTACGACGACGACGCCACTCATGTATATGATCAGATATGTGGGTGGCAGTCGTCTGTTTGAAGTTGGTAAGGAGTTCTGTTCCCGTTTCATACCTTATCGGTAATTGAAAATGGGTTAAAAAGGTTGTGGCTAAGGTACTGAAGTTGTCGAACGAAGCTCTAGGCAATTCAATGTACCATTTTGTCGCTGGACCCGTTAACGTCCTCTGAAAGAGGCGAAGTCTTATCGAATCATCATTCAGGGTGTTCGATGAACACCATAGATGGAATGTCATCACATGATTTGACGGATCTTCACCCGGATTTCCATTAAATTTAGGAATGTCTGATGGAAGTTTATGCGGAATCGCTGGCCACCAAGGGGCATAAGCAATTGGATCATTCGTCAGCCGGTTTAGATCTGGTAATTCTAGAGTTGCTACAAAGGGCAACTGTTGATTCAGGTTAGGCGAAGCATATCCAGGA
The DNA here is from genome assembly GCA_031772625.1 of Pinus tabuliformis. Lineage (NCBI taxonomy): Eukaryota > Viridiplantae > Streptophyta > Pinopsida > Pinales > Pinaceae > Pinus > Pinus tabuliformis. Next base: position 1,495,700,866 of record CM062804.1, on the reverse strand, counting down.
TAAGATGGAATCGCCTGAGCAGTGGGTCTTTGCATACCAGCATAATGTTGGCAACTTTGACAAGGTTGATGGGCATAACCATTATAGTATGGTTGCCCATTACTTACAAAGACTTGTTGCTCAGGTCCTTGACATGATTGCTGGAATGGCGGTTGTTGAGTTCAAACCAGCTCTGGTTGTTGGACCATTTGCTGATGCCCAATACTATATGATTGACCAAGATGAGGAGTCACAGTACTTGTTTGATCCTGAGTCGCTCCGGATAAGGAGGCACTGACCTGAGGTTCCGATTGAGATGTCGAGACAAGAGGTTGTTGTATGGCAACCTGAGAAACTTGGGGTTGACATACAGTAGGCAGCGCTTGTACTTGCGATGCAATCACCATACCAGGTATAGTGGCAACATTCGACACAGGGTGGACTGGTTGCATTGAATATGCAACTCTTGGTTGCTGAGGCAGTATTGGTATCCAACCGCTAGATGTAATTCCAGTTTGACCTGAATTTTGTTGTAAACTCCCATATGGTTGTTCTCCAGGGGGGAACAATGAAAAGGCATACTGTCCTCCATATGGTGGCAATCCAGTACTTAAAGGGTAGATTGGCCTTTGAAGACACGTTGGATTGATTTGTTGAGTTTCAACATAAGAAATACCAGATGATAATCCGGACGAAGAAATAGGAACTAACCATGTCATCGTCCCAGATGGGACTCCGGCTTGTTGTTGATAACTTGCCGGGACAGATGGTATACCATCGAACATTGTTGGGATAGCAGCAGGAGGCTCTGCCGTTGCTGTGTCGGATGACACAGTCCTGGATGTCGACGGTTGTTCAGACATATCTAGTCTATCCAAAAGATTTCTTAGCGATTCTACAGGAACTTCCACTTGTGGTGGACTAACTTCGAAGATCAACGAGGGAAGGGTGATGATTATTCTGCTTAAAATAAATTTTATAACGACGCTTTAGACACAACTTGCTTTTTCAGTTTTAAAGAGTCGAGAAAAAGCTAAAGATGACTCTAGTCTCCTTCGATGTTTTAACGAGCCCGAAGTGACAAATGCTCGGTTGGACCTTTTCAGTTATAGAGTTTGAAAAGGGCCAAAAGAAACTGCTCTGGAGATCTAGGCAGAGGGTGTGCCAAACCTTTCGCAAAACCACGGAATACGTTTTACGGTACGTGTGGTCAATCTTCGTGAATGTTGTGTTCACTGCATTACGATCAGTAGGGCGGCCGACACGGTTTCCTAAGGATAAAGGATATATGCCTATAGGGGTCTCCCAATATATACTCGACGGTACGTGGGAGCACAAGTCCGTATTAGTGCCACCGACTCTCAGGAGGAATCACCCACCTTCTTCGAGATCGACAGTCACTACGTTTAACGACGCCGGAACACGTCTCTAGCTTAGACCTCTATGTGTTTGCGTTATGTTTCAATGCGTTGTTAGGTTCATTCAGTATATTTTAAGTTGATCTTTTTAAAGTTTGCCTTTCAAGGTTCACCACGAGATGTATATGACAAATTCCTAAATGCAGCCTAAGATGAGAAGCAAGCTTTTTCAAATCTTTTTGACTGATGAAAATCTTAACTACTGAGGGAGAAGAAAGGCATATCTTTTCACACAGTTCATACAGCACAAACTAATGCACTTTCTCCTAAATCATCATGCAAACTTTTTTCAAATGCAAAATGCACAATGCATGTATTTTCTTTTCCCTTTCTTAATGTTGATGTATTACAAAAAGAAAGTTGTTATATAACTTTGATTTCGATTTCAAGCGAAAGTAAACAAGCTAGTCCAAAATCAAAAGACACCTTAAGATTTACTTGTTTAAACACTGGAAATGCATGAAATCAAACCATAATGACGAAAGTAAAAAGACTAATCAGCTATGGACAGCAAACAAGCTAACTCTTTAGACCAGCAAAATGCCTAACACAGGTTCAGATCTAAGAGGCCAAAGCAAGACTAGTTCACTTTCGTTATGGGAAATTGTAAATGATGTAAGAAATACAAAAGAACAAGTACAATTTCGTTATATAACAGAGGCGGAATGATGGCAAGTAAGGTTGGTTTCAGAACAGGTACAAGACTGGTAACTGGCTGCAAAATCTATAGTGAAAACAGGCAAGAAAAAGGGAGGAAACCCCAAATGCACAAGGCAAAATTGGGCCAACGCAGGTGCTGCACAGCCAGTCTGGCTCTCAGCGCAGGTAGCCCCTTCGGGACCTGCGTTGCAAAGCAGGTAGCCTGTGTACTACCTGCTTTGGAAAACGAAAGTTGCGTTTTCTCAGTTTCCGGGTCACAATTTTCTCAAAAATTCACAGTTTTTGCTCAAATCAGAAGCTATCAGTCAAGCACACACTAAGGGATGACAAGGAAGATGAAAAGCTATCACTAAGAGCTTACAAGGATCCTTGTAGATCAGCTCTTCAAATCATGAACATGCTCAGAAATGAGCTAGAGTAGCTGCCCTCTACTTCGCTTTTGATATAGTCAAAAGCTTTTCGATTTGGTACTCTTTTGTTCAGGAAATGAATAGCAAAATACTACAAACAATCAAACAGATACGATCCCCAGCGGAGTCGCCAGTTTTTTGTAGGGAAAAGTATCCGACTCGGATGACCCTATCCCACTCTAAGGGTGATAGTACCTCAGCAACAACTGTAAAGAAAACTACTTAAGGTTTACTTCTTTACGAAAGCAAGAGAGAATGGAGAAATGCACTAACCGTTGCCTTGCGCTTAATGTCGAATCCAAAATCTTCTCTTTGCTGCTTGCTCCCAGCTCCTTGCTCTTTTACTGGCCCAGCTACGATGAGATCCTGCAAAATAACAAAGAAGGAAACTACAAGAAGCATGCAATCATAACTGATTCAAGGATTAGCATAAATCAAATATACAATTATCACAATACATCATTGAAACAAGTGCATATAGAAGAACCTCAATAGCTTTTATTAATGGAAGAAGTAAAGTTCTGAGAAGGTTACAACCATTGAAGGCCCCAATCCAGCAACACCTCCCAGCAGAAAGAATTTCTCCTCTTCACCTCCTTCAAGCAATCACCCAATAGTTCTATAGTGAAACCAACAGCATATCATTACTTTGCACAAAATTCCAGCCTCCTGAGCTCATAGGAGAGAGCTCAATATATAGATGAATTGAGAAAGGATGAGTCAGCTTGCAACTGGTGTGTAGCTGCCTTGTGTCCTCTCTCTCTTCAGTTGATCTTCAGTTCTTGAGTCCACTTGGAGAACCTTGCTTCCACTTGGAGAAACAGAGCCTCTGACTCATCACAAGGCGAAATCCCTGATCCAAGTGTCATTTTTGGAAGATTCCAGAGCAATGACTCAGTGTGCCACTTGTCCCATCTCGCTCAGTGCAGGTGGCCTTTGTTCTACCTGCTTTGCAACGCAGGTACACCATGGAGGAGTTGAGTTTCAGCGCAGAAGCCTAGTGGAGCACCTGCTTTGATTTCAGGATTGCTTGTTTTTGAGTGTTTTCAGGTGGAGAACTGATCTGAGAGCTGTTGGTTTGCTGACCTTGTTCCTCTAGGGGTAGGAACATCATGTTTAGGGACTTTGGATCCTTTGGATTATTGACAATTCATGCCTGATGCTGCAAGGCACAAAATTGTCTATAACAGTCAGCATGGCAATAGAGTGGCTAGAAGCACTCAACACATCAGCAGCAACAACAACAGCAGCAAGCAGCAAACTTATGCAAGACAAAGGCAAGAGGAAGATTGTCGAAAGCATAGAGATGGAGAAAAGCTAAAATTTAAAGGAATACGCACTACTCTAGATTTTGAAATATACGTAAAGAGACGACAGCGCGACAAGAGAGTAACACAAAGAAAGAGGGAGAAGAAAAGATTGGAAGAAGAAGAGAGGAAGTTGTAGGAAGTAGAGAAGAATCTTAAAGAAGAACAAGAGATGTGCAGAAGAGAGAAGGAAGTGCATCATGAACAGGAATAGGAATAGGAGGAAGTGCAAGGTGCATAAATAGCGCAAACTGCACCGATACAAGTTGAAGACTTTGAGACAACAGCAGATGAGGAATAGGGTGAGCAGCCGCAGGAACAGGAACTTTCTCCATAGGATGAACCGATAGTAGAACAGATGGACATGGAGATGGAGTAGTTGGAATGGGATCAGGACACCGACGTCATGCCAAAAGCAACCGAGGTCACCCCACAAGCTTCACCAGCTCTGGCACTAGAGCAAGTCCCGAGTGGACAAGGGGATACCATTCTACTTGAGGATAATCCAGGAACATATGTGTACAACATAGCCTTTGATGAGTCACAGCACAGAGTTGTACAAGCACGCATAGCACACACCCAAGATGAGCATGCGTCACCTACACACTTTCAATAACAGGTAATTGTGTCACATGTATGAATACATCCAGCTACCTTGGCCAATGCTACAAAGGCTTATGTTGAAGCCACGAGATCGAATGTGAAGTTCTTGATAGCAAAAAATGAGTGCATGGCTAAGCAGTTGCAAGCAGCCATGTAGAGAGAGGAACAATCAATAGGATCCACTAGAGAAGAGATGAAGAAAGCCATACTTGTTGAAGTATCGACTCTATGATAGGTTCATCATTGTGCACAAGGCAGTTGTCCATCTACATGGTCATCAGCAGTGTTGCACTAAGATAGCGCGAACACACACAGATATATATGTCAATGTTTATCATGTACAGACATGGAAAATGAGGTACAAGGGAGCCCCACTTTACTTTCACAAGATGATGAAGCTGCATGTAGAGTTGGACAAAGAATGCATATGGAGTCTGATCTGGAACTATAAGCAACTCTCGTCGCTCATAACCAATGTTGAGGCTTTGTACACACGGTTGTTCAAGAGTTTGGAAGTCATAGTGAGAAAGTATGGCACACCGTCAATTGGTACGCTCATCGAGTCCAAAGAGAAGAACCAAGTCCAACTGGATCTCGATGCATACTTTGATCAGTTGATGTTCATGGGCACCAACGCAAATTTGCAAGTCAATGCAGAAAACATGCAGATGTATATTGTCAGTCTGGCCTTGCTCGGGATGAGTTGGAAAAAGGTTCCAAATCAGTATACCGGGAAGCAATGGAGGAAAGAGTTTGTTTCCAGAAAGACATCATCAAAGAGTATGCAGACACCATTGTGCACTATCAAGCATGCCATCAGTTCATCATTGAGGATCACGAAAAGGATGTTGATGAGCTAGTATTTCTACAGCCATTCAAGTCTTAGTGTTGTCTTGTCTGGTTGACTCAAGCCTATTTTTGTCCCACATTGGTATATGTGGAAAATGTATTATTATTGTAAACATGATGTAAAGTGAAATTCCAAGTATCATTAGTGGAATGCAAACAGACGTATGTAATGTAAAAAGTTATGTAATAAAGTTGAAGAGCCATGAGGGTAGTCCAAGAGTCACAAAGGGGAATTTCAAGTGTCACCCCGCCCTTTGTTATAAATAGAACCTCATAACTCATAGAAAAGGCTTTTGGGAGCCAAGATTTTTCTAGGCATTGCTTAGAGAGTGCTTGGAGAGTATTATGACGATCCTTGGCTTCTCCACAGTGCAAAACAAGTACATTTATTTGGAGGAACAAGCGGTGTTCACTGTAACATTCCACTTGTTGAAGAAAGTGTAACTAGGTTCGGTATTCATAATGATGTGATCTTTGTAAGTGATGTAATAAATTATTTTTATATGCCTTGCTACATGGGTTTCATGAGCAAGAAGGTTCAATAGGTAAAAGAATTCTTCTTGATGTCTTTAGGATTTTATTTATATGTCAAAGAGTCATGTCATATGAAAAAGAAACTATTCATGAGTTCATGTAAATGTATACAAGTCTTCAGCAATGTTTAATAGCCCTCCAAGACCAAGAACAATCCTCCAAAAGCAAGCGCACTGAAGTCTGCAAGTAAAAAAATGAAGAGATCACCAAGTCGGCTCAAAAATGGAATTAAATGGATAAATGTAAATAATTCCAGCTCAAGGGAATATACGCATTGGATCATGATACAAGTCAGATAAAGTAGGAGCATCAACCACTATAAATACCCCATCAAGATATCCACCAAAAGGCAGATCACAACTTCGCATTTATCTCTGAAATTTCATGTGAGTATTAGGTGCAAGTATACATAGTCAGGGAGGGACAGATCTCACATAAGGTATGTGCAATCAAGAAAGATATCTTGCATTCCTCTAAAACATATCATGAGGGAGCAGATCTGCATTAGGTCATGACTGCACCTCGGTTGGGTATTAGGTGGAGTCATGGCTAGATCTTGGGTGCATGAACAACTTAAATTGGATGAGGACGTAGCATTCACTAAAGTCTGGGCTAGATTGTAGTCTCGGCATACCTGTAGGTGTAGTCAAGATGGATCTCATATCTCATTCTCAACATACGTAGTAGATCTCGGATGGATGAAGGAGAGAGAACTGTGGATAAGGCCACAATTGTTTCTGTGAAAACTAGTGTCTTTTCGATCTGCTAGTCCCACGAGGATTGGCAGCTATCCTAGAAACAAACAATCAAAGCAATTTGTGATTTCCTCTATGTGTGATAGATAAGAGAGAAGCAAAGGAACCAACTTGGATCTTCCGCTTGACTCCTTGCTTGATTTCTCCCCCCTTGATAGAGCTTGCGCCTCTTCTCCTACTTATCCCGCTCAGTGAATACCTGTAGAGACAAAGTAACAAAACACCATCAAAGCATCTCAATTTATTATATCATAAATAATGCAGAATCGGAAATACATTGAACATACAATAGCATTCACAAATACACAATTGTATGGAGGAAAACTCAAAGAACTTTATTAAAATAGAAGGGAGAATTACAACCCAGCTATCTGATCCAGCATCAAAGCCCTCTTCACCTCATGAAAAACAAGATCACCCAACAATACAATGCTCTTTCTCAGATACAAGCTATCAGCACTTCCTTATAAATTACAAAATTCCAGCCTCTAGATCTCTCAGATGAGGGATCCATTTATAGATGTCTGCAAGGGTGTGAGTCATCTCTGGGTTTTTTATTAGTGTCATTCCACTTGTTGTTTTTGGTTCCACTTGGATATTTCTTGGATCTCTTACTCATCCCTGGGTGAATTCAGAGAGGCAAGTGTCATAGGAGAAGTTTCTAGAAGATTCCATGAGCATCCACTTAGCAAACTGTCTCTGACATTTGTCCATTCTCGCTCATCGCACCCCACAGAAGGCCTCTTTAGTATGCATCACACCTGGCTAGTGTAGGAGTCAGTATGCATCGCACCTTGACAGTGGAGCAGTCAGTATGGTCCAGTTTTGGCCAGTTTTGAGTGGTTTTTCAGGTGGAACTTTTTGGGGAATGATGTAATCAGTTGACCATGATCCTTTAGGGTATGAAACAACACTTTTAGGGGTTAAAGAGCCCTTGGTTTATCAACATATAAGATTGGGGTTGCAGTGCCAAAATATGTCTATAACAGTTGCCCCCTAAAGCATGAAGTCGTAAATCTTTTGATGTCGGGTGAAATTCTTTATCATGAGGATCCGAAGTATTCAAACTGGAAGGTGACCTGTATAAGATACAATACAATGCATCATCATCATATTATTTTCATGATCCAACTGAGGCGGGCATTCCCATGCTCAGCTTTATAAATTCATTTTCATGTAAATAGGACAAATAATCATCTACAGTTGCAGACTGGTGATTCTTTACATGTAGAGTCATCATCCCTAGCTTGGATAATCATATGTGCAACTTCTGTGTACATTTGATGTATTTATATTCCTGAATATATCGCATCCCGGTTGGATGAAACTATATCCGGGGTCTTCAAACTCGTTCAATATTCGCCCTATGTACAAGTAGATCCATGTGAAAAGATGTCCTGAAGTCAATCATGGAAAGACATCGCCTGATTACCAGCCAATAATGTAAGTTGTTAACAGGTGCGAGAGGAATCACCGATAATGATAATGACCCTCAAGGTACTACAGTACAATTTACGTGGTGTGAATATATGATCCAATGTCGAACACCACGCAAAATATTTCGGTCGAAGGTCATTGATGTAAACCTGTCGCCGGAAGTGAGAAACTTGCCATTGAGGCATGCAAGCTTCAAAGTACTAAAAGGGTTGTTTCTAAGTCCACTTCTTGGATAATGAGCTGATGTTGACAAGATGTGACCCGTCGTCGGAGGGCCTTAATGTATCCCACATCTACAACACGAAACGAATCAAATGATTTTCTAGAGGTGAAAACGATCTGATCATACAAGGTTCAGGAATGGTGGTCATGAAAAATGGAGGGTGAAGGTATTGCAATGGATGAGGCTTTAATTGGATGGTGAATTCTCTAAATGACTTCTCTTGAACATATTGGCGACACTGAGATGGATTGGTAGCGTTAACCCCAAAGGATGGATGGTATCGAGGACCAATGGTGATATGACCGGTGAACGAAATAACCCAACCCGACTCAATCATGGTGATGGAGTGAAAGTGTCATGTTCAAGAGCGACCTGCTACCAATAAAATTATTTAAGTTTTCTTCCCTTTTTCCCCAGTCATTGCTGACCAGTACCTCTTTATTTTTGTCAAGCTTGAGGAGGATAACATATGCTTGTTCTATAATTTTCCCTTCGGGCAAACCTGTCGCTATGTTTTAGCGAGTCTAACGACAGTGAAACTCGTTCTTATTTGGGTGGACAAGTTTGTCGCTATTGTTTTAACGAGTTTAACGACAAAAATAACTCGGTCCTTTTCATGTTTAGAGAGTTTGAAAAGGGACGAAAAGGAGACTCCAGTAGTTCTTTTTCATAGCATAATCCCTTAAGTCCGAAAAAGATTAAAATAATACAAAAGGGATGACTTTTCCGATCACTTTAGTGAGCCAAAAAAGACAAGTGCTCGAACTTTTTTATGAGATAATCCCTCAGGTCTGAAAAGTTTAAAATATACAGGAGGGATGGCACTTCCAATCACTTTAGCGAGATGGGAAGGCCAATAGCTCGACAATCTTTTCATATTTAACGAGTCTGAAAAGAGTTAAAGGAGAATTGTTTTTTAGGAACGGTGGCGTTTCACAGTAGCAATTGGTTCTGGGTAAGATTGGAACTTCTCAAAACATGGTGATGTGAAGAGGGTGGCTAACAGGACCACTCATTGTAGTTGTTCCTCAAAATGGTAAACAATCAAGTGGAAGCATATGATCATCCAAAAGAATGGAGGTGATGGCAGGAACACAACCAAGGCTCAAAACGCTGATGTAATCATAAAGGTTATTTACCGAAGGTAGGTTCATTTTTTAAAGAGCTTGAACTCTGGGGGAACACATTCTCTGTGAAGGCGGGTTCCTTTTTTAAGGAGCTTGAACCTAGCGGAAACTATGCTCATTTTGGTAGGTTTATTTTTTAATGAGCTGTTGATGTCCCGAAAATCGTTGTATCAACATTGGGGGATAACCACCCGGTCTGGACCTTAATACAGCTCCTTTTCGGTTTGGAATGGTGGCTCCGACTAGGGATAATGGGACCAGTTTCCTAGTAATGAATAAAAAGGGTGGATAAATGATTGATTGTCTAATCTAATGATAGGCGAATAACTTAATCTATCAGCAAAATAAAAGAATTACTACTAATCCCGGGAACTATTGTACTTTGAAATGTAGCGCTTGATGATCAATGTCTATTGACAGGCATATAGATGACTCTATCTAATAGACATAGACATTTATTCATTAAAGGATTACTTTGCTTAAATAGTTAAACAAAGTGATTAACATAATATTGCTACACTTATCATTTATATCATTGATACATATATGATCAAAAGAAAAGCATACTATAAACATCCAATAGTGGAGGGAATAAAGAATGATGTCAAAACACATACATATATCCGATAATAGCAAAGGCGATCAAATGACAATTCATATAAAAAGAATGAATTCAGACATAGATAATAGTACCATATGAGCTGCGAGTCACTCCCAATATCAATCGCTATTTGAGATTCTTCTTCTGACTCAGAAATACTTTCAAACAAAGACAGTAGTGCACATTCGCATAAAAGCTTCCTTGCCAAAATCAGAATAATTGCTCCAGTTTTATAAAAGAATATGCCTGAAGTACAGTAGTGCAACTTCAGGCTTTAAGTCATGTACAAAACTTACGACCCTTTCCAAATACATGAAAGAGTCTATAAATACTAAATTAAGCTAACTATCTATGAAACTGAAATCCTACTTAATTGGTATCAATTGATCTTGAATATCTCCTTCTCCGCAATCTGGTAGTCGGCGGCATGAATCATCATGTAGGTTGTTTGCCCTTAAACCTGAGCTGACATATCGCAAGCATTGGCTCCACTTCGGGCGGTCTGTTGAGGCGAGAGTTGAGTTGGGCAGCATAGGTGGCATCCTGAATATCGGGAATAATATACCCAATTGCATCTGTAAGGAATTTGAGGGCAGCTCTCTGGCTGTGTGGTTTGACTAAGAAGAACCAATAGGCATCCCATGTTAAACTGTTAATTCCTGCGATTAATCTCCCATTTTTCTCTAGTTCCGGATAACATGACTGCTCCAATGTTTTCGCCGCTGTCAATTTACCTGGAGTGCATTGGGAAATCATGTTAGACAAGTAGAGAGTATTATTAATCAATTCAACCAAATTACTTGTGGTTTATTTGCATCTTGAAACTGCTCTCTCTGCTTTCATTAATTGGGACTGCCATTCTATTTCCTTATGTGATTCTAAAATCTTTGGTAAATTAGCCGCCTGTCCCTGATCGGTATCTTGCCACTCAAGAAAATCATTTAATGTTTCATCGGCTTGATCCAAGTCTGTTCTAGCTTTTTCTGATTTTTTACTTATCGATTTCGTCAAATCTTATAATGGTTCCGCCTGGGCGATTTGTTCACATAAAAGCTTTATCTGTGTTATCAATGCCTTATTTATCTGTAATGCCTCTACTTTGAATTCGGCTATCTGTGTAAGATTCTTTGTCTTCTCTAGCTGGGCTGACAGTTGAGCAATCTGCTCATCTTTTGACTTCAGCATTTGTTCATTCGCTGCCTTCAGTTGTGCCAATGCCTCAGACAACTCTTTCTGCTTTTGGATTGCGCTGTGATCAATCCTTTGTTTCTCTTCCTGCAATTGTTGAGTTAATTGATTATTTATTTGTTGTTGTGTTAACAATTGTCGTTCTGCCTGCTCCGCCTTCTGTTGTGCTTCTGTTAGTTGTGCTTGCAATAAAAAGATCTCCTGGTCTTTTGTTTTTAATAAAAGACTCACCTCTGATGCCTTGTCTATTGTTGCTGCCGAATAGGCTCTAACATATTGTGATAGTTTTGTTAGCTCGTCAGAGGGGTCAAATTCCTCCTTCCAAACCACATTGCCCGTCACCGTTTGTTCTGGGAATAGGGAAGGTTGATCAGTCCTTCTCCTCTTCCTCTGTCGTTTTACCACAGCTTTGTGTCTTGGGCTATAGAAGACATCCAGGGGAGGAATTTCTTCTATTTGCAAAATAATCTGATCGGAGGGATCCTTTGGGATTATCTCTACTTCTTTCGAGCTGGGTAGGGTGCTGGTTCCACTTGGAACCTGTTTTGAAGTGGTCTCCTGTGTGTCTGCCGCTTTTGATGTCTCGGTATCTTTAGAGCATTCAAGATTACTGATAATTGAATCGAATTGCTGCCATTCCTGGAGCAATTTCGGGTCAATTTGAGTATCTACATTCACCTCTATGCTGCTCTTTTCCTGTTCTTTCGTCTGGGTTTCCTCTTGTCTTTTCATATGCACTTCCTCCTGTTCTTTTGATGTAACCGGAGGTTCCTTAGTATGTCGTTGTTCAAGCTCACTTGATTCTGTTGTTGGGGTTGTTGCTAACAGATCTAGAGGCAGAGTTTGCAACCTTTGTTCTCTAAGTCTGTTGAATTCAACTAACCCTTCATCTTTGTATTCCATTATGGCCAGCGATCTAACTTGGGACATTGATTCAACTGAGGAGAACAGGTCATCAAACTTATCCTCTTTATGGTCAAACTTTGTCAATTTGGCCTATTCAAGTGCATTATAGGCGACTTTGTTGGGATCAAATCGCCTATTAGGGAGAGTTGCTAGAGTTAATGACTTCATCTTTGTAGATTCTTTCTCTGCATGTTTGAAATCATGCAGAGTGTAGACACCACATCTCAGAGGAAAAGAGGGCCAGACCTGCTTCTTATTTTTTTTTAGAGTTTGTGTAATTCCTTCGGAAATAATCTGATAGGCTATCTCCCTCGCCAGCAGTTTATCAGGTATGTACAAAGGAAGGACATGAGGTTCGGCTTGGCTGCCGAAAATTCTTATATAAGTAAATTTTTCCTCTCCAAACCATCTTCCTATTGATATCAAATCAATTCCTGCTTGATAAGAAATCTTCGGAGCAGGTTTATCAAAAATAGAGTAATGAATGGGTAACATAAAGCCATTGCAGACTTGGTATAAATGGTGCTTATAGGAAGTTTTCCACAATTTCTGATGGTATATGTGAATAGGCATGGAGACTTGTGCAATCCACCTCCAGCCGAGCATGGGAAATTCAGAATTAAAACACAGGGTGTCTAGTATATAAGCATTGTAGTAGAATGGGGGAATAAGCCTTTCGGTGACGCGGGTTTTAGTTCTAAAATCAAGAACTGTTGTTGCTAGCTTATCTGACAGTATAGTTGCCCAATCCATTATTTCACTATTACACGCCACTTCCATCAAGGGAACCATTTCTATAGTGAAATTAGCGGAATCGTGCAACCCCCCACAATCTACACATCATTATCCCAGCATAACAATAAGGAGAACATAGGGAATCAACAGAGTACTTATCGGAAGATTCATGCTTGTGTTTTGCCAGATTTTGTCTCCAATCCCGAATGGGTTCGGATTCAGTTTCGTTCTCATTTCGGAATTTCTCCAGAAATGCCTTGTTGTACTTCTTCTCTGACGCAGGTAAATGATACATTTGCCTCAAATCATTAGCCTGAAATGAACCGAAGATTCTCCCATCTCTGGTGCAGAAGGTTCTGTCTGTGATTGGGATTTCCTCAATTGCCCACCTCGCTACATCCATATATGGGAGAATTTTTTCCCGAGCCACTATCCGATGAAGGAAAGAGTCGGCTAAGTCCTTTAAAGTAGCATCAGATTTTCGATTGGTATCTGCTGTCGCTTGTACTGCTGCCACCTCTGGTTCTTCGGCCTCAATCAAATTATAGGTACTTTGCCAAGTAGTTCTGCCGAGTCCTGAACATGTAGTATCAGATATCAACCCTTTCTTTTTAGTTCCTGGATCAGCGACGGGTTGTCCTGTGGCTGGCGAAGCGGAAGCGATTGCAGTTTTCTTGGACTTCTTCCCCATTCTGCTTGAATCTATTACTTCGAAAGAGTTCTGCACAGGAGTGAAAATAAGCGTAACACAGAGAACTGGTAGCGAAAACCAAATACGAGCGAGATATATTGATCAATGCACGATGAAGGATTAACTTAAAGTGGCCGCGGATACAATCTGTGAAAAGATTTTTAAGCTTACTATTTCATTAAATGGCCGTTAAAACCTGCCAATCCTTTAAATGCCCATCATATCATTTTATTGGCCGAATGATTTGTTTAAGTGTGCCTTGGATGTTTTAGCAGTTGAGCGCAGGTGAATCACTGTTTGGAAGATAAGGCCTTTAATACGAATTAATCGTAATATCCCCACTTTAACAATTCTTGAAGTTCGTGCTTTTGGCTTTATCGCAATCGGGCGTCGGGGGAAAACTTAAATCATTATATTGGTTCCTTTTGGAATCCCCGATCGCCGATAGCGATATCGCATCACATTTGGAGTATTAAATGGGCACTTTGAAAAGCACGCATGGTACATCCCCGATCGTCGATAGCGATATCGCATCGCATCGGAGCGAAAGGGACTTGATCGCATCGCAATTGGAGCGAAAGGCACTTTTGTTATGGTAACTTATTATTTCCGATATCCGATAGCCTATTGCATGTTGTCGCGTCGGAGAAAACCAATGGGTCTTTAAGTTATGCCTCCTTTGTCATTGCGATATGCGATCTTGCGATCGCTTTATCGCAATGATAAAAGATTAATCATTTATATTATAAGACCAAATAATTGGTTTGTCAAAAAGGTTTTGTAATGTTTTCATTTTGTTTTCGGACCTTTTTGAATAATACAAAGTAGATACCAATTAAAATAAAAAGGGACTCATTTCATATTATAGTTTTGTGAATAAAAATGATATGAAATGGGGGGTTGTTGTAGAGCACAACAATTGGCGATTCGCTGGAAGAAACAGTTATCTCTGAAAAGTACGGAAATACTTAAACTTTTTCAAAATAGAGTTCTCATCAAAGGGGAAAATTCTAATATAACTAGGTATATATGCATTCCAAGTAAAATGAAACTATCTTTTCTAATTTCCTCTCTTGTTTAAAATTAGATACATTCTAAGTTTTAAATTGGCCTCTATTGGTTGATAATGATAAAATAGAAAACCTTTCCAAATCAGCTTTTAGAATTGACTCCTTTGTCATAGGTAGAGCCTCTGCTGCCAGCAAACGTTCATAGTTTCGACAGGGATACCTTTTAACCACGTTATTGTCCATTGTCCCATTCATTTCAGAGTATGATTAACAGAATGAATTCAAAACATGTTTTTCATATTTTGCGTTTCTTTTCTATTTTTCTGTTATTTTGTAAGATAAAAAGCCATTGTCCTGGTTTGGTGACCAGCTGAGTGACAATGCCATTCACTGGTAGTAATTTAACCGAACAAGCTGGCTCGTGATGAGACCCCTTGTCTTATAATTCTAAGCCATTACCCTGTTTTGGTATGCAGTATTGGTAATGTCGGTTAAACTATTTCCCTATGATCATGGTAAGCAGGCTTGTAATAAGACCTCTTATCTTTTATATCAAATATTTTAGAATCACACTCTGAGTAATCATAAGCTTTGGTGAGTGGGATGGACAATTTTCTCCTTAAGAGTAAATGGATGACACGGTAAGAGTTAAAGATGTTGAAGTTGGATTAGTTCCTATTTTGATATTGATAACCTTTTTTGTGACCAATTTGAAAACATAAAATGATTTACAATATTTCTAAACTTTGAGAAGCGTTCACAAAAATTGAAGTGTGGTTTCAGAATGCAATTACACCTAATTTCCTAGAAATTATCCTTTTTGTTTAAGACTTCTATTATTTTAAAAGTAAATATCAACCCTACTTGTTTTTGAGCAACTTTCAAGTGCAGCAAAGGTCAATGGAAGATACCTTACAACTTTATTTTCTAATGACCCTACAAACTACAGAATTCTATATTAAAAAGAGGAGAAGGGGTTACCTCCTCAATTGAAGAATTTTTTTAAGATAAGGCCATTAACAAGGAGAGAATCTCTCAAACCTGATAAATCTTGTAATATAAAGGTCGAATGGCCTATCTTCTCACAGATCTGAAATGGCCCAAGCCACATCTTCTGGAACTTGGTGTGTTTTCCCTTGTCCTCATGGGCTTTATCCCATTTCAGAACTAAATCACCGACTTGAAATTGTTTTGAACCGGATGAGACTGAATCAAAGGATGACTTGATGATTTGCTGATTTTTTGCATGAATAACCTTGGCTTTTTCTCTTTCCTCTTCTAATTTTAAAATTTGGTCATGTCTAAGTTGAATAGAAGAAGAAGGGCTTTCCTCAATAAACTGAACTAGGGCTAGAGAAGGAAGGACAAGATTTGTTGGTAGCACTGCTTCTTTTCCATATACGAGGTTTAATGGAGAAGAACCTATGGAAGCTTTGTGTGTTATCCTATCAGCCCATAGTGCAAATATTAAGGATTTGTGCCATTTTTTATGATTTTGTTCGATAGTTCGCTTAATAATTTTAATCAGATTTTTATTTGTAGACTCTATTAAACCATTACCCTGGGGATAGTAATTAGCAGAATATTTTAATTTAAATCCTCTTTTAATAGCGAAATCAATCATAGCATTACCTGAGAAATAAGATGCATTATCAAAAACAAGAGAATTTGGGACACCAAACCTGGTAATGATGAATTGATCTATGAATTCAATAATTGCCTCAGAATTTGTTGTCTTTAAAGGAATTACTTCAACCCACTTAGTAAAATAATCAGTAGCAGTAAGGATATACTTATGTTGTTTGGAAGAATGTGGAGTAATTTCTCCAATGATATCCAATCCCCATTGCTCAAATGGTTTTTCAATGTTGACTGTTTGCAAAGGGAAAGCTGGTTTTCTTTGTCTTCCACTAGAAGTTTGACAATTTCGGCATTTCCTTACATATTCATGAGCATCTCTAAGCAGAGTGGGCCAGTAATATCCAACATGAATGATTTTGTGGGGTGTTGTATCAGTTCCAAAATGTCCTCCTGCTGGTCCATCATGTAATTCCTGCAAAACCTTTTGTGCTTCAGGTTTTTCTAGGCACCTTAATAAGATTGAATCATAATTTTGTCTAAAAAGCACATCATCAATAATTGTGAAATTTTTTGCTTTTAATCTAATGGCCCTTTTTTTTTTGTAAGACAGGTTAGGAGGTGCATATCCAGTTTTCAAATAAAAGATTAAGTCAGCATATTGTGACTCAGAATTAGTAGTACTTATCTGGTTGATTTCTTCAGTTTGATCTGTATCACCTGATTCTGGAATGTTGGATGCTCCTGCCAACAACCTGCAAAAACCTTGGCCTCTAACAATCTTTGCTGGTTTAATTTCTAAGTCATATTCTTGAAGTGTTGTAACCCAATTTGCCATTTTTTCACCTAGTTCCCTTTGGATTAATAGTTGCCTTACTGCAGGGAAAGGAACTATAACTTTTGTATGGGCTTTTAAAAGGAAGGGTCTGTAATGTTTAACAGCTTTATATACAGCAAAGGCTTGTTTTTCTACTTCGGAGTAATTCAATTCAGCACCCTGAAGATTTGAACTATAGAATGAAATGGGTGCTTCCAAATTGTGATCGTTAATCTGTGTGAGTAATGCTGCATAAGAGAAATCAGATGCGATAGTATACAATGTGAAATGATTAGAAAAATCAGGAGTATTTAATGCGGGGGCATTAATTATTGATTGCTTGATTAAATCAAACGCTTCCTTTTTTGTTGATCCCCATCTAAAGACTGAATTTTTCTTAATCATAGTTTGAAGTGGCAAAATGATTTGAGAAAAGTTTGGAACGAATCTTTTGACAAAATTGATTTGGCCTAAAAATGACTGCATGGATTTTTTATTATGAGGGAAAGGGATTTCAGAGATTTCTTTGATCTTGTCAAGATCAATATAAATGCCATCTTTAGAAAAAATAAAGCCTAAGAGCTTTCCTTGGTCAAGAGTGAAGAAAGATTTTTTAGGGTTAAGTGAAATACCATACCTTTTGCAGTGTTGAAAGATTTGATTTAAATCATGCAAATGATTGGATTTCTCTTTAGAAAATACAATAATATCGTCTAAGTAGACGACTACTGTTTTGTTAATCAACCCTTTAAAAGTTATATCCATCGCTCTTTGGAATGTGGCTCCTGCATTAATAAGTCCGAAAGGCATTTTCTGATATGCATATGTTCCCCATTTTGTTCTGAATGTGGTTTTGAGTCAGTCATCAGGATGGACCAAAACTTGGTTATATCCTGAAAAACCGTCTAAAAAGGACATTAACTCAGAGCCTGCCACTGATTGGAGTATCTGCTCCATAGTAGGTAATGGGAAATTATCTTTTAGGCTTGCCTTATTCAAATTTCTGAAATCTATACAAATCCTGATGTCGCCATTTTTCTTTCTGACTGGCACCATATTGGAGACGCAGTTTGAGTGTCGAACGGGAAAAATAATCTTACCTTTCAAGAGTTTATTGAGTTCAGATTTTATTTGACTCTCTAAGTTAGGATGAATTTTCCTCAACTTCTGCTGAATTGGTTTCTGTTCGGGAAGCATTGGAATGGTATGTTGGATGATGGATGTATCATATGTCTTTAAATCGTCATATTTCCAAGCAAAAACATGTTTTTTTTCCGTAACAGTCTAATGAATGCTTCCTTCTCTTCCACGGAAAGTCTTAATCCTAAATTAATGTTTTGAGGAGTTTGCTCAGTGCCAAGGTTTATCAATTCAAACCTTAAGGTAGAACTTTGGAGCTTTGCATTGGTCACAGGTTTAAACCTGTCTTTAATATCATAAAGATCCTCAAGCTTCACCACAGGATTTGGGATTGAATTCCCTTCGTGTTTACCTCTCATTTGAAGGTCATGCTCGTTTTCCTCAATGATTTGATCATCATAGGACTTTTCGGAAGTTAAAAATTGTAAAATGTCTTCATCGTGGTTGAATACTCTCCAATTAGTGATATTGTCAGGAATTGATGGCCTAAAAAGTAATTCTACTGAAAATCTATCTGGGCTATAATCTTCGGAAGGTAGGAGCTTGGAAGCAACATTGGCTAGCAGGTCGACTGCTGAATTTTGAGACCTGGGAATGGAAGAAATATTGAATGCCGAAAAGTGGGAGGTGAGTTCCTATACCAGCGATTGATAATGTTTGAGATGGCTAGAAAGACAATGAATTGTATTCCTTACCTGTTTGATAATAATTTCAGAATCTCCAAACACTTTCAAATATTGGGCCTTAAGGCCAATAGCTTTATATAGTCCTTGGACTAAGGCTTCGTACTCTGTTGTATTATTCGTGCATTCAAACTCTAACCTACAGGACAGCATTGTTTTTTCTCCCTGCGGGCTAATCAAAATACATCCTGCTCCTGAGCCCTCACTAGACTTGGACCCATCGAAATATAATGACCAAAATAAAGAAGTATTAACAATTTTATTTACATTTTCCTCAGTATCGTTAAAACATCTTGACCTATCTGTTTGTGAATAATTTTCGATCTGAGATGTAGAATGGTTTACTAAGAAAGGAGATGGTTGGGCAGCGAAGTTGCCAAAGAATGACTCTGATGAATAATTCCCCAAAATGTTGTTATTAAATGCTATTGGTTGGTTTTCTTGTTAAAATTCTATAACTGTATGGGTCATGTGTTTTTCCGGATCGATTTTTATTTGATTTGGCTTACCCTTATAGGGAAGCCACATATGGGACCAATCGGTAGAAATATACCCATGTAGTTTTTCAGACCAATCCCTACTCAAGATCAAACCATAAAATTCAGGTATATCGGCGATCAAGATATCAATTCTTTGTACTACTCTAGGATCAGCTGATAGCCTGATAGTTACTGAGTTGATTTCTCCTAAAACCTGTACTTTAGTCCTGTCCAACTGCACAATATGAATAGCAGACTTTTGGGGTTCAATGTTCAGTTTGGAACAAACTGAAGCTGGCATTATATTAGAGGATGCCCCTGAGTCAATCAAACAGTTGTGCAGGTTTCTATTGTAGATCTCGTAGGTTAGAAGGAAAGGTGGAGTATGAGAATTTGACCTATCTCCTATCAGAACTGCATCAGTAGCTTCGACCATACCAGAAGGTGGTTGACCTGCATCATTTGCAGCTTTAGCACTGGGAAGGGGTGAAGTAGGAACAACATTTAATTCTTTGAGAAGCAATTTTTCCTGATGTTTCAATTTACTAAGTTCAAACATGGTAATGTTTGCCTTAGTCCTTTTCATGTCGTCAACAATATTGTAATCCATTGAATCGGACACTACCAATGTCTTAGATGTTGATGGGATAGTTGAGGTTGAAGGTTGGTTTTGTGGAATTGTTACAGGTGGCTTCTTCGGGGGTACCTTTTCCTTTGTTGTAGTAGCACCTGCACTCTTTTTCTTCGAAGTTTTCTAAACAGGTTCAGAGGTACCTTTGCTCCTGGTAGTGATAGGAAATGCTTCTTCTTCATTTTCTGTATCGGAGTTAGGCAATATAAAATCCCACATTCCATGACATTCAACAACTTCCTCTTCTTTATCAGTTGGTGAAGTTGTTTCTTCTTCTCCTTCTTCAAGATCTGAATCTGCATTAGATATAACATTCGGTGGTTTTGATTCAGTTTTCTTGTAATTCGTAAAGGGTCTTTTGGTTGAGGTTTCAGCTACCTGTTTTTTGATTTCAACCATTTCATTTGACATAGTCTTGAGGACCTTTTGTAGACCTTCCATGTCATATGGATCTTTAGGGGTTTTCTTCTTTGAATCATCTTTAAAAGAAACTTTTTTGGTTTTTCTTTCTTCAAGAGCAGCTTTCTTCTCTAGAGCATTAATACGTTTCTCCACAGCAAGTGCTTCATTCATGTTTTCAACTAAAGTTGGTTTTCCAGCCCTGTATACAAAAATAGCTATATTGGCAGGTAGGGCAGTTATATACCATTCGCTTTGGATTTGCTCACTTGGTTTGGAGGCCGTTGGGATTTTATTCAAGAGTTTATTGAATCGCACATTAAATTCTTTAATTGGTTCCCTATGCTCTATCCTAAGATTGGAGAGACCATTTATTAGTGTGGCCAAAGACCTATCATCGCCATATTTAGTAAGAAACTGTTCTTGGCAAGTCGTCCAACTGGTAATAGAACCAGAAGGTAAGGAAAAATACCAGGATCCTGCTGATCCTTGCAAAGTATAAGGGAAAAGTCTAACGACAACATCTTGCTCCGTTACCCCCTTCAAATTAACTGCCAACATGAAGTTATTAATATGTTCCTCAGCTTGTGCTCCATCATCTGGATTAAACTTAGGTAACCATTTCCCAGGTGCATCAGGTAATGCATGCAATGGAGCAGGCATATTGACTGCACCAGGCCTGGTCCATGGGTCTGCCATTGTAACCACAGTAGTGGATGATATTACTGTTGAACTTCCAGAAGTATGGGAAGGAGTTGATATTAAGGATTGCGCAGGTTGGGATGTTGAAGTTGTTAATCCCTGATGAATAGCAATGTGTGATGAGGGAGTGGGTGGTTGACTTCGCACTAGGGAAGGTGAGATGGAGGATGTGGATGAAAGTTCTTCACTGTCAGATCCTTCAGTGTTCTTCTTCTCCTTTTTCCTTTTGGGTAAAGGGAACTCAGTAGGTTCAATACCGAGCTTTCCACTATGAAGTCTGGTGAGAGGGTGAGGTAAATTGAATTGCGAAGTCGCACTGCTTTGAGATACCTCAGATTTCTGTGGTGATATCAAGAAACTCTGAAGTTTGTGGATAAGAGACTGGACTTCAGGAGATTCAAGACTTAGTTGTTCTGGAGTATGATGGGTTTGAGCAGTGGTAGTTGATTCCTCTTCTTCTTGTTTGGATACTGGAGAACCAGCATGCAATTGGGAAGTACGAGGTGATGCGGAGGGAGAATTACTCTTAGAATGGTCTGTAGATTTGGGTTTGCTTGCCATTCATAGTTGATGGCCCTCCTTCTAGCACCAAAAATGTTGATGTCCCGAAAATCGTTGTATCAACATTGGGGGATAACCACCCGGTCCGGACCTTAATACAGCTCCTTTTCGGTTTGGAATGGTGGCTCCGACTCTGGATAATGGGACCAGTTTCCCAGTAATGAATAAAAAGGGTGGATAAATGATTGATTGTCTAATCTAATGATAGGCGAATAACTTAATCTATCAGCAAAATAAAAGAACTACTACTAATCCCGGGAACTATTGTACTTTGAAATGTAGCGCTTGATGATCAATGTCTATTGACAGGCATATAAATGACTCTATCTAATAGACATAGACATTTATTCATTAAAGGATTTCTTTGCTTAAATAGTTAAACAAAGTGATTAACATAATATTGCTACACTTATCATTTATATCATCGATACATATATGATCAAAAGAAAAGCATACTATAAACATCCAATAGTGGAGGGAATAAAGAATGTTGTTAAAACACATACATATATCCGATAATAGCAAAGGCGATCAAATGACAATTCATATAAAAAGAATGAATTCAGACATAGATAATAGTACCATATGAGCTGCGAGTCACTCCCAATATCAATCGCTATTTGAGATTCTTCTTCTGACTCAGAAATACTTTCAAACAAAGACAGTAGTGCACATTCGCATAAAAGCTTCCTTGCCAAAATCAGAATAATTGGTCCAATTTTATAAAAGAATATGCCTGAAGTACAGTAGTGCAAATTCAGGCTTTAAGTCATGTACAAAACTTACGACCCTTTCCAAATACATGAAAGGGTCTATAAATACTAAATTAAGCTAACTATCTATGAAACTGAAATCCTACTTAATTGGTATCAATTGATCTTGAATATCTCCTTCTCAGCAATCTGGCAGTCGGCGGCATGAATCATCATGTAGGCTGTTTGCCTTTAAACCTGAGCTGACATATCGCAAGCATTGGCTCCACTTCGGGCGGTCTGTTGAGGCGAGAGTTGAGTTGGGCGGCATAGGTGGCATCCTGAATATCGGGAATAATATACCCGATTGCATCTGTAAGGCATTTGAGGGCGGCTCTCTGGCTGTGTGGTTTGACTAAGAAGAACCAATAGGCATCCCATGTTAAACTGTTAATTCCTGCGATTAATCTCCCATTTTTCTCTAGTTCCGGATAACATGACTGCTCCAATGTTTTCGCCGCTGTCAATTTACCTGGAGTGCATTGGGAAATCATGTTAGACAAGTAGAGAGTATTATTAATCAATTCAACCAAATTACTTGTGGTTGATTTGCATCTTGAAACTGCTCTCTCTGCTTTGATTAATTGAGACTGCCATTCTGTAAATAATATTTCCTTATGTGATTCTAAAATCTTTGGTAAATTAGCCACCTGTCCCTGATCGGTATCTTGCCACTCAAGAAAATCAGTTAATGTTTCATCGGCTTGATCCAAGTCTGTTCTAGCTTTTTCTAATTTTTTACTTATCGGTGTCGTCAAATCGCATAATGGTTCCGCCTGGGCGATTTGTTCACATAAAAGGTTTATCTGTGTTATCAATGCCTTATTTATCTGTAATGCCTCTACTTTGAATTCAGCTATCTGTGGAAGATTCTTTGTCTTCTCTAGCTGGGCTGACAGTTGAGCAATCTGCTCATCTTTTGACTTCAGCATTTGTTCATTCGCTGCCTTCAGTTGTGCCAATGCCTCAGACAACTCTTTCTGCTTTTGGATTGCGTTGTGATCAATCCTCTGTTTCTCTTCCTACAATTGTTGAGTTAATTGATTATTTATTTGCTGTTGTGTTAACAATTGTTGTTCTGCCTGCTCCGTCTTCTACTGTGCTTCTGTTAGTTGCGCTTGCAAATAAAAAGATCTCCTGGTCTTTTGTTTTTAATAAAAGACTCACCTCTAATGCCTTGTCTATTGTTGCTGCCGAATAGGCTCCAGCATATTGTGATAGTTTTGTTAGCTCGTCAGAGGGGTCAAATTCCTCCTTCCAAACCACATTGCCCGTCATCGTTTGTTCTGGGAATAGGGAAGGTTGATCAGTCCTTCTCCTTTTCCTCTGTCGTTTTACCACAGCTTTGTGTCTTGGGCTATAGAAGACATCCAAGGGAGGAATTTCTTCTATTTGCAAAATAATCTGATCGCAGGGATCCTTTGGGATTATCTCTACTTCTTTCGAGCTGGGTAGGCCACTGGTTCCACTTGGAACCTGTTTTGAAGTGGTCTCCTGTGTGTCTGCCGCTTTTGATGTCTCGGTATCTTTAGAGCATTCAAGATTACTGATAATTGAATCGAATTGCTGCCATTCCTGGAGCAATTTCGGGTCAATTTGAGTACCTACATTCACCTTTATGTTGCTCTTTTCCTGTTCGTTCGTCTGGGTTTCCTCTTGTCTTTTCATATGCAGTTCCTCTTGTTCTTTTGATGTAACCGAAGGTTCCTTAGTATGTCGTTGTTCAGGCTCGCTTGATTCTGTTGCTGGGGTTGTTGCTAACAGATCTAGAGGCAGAGTTTGCAACCTTTGTTCTCTAAGTCTGTTGAAT
Source organism: Pinus tabuliformis (assembly GCA_031772625.1). Classification (NCBI taxonomy): domain Eukaryota; kingdom Viridiplantae; phylum Streptophyta; class Pinopsida; order Pinales; family Pinaceae; genus Pinus; species Pinus tabuliformis. Next base: position 1,495,676,881 of record CM062804.1, on the reverse strand, counting down.
TCAACTAACCCTTCATCTTTGTATTCCATTATGGCCAGCGATCTAACTTGGGACATTGATTCAGCTGAGGAGAAAAGGCCATCAAACTTATCCTCTTTATGGTCAAACTTTGTCAATTTGGCCTGTTCAAGTGCATTATAGGTGACTTTGTTGGGATCAAATCGCCTGTTAGGGAGAGTTTCTAGAGTTAATGACTTCATCTTTGTAGATTCTTTCTCTGCATGTTTGAAATCATGCAAAGTGTAGACACCACATCTCAGAGGAAAAGAGGGCCAGACCTGCTTCTTATTTTTCTTTAGAGTTTGCGTAACTCCTTCGGAAATAATCCGATAGGCTATCTCCCTCGCCAGCAGTTTATCAAGTATGTACAAAGGAAGGACATGAGGTTCGGCTTGGCTACCGAAAATTATTATATAAGTAAATTTTTCCTCTCCAAACCATATTCCTATTGATATCAAATCAATTCCTGCTTGATAAGAAATCTTGGGAGCAGGTTTATCAAAAATAGAGTAATGAATGGGTAACATAAAGCCATTGCAGACTTGGTATAAATGGTGCTTATAGGAATTTTTCCACAATTTCTGATGGTATATGTGAATAGGCATGGAGTCTTGTGCAGTCCACCTCCAGCCGAGCACGGGAAATTCAGAATTTAAAACACAGGGTGTCTAGTATATAAGCACTGTAGTAGAATGGGGGAATAAGCCTTTCGATGACGCGGGTTTTAGTTCTAAAATCAAGAACTGTTGTTGCTAGCTTATCTGACAGTATAGTTGCCCAATCCATTATTTCACTATTACACGCCGCTTCCATCAAGGGAACCATTTCTATAGTGAAATTAGTGGAATCGTGCAACCCCCACAATCTACACATCATTATCCCAGCATAACAATAAGGAGAACATAGGGAATCAACAGAGTACTTACCGGAAGATTCATGCTTGTGTTTTGCCAGATTTTGTCTCCAATCCCAAATGGGTTCAGATTCAGTTTCTTTCTCATTTCGGAATTTCTCCAGAAATGCCTTGTTGTACTTCTTCTCTGGTGCAGGCAAATGATACATTTGCCTCAAATCATTAGCCTGAAATGAACCGAAGATTCTCCCATCTCTGGTGCAGAAGGTTCTGTCTGTGATTGGGATTTCCTCAATTTCCCACCTCACTACATCCGTATATGGGAGAATTTGTTCCTGAGCCGCTATCCGATTAAGGAAAGAGTCGGCTAAGTCCTTTAAAGTAGCATCAGATTTTTGATCGGTATCTGTTGTGGCTTGTACTGTTGTCACCTCTGGTTCTTCGGCCTCAATCAAATTATAGGTACTTTTCCAAGTAGTTTTGCCGAGTCCTGAACATTTAGTATCAGATATCAACCCTTTCTTTTTAGTTCCTGGATCAACAACGGGTTGTCCTGTGGTTGGCGAAGCGGAAGCGATTGCAGTTTTCTTGGACTTCTTCCCCATTCTGCTTGAATCTATTACTTCAAAAGAGTTCTGCACAGGAGTGAAAATAAGCGTAACACAGAGAACTGGTAGCAAAAACCAAATACGAGCAAGATATATTGATCAATGCACGATGAAGGATTAACTTAAAGTGGTCGGGGATACAATCTGTGAAAAGATTTCTAAGCTTATTATTTCATTAAATGGTCGTTAAAACCTGCCAATCCTTTAAATGCCCATCATATCGTTTTATTGGCCGAATGATTTGTTTAAGCGTGCCTTGAATGTTTTGGCGGTTGAGCGCAGGTGAATCACTGTTTGGAAGATAAGGCCTTTAATACGAATTAATCGTAATATCCCCGCTTTAACAATTCTTGAAGTTCGTGCTTTTGGATTTATCGCAATCGGGCGTTGGGGGAAAACTTAAATCGTTATATTGGTTCCTTTTGGAATCTCCGATCGCCGATAGCGATATCGCATCGCATTGGGAGTATTAAATGGGCACTTTTAAAAGCACACATGGTACATCCCCAATCGTCGATATCGATGTCGCATCGCATCGGAGCGAAAGGGACTTGATCGCATCGCAATTGGAGCGAAAGGCACTTTTGTTATGGCAACTTATTATTTTCGATATCCGATAGCCTATTTCATGTTGTCGCGTTGGAGAAAACCAATGGGTCTTTAAGTTATGCCTCCTTTGTCATTGCAATATGCGATCTTGCGATCGCTTTATCGCAATGATAAAAGATTTAATCATTTATATTATAAGACCAAATAATTGGTTTGTCAAAAAGGTTTTGTAATGTTTTCATTTTGCTTTTGGACCTTTTTGAATAATACAAAGTTGATACTAATTAAAACAAAAAGGGACTCATTTCATATTATAGTTTTGTGAATAAAAATGATATGAAATGGGGGGTTGTTGTAGAGCACAACATGAGCTTAAACCATGTGACAACATGCTCAATGAGTGGTCAAAGATTTTTACTGTTTAGCACATGAGATTCTTTCGATAGTCGTTTAACCTACTCAATCACTCCACCAAATTGATTAGAAATACATATATATGTATGAAAAATGAATGAAAACTAACATTTTACTTGAAGTATGTGAATAGTAAACATAAAAGGTAGCTTTACCTTTCATTTTCATTATTTCATTTCAAATTTGGGATTTTGGAGCTCTGTATTGATTTTCCCCCTCAAATTTCATCAGTTGATTTTGAGAGATCCGGTTGACTATTCTCTGCACGGTCAGGACTAGGTAGGAGCTAACCCTAAGCTCTTCATTTTCATTCCATCTTTTCTTGATTTTGAGAAAGTTTTTGCATTTTTCTAAGCCCCTGGGGTTTGAATTATTCGTTCTCTATCCATCGCACCTAGCTTATATCGAAAGGAGCGATGCATACTGAGTTGTACACTGGCCAGTCAGTATGCATCTCACCTTGCTCAAAGGAAGGGTGCGATGGGCGTAGAAGGGAAACATTATACAGTGGTTTTTCATGTAATTTTTGCCTGCTTTTCTTCAAATTTGGATCCTAACTCATCTTTTGTCTGCGTTTCAGATATTTGTTGGATCAAGATGGTCATCACATGGCATGAACGCGAACATGAAGAAGAGGACATGATTGCCTTACATGACCAGGGTACAGTTGCTGCATTACGTAACTGTGGTTTGCTAAAGTTCTTCTGCATATCCAGCATGAGGCAACAAATCAGTTTGTTGCAGTATTTTCTCGATGCTTGGGATCCGATCGACCAGGTATTCCAGATCAGAGGCAAATCTATTCCATTGACAGTCGAGGATATTTACTTTCTGATGGGGTTATCAAGGCGTGGTGCCCCTCTTTCACTATCAGGATCCGCCCGTGGAGGTGAATCTGTGAAAGATTACATTCGTCAGTTCTGTAGAGATGGATCTCAGCCCAGCAGAGATGGCAAGATCAATATCCGGGATGTCACTGATCGGTCCTTGAGGACCATTTTATTTACCTTTGCTAGATTAGTTGGCAATGCAACTTTACATTTGGCAAACAGATCTTACATGCAGTACGCCCTGGAATGCCTGGAACCGAAGGTGTTCAATTGGTGCGAGGCGGTACTTCCTATCATAAAAGAAAAACTCTCCAAAGTAAAGAATGGAAGATCCAAGAATTTTGGCTACGGTTCCATATTGACTAATTTTGCCTTGAAGAGGATTCCACTGATGTAGCCTCAGTACATTTCATTAGGATTGCCAACACCGAGGGAATCATGGATGTATAGATGAGTTGATATTATGGCCATACATGTTGGTCAGTCACAAATTTCTTTCTCTGATGTCTTCTTTGAGTGGTTCGACCATCAGGAGATGGGTTTTGCGGAGTATCCATATGTCGGGATGGATTTCCGAGGTGACCCGGATTTGGCGCTACTAGCTGGCAAGCAGTGGAGTGCTATAGGTAAAATGATTCGACCACATCTTCATTTATCAGTTTTATAATGTTTTTGTGTTTTTAAATGTTATCAAGACTAATCAAACACATCTCTGTGTGCAGATATTGGGCCAGTGCGACCAGAGGCACGCCCACAGGCAGCAGCTGACGCTCCAGCAGGAGAGGCTATAGGGAGGGTCATCCTTCAATATATGGACATATCGGAGACCCTGACAGTGTTGCAGGATTAGGTCGAGGGCCTCACTCTCGGTATTTAGGATGTCAGTACCGATGAGTTACCTTTGAGGTTACAGTGCCATACTACTGGCATGTCGAGTCGATGGACCAAGCTCTTGCACATGATCACATAGGCGGTGACATGCTATCACCAGCATCATTAGTTTAGGATGTTTCCTTGCATTCATTTTTGAGTTTCTTGGTCATGTGACCGATTTTGTCTTGGACACAAAACATTTTGTAAAAACTATAAACAGTTATATATTTTTTATTTTCGAAGTTTTATCTTGGTTAAGTTATGCAATCCTGATGCAAATGTTAATGTAAAATGCTTTCTTTACAATTGTTGCAAATGTCTATCTAACACATAGTTTGCTAATGAATCAATCAATGTGTTTAAGTTTCTAGAAACGCTTTCTTTACAATTGTTGCAAATGTCTATCTAACACATAGTTTGCTAATGAATCAGTCAATGTGTTTAAGTTTCTGGAAATGTGTTGATATTGAATAGAATCAAACTATCTTTCCAAAATCCTGACTCTTAGGAACATGCGATAAATAGCTGGGTTCCGAACGGAATAAACGCCAGTAAGCTGTAGAATGACGAGCTATGAGTCTAACCTAACAATAAGTCGGCATATACCACGTGAAATGGCATCAGAGAGAAGTTCAATCAATGCGCTATATTCAGTGATGTTGTTCGTCAACTCACTAATACATATCCCCCTAAAACTCACTAACTTACCGCTTGGAGTGAAAATGGCCCAGGCCGCAGAAGATAGATTTCGCGTACTACAACTACCTCTGTCGGCATACCCAACAAATGGTTCCAAAAATTCTGACGTCTACAACAAATGAAAAGTGGATTACCTAACCAAAATGAAAAGTCTAAAAGAAAACAAAAATGTAACAAAAGTATATATACAAAGAGTGTACTATACTTAATCAAGCATAGTAACGCTTAAGATACAACCCGTTTCGGGGCTGCGACAGTGGAATCCCATCATAATCGACCAACTTGTAGGCTCCTTTTGTCAATACTCGTTTAACAATGTAGGGGCCCATCCATAATGGTTCGAATTTGCCTACTCCCAATTTGTTAGGGCCTGATCATAAAGCAAGACCAGGTCACCTTCTGAGAAGACACAAGGTTTTACATTTTTGTCAAATTGTGCCTTGACATGTTTCTTATGCGCTTCGTTAGCCAATGCGGCATCACGACAGGTTTCATCCAGGTGGACTAGTTCCAAGAAACGAGCCTCTTCCTCAGAAGTTTCGGGAAGCAGTTCAACTGTGAGCTTGAGAGACGAAATTTCGCACTGGATTGGTAAGACAGTTTCCAGACCATACACCAACTGAAAAGGCATAAATCTAGTCGCAGTTCTTACCGAAGTCCTATATGCCCACAGAGCTGAGTACAGGATTAAATGTCAATTCCGTTTTTGGACTCCAATCATTCTTTGCAACATATGCTTTAGGACCTTGTTGATCGCTTCAACCTGTCCGTTAGCCTGCAAATAATATGGAGTAGAACTATCGTGGGACAGTCCTAATTTGGCAGTCAATTCAACCATCATGTGATTGTGAAAATGTGATCCATGATCTGTGACTATAGCCTGTGGAACACCAAATCTAGAGACTACATGATTAAAAAAGAAAAGAGCAGTCGTTTCGTCGTTGTTGTTTAATGTAGGCATCACCTCGGCCCATTTTGTAAAATAGTCAACAGCGACTATAATATACCCATGCCCCCCGGCCGAGGTGGGGTTACATGTCATGAAATCAATGCCCCATTTAGCGAATGGCCCAACAACAACTACTGGATGCAGTGGTGCAGGTGGTAATCTGGTTTTGCGATCAAAAATTTGACAAGCATGGCAACTTCTGACTGCAATTATGCAATCTTTGAATATAGTGGGCCAGAAGTAACCAGCTCGTAAGATCTTTTGTGCAGTAGTGTAACCAGATAGATGCCACCGACGCGCACCTGAATGATAGTCATTCAAAGCTTTTTAGGCCTCCTCATGCGTGAGACACCTTCGTAGAACTGTATCGACACCACGACGGTAAAGTGTATCACCAACGATCATGTAGTCTTTGGCTTGGTATCGAATATGTTGTTGTTCCGAGCGAGAGGTGTTTGGCCTAAAAGTTTGTGTTTGGAGATAGATTAGTATATCTCCATACCATGGATCGCTTGACAATATCAGAAACAGAGTCTCATCCACGATTGATGCTTTAGATGTTAAATCGTTGGATGACGATGGGAGGTCACAAAGTAACTCCGCGAAGACTAGAGATTTCTTTGATTTGGATTTGGTGAATTCCAGATGAAACTCTTGCAAAATGGCTATCCATTTGGAATATTTTCCCCCTAGTAATTGACACAACACAATGTAGGTCATAGGGTTGCAATCTGATAAAATGGTAGTTTTGCGAAAGAGAATATAGTGTCGAAATATCTGTATTGCTTGAACAGTTGCTAAAGCCAGCTTTTCAACATAGGAGTACTTGCTTTCTATATCATTTAAGTTGCGGCTTAAATAATACACAGGATGTGCTATTCCATTGTCTTCTTGCACTAAAACCATAGCGATCGTTGTATCTGTAGCAACGAGATACAGGTTAAAGTGTTTTTTATAGTCAGGAGCATACATTAATGATGCTTTTACTAGGGAACCTTTTAAAGCATCAAAGGAAGCTTGCGCAACCTGATCCCAGTTGAAGGGTACTTCTTTTTTCAAAAGACGCGTATAACCTTTAGCTAGTTCAGCATAATGTGGAATGAACCTCCTCAGAAAGTTAGATTTCCCTTGGAGTTTCTGAATCTGAAGCAACTTTGAAGGTGGAGGCATCTCAAGGATTGTCTGAACCTTAAATGGGTCGAGTCAAATTTCGTCCTTAGAAACTACGAAACAAAGTAATCGACCAGAACCAACACAAAACACACACTTGTGCGGATTGAGTCGTATCTTGTAGTGACGGCAACGTAGAAATATGGCTCTTAAATGCTGCGGATGATCAGTCCGCTTTTGCGAATGAGCCGGTAAATCATCGAGATACGGTTGAATGATGTGTTTGATGTCATGGAAGGCGTAGTTCATTGCCCTCTGAGAATTTGCCCCTGTGTTCTTCAAACTGAAAGGTAATTTACGATATGCAAATGTGCCCCACGGATATATAAATGCAGTTTTTGACTAGTCCTGTGGGCAAATATTGATTTGGTTGTATCCGAAAAATCCATCCATGAATGAAAAGATTTCGCATCCGGCACATTCGTCAATTTTCTGGTCGATGAAGGGTGTAGGGTAGTTTTCCTTTGGACATGCTTGATTTACATCCCTATAATCGACACACACTCTAATCGTTCCTTGATTTTTCATCATAGGAACAATATTTGATACCCAATCAGTGAGAGGAACAAGGTAAATGAAACCAGCATGCAAAAGTTTTTCAACTTCTGCCTTAATGGCAGTGGCTTTCTTCGGGTGAACCGGTCGAAGCCATTGTCGTACTGGTTTGACATCTGGATACATCTTGATCTCATGTTCAATGATGCTCGAGTCAATGCCTAGAATTTCTTCGTATGACCATGCAAAGACATCTCTGAATTCGCAAAAGAGAGCGCAGTATATTTCCAGTTCTAAAGGAGAACAAGATTTGCCAACATGAATATTCTCTACAACATTAGGTTTGGTCGAGATATTAATGGCGATAGTTTCTTCAATATTGGACAGATTTCGCTCAGAATCCACTGTATTTACAGTATTTGATAGAAAATCAAAAACTGAAGGATGATTAAGGTCGCTTGAATAATATTCATTGTTATCTTGAAGGTGGGAACGATGGTGGTAATCTTCCCATGGTGTCTCTCCTATCATCATCGACTGAATGATTCCTTTGTTTGTAGAATGTATACGAGACCAAGGATCGGAAGAGGTACCATACTCTAGAGACCTATCTATCCAAACACTTACTGAGTGTTGATTTGGGTTCGTTGCCGAGGCCCAGAAAATTGATTGCTACAAAGATTCTATGGGGCTTGGGGGTAACACCTTGCGATGATCCACACTATCAAAATGGTCAGAGCTCTTCTTAATTTTTGATGATGTAGAAGATATCATATGACAGGTTTCCACTGTGGCCACTTCCACCAGATTACATGGAGGCGAGAGGGCAAAAGTACCCATTAAGGAAGGGTCTTTTAGGAGACCTACTCCGACATTTTGAATCGATTGAGAACTTCCATGGATAATGGAATGCTTCCAGTAGCTTGTGAACTATTGGGGAAAAAGGTTAGTTGGTCAACGATTGTAATTTCGTCTTGGAAGGGAAATGCAATCTTTCTAAAATATGTAGACACAACAGCAGCCATAGCATAAATCCAGGGCCTTCCTAGTAAGATATTGTAGTCAAAGTTTCCATCAATGACCTCGACTTCAATTTCTAATGTCTTGCCCCCAGTTCAACTAGAAAGTTACTCAAGATCCCATACGGCGTGTACGTTCTTCCATCGAATGCTTTTAATGTTGTTGATGATCGCGACAAAGGTGGTGAACCCAAAGTTTTCCAGCAACTCATTGACATAATACAGGTAGATGCCCCCTCATCAATGATTGTTCGATGAACAGCTTTATTGAGGGCTTTTACCTGTATAAGGAAAGCGAGTTAGGCCGGTAAATGAGGTGCATATCCTTTATGATTAAAAGCCACAGGATTGGAATCCGTTGGGTCAATCCCACCTATTGTTGATAACAAAGCCTGCTTTTGGGAGGGGCAATACTGCAGTACTTCAAGTGTCGGCACAAAAATCCTCCACTATATTATAATTCTGTGCTGCTCGAGCACGAGGATTAAATGTCGATTTATGTACTACTCCCTTTGGTGGCTTTATAGTTAGTTCAGGAATGAGGGGCAGAACAACTTCTGGTGAAGTTTTTGTTGAGCTACTGGGTTGATCTGTAGCCTTGTTGTTTGACAACCATGAATTCCCATAATCTTTATTCCTTGTCGATATCAAAGCATCATTTTGTTGTTTCGAGATGCATAGCATAAGCACTTGGGATGGGGAAGCATGATCGATAGCAACCAGATTGGTTTCTGGGCTCAGAAATGGATCAGTCAACACCGCTGAGGTATTTGAAGTCTTTAAAAATTTTGCAACCTCAGCTCGATGTGGATAATCTTTCGTCCAATGCTCGTCGTCGCATATGAAACATGGTTGACGAGGTTTCTTTTGCCAAGTAGGGTTATTTTTCCCTTTCTTCTTGCCCCCTTGTTTCTTTGGATTCTTACCCTTGTCAGATGACACGGCATTAATCTCCGAGGCAAGAGGTTCTTCATTTTCTTTTTGACTAGAAATTGCAAGGGCTTTTTTAGATGGAGCCTTTGCAGTTTTCGTGTTTGTGGTACCAATCACACCATCATCAGCATGAGAGTCCCTATTTGATTTAGGAGGGGGTGGAATGAAAAATGTTGGTCTAGGAGCGTCAAGAATTTTGTCGTAGAGTGTGCCAGATTGAGTATATATCAAGTCTAAATATTGGGCACGAGCAATGACTTTCTCTTCAGTGACCACTCCTCTTTTTGCCATGTCTTCTGTTATAGAAGGTAATAAGGACTTAATAAACCATTTAGCTAAAAGTTGATCAGGAACATACGTCTTTACCATTCGATGACGACATCGCCACTCATGAATATGATCGGATATGTGAGTGGCTATGGTCTGTTTCAAATTGGTAAGGAGTTCCATTCCTGTTTCATACCTTATGGGTAACTGAAAATGGGTTAAAAAGGTAGTGGCAAGAGTGCTGAAGTTATCGAACGAAGCTCTAGGCAATTCAATATAGCATTTTTCTGCCGGACCAGTGAGCATTCACTCAAAAGGCGAAGCCTAATTGAATCATCATTTAGGGTGTTTGATGAACACCACAAATGAAAAGTCATTACGTGATTCGATGGATCTTCACCTGCATTTCCATTGAATTTAGGAACATTGGAGAGAAGTTTATGAGGAATTGCTGGCCACCAAGGGGTATAAGCAATTGGATCATTAGTCAGCCGGTTCAAATCCGGTAATTCAAGAATTGCTACAAAAGGCAACTGTTGATTTCGGTTAGGTGAAGCATACCCAGGCTAAGATGGAATCGCCTAAGCAATAAGTCTTTGCATACCAGCATAATGTACCTGATGCTGGTAACTTTGATAAGGTTGTTAGACATAACCATTATAGTATGGTTGTTGATAACCGTTTTGAAAATGCAGTTGTCCATTACCTACAAAGCATTGTTGCTCGGGTCCTCAGTAGGTTTGCTGGAATTGCAGTTGTTGGTATTGTACCAGCCATGGTTGTTGGACCATTTGTTGTTGCACAATACTGGAAGATTGACCAAGATGCGGGGTGATAACACCTATTTGAGCCTGAGTCATTCCAGGTAAAGAAGCACTAACCTGAGATTGTGATTGATTCATAGAGACAAGAGGTTGTTGGATTGCAACCTGAGAGACTTGAGGTTGACACACAACAGGTAGTGCTTTTACTTGCCACACAGTTACAATAGCAGGTGTAGTGGGAATATTCGACACAGGTTGGGTCGGTTGTATTGAATATACAACCCTTGGTTGTTGAGGCAGTGTTGGTGCCCAACCGCTGGATGTAATTCCAGTTTGACCTGAATTTTGTTGTAAACCCTCATATGGTTGTTCTCCAGGAGGGAACAATGAAAAAGCATACTGCCCTCCATATGGCGGCTGTCTAGTGTTCAAAGGATATATCGGTCTTTGAAAACTGGTCTGCCCAAATTGATACTGGCATGCCGAATCAACTTGCTGAGTTTCAACATAAGAAATACTAGATGGGACTATGGATGAACAAATAGGAATAGACCATGTTGTCGAAACAGCCCCTGGATGGACTCCAGCTAGTGATTGGTAACTAGCTGGGACAGATTGTATGCCGGGACAGATTGTATACCAGCAAACATTGTAGGAATGGCAGCAGGAGGCTCTTCCATAGATGTATCAAATGATACAATCCTAGATGTTGATGGTTGTTCAGACATATTTAGTCTATCCAAAATATTTTCTAGCGATTCGACAGGAACTTGTGATGAAGGGTGATTAAAAGAACCAAACTCAAGAGTAGAAGGATACAAATGAATCCCAGTTCCAAAATGTAATGGGGTACTAGATGGAGGATCCTCTACTATCTCCTCAATAGCAATCAGACCAGGTGGAAGAGGTAGACCATCGGGTCCATAAAAATTTCTAGAGCCAAAGAAGGTATAGCTTCTGCAGTGACAAATACTGGAGGGGTGACACCTTTTGAATTCTGGAATTCAACTTCCAGATGTTCAGGTAAGTGAACTTCAGTTTCTGGATCAACTCTAGATGGAGTTGTTTCAGGTATAGAAGTGTCTACCGTTACACTAGGATCAGTTCTAATGTCCTCTTGTAACTGCGGAATTCCTTCTCTAAAGGCAGATGTACCAGAAATGATCGAAGTAACTGTAGTCTCTGACGATGTTGAAACACAAGTTTCAAATAAATCAGGTGAATTGGACTCAGTTAAATGAGACCGTTTTTCCCAGAATGGCTTCATTTCCAAAGTCAAAGACGGTTGACTCGCTAGTCTCCGCGAACGACGGGGTTTTGATTGACTTTCTTCCACAATTGCGGATTACTTGACCAACTCAAAATTAAGGGAAAAATAATGTTATTCTGAAATTAATAAATTTTAATGACACTTTGACACAACTTTGCTTTTTCAATTTTTAAGAGTCGAGAAAAAGCTAAAGATGACTCTAGTCCCCTTCGATTTTTAATGAGCCTGAAGTGACAAGTGCTCAGATGGACCTTTTCTTTTAAGGAGTCGAAAAGGAAAGAAAGTGACTACTCTAGAGATCTAGATAGAGGGATTACCAAACCAATCGTAAAACTGCAAAATACACCTTGGTGATAAATTAAAGAGAAATTACCAAGGACTTCTGTACGGCAGTCAATCTTCCCGAATGTTGTGTTCAGTGCATTGCGATCGATAGGGCGGCAGACATGGCTTCATATGGATAAAGGAGATAAGCCTATTGTGGTCTCCCAATATATACTCGACGGTACGGGGAGCACAAGTCTGTGCTAGCACTTGTCGGATCAAAGAGAAGGAATCACCCAACCTTCAATGAAAACGATAGTTACTAGATTTTACGACACCAGAACACGTCTCTAGCCTAGACCTCTAGATGTGTTGCGTTAGGTTCCAAAGCGTTGTTAAGTTCATTGAAATTTATTTTAGAGTTGATCTTGTTTACAATTTTTCCTTTCAATGATTCACCGCGTGATGTAGATGTAAAATTCCTAAATATGCAATCTAAAATGATAAACGATCATTGTTTATTTTTAGCAATGAAAATCCTAGCTACTAAGGAAAGAAGATTACGATTCTTTCAAACAAAGAGCAAAGAGCACACAGTAAATTCACTTTTCCCAAATCATTTTTTGCACACAGTCTAAACGCAAATTAAAATGCATGTATTTTTTTTCGTTCCCCTTAATGTCAAAAATGCCAAAAAGGAAAACTAAGTATAGATCTGAAATATATTCTTCAAAGCGACATTTCGACAATTTCTTTTCAAAATGAAAGGAAGACTTAAACAACACTTTTCAATTTCGAATAGAAGATGCTTTCAGCACTTCAAATATCAGCAAATCAAATCAAATACATGACAAAAATTTCAATCAACTATCCAAAGAAGGAAGACTCAACGACACTTCTCTTTTTGACATAAAACGACAGTTATGACACTTTTGTTCCAAAACGACAGAGCAATTTAAGCAACTTTTCGACAAAGGATTGAAAATGATGGACAAATACATAAAAACATTTACTAATCCTAATCAATGGAGGCTGAACTATGTAAAGCAAGGAGGCTTCAGCAATGAGATACTGTTCATAAGCAGCAAAACAATTGAACGGAGCTGAAAACAAGGACAAAACCCCAAATTCCAAGGAGAGAAATAGGATTACTCAGTCATCACACCTGTGCTTCACAAAAACAGAGATGCATTTCACCTGCTACACTCGAGAAGTGCGATGCATACTGGCTTCCAGTGACAGACAGTGTGATAGGCCAGGGAGCGCAACTGAGGTGGGTTTTGGCTCAAATTTGCAGCTAATTTCAGTGAGTTAAGCTGAGATATTATGGACAGTAAAGAAAAAAGTATAGGGGTATGATCTTGGGAGGTTAATAAGCTACCACAAGGGCATCTAGAATGTTTGTAAGTCAGATGTTCAGTTCATAAACTAAACCAGATATTGACTGAAGCAGCATTCATCTACTTTGCAATTGCAGAGCAAGAGTAATTCGAAGGCTATCTGGCTAACTTGAAGCTCCGTCTATAGTTTATAAAAAAAACAATAAACAACAAACAAACAAACTATTAAATCCCCAGTGGAGTCGCCATTTTGTTTTTGGGAAAACTAGTGTCTTTTCGATCTGCTAGTCCCACTAGGATTGGCAGCTATCCTAGAAACAAACAATCAAAGCAATTTGTGATTTCCTCTCTGTATGATAGATAAGAGAGAAGCAAAGGAACCAACCTGGATCTTCCACTTGACTCTTTGCTTGATTTCTCTCCCCCTTGATAGAGCTTGCGCCTCTTCTCCTACTTATACCACTCAGTGAATACCTGTAGAGACAAAGTAACAAAACACCATCAAAGCATCTCAATCTATTATATCATAAATAATGAAGAATCAGAAATACATTGAACATACAATAGCATTCACAAATACACGATTGTATGGAGGAAAACTCAAAGAACTTTATTAAAATAGAAGGGAGAATTAAAACCCAGCTGTCTGATCCAGCATCATCCTCCCAGCATCAAATCCCTCTTCACCTCATGAAAAACAAGATCATCCAACAATGCAATGCTCTTTCTCAGATACAAACTATTATCACTTCCTTACAAATTACAAAATTCCAGCCTCTAGATCTCTCAGATGAGGGATCCATTTATAGATGTCTGCAAGGGCGTGAGTCATCTCTGGGTTTTCAATTCGTGTCATTCCACTTGTTGTTTTTGGTTCCACTTGGAGATTTCTTGGATCTCTTACTCATCCCTGGGAAAATTCAGAGAGGCAAGTGTCATAGGAGAAGTTTCTAGAAGATTCCATGAGCATCCACTTAGCAAACTGTCTCTGACATTTGTCCATTCTCGCTCGTCGCACCCCACAGAAGGCCTCTTTAGTATGCACGCACCTGGCTAGTGTAAGAGTCGGTATGCATCGCACCTTGACAGTGGAGCAGTTAGTATGGTCCAGTTTTGGCCAGTTCTGAGTGGTTTTTCAGGTGGAACTTTTTGGGGAATGATGTAATTAGTTGACCATGATCCTTTAGGGTATGAAACAACACTTTTAGGGGTTAAATAGCCCTTGGTTTATCGACAAATAAGATTGGGGTTGCAGTGCCCAAATATGTCTAAACAACAGCATTGGCATGAAGTCTGAGCTATTAATCTCATCATATATATAAGCATATATGTGCTCTTACTGCCTCATATACCCTCAGAAGATCTCAGTGCAACATTATGTTTAGTTACAATAACGAAGTTGCAGTCCTGATAACAGTAGTCTTGATGCACAGTGTCCATTACAGTCTCAGCATTAATGAAAGGGTAAGGCTCTAGAACACTATCACAGTCTTGAAGGATGTATTTATATGATGATGAAAGACTCACTGTCTCGGCATAAGAAGGATCACAATGATCTCTCAATCTTGACATATTCTCTTGGTATATGATCGTAAGGCATAGTTATTATCCTAGTGCTTAAGGAAACATGGTGAAACAATCATCATAATGATTGTCATAATGAAGCCCTTAATGAAAGCATCGAATAAAGAACACAGTGAAGAACGTAATAGATCTTAGTGACATGAGAAAGGTGCAGTAGTGATGACTTCACTGGTGCAGCAGTCATGAAGATCTCAGCAGTGATGGAGTAGAGGGTTGATGTCTTGGTCTTGGAGAGGCAAATTGTGTCAAGGGTCATGGTCTTTGTATTTGTCAATGGAATCTCTATAAGAAGAATTTTGTGTGGGTTTTCCTCTCCAAGAGGGAGAGGTTTTGGCCTTGGTAGAAAGCCAAATATTTGTGTTCTTGTCTCTTTTGATTTGATAGCAGTTTGATCAAATAAATACACACACTAATAATGAGTGGAAGATAAATCTAAGATAAATTATAAATACATCACAAATTGTTATCATGTAATGACGAATCACACTAAAATATGTATGCCCTAGATTCTTCAACATGGTATTAGAGCAATGGCTTCAGAAGTCAAAGAGAGGGCATAAAAGATGCATGCAAAGATTGAAGAAAAACATCTCAGCAAGTTGAAGAATATCAAGATTTGCATCTTGATCAAACCCTAGATCAAAGGATCAGCCTACAATAGCAGTACATAGTAACAAGGCTTGTTGTTTATCCAATGAAGAAGATAATCTAAAACAGAAAAATCTTTTGTCTCCTCAGTCATCACTAAAATACCACCAAGACTCTCATCAAGATGTTCACAAAGCAATCAAAGACTACATCATCTCGAAAAAGGTCGAAGCCCAAAAGGCAGTCTACAATGACAATATACAACAGCAAGGAGATCTACAGTCAAAAGATGAAACCTTCAGATCTCCTGATACATATCAACAGTTTGTATATCAAGATAGCTTGAAGGAAAGGAATGCAATCTTCCTATCAAGGATCTCATCTCGTGGAAGCATCAATACATATGCCTCATCAACAGTCATCAAGATCAGGGTGAAGATCTCATCTTCACATATCAAGTAAGTACCTTTTTCATTTTATAATCAAGTTTGGTTCAATGACTTCATGATTGCAAGGAGATATATAGGATAAATGGGTTATCTAAGGTCTTTGCATAGAATAAGAAGGATTGTTAGAATCCTTATGGAGAAAAGAATTCAGTAAAATAGGTTTCCTTTGAATTCATTTGTATGTAGCAAGAAAGGAGACAGATAAGAAATATATAGAAGATATACTTTTTGAAATACAATGAAGTAGATCATATCTATTAGACCGGATTGAAGGTGTCAAAGAGTAAAGGAATATCTTCTTGAGATCTCAGTTATGATATCTGGGAAAAATGATGAAAGGATAATCATCGTTGATATTGATATTGATATTGATATTGATAAGAAAGGTAACAATTGTCCTTGAACAACAAGGCTACTTCAATCAACAACTTGTGGTCTCTATGCCAGATAGAGAAAGACAAGTTGAAAGGACTCAAAAATCTGCAGAAAGGAAAGGGAAGGTTGACAAGACAAAATAGTACTATGGAAAGATTATGGAGAGGAGCTCATATTGCCGGAAGGGTGGAGGAAGCTAAAGAAAAGGACCAAGGAAAGTGGGAGTAGCAGATCTCTACTATGAATGAGATGGCATCTCTCTCACAAAAGGGTCCAATCATAAGTCCTTGCAGATATGACCATGATAATAAGATGCATCATGGCGTCATGGAAGCATTAGGAACAAGAGCCTATGATATCACCATGAGAACCATGAAGGAAATAGTTCTTGGGAATCTCATTGGACATTAAAGGAAAGGAAGAAGTCATCCAAGTCAAAGGAAACATTTTCCAGATAGGGATATGCAAGATCCTATAGATTCTCTGATAGAAACCTCAACGGAGGATCCCCTAGTTTGGAAAGGAAGCAAATGTTTCATCAAGAAATCCAAGGACTGATGACTTGAGAAATAAAGTAGATGAAGGGATTGAAGATATTTTCAGTCAAGGAAGCTGCTAGAATAAGAAAAGGTAAAATGAGGTATGTATGCTTATATTTATTTAATATTTTAATGTCACATCATATGGTTGTAGGTAACATGGATCAAGCATGATCAAAATGAAAAGGATCTCCTCCTCTGAAAGGATGCATAAAGGCATAATTTACACTACATGAAATCAACATAATATGTCCTCATATGAAGTATGAGGTATTTGACTACAACTGAAGAACTCTGGTTGAAAGATACTAGGATGGAAGGTGTGAGGATGGAAGAGATCGTGAAATATGCAACCATGATGAAGGCTATCAACATCGAAAGGATCAGGAATATTTAACCAGGAATTCTCTCAGAAAGGTGTGAAGGCTTTGATAGAAGTCTGAAAAGATGAAGACCCTTGACATCATATCATTGCGAGATGTGTCAACATGTTTGCAGGGTGTTGATACCTACAAGAAGATGTCACTGGAGAAGGCCATCACCAAAAATGTAATATGTGATTTTATTTTTTTTGGTTTCTGACCTCTTGGAGAAATTCCAAGTATGTGTGCAGGGCCAAGGTAAGAAGGGTTGTGAAGGATGTTACAACTATGTACCTTGTTAATCACTATTGGAAAAAAGGTGAAGATAGTTGGCCCTATAAAGGAAGGCCCAAATGTAAAGCCAAGGAGGATACTTTGCGGGAAAGAATAAATGACATGACGGAGGAAAGTGACGGATAGTTGAACCCTACATGTGAATAAATTGATCAAATCGAAGCCTTGGATCATCAGTCAAATAGAATACCCTATAAATTATTGATGATAGAGTCCCTGGGTAAGAGGGAACTCTGGGATGTTCCTATGAGTAAAGGAACTCGAGTAAGTTTCTAAGTAAAGAGAAACTTGAAACTCATCCCTAGTTAAGAGGGAGAGTTAGACACGACATTCTTGTATTCAGGTTGGAAGAAATAATGGAGGAGTTGGCATCCAACACTCTTTGAGGATGTGGTAGGGCATCCAAGACAAGAGTGGGCAAGAGGACCAATATTCTTGAGGGTTGGGAACCCAAAATGAGAATATTCCTAGTAGGGCATACTCGGAGAACACCAGGGTGGGTATGACCCTAAGAGAGACAATGATGATGTGTGTCTATCATTCATTGATCTTGCCAACATTGTGCTTTGATCTAAGTAACAGATAGATTTGTTAGCCAAGGCCTTGTTATATGAAATAATGTCGGTTGAAATGATGCTATAACAGATGGATTGCAAATCTGATTCTTCTTATGAGAAATTCTTCAGATTGAGAATGACCAAGTACCATTATGAATACCTCCCTAGTTAAGAGGGAGTGTTGAAGAAAGTGTAACTAGGTTCAGTCTTCATTATGACGTGATCTTTGTAAATGATGTAATAAATTATTTTTATATGCCTTGCTACATGGGTTTCATGAGCAAGAAGTGTCACTAGGTAAAAGACTTCTTCTTGATGTCTTTAGGATTTTATTTATATGTCAAAGAGTCATGTCATATGAAAAAGAAACTCTTCATGAGTTCATGTAAATGTATACAAGTCTTCAAAATTAGTAACATCCCTCCAATACCAAGAACAAACCTCCAGAAGCAAAGAGATCACCAAGTCGGCTCAAAAATGGAATTAAATGGATAAATGGAAATCATGTTGGCTCAAGGGAATAGACGCATTGGTTCATTCTACAAGTCAGCTTAAATAGGAGCATCAACCACTATAAACACCCAATCAAGGTATCCACGAAAACGCAAATCACAACTTCGCATTTCTCTCTGAAATTTCAAGTGAGTATTGGGTGTAGGTATACGCAGTCAAGGAGGGACAGGGATAGATCTCGCATTCCTCTGAAACCTAACATGAAAGAGAAGATCCACATCAAGGCTTGACTACACCTCGGTTGGGTGTTAGGTGCAGTCATGGCCAAATCTCAGGTTCATGAACAACTTCGGATGAGGACGCATCATTGAATAAAGTCTGGGCTAGATCCTATTCTTGTCATACTTGTAGGTCCAGTCAATATGGATCTCAGATCTCATACTTGGCATACATAATAGATCTCGGATGGATGAAAGAGAGAGGACTGTGGATAAGGTCACAGTATTGGCATGAATTCTGAGCTATTAATCTCATCATATATAAGTATATATGTGCTCGTAATACCTCATATACCCTCGGCAGATCCCAGTGCAACGTTATGTTTAGTTATAGTATCGAAGATTTTGTCCTGATAACAGTAGTCTCGATGCACAATATCCATTACAATCTCGGAATTAATGAAAGGGTAAGGATCTAGAACACTATCACAGTCTTGAAGGACATATTTATATGATGATAAAAGACTCATTATCTCAGCATAA
Source organism: Pinus tabuliformis (assembly GCA_031772625.1). Classification (NCBI taxonomy): domain Eukaryota; kingdom Viridiplantae; phylum Streptophyta; class Pinopsida; order Pinales; family Pinaceae; genus Pinus; species Pinus tabuliformis. Next base: position 1,495,657,622 of record CM062804.1, on the reverse strand, counting down.
GAATGATCACAGTGATCTCCCAGTCTTGACATATTCTCTTGGTATATGATCGTAAGGCATAGTGATGATCCTAGTGCTTAAGGAAACATGGTGAAACAGTCATCATAATGATTGTCATAATGAAGCCCTTAATGAAAGCATCGAATAAAGAACACAATGAAGAACCCAATATATCTTAGTGACATGAGAAAGATGCAGCAGTGATGACTTCAATGGTGTAGTAGTCATGAAGATCTCAGCAGTGATGGAGCATAGGTTTGATGTCTTGGTCTTGGAGAGGCAGATTGTGTCAAGGGTCATGGTCATGGTATTCGTCAATGGAATCTCTATAAGAAGAATTTTGCGTGGGTTTTCCTCTCCAAGAGGGAGAGGTTTTGGCCCTGGCAGAAAGCCAAATATATGTGTTCTTGTCTCTTTTGATTTGATAGCAATTTGATGAAGTAAACACACACACTAATAATGAATTGAATATTAAGCTAAGATAAATTATAAATACTTCACAAATTGTTATCATGTACTGAAGAATCACACTAAAATATGTATGCCCTATATTCTTCAACATGGTATTGGAGCGATGGTTTCAGAAGTCAAAGGGAGGGTAGAAAAGAGACATGCAAAGATCAAAGAAAAACATCTCAGCAAGTTGAAGAATATCAAGATCTACATCTTGATCAAACCCTAGATCAAAGGATCAACCTACAACAGTAGTACATAATAACAATGGTTGTTGTCTGTCCGATAAAGGAGATAATCTACAACAGCAAAATATTTGGTCTCCTCAGTCATCACTAAAATACCACCAAGACTCTCATCAAGATGTTCACAAAGCAGTCAAAGACTACATCATCTCGAAAAAGGTTGAAGCCCAAAAGGTAGTCTACAATGACAGTCTACAACAGTAAGGAGATCTACAATCAAAATATGAAACCTTCATATCTCTGGATACATATCAACAGTTTGTATATCAAGATAGCTTGAAGGAAAGGAAGGTAATCTTCCTATCAAGGATCTCATCCGGTGGAAGCATCAATACATCTGCCTCATCAACAGTGATCATGATCAGGGTGAAGACCTCATCTTCACATATCAAGTACCTTTTTCATTCTATAATCAAGTTTGGTTCAATGACTTCATGATTGCAAGGAGATATATAGGATAGATGGGTTATCTAAGGTCCTTGCATAGAATAAGAAGGATTGACAGAATCCTTATGGAGAAAAGAAGTCAGTAAAACAAGTCTCCTTTGAATTCATCTCTATGTAGAAAGAAAGGAGACAGATAAGAAATATATAGAAGATATACTTTCTGAAATACAGTGAAGTAGGTCATATCAATTAGACCAGATTGAAGGTGTCAAAGAGTAAAGGAATATCTTCATGAGATCTCAATTCTGAGATCTGGTAAAATTGATGAAAGGATAATCGTCATTGATATTGATATTGATAAGAAAGGTAACAATTGTCCTTGAACAACAAGGCTACTTCAATCAACAACTTTTGTTCTCTATACCAGATAGAGAAAGATAAGTTGAAAGGACTCAAAAATCTGCAGAAAAGAAAGGGAAGGTTGACAAGACAGAATAGTACTATGGAAATATTATGTAGAAGAGTTCATATCGCCGGAAGGGTGGAGGAAGCTGATTAAAATGACCAAGGAAAGAGGGAGTAGAATATCTCTATTATGAATGAGATGGCACCTCTCTCACAAAAGGGTCCTATCATAAGTCCTTGCAGATATGGCCATGATAATAAGATGCATCATGGCATCATGGAAGAATTAGGAACAAGAGCTCCTGATATCACCATGAGAAACATGAAGGAAATGGCTCTTGGGGATCTCATTGGACATTAAAGGCAAGGAAGAAGTCATCCACGTCAAAGGAAACAATTTCCAGATGGGGATATGCAAGATCATGTAGATTCTATGATAGAAACCTCAACAGAGGATCCCCTAGTTTGGAAAGGCAACAAGTGTTTCATCAGGAAATCCAAGGACTGATGACTTGAGAAATAAAGTAGATCAAGGGATTGAAGATATTTTCAATCAAGGAAGCTATTGGAAGAAGCAAAGGTAAAATGAGGTATGTATGCTTGTATTTATTTAATATTATAATGTCATGTCATATGGTTGTAGGTAACATGGATCAAGAATGATAAAAAGGAAACGGATATCCTCCTCTAAAAGGATGCAGAAAGCCATAAGTCACACTAGATGAAATCAACATAATATGTCCTCATATGAAGTATGAGGTAGTTGACTACAATTGAACAACTCTGATTGAAAGCTACTAGGAATGGAAGGTGTGAGGATGGAAGATATCATGAAATATGAAACCATGATGAAGACTGTTGAAAATGGCAACAATAAATTCTAAAAATAGAAATTCCATAAATAGCATTTCTATAAATAGCATTTCAGGTACCAGTGTTGGATATAGCAACAAGGAATGATAAAATAGAAATGCTAAAAATAAAATTGTTATAAATAGAATTTCGGGATACATTCCAATTTTAGTTAGTCCCTGAACTAAAATTGAGAATTAAAATTCGAATTTGATCTTAGCAGTTGTTTGAAAAATAATTAATTAATTCATCTTGAGTTAATTAGTTGGAGAAAATCAAACATGAAGTCTATGTGAAGACATGCAACAGTTTTCCCTTTGATTGAGGAATTTATCCCTTAATTAAAGTGATCAGGATGAGTTGTACTTTGAGTTGTAATTAGTTAGCTCAGTTAACTGAGTTAAGTCCAGTTAGATTAGTTCCAACAGTTTTTGGAACTGATTGTGAGTTCAGTTAGTTAATGCATATTGCACTTCAGATAACTGAATATTCTCTCATAAATAACTCATGCATGTCAGTTCAGTCAGAGACCCAGTTGAGATCAGAGGAATGGATACTGTACTATCATTTGGAGGAATTTTCCTATATAGGAAACTCATCCATGCAGAAGGAATTATCTCCTTCAGGATTGCGCAGTTACTTCTGATTTTGGTGCGTTGTGTGAGAGGTCAATTCACACAGGTGGTAGCCAGAGGACCCAAGAGAAACTGCGCAAGGAAATAGGAGGCTTGGAGGACTAAGGGAAGGCATATGTTGTGTCTATTCAGTCTATGAGAAGCATTGAGGGATTGTACTGAGATCTGGATAGTTTGTGAGCTAAAGCTTTGTGTAATACGAAGATATTTCCACTTGTATGATAATACAGATATCGGGGTTTTTAGCTGAGGCTTTCCCTAGAGTATTCTTCTGCGTTCATTTTTGATTGATTTCTAATTCTCTGTTATATGTGTTCTATTTGATCTTGCTCAAAAACGATTAAGCTTCCGCAAGTTTGTTTGTAGAAGTAGATCAAGTATTTTGCTTTAGTATATTGCATTATCAGGTGACCTACAGTGGGAATTTCTACATGGTATCAGAGCAAAGGTGATCAAAGCGAAGAACAGTATACAAAGAAGGGAGAAGTTCGAAGTTTGAAGTTCCTGATTATAGAATTTGAATTCATATCGCATCTCAAATTTCACCAATGGCGTTCAACGGTTTGAGACTTGAGTATGCCCTTGATGGAAGCTCGAATTATATAACCTAGAAGGATCGCATGGAAGCAGTATTAGAGGACAACAGTTTGAAGGACTTCATTGATAAAGAAGTCCCCAAGCCAGTAGCTGCTAATGCCCAGGAATTCGCGGAATGGAAGAAATGTGTGGCTAGAGTGAGGAGCATTCTTCTGGAGGGAGTTTGAGACCACGTTGTCTCAAGTATCCATGGGAAGGAAACATTGTTTTCAATGTGGAAAACATTGAAGGATCTATATCAAAACAGCAGCGATCAGAGAAAGATGGCGCTGAAAGACAAGATTTGGAAAATCAAGTGTAAAAAGGGTGACACGATCTCTACATATATGAACAAGCTCACCACCTGCAGGGATGAACTTGGAAGTGTAGGAATCATGACAGCCGATGATGACATGGTGAGTCTTGCTCTCCTCGGTCTTCCTAAGAGCTAGCATAGCTACCAAGATCGGTAAATGGAAGAGAGAAATTGGCAGATTGGGAATGACTGTGGTCGAATCTGATCTAGGAGGAGATTAGGAGAAGCACCAGAGATGGTTCTTCATCCAAGGAGGATGAAGCAAATTGTGCCTTAGCAAGTAAGGAAAAGAAAGGGAAGGAGTAGGATTCTCATCCCAATTCGAGTTCTTCCCATGGTGGGAAGAAGATTGACAAATCGAAAGTGCGATGCTTTCATTGTCATGAGGTGGGCCATTATGCAACAAATTGTCCATTAAAGAAATCCAAGATGGGATCAAAGGAAGGATCTAAAGGTGAGGCATTGGCCTCCCAGTTCGAATTGGATTTTACCCTCATCACATCCATGGTTTCATCGATGATGGGTTGTGGTTGGTTTCTTGACAGTGGAGCCTCATTCCACATGACTGGCGATAAGAGTTTGTTTCGTACCTTGGAGGAGAAAGACCTTCAATTACTCATAGCAATGGGTAATGATGAAAAGTATAGTGTTTCAGGTGTCGGCATGGTTTCTTTACAGAGGGAGCATGGAGCTCGCATTACCTTGACATATGTGAAGTATGTGCCAGGACTGAAGAAGAACTTGGTATCGATCACGATGCTGGAAGACAAAGGCTATGATGTAGTCTTCAGTAAGGGAAAGGTTTTCCTTAGACACATCACCATGAGACAGGTGAAGCAGATTGGTTCACGAGTCAAGAACCTGTATGCTCTTGAGGTTCAAGATGCATGCAAAGCCTTAGGGAGCAAGGAAATTGTTGAAGATTTGGTGGTTGAGAGGGAGAGTACATTACCTCTCAACATGTAGCGCCAAAACAAGTCACAAAAAATTGTGAAGGAGCCACAATTGGTGAAGCAGCTTCAGGAGGTTGTGGAGCAGCCACAACTGGAGAAGCCGAGAGGAGATCGAGTGGAGGCATACACTCATGCAGAGACCTCAAGTAGGGGGAAATTTTGAGCCAAGTGGGTAGAGGGATCACATGCATCCATACCTCCAGGTAGGAGGTGGGGCGATGTGGAGTGACAACCCCAAGAAGACTGAAATAGGGGTAGGATCTTTGAGGTACCCAAACTCTTTGATTAGACCTTGCTATGGGAGCCCCGACAAGGAGTAGCAGGACTGGTTGAGTGGGTAGAGACAGATGTGGATGGAGTGGTAGAGGAAACTTCAGCATCAAAGTGTGTTTCTAGCCCAACAGGGAGGTCAGTTGGGAGATCAGTTACTTACTTCTCAGTAACTGAGTTGCTATGCAACAGCAGGAAACATGATGCAACATGATGAGAAGAGGTGCAGTGTGGATGCATGTTGGGAGATAGGACCAGCAGCAGCATGGATGCATCAGGAGGAATCAGTGTGATTGATGTAGTCGAAGATCAAAGTGACAGAGGCTAGAGCAGTCAGATACTGAAGAGCACAAAGGTGCAGAATTTTCAGTCAACAGAGGCAATAGAAATCAAAGACTTTGATGACAAAGGCAACATTCAGATTCAGGTTGGATATTTTTTTGTTTCTAGATTTGTTGGAGCAACAACACTAGGGAGAAGTGTTGCATGCATAACATTCCAAAGGTTCAGGATCGGGTTCGATTTGAACGCCTTTCTTGTTGAGAGGGAGTATTGAAAATGGCAACAAGAAATGCTATAAATAGCATTGTAGGTACTAGTGTTGGATATAGCAACAAGGAATGATAAATTAGAAATGCTAAAAATAACATTGTTATAAATAGCATTTCGGGATACATTCAAATTTTAGTTAGTCCCTGAACTAAAATTGAGAATTAAAATTCGAATTTGATCTTAGCAGCTGTCTGAAAAATAATTAATTAATTCATCTTGAGTTAATTAGTTGGAGAAAATCAAGCATGAAGTCTATGTGAAGACATGCAACAGTTTTCCCTTTAATTGAGGAAGTTATCCCTTAATTAAAGTGATCAGGATGAGTTTCACTTTTGTAATTAGTTAGCTCAATTAACTGAGTTAAGTCCAGTTATATTAGTTCCAACAATTTGTGGAACTGATTGTGAGTTCAGTTAGTTAATGCATGCATGCATGTAACTACTGCACTTCAGACAACTAAATATTCTCTCATAAATAACTCATGCATGTTAGTTCAGTCAGAGACCCAGTTGAGATCAGAGGAAGGGATAGTGTACTATCAGTTGGATGAATTTTCCTATATAAGAAACTCATCCATGCAGAAGGAATTATCTCCTTCAGGATTGTGCAGTTACTTCTGAGTTTGGTGAGTTGTGTGAGAGGTCAATTCACATAGGTGGTAGCCAGAGGACCCAGGAGAAATTGTGAAAGGAAATAGGAGGCTTGGGGGACTGAGGGAAGGCATAGGTTGTGTCTATTAAGTCTATGAGTAGCATTGAGCGATTGTACTTAGAGATGGATAGCTTGTAAGCTAAATCTTTGTGTAATCCAGAGATATTTCCACTTGTATGATAATACAGAGATCGAGGTTTTTAGCTGAGGCTTTCCCCAGAGTATTCTTCTATGTTCATGTCTAATTGATTTCTAACTCTCTGTTATATGTGTTTTATTTGATCTTGCTCAAAATCGATTAAGCTTTCGCAAGTTTGTTTGTAGAAGTAGATCAAGTATTTTGCTTTAGTATATTGCATTATCAGGTGATCTATAATGGGAATTTCTACAAAGGCTACCAACATCCAAATGATCAAGAAGATTTGACTAGGAAGTCTCCCGGAAAGATGTGAAGTCTTTAACAAAAGTCTGAAAAGATGAAGACCCTTGACATCATATCATTGGGAGATGTGTCAACATGTTTGCAGGGTCTTGATACCTACAAGAAGATGTCACTGGAGAAGGCCATCACCAAAAAGGTAATATGTGATTTGTTTTTTTCTATTTCTAACGTCTTGGAGAAAGTCTAGGTATTTGTGTAAGGCCAAGGTAAGGAGGGTTGTGAAGGATGTCACAACTATGCACCTTGTGAATCATCATTGAAGAAAAGGTGAAGACAGTTGGCTCTGTGAATGAAGCCCCATATATAAATCCAAGTAGGATACTTTCCAGGAAAGAAGAAATGACATGAAATGGAAATTGATGGATGGTTGAACCCTACATGTGAAGAAATTAATGACATCGAAACCTTGTATCATCAGTCAACTAGAATAACCTACACAGTACCGATGATAGATTCCCTGGGTAAGAGGGAACTCTGGGACGTTCCTATGAGTAAAGGAACCTGAGTAAGTTTCTAAGTAAAGAGAAACTTGAAACTCATCCCTAGTTAAGAGGGAGAGTTAGACATGACATTATTGTCTTTAGGTAATGGAGGATTGTGTAATCAGTTGGCATCCGACACTCTTTGAGGATGTGGTAGGGCATCCAAGACAAGAGTTGGAAAGAGGACCAATATTCTTGGGGGCTGGGAACCGAAGATGAGAACAGTCCTAGTAGGGCACACTCAGAGAACACCTGGGTTGGTATGACCCTAAGAGAGACAATGATGATGTATGTCTATCGGTCAATGGTCTCGCCAACATTGTGCTCTGATCTAAGTGAGAGATAGAGTTATTATTCAAGGCCTTTCTATATGAAACAATGTTGGTTGAAATGATGGTATAACAGATGGATTGCAAATATGATTCTTCTTATGAGAAATTCTTCATATTGAGAATGACCAAGTACCGTTATGAATACCTCCCTAGTTAAGAGGGAGTGTTGAAGAAAGTGTAAGTAGGTTCGGTCTTCATAATTACATGATCTTTGTAAATGATGTAATAAATTATTTTTAAATGCCTTCCTACATGGGTTTCATGAGCAAGAAGTGTCACTAGGTAAAAGACTTCCTCTTGATGTCTTGAGGATTTTATTTATATGTCAAAGAGTCATGTCATATGAAAAAGAAACTCTTCATGAGTTCATGTAAATGTATACAAGTCTTCAACAGTGTGTAACAGCCCTCCAAGACCAAGAACAATCCTCCAAAAGCAAGCACACCAAAGTCTGCAAGCAAAACAATGAAGAGATCACCAAGTCGGCTCAAAAATGGAATTAAATGGATAAACGGAAATCATGTCGGATCAAGGGAATAGACACATTGGTTCATGCTAAAATTTGGCTCAAATAGGAGCATCAACCACTATATATACCCCATTAAGGTATCCACCAAAAGGCAGATCACAACTTCACATTTCTCTCTGAAATTTCATGTGAGTATTGGGTGCAGGTATACGCAGTCAAGGAGGGACAGATCTCGCATAAGGTATCCACAATCAAGAAAGAGATCTCGCATTCCTTTGAAGCCTAGCACAAATGAGAAGATCTGCATTAGGGCTTGATTGCACCTTGGTTAGGTATTAGGTGCAGTCATGGCCATATCTCAGGTGCATGAACAACTTCGGATGAGGATGCAGCATTGACTAAATTCTTGGCTAGATCCTATTCTCAGCATACTTGTAGGTGCAATCAAGATGGATCTCAGATCTCATACTAGGCATACCTATTAGATCTCGGATGGATGAAGGAGAGAGCACTGCAGATAAGGTCACAGTATTGGCATGAAGTATGTGCTATTAGTTTCGGAATATATATAAGTATATATGTGCTCTTTCTATCTTGTATACCCTCAGCAGATCCTAGTGTAATGTTATGTTTAGTTACAGTATCGAAGATGCAGTCCTGATAATAGTAGCCTCGATGCACAGTATCCATTACAGTCTTTGCATTAATGAAAGGGTAAGGATCTAGAACACTATCACAGTGAAGGACGTATTTATATGATGAGGATCACAGTGATCTCTCAGTCTTGACATATTCTCTTGGTATATGATTGTAAGGCATAGTGATGATCCTAGTGCTTAAGGAAACATGGTGAAACAATCATCATAATGAATCCCTTAATGAAAGCATCGAATAAAGAACACAGTGAAGAACCCAATAGATCTTAGTGACATGAGAAAGATGCAGCAGTGATGACTTCAATGGTGCAGCAGTCATGAAGACCTTAGCAGTGATGGAGCAGAGGGTTGATGTCTTGGTCTTGGAGAGGCAGATTGTGTCAAGGGTCATGTTCTTGGTATTTGTCAATGGAATCTCTATAAGAAGAATTTTGCATGGGTTTTCCTCTCCAAGAGGGAGAGATTTTGGCCCTGATAGAAAACCAAATATTTGTGTTCTTGTCTCTTTTGATTTGATAGCAGTTTGATCAAGTAAACATACACACCAATAATGAATGGAAGATAAAGCTAAGATAAATTATAAATACTTCACAGATTGTTATCATGTAACGAAGAATCACACTAAAATATGTATGCCCTAGACTCTTCAACACCACTATTGGGGTTAGTGGTTGTCATGGTTTACGTATGGATGGAACTTTCACTTTATATAATATAACAGAGCCGCCACGTCTTCATGCATATGTTGTTATTGTAGTTTGACTATTTTGGTTACTTTAGCAATGTATGTTGTTTAACTTACGCATTTGTATATGAACTATTTCGTATACGATTATATGAATCTTGTTGAAGTCGTGTTGTTGGTTTAACCCAACACTTTGGATTGTCAAATATTTTGCTTTCCATCTTGTGATAGCATTCAGCTCATGTGTTCCTTTCAGGTTGTGTACTATTACAGGCTTCTAAGGGGCACACTTATTTTTCCCCTCCGTGTGTTAGAACCTCTCCATGCATCTTCCTTGAATCACTACAAGGTCACACACGTGCTTCTAATAAGGATATATTTCTTATCTCTACGCGCTATCGTAGTCAAGGCATAGCTTTATTACCCACCGTTAAGAATCCTACTCCAAATGGTCTGAGGTCTAGTTGGGACTTCTTATCGGGGAGATCCCCTGACATGTTGGCAGTTCCAACACCATCAACAGGAGGATGCATTAAGAAGGGATTTTACCAAATTACCTTGGGACAAGAAAATCCCCCCTATTGATGTTAATAAGAGCGCCAAGTGGAATGATAGAAATGATGAAGCATGTTGATTAATTGGAATGTCCATTTCTCCTCATTTGTGATTTCATATTCAAGGAAATGATGCTCTAAGTGAAGCCTAGGAAGAGTTGAAAAAACATATTTGGTGAACCTAATATTATCATATCTCATTAGCACAAAAATCATATCATGGGTTTAATTCCTAATTATTTCTCTTGCATTGAACATTATCCATCTAATTTTAAAACACTTAAACATTTTTTTAAAGACTTTCAAATTGATTTAGATGAGCATTGCATATATATTATTATTTCAAAGATTGGTTCTATTTATTTTGTTTGTGTATCTACATTTTGTGCCACTAGAGAAGTTTTGGGGATTTCCTATATAAAACGTTCTCTTAAATATTTTTGTGAATCTTTGATTAGACAACAAGACAAGCTCTTGAATTTTGGAGCGGTTAGCACTGCAGATATATCTAAGAAGGCCCTAGTGACCCAATAGAAAGATAAAATCAATCATCCAAAGAAGTACCAACCTTGTAACAACAAGAAAAATAAGGGTCCTAAACCCTCTCAACTAGCCTCCAGTCCTAATGGTGACAAAGGACCAAAATCAAAGAGTAAGAAGATTGATACACATGGAAACTATTGTGGGAAAGACAATCATCTGGAGTCCAAATGTTTTAAACGGATGGAGGCCTTGGAAGTAGCAATGAATAAGCACAACATCAACCTTGATTCTTCTTCTGATGCTTCTTCCCATGGACATGCACTTTCTACTCCTAGTTTGTCCTTTAGTGTAACCTCTATATAAGATACGTCCCTTGGAATATCTCAAAAAATCCCACCCAAAGTTCTAAGTTTGTTTAAGTTTGTTACTAAGGTGTTTCTTCAAACAGTTTGCATGCATATGGTTGTATGTGAATTCTTTGTGTAGTTTATTTTAAAACAAGTAATATAGTTCCAAATAGATACCAAAAAACACTTCAAAACAGTAGTATATTATTTGTATTAAACATATAAATGTATATACCACTAGAATACACTTACAACAGCAATATAACTCCTCTTTCTCTTTTGAAAATAACTCTAAAAAATACCATCAATAAATGGCTACCTTTAGAATTGATGACAGTATAGGTTCAACCTTCAAATCTAGTACACACAACTCAAAATTTTATCTTCCATACACAACAGTAACATTCAGCTCCCATAGACATAGAAATCGGCCTTCAAAAGGTAAAATCATCCTGACATAAGAGGGATATATCATGAAAGTAAACTCAACCAACAAGAAGGGCATTCAGACCCTTCATAAAGACTATTCTTGACCCTCCTAGATGGAACATGTTCGACCTTCTAACCAAAGAAGGAACTTGCCATTGAGCTAGATCAAACTCGGCCTACAAAGAAGATAAGGTCTCGGCCTAATAGGAGAGAAGGAAATCAGCCTCTTCGAAGGTATGAACTTGACCCTGTATTATCATCCTATCTCCTCCAGTGAATGGGCTTGTAGAATGGGAATAAACTAAGCCTGTTGATGAGAATAGAGAATTCCAAAAGACTAGTTGTAAAATCAATTAATAACATTTCCAAATCTCCTCCATTTCTGCTAAAATATTCTTCCTCGTTAGCAATGAAGTGCAATGTTGGAACCTGAGTGATTCCACTCCAATACCAGCTAGGGTGTATAGTTTCAACACCGAAACCAGCAACTAGAATGAAAATTTCCAAAACCCTAGACTCTCTTCTCAAGAGATCTAAAAAAATTTGTTTTTCAAGTGATCAAATGCAAGAATGAGAAGATACTCCTCATCTCCTTTTTTTATAACTCACTTGACCCTTTTGTCACCCTTTTACCTTTTATTTTAATAAATTCACTTTAGAGGATTTTTTCACTTTATAATTTAAAAGTGACTTTTTGTTAGCATGGGACCAATGTCCCATTTTATCCACTTTAGCTTTTATAAAGTCTTCTCCTAGGCGAATTGTGTTCCCTTGATTATTTTTTCTCGTCCTAGCCTACAAGAACTTAATTGGGCTAACATAATATTTTCATTATATCTCCTAAGTTGATGGACACATTATAATCCTCCTCGCCCAAGATTGCTTATCCTCAAACAATTTCATGCAAGATGTTAGAGCACATGTTCCCCTTCCCATGTGGCATCTTTAATAGGTAAATTTTTTCATTTAACCAAGTACTCTTTGATGGTCCTACTTCTTATCTTTTGTTCCCTTACCTCCAAAAATTCTTCTAGAACCACAATCAATTTCCCTTCTTCATCCAATGGTGGAAGCTCCATAGAAGTGACGACATGTTGCCCCAGGGCCTTCTTGAGGCATGAAATATGGATGACATTATGTATCTTTCACCCCAAATCCTATAGGGTCCATATCATATGAGTTTCCATTTCTCTGCCCCTTTTATTTTAAGTGATGATTGTTGGTAGGGTTGCAGGAAAAGATATACTAAGTCCCCCGCCTCCATATTATGCTCCACTCAACGTTTGTCTGCATAAACCTTTTGTTGATTCTGATCCATCTGCAAGTTATCTTTGAGGATTCCCAGTATGTCATGGTTCTCTTGAATCCAATCCTTAGATTTAGGTGCTTTGTTTTCTCCAAACACTTGTTCCAAAAATGTTGGTGCATCACACACATATAAGGCTATGAAGGGTGTCATCCCCATCGACTTGTGATAAGTGGTGTTATAGAAATTCTCTCTTAAGTGTAACCACTTTATCCAAGCTTTATGTTGGCCTGACACATGGTTTCTCGAGTAACCCTCCAACCATTTGTTATCTATCTCGGTCTACCCATCTGTCTGTAGGTGGTATCTAGTACTCGGTGTTAACTTTGTCCCAACCAACCTGAACAACTCTTGCCAAAATCCTCCCATGAATCTATGGTCTTGTCACTCGCAATAGTCTTTAACAACCCATGCAACTAAAATATATCTCTGAAGAATAATTATGCCACCTACATTGCTGAGTATCGAGAAGGTATGGAAAATAAGTGTGCCAAGTTTGTGATTCTATCGACCACCACATAAATGTAGTCCTTCACCTACACCTAAGGTAACCCTTTGATGAAATCCATTAAAATGTTTTCCCATTTTTGCTCTAGAATGGGAAGTGGTTGAAGTAACCCTACCAGATGAGTATGCTTTGCTTTATTATTTTGGCAGATGTTTCACTCCCTCACAAATCTCAACACATACATATTTAGTCCCTTCCACATGAATCTTTCCCTAATCTTCCTGTAAGTTTTCAAATACAAAGAGTGCCCTGCCATTGGTGAGTTCTGCATTGCATGCATGATATTCTCCTTAAGTTGAGATTCTGGTACTAGGTATATCCTATATTTGTAATAAATGATGTCATCAATGATGCAGTACCTATCATCTTGGGTTAGTCCATCAAGGATATCACAAGAAAACTTATTATTGGAGTACTCAACTAACAGGAGAGATTTCTAGTTAGCTGAAATCTCCATGAGAGAGAGTGGGTCGTATTCTGGAAAGGGAATACGCTACCACATTGTTATTTCCCTTAACATGCTTGATGTCAAAATCATATGCTTGAATTTTTTAGATCCACTTATGTTGTCACTCGCTTAACTCTTTCTTCTCCGTGAGGAACCTTAGGTTTTTATGATCTGTCTTCACCTTAATCCTATTCCCCACCAAGTATTGTCTGAATTTGTCCAATGCATGCATGATGGCCAACATCTCCATATCATATATCGAGTAATGAAACTCATATTCCTTGAGTTTTTGGATCTCCAAAGTAATGGGATGGTTATTCTGCATCAACACATCTCTTATCTCTATCCTTGAAGCATCACAATCAAGCATGAATGGTTGAGTGAAGTCTGGTAAAGCTAGCATAGGACATGAACTCATCACTTGTTTCATCCTCTCAAAGGTCTCTTGTGCCTCATTTGTCCAACAGAAATCTCCCTTCTTAGTGAGGTTTGTAAGAGGTGTCGTCAGTTGTGAGAACCCCTTAACAAACTTTCTTTAATAAGTGCGGAGGCCTAGGAAGTTATTTAGTTTTGTCACATTCTTAGGGGTAGGCCACTCGATGATTACCTAATTTTATCATGGTGTAGTTGGACCTCGTATCCCCTAATCGTATGCCTGAAATAAATAATCTTATTCATACCAAACTCACATTTGGATAATTTTGCATAGAGTTGTTGTTCTTCTAAAATTTCCAATACCTCATCCAAGTTCTTGAGATTATCCTCCCAAGTCTTGTTGTAAATGAGTATGGCATCAAAGAAAACCAACAAAAACTTTCACAGATTTTTATTGAACACATTGTTCATGCAGAACTAAAACGTAGCGGGGGCATTGGTTAGCCCAAATGGCATAACTAAAAACCCATAGTACTCGTAATGGCACAAGAAAGAAGTCTTCGGGATGTCATGTTCCTGAACTCTAACTAGGTAGTAGCACGATCGAAGATTTATATTCAAAAAGTATTATGCTCCCTTCAACTCGTCCACTAGCTCATCAATCCTTGGGATTGAATATCGATTCTTTATTGTTTTTCTTTTAAGTGCCTAGTAATTGACACACATCCTCAAGGTGCCATCTTTCTTCTTGGCCAACACTACCGAAGAAGAAAAGGGACTATAACTAGGACAAATGTGGCCTAACCTTAATAAATCCTTAATAGTCTTTTTGATATCATCTTTGTATACCTTGGGATGGTGGTAAGGGCTATTTATAACTGCCTAAACCCATTCCTCTAGCTCTATGATATGCTTAAACCCTCTATCTAGGGGTCTACCTAGAGGAATATCACTAAAATATTTTTGATGTTTAAGGAGTAATACTTGGATATCATCTAAATGTTTTTGAGGTTGATCGAGTGGATTCTTATCAAAAATGTAGCACTCAACTACCCACTCGATGTATCCATGTCGCAACACTACCTCCATGTTGTGATATGATACTATCTTGGGCGGATACTAATGGTTGGCTCGCAAGACTACCTTTTTTACACTGTAACTCCATATCCATCTTCCTTTGATTAGTAGTGTATCTCCCAATGGAATAGATCCACTAAACTTCAAGTACCACATTTTTATCTAGTACATCCACCATAAAAAATTCATTTGTCAATGTGTAATTCCCCACGGTTATTTTCAATTTATGGATCCATCTAGTGCACTCCATCTAATAACCACCTAGTATGATCATTGTGAAACCATTAAACTCATTTTTCAGAATCTCCTACCAATCCACCATATATGCATCTATAAATTTGTGGGATGGCCCACCATCAATCAATATTGTCACCTTATGTCACAGCAGAACCCCTCTAACTTTGAATGTGTGGTATCTAGGGAGTCCTAACATGTATTTCATAACTAGGCCTTTATCCCTAGCTTTTGATGTCTCCTCGCCTATTGCATAGTCCTTGTTCCTATGCCTTCTCCTCGTCCTCCTCATCATTGTCATTGTCTGAATAAACATCCATGTAATGGGCCCTTCCCACCTCGTCCTTCCCTAAAAACTTGTGCATTGGTACCCAATGCTCCTAACAGTTGAAACATAGTTTTTTCTTCCTTACTTTTTTCCAGGTCTCCTCCTCCAACTTTATTTTTCTAATCCCCTCCTTATTAAATGGTTTAAACTCTTTATTATTTTGGGGGAAGGATGGTTTAGGAGGAAACATACTCTTCAGAACAACATCTTGCATGTCTCTAGCTTTGTTGAATGCATCTTATAGAGTAGTGAGTTTATAAGCCTTAACCCAACCAGGTAGAGGCTTGGACAACCCCTCAACAAACAACATCACCAATTGTGCATCAGATATATCGGTGATTATCATTTCCAGCCTCTTAAAATATGATATATGCATGTGGACTGTCACCCTACTTGAGTTGTTCCAACTCTCTGAAATAATTATTTGGGTCTTTATTTTCAAAGTGTTCCATGAATTTCCATGTAAATTAGTAGTTTGAGGTTATGCTGAAATGACCCAAAGTCACTAACCCAAGGTACCACCACTCATGGTATTCTCCATCCAAATGTAAAGTAGCCAACTTAATGGCATTTGTCTCTTTCATATAATGGAGCTAGAAATATGTGTCCATCTTTTGAACCCACAATCTAGATGAACATTTTGAGGAGCCATCAAAACTTTGGATGGTCAATTTCCCCAATGTATTTTGTAGTTCCAACTTTTGTATCATAGTCATCTTTGCTCCCTTAGGCCTTTTTATGCATTTGAAGTTGCATAAGTCTGTGAAAGTCATGGAAGCTTTAAATTCTTGTCCCTACCCTTTTACTCCTCCAAATATGCCCCAAAAGACTCATCCTGATCAACTTGCACCATTTGACCTACTATTGTCTCTTCTAAAAATTATGGCATAGTGGACCTAGGTGTCTTGATGTATAGATGTTGGTGGCTTTGCATAGTTGTGTGTGTGTGATTGGCTTCTCCATTACTAGATCTTTCATCGTTATTGTGATCCCTCTTTTATTGTTCCCCCAATCTGTTATTGGATAATTTCCCCATCATTGTCCATCATCGCCTTCTAGCCCTTGGCCAAATCATTTAGGATGCTAACTACAAGGTTATATTCTTGGGTCTCCCTATCTCCCATGATTTCCTTACCCTTCTCAGATGGTACTTCTTATGCTTCAGGAATTTCTTCTTCCTCTAAAATTGGAGTGGGTTCTTTGACCTTGTAGTGTCTCTTATAGGTGATGTATGGATGGTCTTCAGAACTCATCAATTGTTGTTATAGTATTCCCTTTAAACCATATAGTTTTACAAGACCATGCTTTGATACCACTGTAATGATGTAAAATGTAACTAGGTTTGGTCTTCATAATGATATGTAATTATGATTTTTGTAAATGATGAAATGAAGAGAATAAAATTATTATTGTAATGCCTTGCTTCATGGGTTTCATGAGAAAGAGGTTTGTTTTAGATGGCTCCCATTAAGAGCCTTAAGATCTGTTAGCCCTGAAGTGCAGTGCTGACTTTTTGGAGGTCAACGAAAAGTTTCGGTCATCTTCGATGTTCTTAAAGGGATCCTACACGGACCATTTTCCACTTCTTCCCTTATCCCGCTCACACTTTACCTTTCCCACTTCCTTTATTAACCTTCTAATCCTGACAAAACACCCTTTGGCCTTAGCCCCAAACACGAAAGCCAAAATACCCATAAAACCTTACCCATATGTCTTACGTGCTTATAGCACATTCCCCGAAGACATCTTGTACCTTCACCACATCTCCGTCGTCGATCTACCCCGCCAATCCAATGGCGTACATTTCACCCGATCAACGCAACATGCTTGATCGTTCTCCACCGTTAGATCAACCCCGCCCGATCTAATGGTCAACGCCCATATCGCACGGATAACTAACACGAAGACTACCCACCTGATGAGACCAGTTTCTCTCTCTCCTCTACTGCTACTTGTCATCCATTGAATGGCATCGGGTGGGTTCTAACATTTTCCGCTTACCGCCCGATGCCCACCCGATAAAAACATTACCACTCAAATCAAACCACCCCTGGGTGATATCACCTGCGTGCCTCTTCCACCCGATAATCGTCCGATCTGCTGGCCAGAAGATCCAACAGCGGGAACATGTTCCGCTCCCGCCACGACCACTAGCCTCCAAAAAACAATCCCAACCACACATCTCCCTTGATTCGATGGCCACCATTCACGATCACTCACAACCATTCATTTGCCCATGCACTCCATACCCCACGTCCTGTCTGTTATGCGAAGAAGAAGATGGCCGACTCTGTCAGTCTGGTGACAGTCTGACCATGAAACTGAATTAAAAGAAGAGCATGGCCGAAGGAGAAAAGGACACAGCACGACTCAGCAACTGAATTAAACAATCATGGAACTCCACTGCCATGATCAATCCGACCGCCTGAAGGATAGCACGGTACCAGAACTGATCAGGTTTTTGTAGTGGAGAAAGCAACTACGTTCAAAGACGCTATCAGATAGTTAATGGTTGTTGGTGGTCAATTAAGACCCCTCCATCCCTAAATGGCTAAGGGTCGTTGTAATGATAGATTATAAATAGCTGACATCAAGATGTAATCAGGGTTGGAAATGGTGTTTTGGTTCAACTTCTAGAGACTATAGATATTTTGTAACTTGCAGCGTCTCATCTTCATTTTCAGTAATGCAAGCTTCTTTTGTTGTTAATTGCTCAATGCCCATTTCTCCTCTGTTCTAAGCTTGTCCCTGAAGGGTTGTATTCATGATTTCTTCTACATCTAATGCTAGATAACTGTCATCTTATCTCTGGATTAGACAATTGAATGTATCAGTGAGTAGGTCACTCAGGTTTCTTCTGTATCTAATGCAATATAATTGTCATCTTATCTCTGCATTGATAGATTAGATTTGCAAGTTTCATTACTAGTTGCAGCTGGCCATCTTACATTTTGTATGCAACTGCTAGTGTGGTTAGTATTCTTCATCTATTCACCTAATTCCCAAATTGTTGAGCATTGGTGGTCTAAAGCCTTGTAGTCTGAGGGTGTTCATGCATGTCTGGAGTGAAAGCAGAGTAGAAGTGGTTATCTGGCTTGAACCAAACCATCACCCATCCAATAAGTTCGTAGAACCAAATTGAAGATTATATGTTACTAGGCATCTCCAAGCTACAACCTAGGAGAGTTTCCTAGAGAGCTAACATAATTGGCGTCGTTGCCGGGGAGAGGAGATTGAAGCTCAGCTTCCCTGGGAGAACGACACAGATGATAGACAAGGTCTTGACACATTTTTGTGTTGTAATCATCTATCTGGCGACTCCACTGGAGGCCGAACCTTTTGGCGACTCCACATCATAGTTCTCGCTCAGTTTGTGAGGCATACTTAGAGAGATCCTCAGAAGTCACCAGCTGACCTAGTATCTGACCCTGAAAATATCATCAAAGGAAGAAAGATATCATAGAAAGGAGCATCAGGATCAGGTAAACCTAAACAATCCTCCATATCTCTGAAAGAAAGGCTTGTAATAGAACAAATACATGTTGAGAGTATAGCCTCTAACACTAGCAGTGAAGAAAAACTTTCAGATATTCATAAAGATCCTTATTCTTTAGGTCCTCCTCTTTCTTTAAGCCCGAAGGAAACCTCAACTCCTATCCCTCATATTCCTTTAGTCCTGTCAATCACTTCCCAACTCTCTATCATTTAGACCGCCAGTACTCTTCAATCCACCACAGCCATGGCAGGTCCACAAGCACTCACCAAAATGGAAAGAATCGTAGCTGCTAGGTATGGACCTCTAGTATTACCCACTCCTTTGAATGTAATGCCTACTAGGGAATATCAGAAATACATGCCTAAGTTCACTAGGATTGAAGGGGTTACAGCTGAAGAACATCTTGAGTCCTTTTATAAAAGCTATGCAGATAATCTAGACATTAGTGAAGATGATGTGTGGATGAGAGTTTTTGTCCAAAGCCTAGATGGAGAGGCAAGAAAATGGTTCAGAGAATTGACCCCTAGATCTATAGAAGATATTGAGGCCTTAGATGATGTATTCCTAAAGCATTGGGGGGATAAGAAATATTTTCTCTATTATCATACCGAGTTTGGCAACCTAAAAAGGGAGAATGGGGAGTCATTGTCTGATTTAAAAGAAGGTTCAACCGCATGTACAGCAAGATACCAGCTGGAGTGAAACCTACTCCAACCTCTGCTAAGCTCACCTATGCCAATGCCTTTGATTCTGACTTCTGCCTACTATTGAGAGAAAGAAGATGTGCTTCTCTTGATGAAATGCAGGATGCAGCCTTGGAGGTAGAATCCAACATCATGGCTGCAGAGAAACTCAAGGGACATGTTGACAGAAGGAGACAGAGGGGTGAATCTTCTTCATCCTCAGACCCCAAGATAGATAAAATGACCAAGATGATAGAATCCCTGGCCTCTGAAATCTCCAAATTAAAGGTTAAGCAGTGCTCAGGTAAAGGAAGAGTTCCAAATACCTTTGCTCCTAGAAATCTGAATCCATATAGAAGAGAAAATGAGCAGTTGTAGATCATGCAAAGGAGCAAAGATGCCAATGGAGACCAAAGAGTGAAGACCCCTTTCCAGAATGTGGTCATGGAAGAGAAGAAGTTTGAGGAAGATGATGAGATCCATTACATGGAAGACAAAGGTAGTGCCTCCTTTTTTACCTTAACTACCTATGAGAAGTCATTATCCAATGACCAAATCAGCCAAGAGTGGGACAGTGAAGTTGTTCTACAAACAGAAGATCAGCAAAGATACAATCTGAGGTCAAAGCTGAACATCACCAAGGAAACCTCTGTCCAAAGAACTATTGTCCCTACAGAACAACAAGTTAGCAAGAAAAAACGACCAGTAGCTGATCCCATCATCCTCAAAGCACTAGCTCAAGAGGTAAGAGGTCCTGACAAGTCCCCTTCTCCCTTCAGTTTTGAATCAGAAATCCAAAAGCTGAAAATATCTATACCTTTGATGGAACTGGTAAAGAATGAAGCCTTTAAGAGACCCATCTTTGGAGCCCTTGAGCTGAAGGCCACACAAGCATCAAACAACTATGTGAATTTGCAAGATGACAAACCTACAGTTGTGCTTAGCCTAAGGATTGAACCCTCTGATGATAACTCCCCATAATTCTATGTCTCTTTGACTATTCATGACAAAGCCATTCACAACTGTCTGCTGGACATAGGTGCCAGCCATAATCTAATGTCAAAGGCTGTCATGGATGAGTTATGCCTTGACATCACCAGGTCTTATCATGACTTGTTTTCTTTCGATTCCAGAAAGGTGAAATGTCTGGGGTTGATCAAAGAATTGGCCATCACCTTATCTCAACTGCCCATGAAGAGCATGATGATGGATATTGTAGTAGCAGATGTCCCCCCTAAGTATGGCATGTTACTTTCTAGAGGGTGGATTAAAAGATTGGTTGGGACATTGCAAAACGACCTGTCATATGCCACTGTCCCGATTTTTGGAGGAGAAAGTAGGAGATTATACAGAGAAGCTCAGCTGGCCTATATCATTAGTGATGAGAAGCATCCCATCTATGTTGTTGATACTGACTTTGGAGCTTGTATTCTCCAAATAGAAGAATCTCAGTTAGCTTCCATGCAGCTCAGGAAATAAGCTTGTAAGATCACAGAGGATGAAGGTCCACAAATTTGGGACATGTTCTTTGATAGAGCTTGCTCTAGGGAAACTGCAGGAGCAAGTGTAGTTCTGATATCTCCTACATAGGAATGCATACACCTGTCCTTCAAGTTGACTTTTCAGGTCACCAACAATATAGAAGAGTATGAGGCTCTGATCTTAGGCTTGAACATTGCTAAAGAAATGGGCATCAAACATCCGAAGGTGTTTGAAGATGCAAACCTTATTATTCAACATGTGAACCAGACTTTCCAGGAAAGGCACCCCAGGCTAAAAGCATACAGAGATGAGGTATGGAGGCTCAAAGATTATTTTAGTAGTTTTTGTATCTCATATATTCCCAAAGTCAAAAATCAGCTTGTTGATTCCCTTGTTGTGTCTGCTAGCATGTTCATCCCTCCCATGCCTCCTAGATTGACTTATGAAATCCAAGTGAAATATAGACCATCCTTGCCCGACAATGTCAAGTACTGGAAAGTTTTTGAGGATGATGATGAAGTCAATAGGTTTCTGCAAGTTATTGATGAATTCTCTGAAATGCAAATTGATCAAGAGAATGAAGCCATGGAGGAGTGTCATCAGTCCCAACTAAGGAGCAAAATCGGTCAAGACAACATTATACAATTTCCTAGTAACCATATACCTAAAGGGTTGGTGCCTCTGGAAACCTGTTTGACCATAATGATGTACCCTATAAGCCTGCTCAAGAAGAAAATGAGTCTACAATCCATAGACATAACATAGGGAGCCCAGACCATCCCAAGTACATAAATCTGTCCACCCACTTGTCTGCTACCCAAAGTTTTGAATATTGCAACCTAATGAAGCAATTTGCTGATGTTTTTGCCTGGGAGTATAATGACCTTAAGACTTATGACAAGAACATCATTCAACATAAGATTCCTCTAGAGAAAGACACATTCAGCATAATATTCCACTGGAGAAAGACACCATCCCTTTCAAGCATAAACTAAGACCCATTAGCCCTCTACTACTTCCTTTGATTGAAAAGGAAATTAAGAAATTGTTGGCTGCCAAGATCATAGTTCCCCTAAGATACTCAAAGTGGGTAGCTAACCTGGTGGTAGTAAGGAAGAAAAATGGAGAAATCAGGCTTTGTGTCGACTTCAAAAATCTCAACAAATGCTCTAAGAAAGACAACTATCCCCTACCCAAAATGGAACATCTGCTGCAAAAGGTTTCAGGGGCTAGAGTCATGTCTTTCTTCGATGGATTTTCAGGGTACAAGCAAGTGGCTATACATCCAGAGGACCAAGAAAAGACCGCCTTCACCACTCCTTGGGGCACTTTTATGTACTCCAAGATGCCTTTTGGATTGATGAATGCTGGGGCCACCTTTCAGAGGGCCATGGATATAGCTTTTGTGGGAGAAAAGGACAAGTTTGTCCTGATTTACCTTGATGATATAACAGTTTACTCCAGCAGTCACCAGGATCACTTGCAGCATCTGAAGAAGGTGTTTCTGAAGCGCAGAAGGTTTGGAATCTCACTGAATCCCAAGAATTCATAGTTTGCTCTAGAAGAAGGCAAGATTTTAGGACATGTCGTTTCTGCTACAGGCGTCAAGATCGACCTAGAAAGAGTCAAAACAATACAGACATTGTTTGTCTCAAGGTCAAAGAAGGACATTCAATCCTTTTTGGTTAAGATCAATTTTGTAAGGAGGTTTATTCCCAATTTTTCGGAACTAGTGAAACACATCACCTCCATACTGAAGAAGGTATCAGAGATCAAATGGACAGATGCAACAAGAAAATCTTTTGAAGCCATCAAAAGAGCTATCATGGAAGCTCCAACTTTAGTCAGCCTAGACTACACCAAAGACTTATTTATTTTCTCTTTTGCTTCTTATGATACACTTGTAGCAGTCTTATTACAGAGAAATGATGAAGGTATAGAACACCCAGTGGCCTTCTTCAGCAAAACCTTGAGAGATGTTGAATTAAGGTATGACCTTATTGAGAAGCAGGCCTATGCTCTCATAAAGTCTTTAAAGGCATTCCGAGTTTACATTCTTCTCTCCAAAGTGGTTTCCTATGTACCTTCAGCTTCAGTAAAGGATGTCCTAACACAGCCAGATGTTGATGGAAGAAGGGCTAAATGGATTGCAAAGCTCATTGAGTTCAACATAGAATTGAAGCCCACCAAGCTTGTAAAAGGCCAAGGCCTAGTTAAGCTTATGGCTGAGGAAAATTGCAGTCTGTTGGACATAAATTGCATGGGTGAAGATTCAGAGGTTGAACAAGCAGAGGAGGCAATAGAAGAACAAAAGAAAAACCAGTCATTAGCTGAGAATTTGTCTTCTTGTGATTGGTATTCTAGAATAGCTCACTTCATGTTGAAGCTAGAAGCTCCTCCAGGCCTTAGTTCAAGCCAAGCCCGAACCATTAAGCTCAGAGCAGCCAAGTTTTGTATTAATAAAAACCTTCTTTATTGGAGGGACCCATCTGTAATGCTCTTAAGATGCCTAGACAAAGAGAAATATGTGGAAATCATGCACCAGTTCCATTCTAGCATTTGTGGGGGACATCATTATTGGAAAACCACAGCCCACAAGATCTTGACAACTGAGTATTATTTTCCCACTCTATTCTCTGATGTGTTTTCATTTGTGAAATCTTGTGACAAGTGCCAGAGATTTGCAGGAAGGCAACAGCTGAAATCTTTGCCCCTGAAGCTAATACATACCAGTGGCCCTTTCTAGCAGTGGGGTTTGGATTTCATAGGGAAATTAATCCACATTCCAGTGGCCAGCATAGATGGATTTTAGTAGCCACTGATTATTTTACCAAATGGATTGAGGCCATCCCCACTAAGAAATCTGATCACCAGGTTGTCATGAAATTCTTGACAGAAAATATTTTCACCAGGTTTGGTTGCCCAACCAAATTGGTTATAGAAAATGTAGCAGCTTTCATGGCAAAAGAATTGGTGGACATGTGTGACTCAATGGGCATTAAACTAGTGCATTCCACCTCATATTATCGTCAAGGTAATGGCCTAACAGAATCATCCAATAAAATCCTAGTAAGGATAATCAAAAATCTGTTGGAAGACAACAAGCAGAGCTGGGATTCCAAACTAAAGTTTGCATTGTGGACTAACAAGGTTACCACCAAGAAGTCCACAGGGAATTCTCCATTCAAGCTGGTATATGGCACTGAGGTTGTTTTTCCAATCCAATTGATCCTCCCTGTGGCCAAATTCTTGCAAGAAGAGCAGAACGAAGAAAGTGACATGGCAAGGAGGACGAGTGACTTGGCTAAAGTTCATCAAATCATAGATAAACTGATTGAGAGGTCTACAATACATAAAAGAAAAATCAAGGAAGCTTTTGACGGAAAGGAAAAGATGGATAATTTTTAGGTTGGTGACTGGGTCCTCAAATGGGATGCACGGAAGGAAAATAAAGGCAATCATGGTAAATTTGATGCTCTATGGACAGGACCATTTGTCATCTCTCAGAACCAGGGAAACAATATTTTCATGCTGCAAAGTTTGGAGGGAGAAATTGTTTTTGATGGCCCAGTCAATGGGCGGTTTTTTAAAGTTTATTTTTTTTAAGGCTTTCAGGCCTCAGTATTGTAAATATGTTATTTTTAAAGTTTTAGTGTAGGCTTAGATAGACTCCATGCCCAATGGAATACTAGGTAATATTTCTGATCTTGTTTCTTATGTAAAAGGCAGTGGTCTACGGTTCTTGAAACCTCACAGGGAGGATTTCATCCCTAGAAGGAGCCAGTGTTAGCCTTGAAGTGCAGTGTTGACTTTTTGGAGGTCGACGGAAAGTTTCGGTCGTCTTTGATGCTCTTAAATGGGTCTTACATGGGCCATTTTCCACTTCTTCCCTTATCCCACTCACACTTTATCTTTCCCACTTCCTTTATTAACCTTCTAATCCCGACAAAACACCCCTTTGGCCTTAGCCCCAAACACGAAAGCCAAATTACCCATAAAACCTCACCCATATGTCTTACGCGCTTATAGCACATTCCCCGAAGACATCTCGTACCTTCAACACATCTCTGTCGTTGATCTACCCCGCCAATCCAATGGCCCACATTTCACCCAATCAATGGAACATTCCTGATCATTCTATGTCATTAGATCAACCCCACCAGATCTAACGGTCAGCACCCATATCGCACGGACAACTAGTACAAAGAGTACCCACCCGATGAGGGCGGTTTCTCTCTCTCCTCCGCCGCTATGTGTCATCCATTGAATGGCATCGGGCGAGTTCTGACATTTTAATAGTAGAAATGTCCTCAGACACGTAATTTTATTAATCAGAAAAAATAATTACATAATTTGATTTTGCAAGAGTTTACACCCAAACATCCAAACACTCTTGCAATGAGCTATTTATAAGCTCCATGTCCTAACTACCTTTAATTATGGATCACTTATTAAATAACAAGTGTCCATTTACAATAAATGCTATTCAAACCAACTAGCTAACAAATCTCCTAAAATAAGCCTAAGATACGACACATTTGGAGAGTCATATCTAGTTACAACAATATACTAATTCTAAATGATTAAACATTCTAGAATAATAATTATTAATTTAATATCTTAAATTAATAATTAATTTATTTTAATTTTATAACCTATGATAAATTGTATTTTTTGGATCATCTAACATTCCCCCCTATGATTCAAAGATACATTACAACAAATACCAAGTTCATCCCTGAACTTAGTAAATTTTATTCTGCCAAGTGGTTTTGTGAAAATGTAGGAGATCTGATCTTCGGAAGGACAATAAACTGGCTTGAGGACATCTTTGGCAATGAGAGATCTGATATGATGATACTTGGTGTCCACATGCTTTGTCTTTGAATGAAAAACTGGTTTCTTGGCAATTTTGATGGTTGACTAGCTGTCAATGAATAATGATGTAGCTTCTGTCTGAGAAATGCCCAAGTCCTGCAAAATTCGGCGCAACCAAACAATTTCACATGTTGCTTCCCATGCTGAAATGTACTCTGCTTCTACTGAAGAAGTGGCCACTGTAGCTTGTTTCTTACAACTCCAAGATACTGCTGCTGACCCCATGTTCATTAAATAACTTGATGTTGATTCTCAATCATCAATACTCCCAGCAAAGTCGGCATCAGAATATCCACCAAGTACAAAAATTTTAGTCTTTGTGTAAATAAGACCAAAATATTTTGTTCCTTGGATATATCGAAGAACTCTTTTAGCTGCATTCCAGTGGCTATCTCGTGGTTCCTGCATAAAATGTGAAATAATATTGACTGCATAAGATAGATCAGGACGAGTATTTTTCAAATAAATCAAGCTGCCAATCAACTTTCTGTAAGTTGTACTATGCACCTTTTCCCCCCCTTCAAATTTTGAAAGTTTCAAGTTTTGCTCCATGGGGGTGAAAACGGGCTTGCAATCCTGCATGCCAAATCGCTGAAGAACCTCTGCTGCATACTTACTCTGAGAAATGAAAATATGATGAGGACGTTGGAAGACTTCAACTCCAATATAGTAGTGAATTAATCCCAAATCTGTCATCTTAAAACCTGCATGTAACTCCTTTTTCACTTGTGCAATATGATCATCATGGTTGCCAGTAATGATCAAATCATCTACATACATAACAAGAATTACTAGATATTTTCCCTATTGTCGCACATACAAAGTATCATCAGATTCACTTCGTTGAAAACCAACTTTCTTAAGACATTCATCCATATTTGCATACCAAGCTCAAGGAGCTTGTTTTAATCCATATAAAGCCTTGATCAATTTGCAGACTTTATGTTCTTGTCCTTCAACTCCAAAACCTGGCGGTTGGGTGATATACACTCTGCATACTTACTCTGAGAAATGAAAATATGATGAGGACGTTGGAAGACTTCAACTCCAATATAGTAGTGAATTAATCCCAAATCTGTCATCTTAAAACCTGCATGTAACTCCTTTTTCACTTGTGCAATATGATCATCATGGTTGCCAGTAATGATCAAATAATCTACATACATAACAAGAATTACTAGATATTTTCCCTATTGTCGCACATACAAAGTATCATCAGATTCACTTCGTTGAAAACCAACTTTCTTAAGACATTCATCCATATTTGCATACCAAGCTCAGGGAGCTTGTTTTAATCCATATAAAGCCTTGATCAATTTGCAGACTTTATGTTCTTGTCCTTCAACTCCAAAACCTGGCGGTTGGGTGATATACACTTCCTCCTGTAAATCCTCGTTGAGAAAATCACTTTTCACATCATTTGATGAACTTTCCATCCTTTCTGAGCGGCCAATGCAAGTGTTAATCGGATGGTGTTCCATTTAGCTGTAGGAGCAAAAGTTTCCTCATAATAAATGCCTTCCTGCTGCGCAAAACCTTTTGCGACAAGTCATGCTTTATACTTTTCAGGTTCTCCCTTCTGATTATACTTATTCTGTAAAACCATTTGCATCCTATGGGTTTAGCATTTGATGGACAATCAACAAGTTTCCAAGTGTTGTTATCAATTACTGCTTGATATTCTTCAACCATAGCCTGTTGACATTCTTTATGTTGTACCGCTTCTTTGAATGTGGAAGGTTCAGTAAAATCATTTGCTGTCAAGGCAAAATTGCCTTCACTTCTATGTGCCCTTCTGGTGCCTGTTTTATTTTGCTCATCAGGCTTTACATCTTTCAAAAGTTGAATTGCCCATTTCGGTAGTTGGTGCTCACTTGTTTGCGCTTCTGAAAAATCTCCATCATTGTAAAGAGGATTAATATAAATTGATGTTCGTCGTTCAGGTGAAGAATGTGGAGAATCACTGCCAGAAGAACTGTTGCTGCTTGGAGATGTGGACGAACTGGTAGAAGACCCAGATGATGTTGTTGATGTAGATGGACTGGATGATTCATCTTCAGAGGAAGGAAAATCAAGTTCATACCAATTTGGTGAAGTTGGTTGACTTTGCATTGTTCGATTTCTTTTACTTCCCTTAGTTTCTAACTTGTTAAGAAGATTTTCGATTTCTTCATCACTCTTACTCTCAGTTTCATCAAAAAATATATCCCTGCTCACAATAAATTTTCCATTGGTCAAAAGACGATATCCTTTCTTCTCATCAGAATAGCCAATCATTGTGCATTTTAAACTTCTTGAGTCAAGCTTAGTTCGTTTTTCTTTCGGAACTAAGGCCTAACATATTCATCCAAAAACTCTAAGATGTTTAACTCGAGGTTTGAAACCAAACCAAGATTCATAAGGTGTGATTCCGTCTAAAGAAGCAGTTGGAGATCTGTTTCTTAAGTAGACAGTTGTATGTATTGCTTCTACCCAATATGTTGGACTTAACCTCTTGAAAGTTAACATGGATCTTGCCATTCCTAACAAGGTGCGATTCATTCTTTCGACTACTCCATTTTGTTGTGGAGTGTAAACATTAGTAAGATGTCGTCTTATGCCATTTTCACTGCAATAAGTTTTGAAATCTGAATTCTCCCCCATTATCCGTCCTCAG
This sequence comes from Pinus tabuliformis, assembly GCA_031772625.1. Lineage (NCBI taxonomy): Eukaryota > Viridiplantae > Streptophyta > Pinopsida > Pinales > Pinaceae > Pinus > Pinus tabuliformis. The sequence goes on along the minus strand of CM062804.1, from coordinate 1,495,628,977 downwards.
AGTACCTATATTTTCTTTGACTTCATTTTCAACAAGTTGGCGAAAAATTTTAAACTTATCAAATGCTTCTGACTTGTTCTTCAATAAGTAAACCCAATTCATTCTGCTGAAATCATCAATGAATAATAAGAAATATTTGCAACCACCAAATGAAGTTTGTAGTGGACCACAAACATCACTATGAACTAGTTGTAGCCGCCTGTTTGGACGCCATGAACTTTTTGGAAAACTTTCTCGACTTTGTTTGCCATAAATGCAAGCTTCACATTTTTCATTTTCCTTTTTGAAAGTGGGAAGTCCTTCAACCATTCCTTGTTTTTGCAATTGAGAAAGACTCTCAAAATTTAAATGTCCATATCTTACATGCCATAGTCTTACAGGTGAAATACCTGTAGTCACTGCCCTACAAAATCAGAATGCCTTGGAATAACTGTCCCTTTCATCCGTAACAGTTTTCCATCTTCATAACCTGTCATGACTGTTTTCAAGTTCTATTGGATTGAATTAATCTTGACTAAACCATCTTCCATAATCACCTTATGTCCTGCTTGTCGAATCGTGACTAAAGAGAGCAAATTTTTCTTAAAACTTGGTACATACCATACATTGGAAATCATTTTTTCTCCAATGCCAGGGAGAAAAACTTTAACTGCTCCTTTTCCATAAGGAGTATGTTTTGTATCATCAGCAAGAAAAATGGAATTAAGTTGGCAATCTTGAAAATTCCAAAAAAAATCACGTCAACAAGTCATGTGCTGAGTTGCCCCTGAATCCAAGATCCAGACATCTTCATAGTCACTTCTAAGATGGGATGAAAGTTGTAATGTTGGCGAGGAAGTAAAAACATATTCTGAGTTATCATCATCTTGATCATTTGCAAATTGTGCTGAGTGCAGCTGAAACTTGGGAATTTTATTAAGTGAAGTTCGAAAATCTTCAGCATAATGGCCAACTTTTTTACATCTTCGACTCACAATTTGACTTAAGTCTCTTCCTCTTCCTGAAGATTGTCCTCTGCCTCTACTTTGACTTCTATTTTGAGATTGTCCTTTACCTTGATTATTATTTCCTTGAAATTTTTCTCTTCCTTGGTTGTTTCCTCTACCTTGAAAATTACTTCTTCCTGAACTGTTGCCTCTGTTAAAGTTGTTTCCTCTGCTTTGGCTTCGACCTCGACTTTGTGCTGCTTGATTCTAATTGCCTCTGCCTCTGCCTCTAGAACTCTCTGTTGATGATTTACTAGTGCTGGCCTCTGTGAGAAAAACATCTTCACCTACTTTCTTCTTCTTCCCAAAAGTTTTATCATGTTGGGTCAACATTTCACAGAGCTCATCAAACTTTAGTTTCTCTAATTTCCCGATTAATTGTAAAGTCTCCAAAAAATGTGTGTAGGAAGAAGGAAGTCCAGCAATTACAATTGTGACCATAAAGCTATCATCAATTGCTGGAAAACCAGCATTAATGATTTCCTGCCTAATATTCTTAAATCTTGAGATATATTCAAGAACATCACCTCCTTCAGTTAATTTTTGTTGCAACAATTTTAATTGTAGATCAACTTTCTTTGATTCAGGCTGAGTATCAAAGAGGTCTTTAAAAGTTTTCAAAGCAGACCATGCATCTGTAGCATTTTCTATATGGGTATACATTTCATCATTCACAGAAGATTTAATAAGAGCTAAGGCTTTTGCATTCTTAACTTCCCATTTTTCTAGAGTAGCTGCATCTGTGGGTTTATTCGGCTTAACATCTCCATTACATATACCCTGCCATAATTCATTGTAAATGAGAGTGCTTTCGATGAGACGGTGCCATGTTTTGTAAGATTTTGTGCCTTCAAGTTTGTCGGAATCAGAAAACAAATTAATCAACTTAGACATTGTAGCGTTGAAGCTTCGCACCAAGAATCAGAACAGAAATAACAAGATGGACAACACAACACACCACGCAAAAGAACACGATCTATCGGGGCTTGGCCTTGACCCTCGTATAGTCGTTGAAGCAGGAGAAAAATGACTGAGCTTTGCACTTGGCTCTAGTCAATTTCTCAAAAATTACAGGGCAGCTTTAAAAATTTGACTTTTACAATGATGCTCTTACAAAACTTGGTAAAAAAAAGTTACCCCCCTCAAAGTAAAATTACTTTGAGTTACACTAATCCCCTTAAAAAATTACAATTAAAATCCCCTTATTTCTCTAAAAAAAATCACTGCCATAAATATTTACAAATAACCCCTCACACCTTATTTCTCCAAAAATATTATTTTACAAATAATAGAAATATCCTTCTCTCTCCAAATTACAAACCATATATAACAAAAACCTTATCTCTCCAAATTACAAACTAATAAAAAACTCTATGATTCACCTTATTTCCCCTTACAAAAAAAACTTTATTATTCACCTTATCCCTCCATTAACATTACTCTCTTTTCTTTTTAAAACTCCCATTAAAAAAAAAAGTGAATTTTACTTTAACTTCAAAACTGTGAATAAATCTACTTTTAAAGCATATATCATGCTTTTAAAAAAAAACACATCCTTTGACCATTTAAACTAACTCACGCTGACTTTTAAAAATCCACACTGGCTCTTTGCAGTAAATTATGAATGCTCACGTTTCACTTTGGCTTCAATGTGGATTCAAATTCAAGTTAAGAGATGAAGAACGGTCCATTTGTTGCTAGCAAAGTTGAGATTGCGGCCTTATCATTCTCCTTTGCAGTGAAATTTGATTGGATTGCTGGTCTCTTTTTTTTGGAATCCAATTTCGAATCCTCGTGCTTTGTTCAATTCCGTGGACCTGGACTGAAAAACAAACCACAATGCAGTGCCTTGTTCAGAAATTCAGCATGTGGGAGGGCAGTCCGAAAATAGATTTAAATACAAGCATGCTGGGTGATCAAACATCCATTCAGCCGCGGACAAGAATTATGAAATGCAGGTTCTAGTAATTGTTGTTAGTGTTTTGAATATGCGTTGTGCAGATTCAGAAGTTTCAACCTTTTGAAAATGAGTACAGAGGATCAGGCTTAGAATAATCGGTTATTTCAAAGGCCCAGCTAAAGCATCCATTAATGTGGTACACTTTATCTTGAATGAACTCGTTCTTAAATCTTTAAATAAAACGCAGATCCTCATAAATTAACCCAGCAATCCATTCTTATCAAAAATAAAAATAAAAGATTAAAACGACTTCATGTGTGACGGCAAAATGAAAAAACCCCCACAATTCACAATTACTCGTGTGGCAGATTGTGTTCGAACTGCAAATTTCAAAAACCAGTGAGGAATAAATACTCATGTAGCAGAAATTTCGCGTAAGAAGAACAGCGAACCTGAGAAGCCACTCAGGAATCCGTACTCCACATTGAGGAGCAGAATAATGTCACCTTGCCAAATGTGAATCTGTCGTAGCGCTCTTGCAATCATTCATTGATCCATTTATAATCAATTTTCGGTACTGCGTGACAGCCTCAACATAGATCGATTCAGAATCAATTTTCCGTACTGTGTGAATCTTTTGCTTCCATTTATGGTCCAAAACACTTCAGACCCAAGTTCTTTGGCGCTGAATGGGTTCTTATAGATTCTATTGGGGGTACGATTACTGGCGCAAAGCATTAACTAAAGAAGAACAAGTAGTAGAGGGAGGGATGGCAGTTTCTTGGATAATAATACAGAAATTTTCACTAATCCAACAACGCTTCATTATTTTCACTAAAAATTTTTTATTCTTTTATACTAATACAGAAATTGGTTTTCAGATTTAACAATCTAAAAACAATAATAAAATTTCTTTACTTTTAAACAAAAAGGGACAAATTTATAACCAACATTAGTTGAACAATTCAATGGAGGTTTCCAAAAACTTGTAGAGCTGGAATCTCCTCCTCACATCCACTGCAGCATTACTGGAGCTCTGATACCACAATAATGGCAGAAGTTTCCTCAGACACATAATTTTATTAATCAAAAAAAAAAATTACATAATTTGATTTTGCAATTGTTTACACCCGAACATCCAAACACTCTTGCAATGAGCTATTCATAAGCTCCATGTCCTAACTACCTTTATTTATGGATCACTTATTAAATAACAAGTGTCCATTTACAATAAATGCTATTCAAACCAACTAGCTAACAAATCTCCTAAAATAGAGCCTAAGATACGACACATTTGGAGAGTCATATCTAGTTACAACAATATACTAATTCTAAATGATTAAACATTCTAGAATTAGAATTATTAATTTAATATCTTAAATTAATAATTATTTTAATTTAATTTTATAACCTATGATAAATTGTATTTTTTGGATCATCTAACACATTTTCTGCTTACCGCCCGATAAAAACCATTACCACTCAAATCAAACCACCCCTGGGTGATATCACCCGCGCGCCTCTTCCACCTGATAACCATCCGATCTCCTGGCCAGAAGATACAACGGCCTAGACATGTTCCTCTCCCACCACGACCGCTAGCCTCCAAAAAACAATCCCCACCACACATCTCCCTTGATCCGACGGCCACTATTCATGATCACTCACAACCGTTCATCTACCCATGCACTCCATACCCCACGTCCTTTCTGTTACGTGAAGAAGAATATGGCCGACTCTGTCAGTCTGGTGATATCTGACCATGAAACTAAATTAAAAGAAAAGCATGGCCGGAGGAGAAAAGGACACATCACGATTCAGCAATCGAATTAAACAGTCATGGAACTCCACTGCCATGATCAATCCAACTGCCTGAAGGATAGTACAGTACTAGAACTGATCAGGTTTTTGTAGTGGAGAAAGCAACTACGTTCAAAGACGCTATCAGACAATTAATGGTAGTTGGTGGTCAATTAATACCCCTCCATCCCTAAACGGCTAAGGGCCATTGTAATGATAAATTATAAATAGTCGACAGTAAGATGTAATCAGGGTTGGCAATCGTGTTTTGGTTCAACTTCTGGACACTGTAGATATTATGTAACTTGCAGCGTCTCATCTTCATTTTCAGTAATGCAAGCTTCTTTTTTTGTTAATTGCTCAATACCCATTTCTTCTCTGTTCTAAGCTTGTGCCTGAAGGGTTGTATTCATGATTTCTTCTACGTTTAATGCTAGATAACTGTCATCTTATCTCTGGATTAGAAAATCGAATGTATCAATGAGTAGGTCACTCAGGTTTCTTCTATATCTAGTGCAAGATAATTGTCATCTTATCTCTGCATTGATAGATTAGTTTTGCAAGTTTCTTTACTAGTTGCAGCTATCCATCTTACATTTTGTATGCATCTTCTGGTGTGGTTAGTATTCTTCATTTATTCACCTAATTCCAAAATTATTGAGGATTGGTGGTCTAAATCCTTGTAGTCTGAGGGTGTTCATGCATGTCTAAAGTGAAAGCAGAGTAGAAGTGGTTATCTAGCTTGAACCAAACCATCACACATCCCAATAAGTTCCTAGAACCACATTGAAGATTATATGTTACCAGGCATCTCCGAGCTACAACCTAGGAGAGTTTCCTGGAGAGCTAACAAGATCTATCAAACAGTCAATGTCGTGTATAAAAAGATACCAAATGTAACCTAGCAAATATCCCTCCAACGACAAGCATACAGTCCTCTTCCTATGTCGGCTTGCAATATGAAATAATGGCTCATGTCAGTTCACTCAAGAAGACACATATTTGAAGTATCATGTCGGCTTATTAATATGCACCAACAACTATAAATAGGCACCTCGGCCTATTCCTAAAACGCAGAATTTCAGACATCCTCCTCTGAAGTTTTCAGATGATTGTGACTAAAGAAGAAGTTCGGATTACTGGTGATACACATAACCATTTCAGTGAGTCGTTGAAGGCTACAGTTCAGTAATTTGTAAAGGAATTCGGATCCCTCTAAATTCGAGGTCATAGTAACAGCAAAGGAGTAACAAATTTAGATGTCGAGTTCGGATAAAAGAAGAAGGGACAATGAGAAGGAGATGAAGGGAAAGTAAAGGGTTGATCTGAGTCAACAAAACTCGGATCTCCCTCTTTGTAATTTGGATAGGCATTGATACATGAAATAAAAGTTTGAATCGAAATGTGTTGAAGGGAAATTGGAGGTATCAATACTAAATCTTGGATCACAGTGGCAGTAAAATATGACGTGAATATAATCACTGTATAGATTCTAGATTGCAATACCTCTGTCTCAGTGATACATCAAGTACAGTAAGGTATTTTTTATGACATGACTGTTCGTTGTCATGAGAAGAGATTATCTTAGTTTATGCTATGAAGAATATCGAAGTGGAAGAGAAGATGAGAATATGAGAATATGGAAAAAATATGTGTGTCTCGGTCTTGGAGAGGCTATTAGGTCAAGGGTCTTGGTCTTGGCATTCGTCAATTGGAATCTCTATAAGAAGAATTTGTGCGGGTTTTCCTCTCAAAGAGTGAGAGGTTTTGGCCCTACCTAATAGCCTTCATTCTGTGTCTCTTGTGTATTTATGTTCATGATTGGTTACTATTTGATGAAGAAAAACACTAATAATCTAACATGTAGAAGATCCTAATCTAATCAAGTAAAAAGAATTCACAAGTAGTCACTAATAAAAGAGAAATCACATAATGCTTATGCCCTATATTTCTCAACATGGTATCAGAGCTAAGGTGTTGAAGTCAAAGGAAGGGAATCTAATCAAAGAGACACTCAAGGATCGAGTTTCAAGAAAGGCATCAAAGCAAGTCGAAGGTTATCAAAGAAAAATATCAAAATCTACATTGAAGAATTAAACCCTAGATCGAAGAAATAGCCTACAACAACAAAAGTTTTGGATCCTATAGTCATCATCAAAATAACACAAATACCCTCATCAAGTTATCTATAAATCAAGGTAGCTCGAAGTACTTTAAAGTTGAAGATCATGTCTTCTTGAAGAAAGTCAAAATCTTAGAAGCATTTCTGATCTACACTACAAGAGAAGTTGAAGTATCTTGAAGGCAAGAAGGCATTATCATCATTTTCAAAGCTATAAGGCAAGCTCCCTATCATTGCAGCAAGGATCCCCTCCTTATCCTTGTAGAATATCATCCAAGGAAGCAGCAAAACATCCTCATCTATCACCATCAACAAAGAGAGCTAGATCTAAAGGTGTTGTCATCATAAAAGGAGCAATCTCCTCTCACTGAAGAAGGGTTTTTCATTTGGAAGAAGATCATCCAAAAGGAGCACTAATACATCTTATTCAACCATCATCAAAGTGATCAAGTTGAAGATTTCATCTTCACTTGTCAAGTAAGTATATTTCATTCTTTAATCAGTTTGGTAAAATGACTTTGTGTTTGCAAGGAGATCTATAAGTTGGTTGGGTCATCAAAATTCCTTGCATGGAAAAGGAGGATAGACATAGTCCTTGAAGAAATCAAAGTCATTGAATATATCAATGGAAAGGTCTCCTCTAAATACATGGAAAGGGATCAAAGGGCTCAAGAGATTCTTACATAATTAGTCAAAGATCACTCATCCCTATATAGCAATATTGGAGTTCAAAGAGATATATATGATAGGATGGTGGAGCTATCCTCTGAAGATGTGATAAAGAAGGTCACATCACTTAGATTTGATCTACATAAATTGAAGGTATCAAAGGGTAAAGGATTATCTTCATAAGATCTCAATTGCAAGATCTGGGAGAGATAATCCTCATTATTTTAAATGCACTAACTGATGAACAAGGTAACAATGTCTATGAGGAAGACAACTTGAGGGAAAAAGTGTTGAAGGACCAAATGAAAGGATTCAAACATTTTTTCAAAAGGAAAGAAGAACATAGTTAACATTCAATGCTATAAACATTACAGGAAATATTGTCCTTAGATTAAGAAGGACAATAACAAGAAGAATAAAGAAGAAGTCCATTTCACTGAAGAAGTGGAGGAAGCTAAAAGAAGGAAGTCCAAGGAAGAGGAAAAGAAGCATTAGAAGCAAGAGCTCATGACATCACCATAGGGAAACATGAAGGATCGCTGGAACAAAATCTATGGTAGTCAACTTTGAAGGATATAGCTCTTGTGACCTAATTGAAAGATAAAAGTAAGAAGTCATTTAGGACAAGTCTCATCATAGATCATTCAAAAGGGAAACATTTGTTCAATAAGGATATGCGAGATCCGAAAGATTCTCTGATAGAATCCTCATCGGAGGACTCACTGATCTAGGGTGGAATCAAGTGTTTCATCAGGCACTCCAACTTGTGGAATTCATGGGATGAGGGTATGATGGCATAAGAGATGAACTAGATCAAGTGGTTGAAGATATTTTCAATCAAGGAAGTTGTTGAAAGAAGCCTAGATGACCTAAAGGTAAATGAGGTATGTATGCTTATAATTTATTTTATAACGTCATGTTGTATAGTTGTAGTGATCCGAAAATAGATACTAAATCAAGAAGAAAAGGTATTACAGACTCATGTGCAGGAATGCCTATATTATTTAGTGCAACGGAGTGAAAATATTGCAAATAATATAGACAATGAACAGTTATAAAACATAATACACACACATCAACACAGTCAAAATAATAAAGGAGTTCACCAGACCCCCTGACTACGTCTCATGGTCCAGCTTTCAATGTCGGCCTCTATATTATGTCTTCAAGAACAGATTATTACAAGAGTGAGCTCAAAAACAGAGTCTCAACCAACAGTGACATCAAAGAGGGATCTAGTCGAAAACCTTGATTCTAAAAGAGTGCACAGGCTCTCCCTCTGTCCTATTCCTCTAGTCAATCTGCCTCGATCTAACTGACTGACTATCTTTCTATGGCTGTCTTCTGCTTTTTTTTGCTGCCTGTCTTCTGCCATTGGATGGATTTTAAGCCTATCAGTGCTGTCTGTTTGCCTCCATTTCAGGCTCTCTGGCTCCCGAAGTTGTCCCTTCATCTCCCTGCTGAGCGTTTAAACAATCATTACAAAAAGCTTAAAGCATAGGCATCTATTTACAAATGCAAGGATATTTGGGCGCGGGTGAAAATCCCTGAAAATACGCTTTTCTTTTACACAGAGAAATACATAGAATACACTGAAAACCAATGAAAAACCCGACCGCAACATTAAATTTGGACTTCAAACGATATAAAGTCCGCCCTATAATCCTCTCGGGTCCGCCTTTTATTGCTTTCGCAAGCCCTTTGTATTCCACACCGTTGATCTTCCTTTGATTCGATGGTTTGCATCCAACCCGATCATCCAACCATCTCGTGCCTTCTTCACCGTTTGATCCGTGATCTCCAATCCAGCGGCTGATAGCCATTTCGAGTGGCCTATGTGCACGAAGATTACCCGCCCAAAAAAGTGGTTTTCTCTCTCCTACGACATGATACATGTTAGCCAATGTATGGAATCGAGTGGAGCCTCTCCAATACTGCTTACCGCCTGAAGCTCGCCCGAAATATCGTTTACCACGGAACTCAAATTATATAAATCCACATTTATAAACCCTTCCGGGTCTGCGCATATCGCATAGTCTTCAAGCCTGCTAGTTAAGTCCTCCCCTTTGGAATCTGCGATGCGATACAATGATCTCCACCGTTGATTTGCGCGCCGATCAATGGTCCATGTTGTGTCGTTTGATTGCAATCGCATTTCCCTTAGGGTTGCCTCCGATACACTTCGCTGGCCTCCTCCAATGCGATATTGCCGATTTAATCCAAACCATTGATCTAGCCGATCTTCTTTATTTTTCTTCTGCGACAGTGTTTTCTAATAGTTAATATATATGAAGACTTAAACTTATAGGTTTGATACAAGATCCATTTTGGATCACGCCTTCCCACTGGAAATCTTTTGGACCACCAAAATTTGGTTTTTAGGCATCGATCAAGTGAGGATACAGTTCCCTCACTTGTCTAACTTCTATCCATCATGATTTTCTTGGATTTGAACCTTTGAGTCCCACTCTCAGGTACTCAACATCCCCTTGACGCATATTTCTTACCTTCCTGTCCAGAACTATGTCCTCCTGTAACTCATTGAGATACTTAGGAAGCAAATCCCCAATAGAAGGCAACTGACTTTGCTCTTCAGGATCTTCAATCAATGAAGGTTCATACATCTCAAGTTTTTTTCATTAACGACTGAATAGATCTGCATATAAGCTGGAAAATCAAGGCGAAAAGCATTTTCACCAATTTTATCAAGTATCTTGAAAGGTCCATACCTTATTGGTTTGAGCTTCTTACCTTCACCCTGCATTCTGTCTTTGCTGATGTACAACCAGACTTGATCACCAACTTGAAAACTATGCTTAACTTGATGCTTGTCATGTCTTGCCTTGTACTTGTCTTGACTTCTTTCCAACTGTTCCAGTACTTCCTGGTGAATTTCTTGGATTTTTTCAATGAACTTGGTTGCTTTGTCCACATCATTGTGTCCATCAATTGTTATGCCTTTACCAAAGACAAAATCCAAGGGAGACTTTGGTATAAAACCAAAACAAGTCTCAAAAGTAGATCTCTGAGTAGAAGAGTGCTTGGAACGGTTGTAAGCATGCTGCACATAACACAAATTCTCATCCCAAAGCTTGGGATGCTTGCTACAATAGCCTCTGAGCAACTGGATCACTGTCCTGTTGACCACTTCTGTCTGACCATCTGTTTGTGGATGAAATGTTGTGCTTTTCTTCAACCTGGTGTCCATCAACTCCCATAAACTTGACCAAAACACCCCAACAAATCGATAATCTCGATCAGATACAATAGAAGTGGGTAACCCAAAATGAACCCATACATTCTGAAAGAACAACTTTGTTGTTTTCTTAGATGTAACCTGCTTGTTACATGGTATCAAAATACACATTTTATTGAACCTATCCACAACAACATACAAATAATCATGACCTTTCCTATATTTTAGCAATCCCCCAACAAAATCCATGGAAACACTTTCCCAAGGACGAGAAGGAGTTGGAAGTGGAGTGTACAAGCCTAGTTTCCTATTATTGGGCTTGCTTGTAGCACACATAGTACACCCTTTGATATATCTAGAAACTGTCTCATGCATTCTTGGCCAATAACAGAATCTTTGTAATTGTGCAACTGTTTTACTTACACCAAAATGACATGATATGAGAGAAGTATGTGCTTCTCGAATTATTTTAACTCTTTCAGTTTATGGAATGCATAACTTTCCCATATGATAAAAGAGTTGGTCCTTTACATAATAATCCAATTCTTCTACTTGCTTGCCATGACTTAAAGTTGCATATACATCTTTAAAATATACATCTTGAGCATATTGTTCAATGTAACTTTCATGCATTATTGAGTTATGCTTAAGTAGAGTAGATGCATTTATCATTGGTATTGATAACATGTCTGCAACCTTATTGTGTATGCCCTTCTTATATCTGATGACAAGATGAAATCACTGTAGAAAACCCATCCACCTATAATGTCTTGGTTGCTGCAATTTAGTTTGTGAGTATAAATATTGAAGTGGTTGATGATATGTATGTGATTGTTTCTTTACCCATTAGGTAATGTTTCCACTTTTTCACACTTTCTACTAATGCATACAATTCTTTATCATATGTAGGATAATTAACTATTGTAGAAGTAAATGTCTCAAAATGATAGCATATGGGTTTTCCGTGTTGCATCAACACTGCTCCCATGGCATAGTCACTGGCATCTGTCTCAATCTCAATTGGATGTTGAATATCTGGCAGTGCTAGTACTGGTGTTGTACTGATTTTTTCTTTTAAGGTGTCGAAGGCTTTCTGTTGTTTGCCTCCCCACTTAAACACCTGTTTCAATCCTGTTAAATCATGTAATGGAGCTCCAACCAATGAGAAGTTAGCAATAAACTTTCTCCAGTATTGTATTGCCCCTAGGAAACTCCTAACCTTTGTAGCAGATTTGGGTTTAGGCCAGTTCACAATGACTTCAACCTTAGAGGGATCTATCTTCAATTCACAACCCCCTACAATATAACCCAAATATTTTAAAGATGTTCTACCAAATTCACATTTTGACAGTTTTACGTCGAGATTTTATCTTTCTAAAACATCTAAAGCCTACTTCACATGCTTTACATGGTCTTCCCGTGTCTTACTAAAAACAAGAATTTCATCTAAATAAACAATTAAAATCATCAATAAATGGTTTGAGTACATCATTCATGACTCTCATAAATGTAGCAGGAGCCTTAGTTAAGCCAAAAGGCATAACCAACCATTCATACAGTCCTTGCTTTGTCTTGAAAGCAGTCTTCCATGCATCCTGTTCTGCAACTCTGACCTAATGATAACCACTTCGCAAGTCTAACTTAGAAAATTAAACTGCTTCTTTCAATTGATCTAATAAATCATCAATACGAGGAAGAGGATAACGATTCTTGATCGTTATTTTATTTAGTGCTCTATAATCAATGCACATTCTCCACGAACCATCTTTCTTTCTCACCAGCACGATTGGAGATCCACATGGTGATGTGTTTGGTCATATAAACCCCTTATCCAAAAACTCATGTACCTGCTTCTTTATCTCTGCATTCTCTAAAGCTAACAACCTGTACATTCCAATGTTAGGTAATGGAGCATTTTGCTGCAAATAAATATCATGTACTATTTCTCGCTTGGGTGGCAGACCTTTTGGTTCTTGAAATAGAACATCATACTCTGAAACAACTTTAACTAAATCAGCTTTCTGTCTAGAATCATAGCCTTCAAATGCTTTGGATTTTTCAGGATACTTTGCCTTTACAACCATTAGTAAAAATTGCTTACTTGAATTCACAATTATTTTCATCTGTCTTGAATTTATGAGAGAATAATTACCTTTGAGTTTATGAGCTCTTACAATATATTCTATTCCATCTTTAGTGAGTTGATACTTATTCTCAGTTCTACAGAAAATAGTTTTTCTATCATACAAGTATGGACTTCCCAAAACAATACCACTTTAATCCAATGGACCTATATCTTACTCAACCTCATCTACAAATGTTGATCCAATAGCAAACCTAAGTTTACATTGTCTCGTTACTTGTAGCTTTGTTTTATCACACACCCAACCTAATGGATATGGATTCTCATAAGGTTTTGTTTCTAATCCCAACTTTTTTACAATTGTTTCATAAATCAAATTTACTTGTGATCCACAATCAATTAAAGTATCAATCTTATTATGCTTGGAAATTACTCTAATACGAAAAAGCTCATTTACTTCCCTCTTATTATTTTTATTATCAATAGATTGTATAGAATTACTTGTGGATGCTTTAGAATCTTTACCTTTAATAACTATGGTTGTAATTGGTGTTTCATCGCCTGAATTTGATCCCAAGTCTTGCTGAATAGCAACAGCATTCTTCTTCTCCTTACCACCGAACTTCTTAGGTTTCTGTTCTGGATGCAAATACCAGCATTGTGCCTCATCGTGTCCTTCTTTCTTGCAATGAGTGCATGAAGGTTTATCCTTCTTTACAGTGTTTACTTTCTTCTCCTTCCATTTCAGTTTCTTTTTTTCCTTGCTCTTACTTACAGAATATTTAGATGATCCCCCAACCTCTGGTTTATATTCTTACCTCTAGCTTCTAGATGTGTGGCTTCAACTAATACATCATCTAAGCTAGTGGGATTAAACATGAAAATAGTATGCTTTAAATAGCTATGAAGGCCACCTATATACTTCAATAAAGTCTCAGGTGAGTCTAATGATATACTTAGAGTTAGAGCTCTCTTTCTGAATTCCTAAGTATAACTTTGTAGACTTTGACCCTTCAAGTGACGAAGAGTTTTCCAACTCATCATTGCCTGCTGCATGTAAGCTAAAGTATATAATTGCTTTTTGATAGCAGAAACAAATTCATTCCAGGTAGAAATGATTTTACCATGTTTTTGTAGATCAGCTTGTGTCTTGCCTTCCCACCATACTAGTGCAGTTCCTCCAAGTCGAAGGCTAGCCAGTTGAATCTTCTTCCTTTCTGAATCAACGTTCTGTACCCTGCAATATACATCAATTTGTCTTATCCAATTATCTAGCTTTTCTACATTGAGTTCTCTATCATAAATTGGCAAATCAAACTTCACATCTAATTTGATTAAGGAAGTTTTCTTCTTCTTCTTAGAAGGACTAGAAGATGATGATGGCGAGGATGATGATGGAGGAGTCATTCCTCCTTTTCCTTTTCCTTCTGGAGGGGAAACTAGAGAAGGTTCCTCTGCTCCTTTGTCTGGTTTAGGTGTTGAAGTGCTTGCACCTCGACCCTTCTTAAATTCCATATACATTTCTTCCACCATGGTTTGGAGTGTCTTAAATCTCTTTATAAACTGAGATATTGATCCCAATGGAGCTTCTTATGCCATTCTCCTCTGAGAATAGACACTTCCAATCTCTGGATTAGCCTCAACAAGTTCTCCTTCTCCTAGTCTGAGCTTTAATCTAGTTAGCATTCAAAATCTAGCACAACATTGTCTAACCTTAATAAAAGCAAAACCAAATGTTCTGGTACCACTTGATCCGAAAATGGATACTAAATCAAGAAGAAAAGGTATTACAAACTCATGTGCAGGAATGCCTATATTATTTAGTGCAATGGATCGAAAATATTGCGGATAATATAGACAATGAACAGTTATAAAACATAATACACACACATCAACACAGTCAAAATAATAAAGGAGTTCAATGGACCCCCTAGCTACGTCTCCTGGTCCAGCTTTGAGTGTCCACCTCTATATTATGTCTTCAAGAATAGCTTATTACAAGAGTGAGCTCAAAAACAAAGTCTCAACCAACAGTGACATCAAAGAGGGATCTGCTTGAAAACCTCGAGTCTAAAAGAGTGCACACACTCTCCCTTTGTCATGTTCCTCTATTCAATCTACCTCGATCTGACTAACTGACTATCTTTCTGTCACTGTCTTTTGCTTTTTCTTTCTCCCTGTCTTCTGCCATTAGATGGATTTTAATCCTATCGGCATTGTTCACCTCCATTTTGAGCTCTCTAGCTCTCGATGTTGTTCTTCATCTCCCTGTTGAGCATTTAAACAATCATTACAAAACGCTTAAAGCATAGGCAGTTGTTTACAAATGGAAGGATCTTTGGGTGCGGGTGAAAATCTTCAAAAATACACTTTTCGTTTACACAGATAAATATACGGAATACACTAAAAACCAATGAAAAACCCGACCGCAACATTAAAGCCGAACTTCAAACGATATAAAGTCCACCCTATAATCCTCTCGGGTCCGCCTTTTATTGTTGTCGCAACCAGCTAGTGCCTTCTTCACCATATAATCCATGATCTCCAATCCAACAGCTGACAGCCATTTCGGGTGGCCTACTTGTACGGAGCCTGAAAAAGTGGTTTTCTCTCTCCTGCGGCGTGCTACATGTTGGCCAGTGTATGGAATCGGGCGGAGCCTCTCCAATATTGCTTACTGCCTGAAGCCTACCTGAAATACCATTTACCACGGAACTCAACTTATATAAAGCCGCATTTATAAACCCTTTCGGGTCGCATATCGCATAGTCTTTGGGCCTGCTGGTTAAGTCCTCCCCTTTGGAATCTGCGATGCGACACTGTGATCTCCACCGTTGATCTACGCACCGATCAATGGTCCAGATTGTGTCGTTGAATCGCAGTCGCATTTCCCTTAGGGTTGCCTCCGATACACTCCATTGGCCTCTGCCGATGCGATATCTCCAATTTAATCCAGACCGTTGATCTGGCCGATCTGACAGGTCCGGTGCAACGTTGCTTCAACCTTCGCTTTACTTGGGTTTCTGCCATTTCTTGTTGTTTTTCTTCTGTGATAGTGTTTTCCGATAGTTAATATACATGAAGACTTGGACTTAGAGGTTTGATACAAGCTCCATTTTGGATCATGCAGGTAACTTGGATCACTTCTCTATCCTGAGAAGCGTGATCAAAGGAAATGAATCTCCTCCTTCAAAAGGATGCCAGAAGGCATGGTTCACACTAGATTAAATCAACATAATATGTCCTCATATGAAGTATGAGGTGATTGACTACAACGGAGGAACTTTGAATCTCCTGGGAATGAAATGTGTAAATAAAATAAGGAAGAGACCGTGATATATGCAACCGTGGTAAAGGCAATCAACATCCGAAAGACAAAGAAGATTTGACTAAGAAATCTCCCAGAAAGATATGCAGACTCTGATGGAAGTCTGGAAAAGATGGAGACCCTTTACAATGGATATCTTTGGGAGATGTGTCAACATGTATGCAAGATGTTGATACCTACATGAATATTTCATGATGAAAGACCATCACAAAGGTAATTTTGATTTAAGTGTTCATTTCTTATTTTGAACAAAACATCTGGATGGGCTTGTGCAAGATTGCCAAAGGGAAGAATTGTGGATGACTTCCAAGAGGACCATATAGAAGGATGTAAGATACTTCCGGAAAATATGGCATGAAGAAGGCAGCAAGACATGAAGCAAGGACAAATGAAGACTAATGGATCACTTTCTGATGAAAGGAATAATGACATGACTGACCCATGGATGAAATTGATGGATGGTATGTGCCCTATGAAGAAGCCACAAAATATGAAGACTCGTTGACAAAGAAATTCATGACATTGAAGGAAGGAGCTCTTCAAGCAGTTGGTTGTCCCATCATCTCCACCTGAGGAGATGTTGTAGGTCCCTATTTTGAGAGGGATCCTGGAAAGTTTCTTACTTGGAAGAAACTTGGAAATTCCTAAGCCAAGAGAGAGCTTGGGTACATTCCTGCTATAGGAATGAGTAAATTCATTTATTGGAATAGACATATCCTCCCTAATTGAGAGGGAGAGATAGACATATCATTATATTCTTCACATGGGAAGACAATAATGAGAGGATTGGGTAATCATTTGGCATTTGATACTCTTTGAGGATGAAATAGGGAATCCAAGATAATAATAGTCATATTGGAACACACCCTGAGAACCCGGGTAGGGTATGTTCTGAGAGAGACAATGATGAGTGTGTATAAATCAATGGTCTCACTTGCATTGAGCTCAGATCTTGTGGAGAGATAGAATTTTTAGTCAAGGCCTTTCTATGTAACAATGTTGGTTGATATGATGCTAAACAACTGGTTACCAATCCAATTATTCTTATGAGAAATTCCTTAGATTGAGAATGACCAAGTACCATTATGAATACCTCCCTAGTTAAGAGGGAGTGTTGTGAAATGTAACTAGGTTTGGTTTTCATAATGACATGTAATTATGATCTTTGTAAATGATGAAATGAAGAGAATAAAATTATTATTGTAATGTCTTGCTTCATGGGTTTCAAGAGCAAGAGGTTTGTTTTAGATGGCTCCCATTGAGAGCCTTAGGATCTATCAAAGATTCAATGTCATGTATAAAAATATATCAAATGTAACCTAGAAAGTAGCCCTCCAACGATAAGCATACAATCCTCTTCCTATGTCGGCATTCAAGATGAAATAATGGCTCAAGTCGGCTCACTCAAGAAGACACACCTATTTGAATTATCATGTCGTCTTATTAATATGCACCAACAACTATAAATAGGCACCTTGGCCTATTCCTAAAACGCAGAATTTCAAACAACCTCCTCTGAAGTTTTTGGATGATTGTGACTGAAGAATAAGTTTCGATTACCAATGATACGCATAACCATTTTAGTGATTTGGTGAAGGCTACAGTTTAGTAATTGGTAATGGAATTCGGATCCCTCTGAGTTCCAGGTCACAGTAACAGCAAAGGAGTAACAAATTTAGATGTCAAGTTTGGATAAAATAGGAAGGGACAGCAAGGAAGAGATGAAGGGAAAGTAAAGGTTTGATCTTAGTCAACATAACTCAGGTCTCCCTCTATGTATTTTGGATGGGTATTGATGCATGAAATAACAGTTTGAATGGCAATGTGTTGAAGGGAAATTAGAGGCAGCAAGACCAAAGCTTGGATCACAGTGGCAGTAATCTATGACCTGAATATAATCACTGTATAGATGCTACCTTGCAGTACCTCTGTCTTAGTGATACATCAAGTACAGTAAGGTATTTTTTAGGACATGACAGTTCGTTGTCATGAGAAGAGATGATCTCAATTTATGCTATGAAGAAGGTTGAAGAGGAAGAGAAGACGAGAAGATGGAAAAAGGACATGTGTCTTCGTCTTGGAGAGGATAATAGGTCAAGGGTCTTGCTCTTGGTATTCTTCAATTGGAATATCTATAATAAGAATTTGTGCGGGTTTTCCTCTCAAAGAGTGAGAGGTTTTGGCCCTCGATCATAGCATATATTTTGTCTCTTATGTATTTATGTGCATGTATTGGTTAGTGTTTGATGAAGAATACACTAATAATCTAACATGTAGAAGATCCTAATCTAATCAAGTAAAAATCATTCACAAGAAGTCACTAATAGAAGTGAAATCACATAATGCTTATGCCCTAGATTTCTCAACATGTAAGAATCTCCCTTTGGAATATCTTGAAAAATCCCACCCAAAGTCCTAAGTTTGTTCAAATTTGTCATTGAGGTGTTTCGTCAAACAGTTTGCATGCATATGGTTGTAGGTGCATTCTTTGTGTATTTTATTTTAAAACAAGTAATATAGTGCCAAATATATACTAAAATACACTTCAAAGAAACAATATATATTGTATTAAACCAAAAAAATTATATACCATTGAAATACGCTTGCAAGAGCAATATATCTCCTATTTCCTGTTGAAAATTGAAGTAGAAATTCTCAATTTGATTTTGCCTTGATTAAATTAAGAAAATTTGAATTTCCACATTAGAAGACAACTTGGATGATGTTAACTTGTGTGACATGGCTTGTGTCACCAAGTGTAATCAAAAATTTGAGTTGGAGGAGTTAGAGTTCAGTTTTGCATGTGTGATTGCTAATTTGTAGCAATCAAGGTCAGTTATCTCAAGTTCTTTTAAATTAAACTAGTTCCAACTTTTGGACGAACTAGTGGAAGGTCACTTAAGCAATGGGACTTCATTCAAACTCAATGATCTTCCAGTTAACTGATCAATCAACCCAAAATAGATAGTACATGAAAATAATTCAAGTTACTCAGTTGGCGTGGAGATTCCAAGGCAGTGTAACATTAGTTGTAGACTAGCATTGAGTGTACAGGTGTTGCATACAGTAAGATGATCAGCCTAAGGAATTAGGCAATTCAATTTGAGGAATTTCCTAAATAATAGGGGCTAATTTATCAAAGAACAATGCAAGGAAATAGGATCTCAATCTGAGGCAAAATTTGACTAAGTATAGGTCAGAGGCCTTTCGTGAGCATAGAGTGAGCAGAGAGATAGGTTGTGCACTTGTAGGGTGAGCTCAGTTGATCAAAGAAATTGTAATACATCTCTATTCATTTGATTAATGCAAGCATGCATTGGAGTTTTTAGCAGATTTCTTTCCCCAAATAAAAATACTCGTTGCATGTGTGTTATTTCTTCTTGCATGTCTAAGATTTTTGTTCTAAATTGTGAATTAACTTTCGTAGAGCAGTTGCAAATCAACAGCCTAATTTCCCTTCTAAAAATAACTCATAAAGTACCAGCAATAAATAGCTACATTTAGAATTGATGACAGTATAGGTTCAGTCTTCAAATTTGGTACACATTGTTGGCATTATGACACAGGTTGGCACTATGATAGGTGTTGTCCTTGATGGCAACTCACTCAGATGGCATATCACTGCTCAGGCTCTCAGAATGAAAGAAAAAGAGATATACGCAGGTGTCCTTTGACAAAGTCGCGTATACACGCGGGATTGCCGATCAGAAGTCGCGTATGCGTATGCGTATGCACGCACTTTCATGCACAAGAAAGAGCGTACGTGTGGGAAAACTTATTTTTGGTCCATGGTATTTAGTCCTTGGTATTTGGACCTATGGTTTTGGACCATAGTATCTCGTCTGAGGTGTTGAACCCAAGTATTTGGTCCAAGGTATTGATTCTTTATGGTTTTGGACCATGGTATTGTAAGGCCTAAGACTATAAAAGGGGAAGGAGATCATTATGCATGGACATTGACTTAAGCATTGAATATTTGATGAAGAGGTAAATCTAAAATACTAGTCATTGGGTTATGGTTCATAGCTGGATCTGAATCAAAGAGGAACCTGAGCACAAGAAGAAGGATAAGTATTATTGATGGGTCAAGATCTTAAGGCTTGAATAGTAGTATCTTTGTGTGATTTTGATCTGTTATTTTTGGCGCATGACTTGATCTATAAATCTGATAATCTGGGTATAACTGATGTCTGAATAAGTGAAAAGGATGAATTATCTTTTATAGATTTGCACGCAGGTTCAACAGAGCAAAGGCGCATATACACGCTGGTTTTGTAATTCAAGATAGCGTATACGCAAGTTGGCCTTAATTAAGAAGCGTATGCACGCAGGTTGTACACATTGAAGTAGTGTACGTCTCTTGTTTTAGCTACTTCTGTTTATTGCTACAGTGGTCTGGGTTCAGAATTGGTGTCTGGTTAATATTACTGTTTTTTGGGTACAACATTCAGAGAAGTGACTATTTGATTCAGTTTTGTTTGGTGCAAAGGAGATTGGTTGATACAGATATACTTGATGTTTGATTGATGTTATTCATGGATCCAGTCTGAAAATTTATGAAACGTGGTCCCTGAAAGAGAAGGGAAGGTTGTAGCCTTTTGTAGGTCAGCACCTACGTACTAGTACCTCAGCTAGTACAAGAGCTAAGGGGGTTGTATCTCCCTTCCAGGAGAAGCTGGAGAACGAGAGAAGGTTGTAGCCTTCTGCAGGTAGCAGCCTGTGTACTGGTATAAGACTGCACCAGTACAAAATCATTGTAAAAAGAAGTTTCTAATTAAAAGAAGATAGAGACGAATTGCAACAGGTGGTTTTCACCCACATTGGGTTTCCACCTTATATCTTTGTGTCCATGTGTGTGATGATCTGTTCTATTTTACTGCTCCTGTTTACTGTTCTTATGATTAATGAAGTCCTGATGCACTGATTAAAGATCAACAATTAATGAATCTTAAGTTTTCTAATATACGCTGGTTTCTTTAGACATTGTAGCATATATATGTCGTTTCCCATAGCTAAAGTAGCGTATACAAATCTGATTGTGAAATGAAAAATAATTGATTTGATAATACTGATTCACCCCCCCCCCTCTCAGTATTATTTCCAACAATTGGTATCAGAGCAGGTCCTTCAGAAGAGGCTTGATCGCTTGAAGGAAGATCTATCATCATGAGCAACTACGAAAAGGAGGCATCTATCAAGCCACCAATCTTTGATGGAAGCAACTTCGTCTATTGGAAGGTAAGAATCACAGCCTATCTTCAATCTCTTGGTACAAAAGTTTGGGATATCGTGGAAACAGGATACACATTTCCATCAGCAACTCCTACAGATACGGCTAGTAAGAAGCAGTATGAAACAAATGCAAAGGCTGTCAATACTCTATTAGGGAGTTTATCTCAATCAGAATTCGTCAAGGTTATGCAGCTCAAAACCGCAAAAGAAATATGGGACAAGATCGTTCTGAGCTATGAAGGAGATGATCAGGTAAAACGTGCAAAACTACAAACTCTTAGAATCCAATATGAAAATCTCAGAATGCACAATGATGAAAGTGTGGCTAATTATTTCTTACATATAGATGAGATTGTTAATTGTATGAAAAACTTGGGTGAAGAGATAAAAGAAGCTACTTTGGTTGAAAAGGTTCTAAGATCTTTGTCTTCTAAGTTTGAATCAAAAGTTTCAGCCATAGAAGAAAAGCAGAATCTTCAAAGCATTACCATGTCACAGCTGCATGGAATCCTAACTGCTTTCGAAATGAGAAAAGGGGGACCATCAAACATGAGAGAATCTGCATTCAAAGCCTCAGGAAAAGGAGAATACAATGAGTTAGGACATATGTCAGAAAGAGAGGAAGAATCAAACTTTGTCAAGAACCTTCAACAGGGTTCTGGAAGATTCAAAGGTAAGCTACCTTTTAAATGCTTTGATTGTGGAAGAGTCGGTCACTATGCAGCCAAGTGTCCTCATAAAGATAAGCTTGACAAAGGTAAGGAACCAGTTAGATGGAACAAAAAACAGAATGTAAGTAAGAAGAGCTATTATACACATGAAGACAGTGATGGATTTTCAAATAGTGATGAAGATGAACAAGGTAATGATTATAAACTTTTGATGGCTTTTGAAGATGATGATTTCTTGGATGTTATAGATGAAGAAGGTCTTTATGAAGAAATTTCTAAACTTAAAATTTGTTTAGAATAAAAGAATATGATTATAGATACTCTGACATTCCAACTTGCTGAAAGGGAAAAACACAATGAAAAGTTAGAATGTGAAATTGTGGGACTTAGAAAAGATATTGAGAAAACAAAAGCTCTTAATCTTAGATTTGCTGAAGGATCTGAAACTTTATATGAGATTATCAAAGTGTAGTGTTCTCCTCTAATCAAGATAGGTCTTGGGTATACTGAAGAAGAATCTCAAGCACAGAAGCCATCTACCTCCAAAAGCTATCTTGAAGCAGCAAGGAGAAGTGAACAGGTTGACAATCGACAGCAAAGGCACAATGTAGATCACCAAGTAAATCAGGGACAATTTACTTCAAGAATGAACAGATATCACCAAGTAAATCAAGAGCAATCTACTTCAAGGATAAATAGAAGCTACAACCAACCACAGGTAAATCATTCTCAATTTATGAATGGCTGTGGAAATTACAATCACCTGGACAGAAGGCTTGATAATCGCAGGAATTTATTCAATGGCCAATGTTTCTCTTGTCATAACTTTGGACACAAAGCATCTCAATGTGTTTCCTACAAGATCATCATGACCAGAGAAGCACGAAATAAAAGGAGTGTGACTGGAATCATGAAAAGAACCTACAATAACGTTTCTGCTCTTGAAAATGAAATAGAATGTTCTATTTGTAACAACTTCGGTCATGAAGATTCTGAATGTAGGAGTAGGTTTCGGCAAACAACTCAGAAGGAGCAAACTTCATTGAGTCCCAAAACATGGAGGAAGAAAGAACTGCAACCCAAAAGATGTGGTATAGCCTTATATGCGGAAGGCAGGAAAATCAGTGGTACATCAACAGTGGATGCTCGAAACATATAACAGGTGATAAAGAAAAACTTCAATCATATAGTGCCTTAGAAAAGGAAAAGAAGGTCTCATTTGGAAATGACACCCTTGCATTCATAAAAGGTAAAGGTTATGTTCTTTTGAAAGAAAAGGTCAAAGATGGAAATGTTATGTATGTTGATGGCTTAAAGCATAATCTATTGAGTGTCAATCAAATCTGTGATCAAGGAAATGAGGTAATATTTCGATCAAATGGATGTATTGTTCGTGAGATTGATACAGGAGATACAGTGATCAAAGGCATAAGAACACCAAATAATTTATACATACTCAAGGGAGGACAACAACAATGCTATCTAAGCAAGAATGATGAACATTGGATATGGCACAGAATATTGGGGCATCTAAGCTTCTCTCAGATAAGGAAAGCATGCAAATATCAGGCGGTTCGTGATCTCCCTGACATCAGAATTCCAAACAATACAATATGCAAATCATGTCAGTTTGGGAAGCAAACCAGAACTAATTTCCCTTAGAAGGAAGGATCAGCTAGTAGGCCACTTGAACTTGTCCTTAATGATGTATGTGGTCCAACTAGGAAGAGGTCACCTCGAGGAGAAGAATACTTCATATTGTTCATTGACGACTTTTCAAGGATGTGTTGGATTAGGACTTCTGAAGCATAAAGACGAAGCTTTCGAAAAGTTCTGTTAGAGTCAGTCTTGAGCCCTCCATCAGCGATCAAAACTCTTTGCATTTGCATAGGTAGGTGTCTCACCAGTGCCAATTTTTACATCCCATTAGGCATGCCATAACCCTGATGGAGGAGCTGGTGTATTTGTACCCCTCTTGGCATTGCTGGATCAGGTCATTTCAGTCATTAAGCTCTTCCAAGCTTGTCTTGTCTTGTCTTGAGGTCAATTTCCTAGGTCTAGGGTTTTGGTCAAGTATGTTTACAAGGTCATGTGTCTGAAGGTCAATAAGTGTTAAGCAAGCCAGAGGGATGATTGTAAAGATGTTTCTTCGAAGTTTTTTATCTTGTACAGTTAATTTTCACCTTGGATTTAAAAACTCTGTTTTTAAAGCCAAGGTCATTTTTTTTTTTAATTTTTGTAATAAGTGATGAAATTTCAAAAGACTTCAGCGGACAACATGTAACCCTGGTCCCCTTGCCAAGATCCCTCAGATGATCTCCCTGCAAAAAAGAATCAAGCCAAAGCACTAAATGAGTCAATTTCAGGACAAAGGAAACCAAAAAGTCAGTTTTATAAAGTGTCAAAGAGAAACATTAGAAAGTGGGTTTGAGCATGAAATTTTTTCAAATGAAACCTATAAAGACCAAATCTCCCTCCTTTTACTCTCATTGTGCATCCAAGACAGTTGCAAGAGAGTTTGGGCAAGTGATTGAGTGAAAGGAGTGAAAGTTGAGCGAATCTGGGCGTTTGACAGGCGCGCGACCCGTCAGGCTAGGCGCGTGACCCGTCAGAGGCGCGCGACCCGTCAGAGGGGTTCCAGCAGTTCAGTTTTTCAACGGGCGCGACCTATTAGGCGCGCGCGACCCGTCAGCGACCTCCCTTCCAAACCCGTTGTAAATTTGTTCAAGCACCCTCCAAATCATCAAATTGCTTGAGGTAGGTTCTCCAAACTTGGAAATGATTGCTGGTTATGTTTGAAGGACATCATGATTGTGTTTTTAATTATCAAATTGTGCAAGAGAGAACGCTCCATATGGCTGTATGTTAAATTTGTAAAAATTTTCTAGGGTTTGTTGCTGTTTCAATGGTTTTTTCCCTTGTAATCATTTTTCCTCATTCCCATTTCATTTTCCCTGTATGTCCATGTAAATTTCCCTTTTAAATTTGTAAAGAAAATAAACCCTACCCCTTTTCCCTAAAAAATAAAAAATCAAGCCCTAACCCTACCCCTTATAATACCCATGTAAGCACATGTATTTAATGATGCATATGCAGTAATATTTGCAGTGTTTTTCCCTAAATTCCCTGTTGTATACTTGTATTCCCATTTTCCTTGTAAAAATGTCCCTCCCCTAACATTTCCCTCATGTTCCTTGTCCCCTTGAAACAGCATATAAATCAGCTTTTTACAGGCAGAAACAGCAGCATAGTTTGTCCACTTTGCTCTTTAAACAATGTCAGAAACCGAAACCTATGAGCAAAGTGATGACCAGTCATCAGCTTCAGAGATTGAGGTATAGAGGAGGCCTCATAAGGGTGGAAAGGGTGGTCATCATAAGCGAGAGGAGCCCACCTCTTTAGCAGAGTTACAGGCTTGTCCTATGGCAGTCACATGTTTCCAGTATATGTCTTGATATGAGTTTTGTGAGAGGATCTCTCGGATTCAGCACCACAGAGAGTTGGCTCGCCTATTTGTTTTACACTTGCATGATGGACATGTCAACCTTGCAGGGGTGAACTTTACATTGACACCCGAGGTGATCTCACATGCCACAGGGATACCTAATGTTGGGGAGGTGTGGAATAAGCGCAAGGTGCTGGATAATGTTCACTTTGAGCCTTTTGTCCGGCCACCATTCATGAGACAATTGGCAGGTGTGTTTCCATTCAGGTTTCTCAGGAGTGAGTATGCTCCCATGATGAGGCTCATCATGCACTATTTTACCTGTGAGGGCAGATTTTCACAGGTATATTCATACCATATTCGCCTCTTGATGCACTTCACCCGAGTGAGGATGATGAACATCCCTGTTTTCTTCTATCAGAACATTCAGAGGATGATGCCCATGTTGCAGAGGAAGTGCCCAACACAACAATATAGGAGCTTGTACCATTATGGTTTGATTCAGCTTGTAGTATTGCATCAGTTGGCTCAGCAAGGCATCTCATGGGAGGAGTTCATCTCTCGTGAGTTTTTCACAGCACCACCCTCGCCACATCCTGAGGTTGTTCACGAGGAGGGAGGACCATCACAGCAGCATGACATCCCTGTCACTAGACATGTCAGCTCCTCACCTTTGGTTACCTATCAGAAAGGCCCGAGGGCCTTATTTGCAGCAGCTCGGCGAGTACTATCTCCACAGCAGGTGGAAGGGGTCTCGCCTTCATCATCAGCTCAGCGAGTGTTATCTCCACATCAGGTGGAAGGGGCCTCGCTCTCTTCAGCAGCACAGGCAGCACAGAGGGGCAAGCATCCCAAGATTGATGAGGGGCCATCAGGAGTTCCAGATATTGAGCTTGTTGATCTTGAGGCCATTTCTCTGAGCCAAGAGGCAAAGGAGGTCATTCAGCACCTTAGAGCTGAAAATGAGGTATTGCAAAAGAGACTCGAAGGCGCACAATGGACAATCTCATACCTGGAGCAGCGCAACAAACAGTTGGAGGATGAGAAAGCACTTGATGAGCTGTGGAGGATTCGTAGTGACCGAATCTTGAACCGAAGAAGACTCGGTGACCCATTGCCCGCTGACCGAGAGTCCATGCTCATCTAGGTAAATGCACACTTGGAGAGGCTATTGGCTAAGGCCAACCAAGAGAAGAAATTGTTGAGGAACATGAAGAACCATTACTAGGCAAGGATGCATGTGTGCAAAGCAAAGATGAAAATGTTTCAAAGGCGTTTGACCGAGGCACTAAAACGGAGAAAGAGGCCCAATCCCCTCTGTATCTTGGCTGAGGCTTCACTCAAGGATCAAGGCACTAAATAGCCTAGCCACAGCACAAATCCCAAAAAATTTTGAGAATTTTGGGTGAATTTTGGCATTTTCAGGCAATTTGCAGGTTTTTCCCATTAACGGGTCTCACCCCCCGCGCGACCCTTCGTCATGACAACTCCATTTGACAAAAACTCAGAATTTCCAGATTTTTCATGCAAAGTTACATATGCTCATGGATGGACTTGAGATTTGGTGAAGTTTTGGGCCTCCAGAAAGTCAAAAAACTAGTAAAAATTGACTTTCTGCCACTTTTTTGAATTGCAGAAAGCAGTCTTGGGAGATTTGATTTTTGACAAGGCAAATGAACTCCAAATTCAGAAATTCCAGTTGGGTTGGAAAGTAGACTCACAGACCTTTCCAACAAGCCTACTCTTGCTCAATTTTTCCACCTGAAAGTGCCCCAAAAATGGCTCCAAAGGCGCGCGACCCGTCAGGCAGGGGCGCGCGACCCGTCAGGCAGATTTTTCCAAAAATGCACTGTACAGCTCAGAAAAGCGCAGTTTGACCCAGTTTGACTTTTTGGGGTGAATTGTGATCCTCTTTGATGTAATTATTGTAATTTTTAGACACTTTTACTCTTATGTAACATTTCTAGAAGATTCATTCATGAAAAGGGTAAATATTAAATGAATGAATTGGTTTCCTAGCTTATAGAGGCAAGTTGTTTTGACTGCCTAGTTTGTAGTGCTTAGTTTAGAAGTGGTTGAAACAGCTCCTAGGATAGTGAGCTCGACCCATGGAGGCAGGGAAAGAGGTTAGATCATCTATATTATGTACTTTCTTGCTCATTTTCATGGTTGGACTCTTGAGGGAGAAGCTATCATTGTATTATTTCACTGTATCTCTGCAATTTTTGGCTAAGGAAGACCAGGGTTTTGCAGTCCTCTTTGGGATTCTTGTGGACTCATGTGTTGATGGTGTGTTTCTCAATGTACTTGTAAGCTTGTTATGTGACTCATTTCCTTTCTTTTACTTCTGCACATTAAACAAATGAAGTGTTAAAGTAAGAATTCATGCTTGCCATGCTCTGCTTTTAAGTTTGTTTAATTTCAATGTTTTCTACTGTCTAAAGAGAATTCAAAGTTATTGTTTGCTCTCTTTAGCTCTTCACCTTTCATTCCTGACCATCCACCTCAATCAAAGGCATCAATACTGTCTCCTACCTCGCCCAAAGAACTCTCTGCAGAAATTGTGTCCAATCCCCGCACCCAAAATTGCCCTCTCCTTAATGTGCCACCAAAAACCCAAAAAAAAAAACCCGAAATCAAACTCTTTGATCAGTTTACTAGCCTAATATCAGTGTTACCTTATTGGTCATCTCATCTATTGAAGATTTTATCAAGATAGACCGGAGAGAGCCTTCTCCTGCCCCGTAGGGCTAGCCACGAGGCTAAATGGTTTGATGTTGCTTTGAGGTTTACCTTTCTCAGCCTGAGGTGAAATTTCAAGTGCTAACAAGTTCAAAGCATTCAAAGCCTTGGTTGAAACGAATCAGATCGCAAAATCAAATGCCTCAGGTCTGATCGAGGAGGGGAATTTACCTCAGATGAATTTTTTGATTTTTGTGAAGAACATGGAATAAGAAGGGAATTCTCTACTGCAAGGACTCCTCAGCAAAATGGAGTAGTGGAAAGGATGAACAGAACGGTTCAACAAATGGCTCGTGCTATGCTTGATGAGTCTGGAACTCCTGCAACCTTCTGGGGTGAAGTTGCATTTGCTGCGGTTACTATTCTCAACAAGACAAACGTCCGGGTGAACAGCACTCAAACTCCTCATGAACTTTGGTACAGTAAGACTCCCGCGGTTAAATACTTCAAAAATTTTGGAAGCAAATGTTACATCAAAAGGATTGATGAAAACCTTGGAAAGTTTGAACCTAGAGCAGATGAAGGCATTCTCCTTGGTTACTCTCCCCACAGCAAAGGATATAAGTGTTACAATAAAAGACTTGGAAAAATTGTTGAAATTATTGATGTAGTGATTGATGAAGAAGGAAACATTCCTAGGCAGGTGAAATCTGAAGTTTTCAAAGATGATGAGGACTACCCTTCAACATCAAATCAGACTTATGATGAAGAAGAAACCCATGAGGCACCAGAAGAACAGATAAGGATAGAAGAAAAGACTCCATCCAGGTACGTTCAGAAGAATCATCTAGAAGCTCAAATTTTTGGGCAGAAAGAGGCAGGTGTACAAACAAGAAGAACTATTTGAAAAGCTTCAAGCTATCTAGCATTTCTTTCCTCCACTGAACCATAAAATTTAAGAGAAGCATGCAAAGATGAATGCTGGGTCAAGGCCATGAATGAAAAACTTGAGCAGATTGAAAAGAATAACACTTGGGAGTTGGTTCCTAGACCAAACGATAAGAATGTCATAGGGACAAAATGGATATTCAAAAACAAGCTGAATGAAAATGGAGATGTTATTAGAAACAAGGCCAGACTTGTTTGTAAAGGGTATGCTCAACAAGAAGGTATAGACTTTGAAGAAACTTTTGTACCAGTTGCTAGACTTGAAGCCATAAGAATGTTCCTTGCTCTTTCTATCTTTTAGAAGTTCAAAGTTTTTCAAATGGATGTGAAATCTTCCTTTTTAAATGGAGACTTGGAAGAAGAAGTGTATATTGAGCAACCAGATGGATTCATCCTTGGAAATGATCCAAAACTTGTATTCATACTTAAGAAGGCACTCTATGGTCTTAAACAGGCTTCAAGGGCTTAGTATTATCGTCTGGACAAATACCTCCATCAACAAGGTTTTTCAAAAGGATCAGCAGATAGCAATCTATATGTAAAAATTGATAATGATAAATTGCTAATACTTGTTGTGTATGTTGATGATATCATCTTTGGTAGCAATGAAGAAGCCATGAGTCAAAATTTTGCTTTGCTGATGCAGAAAGAGTTTGAAATGTCCTTGCTTGGTGAGCTGACATATTTTCTTGGTTTACAAGTCCAACAAAATAAAGACGGTATCTTTTTGTCACAAACCAAGTACCTCAAGGAGATCTTGAAGAAATATGGCATGGAAGATTCAAAACCAATATGTACCCCTATGGTAATAGGATGCAGCCTCAGCGCCAATGATGATTCAGCAGCAGTACATCAACCAACCTATAGATCCATGATTGGTAGTCTGCTCTATCTGACAGGTACCCGACCAGACATCATGCATGTAGTGGGAATAGTTGGAAGATTCCAGGCAAATCCGAAAGAATCACACCTTCAGGCAGTTAAAAGAATCTTCAAATATCTTCAAGGGACACAAAACTATGGCTTATGGTATCCTAGAGATACAGATCTCACACTTCATGCATATACAAATGCAGATTGGGCAGGAAGCGTGGATGACAGAAAAAGCACTAGTGGTGGTGCATTCTTTATGGGTTCCAGATTAGTCTCTTGGTTCAGCAAGAAGCAAAGTTCAATTACTTTATCTACAGCTGAAGCGGAATATGTGGTTGTTGCATCTTGTTGCACACAACTCCTTTGGATGATGCAAATTTTGCAAGATTTTCAAAACACTTGTACTCCACCTATCTCTATTTTATGTGATAATACAAGTGCCATCAGCATTTCAAAAAATCTAGTCATGCATTCAAAGACCAAGCACATACCTATCAAATATCATTTTCTCCGAGAACAAGTGCTTGAACAAAAGGTCAAATTGGAATATGTTCCCTCCAAGGAACATGTTGCTGATATACTCACCAAACCACTGCCCAGGGATACATTTGAATACCTCTGACAGAAGCTGGGAGTAGTTGATGCATCATCTTGCTGCTGAAAATTGTCTGTTTTGGAGAAAAGTGGTTGTATGCGAGTTTAATGAGGAGAATTCGTGTACATACACCGGTTTATATGGATATAGTCGCGTATATGTTGGTTTGAAGCCAAACAGTGGGCCAAGCTCAAGATGAATGGAGTCTGATATGGGTTTGACAGAGACCATCTAGCACAGGTTCAGGGGGAGCATATATATTCTTCTAATAATGCATTGTTGGCATTATCCTAGAAGATCTTGGTTCAAGATCATAGTGTTTTGGTTTCAGGGGGAACAGGTGCAGAAGGAGAACATGGTTGCTGGTCTGAATGATGATTGACAGATGTTGCTGATGATAGTTGTTGATAACTATCATAGTCTAGTTGTAGATATTTCGTCTCTATGTCATGTATTTCTTTTCTTATCAAGGTCATGTAACGGCCTACTTTGGTTTCCCCACTATGCCTGGGATGGATAATGTAATGTTCTTGTTTTATCTTGTGTAAACTTTTGTTGTATCCCCACTTGGTTGGGTGAATGAGTCAATCCGCATTTGGTTGGGAGATGGAAATATGTATGAGTCCTTGGTGGTAGGAAGGTCATTTATGATATATAAAGTTATGTATCTTCTTGTAGAACATCTTCTTGCATACCTTGCCTACAGTCAGGGGGAGCATGGACAGCACAGCAGAGCAGAGATTTCAGCATGAACTCAAGGGGAGCATAACCCTTTGCCTTCGGTGTCAAGGGGGGAGAATGACTTTGAGTGACTTGGGGTTGCCATAAAGTCCAAAGGGGAAGATTATTGGCATTATGACACAGGTTTGGCACTATGACAGGTGTTGTCCTTGATGGAAACTCACTCAGATGGCAGATCACTGTTTAGGCTCTCAATGAAAGAAAAAGAGATATACGCAGGTGTCCTTTGACGAAGTCGCGTATACACCCGGTATTGCTGATCAGAAGTCTCGTATGTGTATGCACGCACTTTCATGCACGAAAAAGTGCGTACGTGTGGGAAAACTTATTTTTGGTCCATGGTATTTAGTCCTTGGTATTTGGACCTATGGTTTTGGACCATAGTATCTCGTCTGAAGTGTTGAACCCAGGTATTTGGTCCAAGGTATTGATTCTTTATGGTTTTGAACCATGATATTATAAGCCCTAAGACTATAAAAGGGGAAGGAGATCATTAGGCATGGACATTGACTTGAGCATTGAATATCTGATGAAGAGCTAAATCTGAAATACTGGTCATTAGGTTATGGTGCATAGCTGGATCTGAATCAAGGAGGAACCTGAGCGCAAGAAGGATAAGTATTATTGATGGGTCAAGATCTTAAGGCTTGAATAGTAGTATCTTTGTGTGATTTTGATCTGTTATTTTTGGCGCATGACTTGATCTATAAATCTGATAATCTGGGTATAACTGATGTCTGAATAAGTGAAAAGGATGAATTATCTTTTATAGATCTATACAAAGGTTCAGCAGAGCAAAGGCGCATATACACACTGGTTCTGTAATTCAAGATAGCGTATACGCAGGTTGGCCTTAATTTAGAAGCGTATGCACGTAGGTTGTACACATTGAAGTAGCGTACGTCTCTTGTTTTAGCTACTTTTGTTTATTGCTGCAGTGGTCTGGGTTCAGAATTGGTGTCTGATTAATATTACTGTTTTTTGGGTACAGCATTCAGAGAAGTGACTATTTGATTCAGTTTTGTTTGGTGCAAAGGAGATTGGTTGATATAGATATACTTAATGTTTGATTGATGTTATTCATGGATCCAGTCTGAAAATTTATGAAACGTGGTCCCTGGAAGAAAAGAGAAGGTTGTAGCCTTCTGTAGGTCAGCACCTATGTACTAGTACCTCAACTAGTACAAGAGCTAAGGGAGTTGTAGCTCCCTTCCAGAAGAAGCTGGAGAACGAGAGAAGGTTGTAGCCTTCTGCAAGTAGCAGCCTGCGTACTGGTATAAGACTGCACCAGTACAAAATCATTGTAAAAAGAATTTTCTAATTAAAAGAAGATAGAGACGAATTGCAGCAGGTGGTTTTCACCCACATTGGGTTTCCACCTTATATCTTTGTGTCCATGTGTGTGATGATTTGTTTTGTTTTACTGCTCATGTTTACTGTTCTTATGATTAATGAAGTCCTGATGCACTGATTAAAGATCAACAATTAATGAATCTTAAGTTTTCTGATATACGCTGGTTTCTTTAGACACAATAGCGTAGATACGCTATTTCCCATAGCTGAAGTAGTTTATACAAATATGATTGTGAAATGAAAAATAATTGATTTGATAATACTGATTCACCCCCCCCCCTCTCCGTATTATTTCCAACACACACGACCCAAAATTTTATCTCCCATACACAGCAATAACATTCAACTCCCACAGACATTGAACTCAGCGCTCAAAATTTAAACTCAACCCCACATAAGATGGATAATTCATGAAGGTAAAATCATCCAACAAGAATGGCATTCAAACCCTTCATAAATATTTTTCTCGACCCTCCTAGATGGAACACTTTCGACCTTCTAACCAAAGAAGGAAATTGGCCTTGAGTCGGATCAAACTTGACCTACAAAGAAGATAAGCCCTCATCCTGATATGAGAGAAGGAACTCTGCCTCTTGGAAGGTATGAACTTGGTCCCCTATAATCAAGCCATCTCCTCCAGTGAATGGCCATGCAGAATGAGAATATACTCAACATGTTAAAGAGAATAGAGAATGCCAAAATACTAACTATAAAATCAACTCATAACACTTCCAAAACTGCTCCATTTCTACCAAAGTCTTCATCCCCATCAACAATGAAGTGCAATGTTGGAACCTGATTGATTCTGCTCAAATAATAGCTAAGGTGTATAGTTTCAACCCCGAACCAGCGACCAGAATGAGGGTTTCCAAAACAATAGACTCTCTTCTCAAAATCTTTCCAAAAATCTATTTTTCAAGTGATCAAATGCAAGAATGAGGAGAGACTCCCCATTTACCCTTTTTATAACTTACTTGACCCTTTTTTCACCCTTTTATCTTTTATTTTAATAAAATCACTTTAGTGGGTTTTCTCACTTTATAATTTAAAAGTGGTTTTTCATTAGCCTAGGACCCATGTCCCCTTTTCTCCACTTTAGCTTTTATAAAGTATTCTGTTAGCCGAATTGTGTTCCCTTGATTAATTTTTCTCGTCCTAGCCTACGAGAACTTAATTAGGCTAGTGAAATGTTCTCCTTATGTCTCTTAAGCGAATGGGAACATTACACTCTACTTCTTCTAATGAATGGATTATTGATTCAAGATCTTATCATATGGCTAAGGATAAATCCATTTTTCTACTCTTAGTGATTATAACACTAAGAAAATATTTGTTAATGATGATAGATCTATTAGTGTTGTAGGTATTGGAACAATTCAAGTAGATAATGTTCATTTTAATGATGTATTATGTGTTTTAAGTCTATCTTGCAACCTTATATTAGTATATCAGATCACTCATTCAGATGAAGGTAAAATAATAGAATTTTCACCTCACCAAGTTGTAATTAAGGATTTAAAAGATCACAATCATGTCCTTGTCACTCGAATAGTTGATGTTATTACCTAGTATACAAGTTTGACAACTTTAGGTCATCATCTAAAGTTCCCTCTGTTTTTATTACTCATAGTGATAACTTGAGCAAACTTTGGCATGAGTGATTTGTTCATCTAAAATATTGCTCACTACAACAACTACGTAATAAAAATATTGCGATTGTTCTTCCTCTCATATCTTGCCGAAATTATGTTTGTGTGAGTTGTGTTCTCAACAGATATCATCAAGACAGTTTGGACAGATCTACCTCTTGGCACACCTGAATCCCTTTGCAACTTGTTCACAATTAATTATGTGATCTTCTTTTTTCTCCTTCCTTCTCTAGGTTCCAGTACTTCTTAACTTTCATTAATGACTTTTCTAGAAACACTTGGATTTATTTATTAAAACTTAAGAGAAGATTTTTTGACTTGTTCTTGGCATACAAGGCCCTTGTAGAAAAATAATATGGACATCAACTACAAATGTTAAGAACAGAGAATGAGGTGAATATGTCAACAATAAATTCACAACTTACTGCATTGCGCAGGCCATTCAAAAGCAACATCTTGGTTCCATATGCACCACAAAAAAATGGTGTTGTTGAAATAAAGAATCATACATTAAATAAAATTCCTAGTTATATGATTCAATCTAAGAGATTAAGTCTTCATTACTGGGCGGAAGTAATCAACTGTGCAAATTACATAGTAGATCGCACTCCCACATAGGCTTTAAGTAATATAACATTGGAAGAAGCATGGACTAACATTAAGCCACTTCCATATCTTTGGTAATGTAGCATGGGCTCACATTCCTGATGAAAAAGGAAAGATTTACAGCCTAAAAGTAAGAAGTGTATTTTTGTTGGATATTCTAAAGATGTAAAAGGTTATAGAATTCTTCAACCTCACTCCAATGAAATAATCATTAGAAGAGATGTTAAATTTGATGAAAATATCTTGGCTTGCGAGTTTAATTTTGTGGTTGTTCCCTCTTCAGCCTACAATACATATTTGGAATTTACGCACCTTCTCTTCCTCTTTTAGTTTCTTCTTCAAATGATGACACTGAGGATGAACATCCACCTACGTCTACTCACATTTCTCCATATGAATCCATTGGAAATGAACCTGCACCAACACTAAAGGTTCCCAAATGGGTATTTTCAACACATGAAGCAACTCCTTACCTTGTCGGTAATCCTATAGATCAATGTCATACTTTTTCATAGTTCCAATGAGCCTCCTCTCTTTTGGCTCAGTTTTCAAAGACTCGTGATCTAGAAATGTTTGCAAAACCTTCAAGCCATCCATATTGGGAAACAACAATGAATTGAGAATATCATTCCTAGATGGTAAGCGAGGAACTTGTACCTCTTCCAAAAGGAAGAAAACTTGTCAGATGTAAATGGGTATACAGAACTAAGTATGCATCATATGGAAGTGTTGAAAGACATAAGGCTTGATTAGTTGCTAAAGGATTCTCTCAAGTTGAAGGAATTAACTATAATGAAACCTTTTCCCCCGTCACCAAAATGAATTCCATCTACCTTGTTCTAGCCCTTGTTGCCTCACGTGGATGGGAGGTCCATCATATGGATGTCAAATCCTCCTTGCATGGGGATCTTCAAGAAGAAATTTACATGGAGCAACCTCCTAGATATGTTCAAAGTGACTACAACCTTGTTTTCCACTTAATAAATCTCCCTATGGTCTTACACAAGCTCCTAAAGCTTCATATGCAAAAATGGATAACTTTATTCTTGAGACTGGCTTCTTTAGATGTCATTTTGACCCTAATGTCTACATCAAGAAAGTAGGAAGCCACATCATAATCCTTGTTATTTATAATGACTTAAACTCAAGAAAACTTTGACGTTATAAGTGGAAGATAATTGCCACTAATTGAGGCTCTTAAAGAAAACACCCCTATGGATGTTACCAAATTATTCTCCTAACCCTAAATTGTAGAGGGCTAGCCAATTCCTCAAAAAAATTGGCCTTAAATAGGCTAATTGAGGTTCATAACCTTTTTTGAAAGACCTTATAATAGATGGGGAGAAGGTTATTAAAAACTTGTCTAAGATTTTAGGGTTTGGGACTTTAGGTCTATTGACACTATACAAAGAATCTCCAGGGAAAACATCATTAGATGGAAAAAGGGTCATTTTCTCTTTCTAATACATGGCCTTTTATATCACATCTAGGAATTGTCCTTTTTCCTTATAACTAGGGAAAGAAATTACTTGCTTAAATATATACGGGCCTTACTCAAATAGGCTAGAATATTGGGAAAATGTCTTCATAAGAGATTGGACTAGCAGAGGTCTAGTGGTAATTGGAGGAGACCTTAATTGCTAAAAGGATTTTTTTAATCTTAGAAGTATTTCTAGATGTAGTTAGAATTATTCAATAGGTCTCTTCACCTGGGGATTTTGATCACAAATCATGTGCTTTTGGAGGTGGTCCTAAATCAAGGCAAGTCACCTAGCCCCTTCAAATTGAATCTTGAATGGTTAAAGGATTATGCTTTTTCTTAATAAGGAAAGAGAATTGTGAATGCCTTTCAATAATTCTTTTGATGAATGATCAAAGAGATTTAGAATAGTCGGTGAAGGAGCGCGTTGTTAAGGTGCTTCGTAAGCAAAGGTCACCAGTTCTAGTCTCGCCAATACCAAAAATCCAGCATGGTTTCCGCTGGTGCGGCTCAGGTCAGGTGTGATTCCCGGGTGACTTTAATGGCTTAGACGCCCCTGAGTCGTGGCCTCTCAGCCACAGGGTAAGACTGATTTTCAGGATTCACCCACTTATCAACCAAAAAAAAAATACTTTTGATGAATCAACTCCCATATAATCTATTCAAAGCCTAAAAAGTGTTAAAAGCACTACAATTGTCTTGTGGAGGAAAATATAAGGATTATAGAATATTAAAGGAATTAAAGAAACCCTAGCCACTTGTTACATCAAAGAAGGTTTTGGATTCCTAATAGAAATTTAGAAAGAGGAGAAGACAAAACAATCCTAAGTCAAAAAAGGAAAATACTATTGATGGAGAGAGAATGGAGGTTTTATAGTTGGGTTATCCAATTGTAGGCAAGCGATAAGAATACATAATTTTTCACATATATGCTAACTACAACAAACATACTAATTATCTTAGGAGGACAAAAAAAGAGGATGGATCCATGGCAAAATGTATCTCTAAAATGGCTTCTAAAAGAGTAAATAATTTGTATTCACTCTTCAAAGAGGACTCTATGTAACCATAGCAATTGTAATCATATTGGCATCCTACTTACCAAACTTTGTCAATTTGAAAGATAGCCAAGAGTTAATGGAAATGGTTGGAAAAGAGGAATTTATTTGGATGCTCCAAAACTTTCAAAAAGATAAAATCCCAGGCTTAGATGGTCTCCCTATTGAATTCAATTCTAGGTTGCTTTGACTTCATTGAAGACAATCTCCACAAACTAGTTGAGGTATCTAGAACCATAGGGAAAACTTTGGTAACTTTTAGCATAGCTTTCATAGTTCTAATATCTAAGACTATTAACCCCTCACACTTTGAGAACTTCATACATATTTCTATGTGCAATTATATTTGCGAAGTTCTCTTTAAAATCATAGTCAAAAGGATGAAAGGAATTCTTTCACATCAGATCTCTTCAAAACAATTTTGTTTCTTTAAAGAGCGATAAATTCATGATGTTGTGAGGGTAGCACAAGAGGGTTTTCACTCAATTGAGACAAAGAATTTAAGGCTATATTGGCTAAAACAAACCTCTCTAAGTTGGCTCTTCATTAGACCCATCCTTAATTATTTGGGTTTTTGTATGATTTCATGACCTAGATAATGAGTTGTATAACTTCAATCTTCTTTCCAATATTTATTAATCATTACGGGAATTTTTAGGTAAAAAATGGCTTCAAAGCAAAAAAAATGTACTAACAAATTTAAATTTAAAAAAACCAATAGGATTTAAGATAATGAAATCATCCCCAAGGTAAATATATTGGAGGGAAAAGAAGAAAACTACTTTTTGAATTGCATTTTAGACTTATCTCCTTATAGGTTTACTCAAATGTCAAGTGTAAACACTTGTTGTATTCGTAATTAAATTCCACATCCAAATGAGTACCCACTATGCATACTTCTGAGTAGACCCACGTCGAAAAAAATAAAATACATGCAAAAGATGTGTTGAGTACTCCACTTGGACATGTTTTTTCATGTAATTTCACATTTTTTCAATTTGGGTCTACTCAAAAGTATGTTGAGTGGTTACTCGTCGGATGTGAAATTTAAATATGTGTCCAACGAATCCCTACACTTACATTTAAATAAACTATGAAGAGATAACTCAAAAATACAATAAATAAATAAGTAGTTTCATTTCCCTTTCTTTAAAAAATCATAACTCTTATCTTATAATTTTAACTACCAGCATAGATCCATCTTTATTGTGGATCTATGCCAAGAAGCATCAAATATTTTTTCACTCTTAGTTGGCATATCAAGATATTTGATCCCTCTGCACGCCTAGGATCCAGAGTAAAAATGGAAGTAGATCCAAAGTAAAGATGGATCTATGATGGTTTAATTTCCCCCTTTAAATAGGCTACATTCCACTTCGAATACCATTGATTCTCCATACCATGGGTCAATACCATATGCCATCTTTATTTTTATTAATATTAGTATTAGAGTTAATATTTTTTTGCATGGTATTAATAATAATTTGGCCCATGGTATTTGGCCTATAGGCTTCACCCAAATAAAACCTCTTTTTTGAGTGTTTGAATATAAAGTGAATTATGCAATAAATATAAAAAAATGTTTTATTTATTTTATATTTTTATTAATTTACCATACATATTTTATAAATATGGTATTTGGCCCATGGTATTAAAATGGTATTTGGCCAATAGGCTTCCCCTAAATAAAACATTTTTGAGTATTCTTTAAATATAAAGAGGTTTATGGAGTAAATATAAAAAGAGGTTTTTATTTATTTACCATAACTCTAGTTTATTTTTATTTTTATTTATTTACCATACTTTTGGAATAAGTATAAAAAGAGGTTTTATTTACCATATCATACCTCTAATTTATTTATATTTTTATTTAACATACTTATTTTTTGAGTGTTCATAAACCACTTTATATTTTAAAATTATATTGTGTTTATACATAACAATAATAATTAGATTGATTTCTAAATAGGCCCGACATTAGATTACATGAGATTTACCCCCATACTGCTAGGCGCAATTATTTTATTATTTTCCTTAGGAAACCCATCTTAGACCCAGAATATCCCTAATGTAGGCCACACCTCCTTTCTTCAATCAAATAAGGTTGTCCTCTCTCCCCCTACTATTTCTTACCAGTGCACAAGACCTCAATAAATCAATAAAGGTAGCCTCAAGCTATGGAAATTCATAAGGTGTAAACATGGGCGTGTGTTGCAATATCATACACCTTTTTGTAGATGATATTCTAATATTCTGTGAGAGATACAAGAAAATGATTAAGAAACTCTATGAGATCATTAATCTCTTCTACGTAGTAACTGGTATGAAGATAAATGCTACCAAACCTACAATCTCCTCATGGGGATTCGTTAAGTATGAAAAAACTCAATTCTCCCAAGATTTTCTAGACCAATTTGTGGAATTAGATAATGGAATGAAATATCTTGGCTTCCATTGAAACGAAAATCGATACCATAAAGGTGATTGATAGTGTCTAATACTCGAGGTTGAGAAAAAATTAAAGACCTGGTCCAATAGATGGCTCTCTAGAGGTGGTAGATTGATTTCTCATCAAAGTGGTCCTTAAATCCATTCCAGTCTACTAGATGTCCATTGATTGGTTTCTAAAAGAAGTCCTAGGAAAAATCAAGCAACTATGTTTTACATTCATTTGCTTTAGATAGGTACATAAAAAGGGGGCAGTATTAGCCTTAAGAACATTTATCTTTTCTCAAATGCTCTTGCAACAAAAAATGTTTGGAGACTAGTATAACAAACTAGACTTTGGGCACAAGTAATCAAAAACAACTATATTGTCCCAAACTCTATAGAGGAATCAATCAAAAATCTAAACAGAAATATTCATAACACTCCAATTTTTTGGAAAGACATCTATCAGCATTCCATATAATTGGAAACTAGTTGGTGTGGAGAATTGGGAAGAGAGATAGTCCAAGTTGGTTTATCTCCTTGGATTGGAAGTAAAGGAGGCTATAAGCACCCATCTCATCTAGTTATGGATTTGAAAAGAATAGGTTATCACACATTGAGGCAACCACAAGAAGGAGAAAACCAAAGGAAAGCAGCAGTAATGGCTACCTTAGGATGAGATTGATATCAAAGTGGAGGATGTTGCATTTAGGAAAATTATACATGAATTCTACGAACTTGTTTCATGAAAATAAAAAAATGAACTTGTTTCACGAGTCTAAAGAACGATATAAAAGAAAAACAGACAAACAAACAAAACTAATATAGCCTCTAAACCCAATTGGAAACTATGAACAAAGATTAGGGTACAAAGCACTAACTATTGAGGGTAATGAAATCATATGGAAGTGGTGGTTGAGACTTCTCTAAAAGATCAAATGTCTAGCCAAATCTAAAATATCCATGTGGCTCTTACTGAATAATAAAACCAACTTAGGATATCTTTGCAAGATGAATTTTAAACGAACTCCCATCCTATTATATCTTGTGTTTTTACTCTATAAGTTTAGCATGAGTCAAATCAATTGATTGGACTAAACAAGTTGTGGCAAGGGAACTCCATTGAAGAAGTTCTCAAAACCCACACATGAACAAGGAAACAAAGAGGTATAGATCTCTTATTATAACCATAACTTGAGTATTGTCACGCAAAACTCCAAACTCTTTGAGGAAATGAATGCATGTCCATTGAAATGTGCCATACAAAGTTTGAATATTCTTTCTACCTTTTCTGATTTAAAGAAGCGTGCTCAATAAAACATACCTATGAAGAAGAAATAAACAAAGAAATGCCATACACTTTGTTTGATGGTACCTCTCAAGGAACTCCCCTTAGAGGGGATTGGGGGATCTTACATATTTCCCCTAACCATCGTACCTCTATTAAGGCTTGAATCAACAATGACACAAACAATTTTTGTGAAATAATTACACTAAAACCTGTGTTAATGCTAGCTCAAGAATTATAGTTTTTCACATTCAAAACTATGGATATTCTTTGCTTGTTATATAATGGATTAAAGGTGAATACAACTTGCAAAATTTCACTTTGCAACATTTATTGCATGACATCCTAAACATTAAATAAGCTCTCTCATATCATTTTTACATGTCTACAAGGATAAGAACTAGGAAGCAAATTTGTTATACAAGGAAGGAGTTGAATTGGATCTTACATCTTTCCCCTAACCATCATACCTCTGTTAAGGCTTGAATCAACAATGACACAAACAACTTTTGTAAAATAATTACACTAAAACCTATGTTAATGCTAGCTCAAGAAATATAGTTTTTCACATTCAAAACTATAGATATTCTTTGCTTGTTATATAATGGATTAAAGGTGAACACAACTTGCAAAATTTCACTTTGCAACCTTTATTCCATGAAATCCTAAACATTAAATAAGCTCTCTCATATCATTTTTACATGTCTACAAGGATAAGAACTAGGAAGCAAATTTGTTATAAATGGAAGGAGTTGAATTGCAAAAAGAAATCTAGAAGATGGTTGAAAGCGGCTCAACGCACTCGTTTAAATATCTTCATAATATATAATTGTAATATTTTAATTTATTTAAAGTTTATGGACTTGCACCTTTTTCCAAAAAACTAGATGATCTATTCCATGTATATTGCAAAAAAAAAATGAAAACTTTGTATAAGCCCATTTTACCAATTGAAACAACTAATTAGGATGGTTCTTTTTTATGAGGAATTTATTGATTTTCATAGTATATACATTCAAAGGAAAGGCTCAAAGACTTAAGTTATAAGCCTATGAAAACAAATTTAAAGTTTACCAGCATCTATTTATTTTTGTAATTTTCATAGAATTAAAATTACTTAGACTTCTTTCATTCTGTATATATGTTTATGAACTTTTTCATATATATATATAGTGAATGAGTGAAAGAAGTCTAGCAATTTTAATTTTAATTATGTAAGGAAAATTATATTCATAAGCGTTGGTAAGCATCTCAATTTATATATATAATTTTTTAAAAATGGCTTTTAAAGTTTTTTTCTTATATAACTTTTCTTATCATCTTTTTATATTTAACATATATATATATATATATATATATATATGAGTTTGAGTGGATCTAATGGTTAAGAACCTATGTTAAGTTATGAGCTATAATCTAAAGTGGGTAGGGTATGTACACCATCATAAATTAGCAACCAAATAGTTGCACACATGTGGGTTCTTTGTCCCTCCAACAAGTGGGCCTTATACATCAATTTGTTGTCTAGCTTGGTTGTGACCTTAAAATTATTTTATTATCCAAGTGGTTGGCATAATGGGATATTATCCCCTCCAAACAATTTCAAACCCCAGAATGAGACATCTTTGGCCCATTGTGATAAGGCTCATGAAGTAGGGTCCCTCTTGTGGAATCTCAACTCTTGTTGAGTCATAAATTCCTGGTATATCTAGTTTATATGTTGTTTGATATACTCTTGATGTTATAGTAGCAAACACTAGGTCTGGTCTTAAGCTTCACCTAGATTACTCCAACAAGTTATCAATTCACCATGGTTAAAGGGAATATATATATCCATACTTTTTTAATTTAGTTTTCCATCAGTTCTTTTAATTATTTTATATTAACTATTTTAATTAAAAATGTTTGATTTTTTTCCAATTTTTTAAAATTCATTTTTCCCTTAATTTTACAATTTTGAATCTAAATCAACATTAAAAAACAGTGTTGCAAGTAGCACTACATTTTGATCCTAGTGTTGGTTTTGAAATTTTGGTTCATAATGGCACCAATTATCATGCCATCGTATCAAACAAGTTGTAATTTGAATTTTGAAATAAAAAAAGAGGATGATACTAGCCACACCACTTTTTGAATCACAAATCAATTTTAATATTTTGTTTGTGATCATACACATCGTTAAGACCATGACTTCAAAAGCAACATAATTTTAAGCAATAGAAAAAGGGATTTCTACTAGTAGAACCTCACCCATTCTCACTTTAGGGGTCAATTATAAGGTTTTCATTTGCAATGATATTAATTGTCAAGACAGTGAGCAAGTTATAATTTTAACCTAAAAAAGGAGATGATTCTAGGAGTACCACTTTTCAATTCAAACATTGATTACCTTTTTTAATTACAACTTTACAGAGATTTAAGATCATGTTGGCAAAAGGTTGTAATTTTATCCTTGAAAAAAAGGTGCTTTTGGTAACACCAATTCTCGTCAAATCAATAAATATGTTTAAACAAGTATCAAAA
The DNA here is from genome assembly GCA_031772625.1 of Pinus tabuliformis. Classification (NCBI taxonomy): domain Eukaryota; kingdom Viridiplantae; phylum Streptophyta; class Pinopsida; order Pinales; family Pinaceae; genus Pinus; species Pinus tabuliformis. Next base: position 1,495,585,319 of record CM062804.1, on the reverse strand, counting down.
CTTGAAACATGACTGATATTCTACATCAACAATTGTTTATTGACAAGTCCATCCAAAATTTATGTGAGTTCAGTTAATGTGTTGTATAGAAAGTTAGTGATTTGAGAGCTATAAAAGGCATATTATAGAATTTTCTTCTTTTGAGAAGTGCGATGCATATTTTAAGAAATGGATGATTCATATTAACAAGATGAAACAAGCTTGTATATCTAACTTCAAAAGACTTCTCTGTGAAGCACTACTAATAACTACACATGCATAGTGCTCCTTTGAGTTCAAAATGCTTTGTCCTATGGGTGATAACCATGATGAAATTAGTAAGCATGACAGGGAACTGACTCATATTTAACCTAAAATGATAAAAATGATACCAGTGCATATGAGCCTTGGTTGTTATGATTTCATCACTAAATGTAAGTCATTCTAACCCTTCTCCTACCAACTTATAGGAAAAACACCCTACAACACTTTTTTATTCATCTATTGTCTTACATCAAAAACTTTAAACACTTGTGACAATTCTTCCACTATTGATTCATGAACACCCAATCCAACACCCTTCATCAATAGGAATCACATCCTACAACTTTAATTTAACCAACACTAAATTATTTGTCATCCACATCTCAATATCTTAATCATCATAATCAAAGGCATTCTTATCCTCCATCTATGTATTGAAATATCTCTTGGTATGCTAGCAATTCTTTTTTACAAACGTTTAGTGAAAAGGCATAAAAAGAAAAATATTAGATTAGTATCCACTACCTAAAGTATTGTGTATGCATCCGTTGTGTGGAGATTTTAGTTTCTTAAAGATTGTTATGCTCCAAAATTTAACTTAATATTATAATTGTAATATCTCCTATTTTGAACCCTGATCCCTTGCACTCAAGATTGCTTGAAATATCAAATTATTTTTACTAATACATAGAGAACTTTAAGAAAATTGATTTCCAAAGCATGTTTCAAAAAAAATCAAAGAAAGTTCTATTATAGTGCATCCATGTCCAAGAATTTTGCACAACTATTATTTGCTTTTTGTGATTTGTTTATCGTTTCGCTCTCAAATTGAACTATGTTATTCTACCTTTAAATTATTATAGATTTGTTTTGCCTTTGATTCGATGTGAATCTATTTAGGGTATTTTGGGGGTGTTTTCGTATTGTTTTCATGAGTTGCAACAAGGGAAAAAATAGGGTTGTTCCTTCATTATCTCTCTTAAATATGTTCTCTCTCAAAATTTTAACATTGTTTCTCCAAAAAATTTGACATTGTTGTCACAAGAAATGTATTATTTAGCCCAATTTACATTTTCTTATGGAATGGTACATATTCCATTTACTATAGGTTTTATCTTCTTTTTTGACATGTGGTCATTTATTTCTATAGTGTTTTGGACTTGTGCTTTAGTTTATTTTCTTGGAACACCAATGTTAGGTTTTTCTATACCCTACTAATAGTGTGATTTTTTTGGTTAGGGCATGTACAAACATGTTTTTTGCATGACTTTCAAAAAAAAAATGTCGATCCATCCTGAAAATTGTTTAGTCATTTGTATTTGACTTGATTCTACAATAGGATTGAATTTTTCAACTCTTCCATTTCAAATCTTATTTGAGCTAAATTTCTTAGTTCAAAAGTAACCATTTCAACCCTTGCCCATGAATTTATTTGTTAATGTAGTATTCCTTTTTATGGGATCCTTGCAATATGTGTGCATTGCTTAGGCATTCTACAATGTTTCCCACTATATTGAATTATGCACTATACCTTTATTTTTCCAACATATACTCTTGTGAAGAATAAATGGCTCTTCAAAAACTAGATTCAAATTACAAGAAGATGACAAGGATTCATTACAAAATGAGACAAAATGTTAAGAGCCACTATAAAGATAATGGTAAACTTATGATTTTCAAAGAAATTTGTAACATTGAGGCATTATCGCATTATCTACACTTATTGAATTCCAAATACCAAAAAAAATGATTCTCTTTTCAAATGCATTAGAATTAAATATTTAATATTTACTCCTCTTGAATATTGTTGAACATTTAGTATTCAATTAAAAATAATCTTAAAAAATTGACAATTATAATTATAATTATAATTACCATGTTTGAACACATGCTATAATTTTTTAATATCATTATTATTTACAATAATTTTGAATATTTCATCAATCCAATCTTTTATTAAAATTTACAATCTTCACAGTAATTATAAAAATGCAATTTGAAACAATCTATATAGCCACTCTTATTTCACTCCAAACATCATAGCCCAGAACAACATATGTTATTCAGACTGCAGCCAACCCAACACAAGGTCAAAGAAATAGCTTTACTCCAATTACCACAAAGTTTCCTTTAGCTACTTATTACTCTCATTGTCATTCTACTCTTACTTTTGGTTTTATGTAAACATACTTTACAAACTCGACCAAGTCTATCTGGCCTTGCAGGTCTACCTTGGCTGTCGTACAAGAGGGATCTAATCAGCGTTTCTCAGCCTCATTTGCCCACCAAGTTACCCCAGGAGTATGACTTATGAGTCAACCAAATCAATTCTCTATTCAGTTAGAGACTTGTCTATATCTGGTAAATTTTTCATCCATCGTTTGAATTATTTTTTAATGTGGAAATAGATTAACACCTTTCAGAATTCTCAGGAGCACCTAAAATTCTCTAAAAGCAACTAAAATTTTGGAACTGGAAAGCCTGACCGGGATTTCCAAAAATTTCCGCTATTTTGTGAAAATCACGCCAGAAAAACAATTCTGGGGCAAGTTAAAATCGCGCCAGATAAACCATTGTTGGGCAAAGTCGTGGCCTGTTTAGGCTAAGTTTTTAGTTAGTCTACTCCGCTCCCGAACGTCTCGCGTCAAAACTCAAGGTTTAGTATGTCAACTCCCGAAACTCGCCGAGGTTTTTTATGTGGGGGAGAGGAGGAATTTAACTGCATCTTTTATGTTTTTACTTACCAAGTCAACTCCGAAGTCTTGTTGAGAGACTACTCTTGATTCTCTGGGCATGTGTCGAGTTTGGTAAACTTCACTGTAAACACTCCGACATTCAATCCACTTTTCAACAGAATATTATGCAAGTCAAGCAATCTACAGACCAATTCCCTGCCTGTCAAATGTTTCTTAGAACAAACCATCACAGGAGAACATGTGGAACACTTTGAAACATATTTTTCAGGACTTCAACTACATTAGTAAAATAATTTAATTGACTCATTCACCATCTGCAATAAAGATATCAGATTCGATTGTGTTGCATTATAATTAGACGTGTTCGGACAAATGAAGGAATTATACTTGTATTATACATGCATGTAAAGCGACCCCAGGCCAAATGGATTTTTTAACTCTGTCAGTGAAGGTAGTTATGTCCTAACGCAATATGGATTAATGGTATTTAGTTTGTCTTAAATAAACTTGAAGCTCTCTGAAATCATAAAGCTTCCACATCTGTGTTGCCCTTGTGGCAACCTGTATGTATGCTATAGCATGTAAATTGGCACATTGCTGCTTTAAACCAGTAAGATATAGCAAATAGCAGCTCCTAGTGCCTCCGGTTTCTCTATTTTACACTCAAGGCAACTTGCCCAAAAGAATCTTTGCCATCCCCAACTAGTTTGCATTTCAAGAACATTACTTATGCTCTAAATTGCAAATCTACTCAGGCCAATCTTTATGAACACAGTCAATCAATGCCGGTACCCAATATGCTATAACTTCATCACAGCGGCAACATACTGGATGAAGTAAAAAACCCCTTCCTTTATGACTCGTTGCTATGATCTCTCATTTATGAGAGTAATTTCTCGAGGGAGCTTATAATAAGCAGCAAAGTTGCATTTCAGCCCTAAGCTTCACCATCTCAAAACTAAAATTGTTGTGGATAATCGAATATAAACGAAGTGAAAAAGAGGGAAACTAATATCCTCCCAAACATTGACAGCCCTCAAAACTAACATCATGTCCCGGGCCCAAGGAACTATCTAAACAAGCCATTTTCCTGTTTGAGATTTGCAGCCGACCCTTCCAATTTTCAATTTTACATCAATGAGTTAACAAGGTTTTGTGTACAGCTGCCTATTGTTTGTGTTGCCCTGTAGTTACAGGAAAATCCCTTTCATTCTCTCTACGGTAAAGAAGCGCTGAAGCTTCAAGCCTGTTAAGCAAGCAGAGATATAAATGTTAGTGACTCTAGGCCCTAAGAAACTATCAGCGGACCAAGCACTTCAACAACAATAAACAATTAAGCCACGTCTAAGAGCAAATACCAGCCAGTACAAACAACATGTCGCCCTGTTGCCAATCCCCAGTTTACCTGTAGCATGAGCAAAACATAAAGACAATATTCCTTGACATGTAAAGCTTGATAGGTTATACAAGAACTATGGAATATTTTAGTAATATCCCTTAATAGTAACATACATACCTTGTTAGTTCCAAGGGAAATGGCTACAACATGTGTAACATGTTCATCAATTTGAGTTGTGCATTCAGCACCAAATTTTTCCGCTAACCGCCATAAAGGGTTCAGATGGGGTTGAGTTTCTTCCATAGGAAATACCCTGCTGAAAATTATTCTGCAACCCTTAAGAACCCTGCGTTGTTTAGTTGCCAAAAGATCACGGACATCTACTTCAAATAACAGTTTTTTTGAGAAAAAATCATGGTGTATTTGTTCAATAACCTGTTTTACATCATAGATGTTTAAGAGTTAGTACCAGGCTACCAAACTGTCAATACACGTTTATTCTTGCAAGTAGTTAAAGTTCAGGATAGCATCTAACCCGTAAAGTAGATGCCAGCATTCCATCTTCCGGCCTCTCATCATGATCAATCTCAAACAGAGAGGGCCCTGCCAGTCCAAATTGACGTCGACTACATGGGAAGTATGTGTATCTGTATATCACAGGTTCTCATGTTTAAGAATGAAAAACAGTATTGCCCTGGACCTTGAGAACAAAATGAACCATAATAATTGTGAGCTTAAACTTTACCTCTCAACCACAATCAAATTGAGTCTGTGATGAGGCCACATCTTTTCCGTGTCATCAATAACAATTGCTGAAGACTCCATACCCATTACCCCATCCAAGTCTTTGCTTTTGGGAGATATTCCTAACCCACTCACATCAGCCTCATCACCCTTAGAAGTTATACGTCCTGCAAATAGTTCTCCTGTGGGATCGAGCACTTTTGTCATCTCTGTGGCATAGACTCTCTTACCCATTGTGTAAACATGTAGCTCATACAACTTGCTTGCCTATAACAAACACAACAACAATAAAAAGACTTCAAGCCAAACAACTTCACACTGCAAAGTGACAGACAACTCATTGCTTGATTCCAAAGAGTTGCAATCCAACAAATGACAACCCTATCTAGAAAAATTCCGAATGCCATATTGAGAATATAACAGAAATGGAAAGAAGTTATAGTTTATTTTTCAATCAACAAAACACTCACCCTATCCAAAAACTGCCAAATCCCTGGACGCAATTTTGTCCACATTCTAATATGTGGTAAGTGAAAAAGATGACGATGAGGACCCTCTCGATCTTTCTCCTCTTTTGTCTTTAATATTTCTTCGTGGACTGGCTCAATATCTGAAAACTGCCAAACGGGAAAATTTACCAACTAGATATTTATCCATAGCTGTAAAGCTCAATCACAAAGATACAGCTAGTATAGGAGACCCATTCATATTGAATTTTGATGTGCCATTTTGTTTATAATTTTATTATCCTCTTCTACATATAAACCATAAATCCCTAAACATCGAAAGCCAAAAACAAAAGATAGTCTCGTTTTTAACTACCATTGCTGAATTGAGAAGAGTATGGTCGAGATCCAGAACAAGGCTGAGCTTTCTTGCATTTAACATTTTGTTTTGTTCTTTGATTCTCCTCCTTTCTTGCTGAATAGCAGTTATTTGTTTCTCATTCAATCCTTCAACTAAATGTTCCATGGCAACAAAAGAATTATCCAAATTTGCTGTACAATTCATTGTACTTGGATCTGGCAAGCATTGCACCGAAGGGAGATTAACAATGCCAGGATCATTTACTGCTAGATTACCATCCTTTTTATCCCTCAATGAAATTTGGGATCCTTCAATTGCTTTGCTTTCTCTGTTTAACTGGCCAACCAAAAGTTGGGGATCCTCCTTTGCTCTTCCAAACTTGGGAGACAGTCTGGGCAAATTGAAATGAGAGCATCCCAACCCATTTGTTATGCTTGGACACTTTTCTCTGAAGCATGGAGCAGTATTACGCAAGGTCTGTTTTTCTGTTGTTGGTGCTACTGAGGTGGTGGTCGATTGGCCCAGAGTCATGCAGACATCTCTGCTAATTGGAAGACACAACACGTTACTTCTATACTCCTTTGAATTGTGTTTCACTGAGCTCTCAAAATCTTCAATTTTGGTGCCATTAGGAACCTGGGAGGGCAAATGGAGAAAATTCTTCAGAAAAAATGTCATAATTATTTTCTATTTGTGTCTAGTATAAACGTGAAATCCAGAAAACAATAAAAAACTTTTTTGAATAAATTATAACTCCCGGAGAATAGCTAGATAATACAAAATAGATCTATGTTACTAGAAACCACACCTATGGGGTGTGTTTCTGGCAGAAACCCTTTTAGAAACTGAAACCACACCAGAAACCCATTTTTGGCATATGTTTGCCATATCTAGACAGAAAATTTGTTTCTCGAGAAATGATCACCATTTCTGCTAATGTTTCCCACAGGTTTCTGGCCTACGAGAAATGACCAACACAAAAGGCCCTAGTTTTCTGTTATTAAATTCTAAATCTCATCATCTCCATTTTGCTATACATGTGACTAATTCATCAGTATGTGAGCAAAATTGGAGTGAGTGTTCCATCATCCATCCTGTGAAGTGGACCCTTAAATTCACAAAAGATTCAAGTTTCGGTATATGTTCACTCAAATCTTCACCTTCTATATGATCTGCCTCTAGAGGTGTTGCTAGTGAATACAGACAAGATGTTAGAAGGCCATAGTTATAATACGACTGACCCTGGTCAAACCAGTGCCTCTACTTCTCACTTCAAAACAACAAACAGATGATATGGAATTGAATATTAATCTATTTGTGAACTAAATTATCATTTATTGGGGTCCATAATTGTGCAAGGTGATTCGATGTTCGTCATTCAGGCACAGATCAAGCTGATCCCTTCGAGGAACATCAGATTAAATTCCCTCCTAATCCAAACTGAATCCCTTCCAAATCAAATTTGGCAGGTTAATTTTTACCATATCAAATGGGAAATTAATGAGGAAGCAGACTATCGGGCCAAGATTGGAACAACACTTAATTAAGGAGGGGGAATTATATGTCAATGGGGTTGCTAGGGTTTGTTAGATTCCATGAAGCACTGGCTCACCATCTCTGTCCCTCTTGCATGTATAGGATGGCCCTCCTATCAAGATGGCAATGGGTTTTTCAAGGGCCGGACAAGCAGACATGATGTGATCATCTGGCTTACTCACTTCAGTCATGCTGGTGCATGGATATTAAGGGCAATGCATCACGTGGCAGTGATGTAGTTTGGTCAGCAGATGCTCTCATCATGATTTGATCTAGTTTGAAGGATTGGTTAATGTGGGATGTAATGAGCGTCTTTCCACCTCAATTCTTGAGTGCAGATTCATATAGCAGGACAACTCCACTTGCCCTCGGTCCATAAGAATCAGGGCCTTTGCAAGGAATTCTTCGGTATAAATTTAGATCCCTCATGCAAATGTTTGGCTTTCATACTAACAGGCATCCATTGGATTCTTGGTTCCTGCTTGCTATCAAGGTTGATAATGCTTTGGATCTCATCAGTTGCTATATTTCACTCAGTACTTGTAGCAGTTAAGGGAGAGGAGTTTAGTCTTCAACCAGGTCTGATATGTTCTGTTCATTGGAGTTTCTCTCTATTTAATACTGTCTCTTCTCGTCTCTCTCTGGATGCTAGCATTTCAATAGACAGAATTCTTTCCACCTCAATTCTTGAGTGCAGATTCATATAGCAGGACAACTCCACTTGCTCTCGGTCTATAGGAATCAAGGCCTTTGCAAGGACTTGTTCAGTATAAATTTAGATCCCTCATGCAAATCTTTGGCTTCCAGATTACCAGGCATCCATTGGATTCTTGGTTCCTGTTTGCTATCAAGGTTGATAATGCTTTGGATCTCATCAGTTGCTATATTCCACTCAGTACCTCATGGCAGTTAAGGGAGAGCAGTTTCATCTTCAACCTGGTCTGATATGTTCTGTTCATTGGAGTTCCTCTCTATTTAATACTGTCTCTTCTCATCTCTCTCTGTCTGGTAGCATTTCAACAGATAAAACAAAGTCCAAATAGGTTAAAAAGGTTCTGCGGAGGCAAGAAGAAGCCATTCAAGCAATATCAGTCAAATTGGTTGAAATAGAGCAGAATACAGCGATTCATAATGCCAAAGTTATGAATCTCCTTCAGACTCAGATTCAGCGTGTGGAAAACATCGAAGTGGAGTGTCGACGTCTGACATCGCTCCTGCCCCAGATGATGGGAGTTTTAACACTGGGTTCAAGGCTCAAGCAATGTAGAGGCGGGACATTCAGCACATGCGGGACACAAAGATGAATCAGTTCATCAACCCAAGGATCCAATGGAAACCAAGGACCAAGAATCCCCATACTCTGTTGGGTTGGAAGTTCAGCACAGTGTTATATGGCAATGTTATTTTATGTATTTTTACTGCTTACATTCTGAGTACTTTTGTTAAAATAGCAAGTAAAAATAGGTTGCTTAGCAGCCTTGCAGATGTGGTTGTTAGCCAGATATGAGTTTTCTGATTAAATTTGTGGTTTCACTGCCAACATTCTGCAATATGTATGTACCCCTGCTAGCTTTGGCACAGCAATTTTGACTAATATTAATTCTGTTTCGGATAAAATAGTTAAAAGAAAAACAAAAAAACTGATTTATCATCTATGAACTAAACAGCGAACATTTTGATATTGGAATTATTGCAAACTATATTATGAATATGAATCATGAAGTTGAGGATGGCCTAGTTTTGTTACAAATGAATGTCAGCTCTTCTGAATTTTATAAATTTGAATATTATTGCAAAAATTTTGTATGATGACTGTTGATAGTTAAAGGTTTTTTTTACTTGCATGTGTGTTAAAAAACAACAAAAAATATTCTTATTGCAATACATGAATTTTTTTTTCCAGTGTTGAACCGTTTCTCATTTCGTTTGGTATTTCTCATATCCAGTAACATAGAAATAGATAATGCAAGCACCATAAATAGATATCTAGAATTTGGTTGCTGAGATATATAAATCTTAGCTACCTCTCTTCTCTGTCTTCCTTGTTCCACATTTGATAACAGCATTTTGGAACTTCGATTATCAGCCATCCCTTTATCAATTTCAGTGGCAGAACTATACCATATGTTTGACACATAGGACGACTCAGTTTTATGTCTTTTATTAGAGCCCATATCATTCTGATTTCTTTCGAGTGTGGTGTCTCTCCCATCAGAATTATTGCTGTATTTATTGAATCTTGTTGAATCTTCACAAACAGTTATTTCCGATAGTTCAACCATATCACTAGCAAGTGAAGCAACAGTACTGCTTTCAGGCCAACAAGCGTGGTCAGACATGGATAGTGGCATGCTAGTACAAGGCATAGATACCTTAGACCAGTATTTAACAGGTTCAGAAGTTACTGTGGCGCTTCTACTGGTGTCCCATTTTCCCTTTCCTTTATCGAATGAGCTCAGAGAATCAGAACCAGTAAACTGCTCTTTGGTTGGGATATGTAATTGTAACTGGCTAGGTTTTTCAAGATGCCGACATAGCCTGTAACGTGAAATCGAATTGATGCCCATCTCTCCAGCAAAGAAGCTCCCTTCTAGTGGCTCTGCACCAAGCAAAACATGACTGTTGCTGGTAAAGAAATCCTGAATTTCTCCAGACATTGTTGCTTTAGTTGACTGCGTGACCTTTCGACTCATCTGAGTAACTGTGATTTCCAGTGGCAAATCACATTGTAAGTGTTGAATTTATGAATTTTGAAACATTTAATTTAGCACTAATGTTGACCATAGGATTATCAAAGAACATTTGGTAGATAAGTTCCATCCGTTAAATTGACGCCAAAAGAAGGTTCAAACACTGTTCCCTAATTGAAATCCAACGAAAGTTAGATTCATAAATACATACCACAGTCAGAATGCCCAACTTCTGATTTGAGGATATTTCCTTGACTTGAAGCAGTCATTGCTGGCCAGACAATGTTGGATTTTGAGCTGCCGAGAGCTTGTGAGATGGAATGCTTCATGTTCTCTAACTGCACAATTCATATATACCAAAATAAAAAGGAATATTAATGTGGAACAAAGTCCCAATTACAGAAAGAAATAAATTATAATATACTTTGCAAAAGAGCATTTCTGAAAAGTAAGAAATATTAGTCAACACTACCCTCTGATATGGATAAATCTTCTGACAGAATTATTTGAAAGCCTATATTACATACAAACACGGCTTACTTCTTTGATTTGTCTTGAAGTAAATTGGTCCTTCACTTCACTTGCAAGTTCCAGCAACCTGGAAAACCATCAGCCATGTCAGCTATCCTTCTAATTGAAGTTTAGCTGATGCTAGAAGACCAAATCTAACATTCATTTCATGCATTATGAACAAGTAGTGAAGTGATATTATTATTCATCAAAATTTTGAATGTATTTTCTTGATCTTCCCTATAGCTTGCAGTGTTCCGAACCTGGATGAATATATTATTAGGCCGTTGAGACTTGAACCATGGCAGTATATTGATTCATCTTCATCATTTCTTAGGCAGTATAATGTACAACTAAAACTGAGTTGCACATTATAGGGAAATGGGTACAAGTTTCAGAAATGGAAATGCGCAGCAAATGTGACCCCTCAAAAATTTGGAAACAGGGAAATGCTCATTATATTGAAACTTGGAAAGAAAGCGTTATGAATAAATGAGCAAGAACATTTAAATAACAAACATAAATGATAGCCCCAAGGGTTAGTTCAAGTGGTCTAAAGCCAGACGTGGAGTTTTTTGATATTGTTGCTAGTTGCTGCTGATCGCGGGTTTGGCTCTCTTCGATTCCCTTGGGACAAGGCCCCATCATCAGGGCCAACCATTTACCCGGTTTACCATCCACAAAATGTGGGGAAGTACTCCAAGGTTTCCTGCGTTTTCATTCCAAGTAGAAGAAAAAAAACATAAATGACAAGCAATATTCCACCATTGCTTCTATTGGGATCATCATCATTAATATCACCCTTGACTTTTTTCTCACCTTTGCCTCTACCTTGATGCTCCAAGGACATCAGCCAACACAATCCAATTTTGATCAAACAGCCTAATACAAACCTTAAAACATGAAAGAAAAGCTTAACATGTCTAAGCAATGACTTTGGCTAAAGCAAAGGGTACATTTTCGCTAAGGCCATGATAGAGGAGTTCAACAATCAACACCACCACATCAAGGTACATAAAGGGCTTGGTGCTCTTGATTAAATGTCAATCCCATACATTTATAAGCAAGAGAATCCGATGAAAACGCTGCAATCTACCAATCCTAAAAACTGTTCGGTATGTTGAATTTTGAATGAATATGAAATTCTACTATCTCTATATGTAGACCAATGAGGTTGGAACCACTCTCAAACATCCTAAAACAAATAATGCTAATGTTTTAAAGTAAAAGTTGACAATTTCCTTTATTTTCCATTCATTTTTATCCTTTTATTTTAGGAATTTAACATTACAATTAATCGAAAAAAATTAGGTCAAACTTAGTCAACCCAAATACAAATAGGCAGATTTAGTGCTCAAAACATGTTCTATAGACCCTGGTATGGCCCAGAAACACATTTCTGGTCATTCAAAACACATTACCCAACTTGAGACACATTCTTATGGCTGGAAACACATTTAAAGGCTGTACCACACATATTTCCTCACTTCCGTACAGAAACAGGCCTTGTACAGCCCTGTAATATACATTCCCTGCAAGTTGCAACGTAGATCTAAAATAACTATAATAGGACCATGTCACAAAGTTCGCCAAACTTCAACCTTGAGGTTTGAAATACAGCAAACCTAAAAAAATATTTGAAGTTCGACGAACCTCATCGAATCTTGTGGTTGTTGATCAAGTCCATGGCTCAATCTCATAACCTCATGTTCACAGCTCATGCTCATAATCTATCCCTGCAGCAAACCCAAAAAAATATTTGAGGTTCATTGAACTTCATTGAACCTCATGGTTGTTGATCAGGTCCATAGCTCAATCTGATAACTTGGTGTTCACAGCTCAAGCTCATAATCTATCCTTGCAGTTTCCAAGTCCATAATAACATTGTTGATGTTTATTGATGCTATTTTCTTAGTGTTTTATGTTATATTTCATTTAGAAGTTAATATCGAAAATATATATAGACAAACCTAATGGCAAGCCTCCGCCAAACCTCATCAAAAAATTTGAATTTAAACCAAATCTAAACATTGCAGAACCTGAACCACGTGACTTAGCGACGAGGTCACACACACAATATGCTGCTTGAATACTAGAAAATAACTGGTTAGGAAGGTCCAATATGCTGCTTGCCCTGCACAGGTGCATCTCCCCACTCATGGAGAATGTTCAAGAACGTCATCTATTTGTAACCCTGGAATCAGTTTTTGGTACTCCCTATTGTAGTTACGAATTTGAACCAGTGTAATTGATACATGAATACCGATACAGTAGATGTATAGCACATGCCCATGAAGTTTACTTCTGTATGTACACTGTACAATGTTGTGCCATAAAGTGAACAAATGCTAAAATTTGAATGGTTTTCTTTTAGCTATTGATTTGGTAGTGTACACTGTACTGTAAGAGGCCACTAGAAATCTCCCAAATTGTAACAAACTCGGAAAATTCTATTAGAAAAAGCTTAGAAGGACCTGGAAGACCGTAAACTATTATCCTATGAACTCCAAAAAATGCAAGAAAATACTAACACAATTTATTAAATTATCATATCCCAGTAAAACTTCATTATCAACAGTCTGCCATAATCAAATGTAAATTATACAATGTTGGCCAGCCCCGTATAATACAAGAGAGGGCAATCAAGTTTCAAAATACAGAGATGACTTGTACTCAGAGGAACGGTATAATAACCGACTTCAGCAGAGAAGACGATCCATACAAATATGGGTGTAGGTGACAACGAAAGAAGTTTGGCAGAGGATAATAGACTCGTCACATAGCAGTTAACTCAGGAAAGATGAAGGGCTGGTACTCAGAGTAAAGAACTGGGAGAAGGAGATGGAAGATAGAAAGGCTTGTGTCAAAAGAGAATTGACGGAGACTGGCCAAGTGACTTCAAGAGGAGGGCATCAACGTTTAATGAAGTAAGAACTAAATAAAAAAATGCAAGAGGAAACTGGGCAGGGTATCCCCCAGTGGTCTGCGAGCAAGGTGATCAATGGGCCAATGAGCGAGCAGAACTCAGAGAATAGTTTCAAAAGCTTGAGGATGATATGAATCACTGGTTGCAACTTCCTCCCAGGAAACCTGGCAAACACAAGAAGAAGAAGAAGATCTACAAAGAAACCCTAGGGATGCACTGGCATGTCCTGCTTTGTGGTTGCAGAGCAGAAATTGACCGAGAATATTCAAAAACGTGTCGAGAATGTGAGATAAGGAGACATTGGCGCTCAAAGATGAGATGGAAAAGCTCCCAGAAAAGACGGAACACCGAGTCAAAATCATCAGTGCTACACAGAACCTGCTGTTATATCGCATAGGTGTCAAGAAATTACCAAAGGCAAATGAATGAGAAGGACAAGGGAAAGCACGAGAAATATCTCCGAGTAGTAAGCTGCAGCAGATTGCAAGGCCAGTTCATTCGAGAAGTTGTCTTAATGTTAATGTTCATATTTATAACAAACTTTTGCATCAAACATAATAACGACAATCCAAGGTTATGTATACACTCTTGCCAGATTTTACAGAGTCATAAGCTCTACAGAACAGTATATGTAGAAAGTATGAATGCAGTAGCCAGAAATGAAAAAGGAAAATAAATCTGGTATTTTTGCAACATATACTGGAGGGGTGACAGAACCTAATCCCCTCATATTAAATACAAAAATTGACATTACCTACCAAAAAAATTATTAAAAAAAAAGTCGAATTCCCAAAGGAGGTCGGCTAAAACAAACACTTACCCTTGATCGGCTATTCTTGTCATACTCTTCAACAATCCATCCGTATTGGTGAGTTGTATCTCCCTCTCATCTCCTGTGAATCTCAGTCTGCTTTTGTCATGGTATCTCAAGCTAGGGCTATATTGGTCATCGGGCTCTGATATCCAAGCCTTCCTAAAAAGACTCTTCAAATGCAGCCTCTGTTCATACATTGGCAGTCTGTGTAAGGCCCTGCTTCCACTTTCTTCTCTGTTGAAAAGATCAGCCCGAAAACCCAGTTTAAAGTCCCCTTCTCCCATCTCTCCAATCATGACCTTTTCTGATTCGATGATTTGAGCTGGTAATATATCCTCTGGATAGTACAACTCATTCCTTCCATCCTTCACACAGATATTTTTGTCCCATTGTCTGAAATCGGCATTGACGCCCCAGTCCAAAACACTGTCAGGGGTGGAGACACCAATCTCTTTCTTCCTGAGACTTCCCTCTTTTCCCTGACTATAATCATCCGAAGGTAAGCAATAGGAATGTTGCTCCTTCCTGTAACATCGAGCCCAAATTTCAGGTTCCATAGAACACGCAAAACCTGGTTTCCTAGGCAAGACATATTGGGGCACATACTCATCATTAATGTCCCCGGCAATATAACCATCATTGATGGATACAGCACTGTGCATGTTGAATCTTTTTAAGAGGTGGTGGTTTGGAAAGCGCTCGGTGTCACCAGAACCGCTATGAGTTAAACCCTAAACATATAGACCATAATAACAGAATATTATTTAGCGGCACAATGAGAAGTTGGGTGCTCAATAAAGGCATGGTTAAGTATGAGCCTGGAGCTTGGCCAGGTGAAATTCAAAATCAATACCAGACTTACCCATTTATCTTGTAACAGAAACAATGTATATACGCAGACCTTATCTCAAAATTGGTCACTGTTGGTGATTACGGAAAGTCGGAAAATTTTGAAACCCAAAGCAACAGAAACAATGTATATACGCAGACCTTATCTCAAAATTGCTCACGGTTGGTGATTCCAGATAGCTCGTTTGACTGCAGAATGGCAAAAGTCGGAAAATTTTGAAACCCAAAATAAAATGGCAGGAAATACATGAATGCCGATAATGGAAGATTGTTGATGAGATTTGGATGAGAGAGACTCGGCGAACGGCCAAAAGACGAGAGTCAACAATTTTGGGGAAGAATTCAAACTCCCTTTCTGCTGAATCCCGCTCTTCATATGGCCAATTTTGGTAAATAATCTAATGGTCGGGATTTTAATAACGAGCCGACACATGTTTTGGACCATTGATTATCGTTCGCGACTGGTAGCCCATTGACTGACAAAGCCACATCACTCTATATAAAAACACTCGAACTCTAGATGAACAAGCTCGCACGTGTGACAGATGTAGGAGGGGATGTAGAACGTTAATATTTTATTAATTTTTAAATTCAACAACGCGTCAAATGTGGAATTAGGTTTTGTTTTTATTTATTTTTTTATATTATTATTATTAAACGAAATGATATTTGAAAGTTTGAAAGTCTACGAGACTAAAAATAGTCAATGAGACCATTAGTTCTTTGTTTTTCCCTCTTTGCTATTCAGTGTTTTTCCGATTTAAATTGATGATGCGCTGACCCAACCTTCCAACAATCCCTTGCTAAAAAGACAATACTAACATGTTTTCATAACTTTTTCTGATGTCTTTGAATGCATCACATTCCAAAATGAAATGTTTTTCCAATTCCAAAGCCCCAGATGTGCAAAATGTACACACCCTTTCTTCCCAAGCTTCTTTAGGCCTTTTTCATAGTCTTCACACCAAAGTTGATGTGAGTTGGTCCTTAATTGAGCAAAAAGAACCTTTGCCCTTCACGAAATGCTAGCTCGAATGAACTCTTTTTGTTGTAAATCACACTTAGGGTTGAATTCCTCAATGTAATATTTCTTCTTTCTACCCATCTCTTTTCCCCGTACCTTTTTACGAAACTTCTCCATAACAAAATGCTTTAGCTCCTTGCTATTTGTGGGACAAAAATTGAGGCAGATATCCATTTTTGCATCCATGTGTAGTTTTGTTTCATCCATGTTTTCTTTCTTTCACTCATGCCTTCATTGAAGATAACATGAGGACATCTACCTACTCTCATTTGTTCAATTCTTTTTAGGTATCTTATGAGCCACACCATAGCAGTTGCTTCAATGGAAGTTGCTCTTGTTTCACTCAACATTATCTCATAAGGTATCGAACTTTTTATTTTGAACTTACTCATAATCAAGCGTTTTTGGGTTAATATTATTATTAGATAAAAACACTCGAACTCTATAGGAACAAGTTCACTCAACATTATCTCATAAGGTATCGAACTTTTTATTTTGAATTTGCTCATGATCAAGCCTTTTGGATTATTATTATTATTAGATAAAAACACTCGAACTCTATATGAACAAGTTCGACCACTCGTCAAAATATGGAAGTAGGTTTTGTTTTGAGGTGTATTATTATTCTATTATTATGTATTTTTAAGGTTATGGGGCCAAGCTACATACTCACACACCAAATTGGTGTATGAGCCCCTTGTTTGTGAGACAAGGGACCCACCTTGGTTAAGTCTATGAGGTGTACATACTCTACCCCTTTAGTTTTGACCTCTTAACCATAAGGCTCACTCAAACTCAAATTGTATATAATGTAAGGAGATGGGTAAATATATGTCAACGTATATCTATTTTTAATTCTAGATTTATTAAGTAGAGAGGAATTTAATTTTTTAATTATTTAATTTCAAAATTTTCAAGTTTATAGTTTTTATTAATTTAGGTTTCTTGTTTGTGCGGAAAGAATGTATCGCCTGGGTGGAATGGTTGTTTCAATGTTTGGTTGAATTGGTTTGTGATTACTCTCTGCTTGTCGTTGGTGTTGGTTTTAAAATGTATTGGTGTTTGTATGTATGGGAAGTGGTTTGAGGGACTCGTGGGTGGTTATGTCATTTGGCGGTGGCAGACCCTCCCTAGCTTTAATATATTTTATGATGTCTGAGCAAAGACTGCGGGTAATGAGAAGAAAGAACCACTGGAGGATGGTCAGCACGTCTTGTTCTGCTTTCATTTTGCTTGGGTTTAATGTTTCTTATTTCTTGTTCCTGTTATTTGTAATTCTTCCAGGTGTTTATAATTGTAGTGACTGCCTAGTCGACGAGCCGAGGGTATTCACTCATTCGATGGTCTGGGTAGTTGAAGAGGCTTCCCATTCGGTAAGGTTGCCATTTTTTAAGTGCATGTTGTTTCGTTTGATTTTGCACCGAAGTGGCGTTATACTTTAAAATTTGGAGAACTTGTTGTTGATGCTCGATGTGATCTTTCACTGCTTGAACCTTTTTCTTCTTGATATGTCCTTCTATCTCTAGAGTTTGAGGAGTCGTAATTTCTTCCAATCCTTTACAAGATATGGTCGGATTCATTTCTTGATGCTCGATGTGATCTTTCACTTCTTGAACATTCTTCTTGATATGTCCTTCTATCTTGATAGTTTGAGGAGTGGTAATTTCGACCAATGAATTACAAGATATGGTTGGATTCATTTTTTCTTTATCGATGTGATCTTTCACTTCTTGCACATTTTTCTTCATGATATGTCATTCTATCTTGAGAGTTTGAGGAGTGGTAATTCTTGCCAATGCTTTACAAGATATGTTATGATTCATTTCTTCTTTCTCTGGGGTGGGGTCCTGGCGTATATCTTCTTCTTTTGATGTTTCTTGATCTTTTTCCTCCTCCTCTTCATATTC
This sequence comes from Pinus tabuliformis, assembly GCA_031772625.1. Classification (NCBI taxonomy): domain Eukaryota; kingdom Viridiplantae; phylum Streptophyta; class Pinopsida; order Pinales; family Pinaceae; genus Pinus; species Pinus tabuliformis. The sequence goes on along the minus strand of CM062804.1, from coordinate 1,495,567,234 downwards.
TATGTAAAATAATTTCTTCTCAGCACACTTATGACCTTTAGTGCATTTGCTATCACAATTGTAACAAAGCCCTTTTTCTCTTTTTTCTTCCAATTGTTGTGGTGTAACCCTTGTAGGTTGTGAAGGCTAGGAGAAACAACACTTCCATCTTTATAGTTGTGAGGGGTATGCTTCCTGGTTTCCATAATTTTGCTTTCCACTATGTCACAAAGCCCTTTTACTCTTTCCAATTGTTGTGGTGTTGCTCTAAGGAAGGTGTTGCTCTTTGTATCCTCATAATGTGCTATCATTTCCTCCGTGAAAATTGACCACGTAACAAGTTGTTTATGAGAACAAAGCCCTTCATACCATAAAAATTGATCTGGTTCTAAATATGAAGATGCAATACATACCTTTTGTAACAGTGGTACACCATGTAGATCAAAATATTGCTCCATCTGAAGTATCCAATTTACCGGATCCTTGCCATCAAACTTCCTCATCTTGCTTTTTCTTGATTTTAGGAGCTCGATCTTGAAACGACTGTAACTTTGTACTTTCGGATCTTTAAGTTCTGAAATTGTGACCTGTAGTAGCCCTCTGTGTCCTCTTTCCAATGCCACCAGTCTGATCCAAATTGGATTCTCCAAAGAAGAGTTATGCCAAATCTCCCACAGTGACCTGATTATAGACTAGTTCAGTAGAGCGAACTTGTACGATGTGCCACGTGTCCCTGTTTCGACCTTTTGCTCTGAAAAATATATATAAGAAACTACAGTCCGTCTTCTTTCTGTAACTTCTTATGAATTTTCAATCCGATGCTTAGAGAGAAATTTATGACGATTTTCCCCAGGCACCTGTTTGGAATGTAATTCAGGAGTCTGCAAGAAGACCAACTTCCTCAGATCATATCTCCGCAAATATAGCGCGAAAAGTTCTGAAATTCGGACCTGAGATTCAGCGCGATGTCTTCTCAAATGGGTTTTCTTTTTGCTTCTGAAACGTCGCAGAAAAAAAGTTATAGCGAAAATGCCACGATGACCTGTTGGGAGCAGCGAAACCTTAGAATCCAAGGCTCTAAAACCAAATGTTATGAAACCAGCTCAAGAAAAGATAGAAAAGATAGATCAACGCCTTAGAATTCAGCTTCTTCGAGGGGGCAACCTCCTTTACATTACATAAATGAACAATTCTTCGCTAATTCAAATGACAAAAGCTCCTTTCTGTATATAGGAGTCTAAGGAGTCGCAATATAACCCAACCGACCTAACAATAATAATACAAAACCACAAAAATAACAATAGAGGGATTCTATGGGGCACAATAATAACAATATGGGAGCAATAGGGGCACAACAATATTAATAAGGGGTATACTACAATAGTAATGGGGTAATCACTAGTATTATAGGGACCCAACAGTATAACTCAAAGATGGTTGACAAAGATGGCAAGACCATCCATGAGCACAGCCCAGTCCGGAACTTGGGGCCACAGACACAATTGAAAGAGAGAGTCTTAGGGAGGACGAGGAGCATCCTCATCGAGGCCGTCAGGGAGAAGTGGAAGAAAATTGGATGCCCAACACATCACTGATGCAGCCCATGCATATCCAATAGGTACTCCTGAGCAGGTAAGACAAATGATAACAAGTTGGGAGGCAGACCTTAACCAACAAGTTGAACCGGAAATCGAGGTGGAAGAATGGCACCTATTGGTACCTGATCCTGGCCATACCCGGGGTCGGCTCACCCAATACAAGAAGACAATTAATCTTTATTGGATGATGAAGAGCATAGTAGCCAGAGCTATCATGCATGCAACAGGGTCTATCAAAGTTGATCCTAGATTCCAGGAAATTCAGAAAGAATTCCAACTTGTTCAATTCCAAATTCAGCAGCAGAATGTCCATCTGGGTCATATTGAGAAGCACATTTCGTGCCTTCCTCAATCTGAATTACCAGGTTCCAGTGCAAACGACCCAACTCCAGTGGAGTCCTCTGATGAATAGTTTTAATTATTTCATTTTGTTATATTTTGAGTATGTAGATGTCGAGTAGCAGTACTTATGTTAGCATGTTAAGGGTGAACTGGTTTTTAGACATTCAGGTCTATAAGGCTAATTTTGACCGACTTAAGAACCTCAGATTGTGGATGGCTTATAATGTGTTCCAATGGCCAACAGACTTGGTTTCCCAATAGGCAGGTTAAGACCACTTAATGTCTTTTATGGTTGTAATCTGCTTTGAAAATGAATGAATTAAAGATCCTACTAAGCTAACAATATATCTATATCTATATATATATATATATAATTTTTAAAATAGTTGAAGTGTTGACTAGAAACATTCAACATTACAGTTCTCTATATATTTGGTCTCTGAAAAAAAAAATATTACTTTTTTTTAATATTTAATACATCTAAATTTTGTTTTATTTTTTAAAATTATATACAAATACATATCTTTCTTTAAAATTTATTATAAAACTTAATATTATATTTTTGAATTTTAGTTTAAATATATATGTTATGTTTTAATATAATGTTATTTATATTGTGTGATAATATCTCTTTTATATTAGATTGTAGAATATTTACTTATGGTCAATATAATTAATCGGGTGAAAAATGAATTTTATATATATATATATATATAATATTATTTTAATATTAAAATTATAAATGAGTGAGAAGAATGCTTATTATCTCTTTATTTAGAATTGACCACCTAAAATTCTAAAATAGTAGATGCCATCGGCCTAGTCTTAGCAACATATTTTTCACAGAAAGAAAAAACACTTGATTTTTTATTTTTTATTTAAAAAAAAAATCAGTAAATGAGCATATAAACTCCATCAAAAGAAGAGATGATCATCAATCTAACTAATATATAATCTGAGAAGAAACATATAAAAAAGTCATATCAGCAGAAGCATATGCAGGATCCATAAAAAATCTAGATGGGCAATAGGAGCTAAAGTATTGCATCTTGCGGCATAGTCAGATATAGACTATACAATCATCTTCTAGCCCATCAATTTGTGCAATGTGATCTATAAAATCATCTCTTCCATCCTTGTCAGTCTTCTGAAGCCCATTCTCCACCAAATCATTAGTCTGAAGCAATTGGGGTTCGTAAAGGGGCGTCATATCTTAGACGACATAGTTTAGGCCCATGAAGTCATTCACTCACTCAAGAGTCATAAGAAACCATGGATGATGATGAAGTTGGACCTCTCAAAAGCCTATGATCGGCTAAGCTGGTCCTACTTCCTTTCAGTTTTGAAGGCTTTCGATTTTGCGAAGGAATGTATTTGTTGGATCTATTTTATAATATCAACCCCATTCTTTTCAATAATGTTGAACGATGCTCCCTCAACCACTTTTCACTCCTCTAGGGGTATTCAGTAAGGGGATTTGATTTCCCCCTTCTTGTTCATCATAGTTATGGAGGGATTGAGTTGTTTGATCACAATCACAAAGCACAGTAACGAACTGAAAGGACTTCACCTTCCTGGCACAGACATATTTATGACTCACCAACAATTCGTTGATGGCAATCTCTTGTATGGAGAGCCTGCGGTCTGGGAGGCGTTAATGATCGATGGGATCCTAGCTGAATTCCAAGCCACTTCAAGTATGCTTCTTAATAAGGACAAATATAAAATTTATTTCTTCCATACTCCTCGTCCTATGCAAATCTACTTGGCACATTTATTAGGCTTCTTTATTGAGTCCCTTCCCTCGAAATACGTGGGAGTTCCTTTGCTTGCTAACCCTTTGTGTATTGCTTGTTGGAAAGACTTATGCTCCAAACTCATGAAAAAAGTGTCCAACTGGATGTTCAGGGTCCTTAACTTGGCAAGGCGAGCCACCCTCCTCAAGACAGTCCTACAAGCTATCCCAATCTATCAACTCTCAGTTCTCGTTGTCCCCAAAAGTATTTATCGAGATCTAATCTCCATTTTCATAAAATTATTGTGCCATGGTGCCACCCTAGAAAAGAAATGGCCCCTAGTTGCATGGAACAAACTATGCCTTCCTAAAACTCATGGGGGGCTAAGGTTGTGTGACCCTAAGAATTTAAATGTGGTGCTAAGTGCCAAGCTATGGTGGCGCTGGGTCTAAGGAGGCACAGAGAAGTGGAAACAAATTTTGAATCAAAAGTATGGCCAAGGAAGGTCTCAATGCTCGCTCTTGCGAGATCCTTCTTTTCCTATTGGTTCTGCTATATGGAATCTAGCCAATCACAATAGTTATCTTATTCCTAACCATTTCTTCTGGGAAATCAAGAATGGATAGTCTTCCCTATTCTGGGATAAATCATGCCAGCAACTTCCTCGCCTTGACAAGGATGCTTCCCTTCTGGACCTCAAGCTTTAATTAAACCAACGAAGCACTATACAAGTTGCAGACTATTGGAAAGAGAACACCAACCAACAAGAGTGGAGAATTTGGAAAATTGACCATGCTTGGCATGGTCAAGCACCTCAGGAAGTTTGGAAGGCATTAGCCCAACAATTGTAACAACGAAGAATTCATATTTCTCAATATCAAGGTAAAATCAGATGGGGCTACTCAATTGTGGGCATTTTCTCCATCAAGGAAGCATACTTAATTAAGGTCAATGCTAATAATACTCAGTTGTAGAGCTTTTGGGGCAAAATCTGGCATGGGAAACTCTGGCCAAAAGTCTCCCACTTGTTTATGGCTAGTTGGGCACAAAAGAATCCTCACTTGGGACAGTGCTCTTAAGAAAAGGTTCACGGGTCTATCTCAATGTCCTTTATGTAAACTTCAAGAGGAAATGATGCCTCACCTTTTGAATTCATGTCCAGTCGCAGATGAAGTATGGGAGATGGTTGTCACCTTATTTGGCCCCTTGGTCGCAATCGGGAGGATGTACTAGCAACAATTGAAAATTGGCCAAGCAATCACTTCAAGAATCCGATTGCAAATAGAGCTTGGTGTTTAGCCCCTGGATTTATTGTATGGAGCATCTGAAAGGAAAGGAACTGCATTATATTCAAAGACCAACTCCCTTCCAGCACTTCCATCTGGAGTGCAGTCAAAGAAACTACACAGGAGATTATTGTGTTAAAGAAATGGGTCTTGACAACTCGAAAGTGGATTCTCCTGATGCATTGATCCTCATGTCTCCAAATCTATCTCCGGACATGATTCCTCCCCAATCATCACCTTATCAGGAAGCTCCTACATCCTCTACTTATGAATTTAAGCAACCACCTATGGGCTTTGTTCAAATAAATTTTGACGGGACTTCTAAAGGTAACCCAGCACCGTATGGGCATGGTGGGGTGCTTCGAAACTCATTAGGATCCCTGGTCGGTATATATGCAGTATATTATGGCGTCACTACTAACAATTTTGCAAAACTTACTGCTCTAGAGGTCTCATTTTAGCTCTCAACCAGGGTTGCTCGAAGATTCACATCATTGGGGATTCCAAACTGATAATTTTGTTGACCCAGAAGATCATTGATGGATCTCCTACCTCTAAAATAGTGATAAGTTGGCGCTTAGAGACTTAGGTGGGACGAGTCAAATTACTCCTATAAATATTTGCTGATACTACCACTGACCATGTCATGTGTGCTAACAATAAAGTGGCAGATTGGTTGGCAAACTGGGGATCGATGAATCAACATAAGGATTTTGCCACTCCATGGCATGAAGTATTGAGTGTCATTAATTTGGACCCTGGGGAATTTCACACTCTTTGCAGCCTTCTCGAAGATGATTCCCCTTCCCCTAATCGAGGTGGACAAACGTTGGGATTCGGTCCTAAGGGTTTTCCCCCTCCACCACGCAGCGCACATGCTTATCTTAATGAGTGGGTCCATCATTATATCTTTCCATCTGCAGGAGAATCCAGAAGGTACTTGATTTATGTTAAGAGGGAAGGTGGAATTCATTATGTGGTTGGAGTTTTGGACAATGAATTTCGGGAGTAGGAGGCTTTGCAGAGAGATCAACAAGAATCATCGGTGCTCTCCAGGAAACTGGATTGGTAGGCACAGTGTAGTGGAAGGTTGTTTTGCAATAGTGTGGAATGTGTTTGGTTTGCAGGAAAATACTTGGGACCTTGGAACGCTCTGGAGTGGGGAATTGGCTACTGGCATAGCATCTCTCTGGAAGCTTCGTCTCCCTCGCGCAATTCAGAATTTCGGGTCCTCAGCAGTCTTCTCCTCATCCGACACGAAGGTAAATCTGGCTTTCAGTTGCCCTTGGTCTAGGTGGTTTGTCTTCTATTCCTGTCACAGTTTTTGGGCATCCTGTGAAGGGGACCCTCTTGAATTCTTGAGTTTGAGTATGAAAGTCTGGAATGATCCCTATTGTGTCTCTATTTTTAGTTACAGACTCGAGTTTCATAAGTTTGGATCTTGTTGGTGCCTTTGTTTTCGAACACCTCTAGTAGCCACCTATGTCTATGTCTCGTCTAAGAGGTTGCTCGTTCTTTTCTTAAGTGTTTTTAGTTGGTTGACTTGTTGTTCTTCTGGGGTAGATGTTTTGGGGATTTGTTCTCATAACACTTGGGTAGCAGGAGTTTTCCTTTGTGGGTTGTCAAGACAAGTAATCTCTAGGAATTTGGTTGACTTTGGGGAAGTCCTTTTGTGCTTGTTCACAAGCCTACCCTAGTGTGTTTTCTGGTATTCTTGGGACCAACAGGTATTATTGCTTTCCGGCTATTTGTTTTCAGTTATCTTTTGGAAGGAGTTTCGAGGGGTGCTCTGCGACCCCATTGCTTATTTCTTCAACTTTGAATGTCATTCCCTGCCAAAGAGGGTGGCCTCGACGTGGGGGTGGAAATCAATTAGATGTAGGTCGTCCAACTCATCGACATAGCTCCTCTTCAAGAAACTCTACCTGCTTGGAACGAGAGGGTGAAGTGGCTCCCACTCTTGACTGTTCTCCAGGCCACATAGTTACTCCAGCCTCCATGGAGTCCATAGTAGGGCAACTAAGGAATATACAAATCAGTATGGACATCCTCCGCGATCACAGGTATGAGGAGCGCAATGAATTGGTTGCATATATTAATTATATACAATTTAGTCATAATGAAATATTGGAACAACTGGATAGCCTCCAATGGAGCCATCGCAGAACAAATGACCACCTATGCAATCAAGAAGCCCAAGTGGAAAATATTGATTTCCATATGCATTAACGTGCTCGCTATTTTGTTTCCCCCCTGTTATCCCTCCTAATCCCCCTCCATGATATGTTGTCACTAGTCTATGTGCTCATTTTTGTCATCTTTTTGTCTCCCTTCAAGAGTGCATGGCTTTTAAGCCCAACATAAACAATGTATGATCAAGGTTATTTGTGGTATTCTCCGTAACCCAATTCCAACAAGTCTAGTCAGAATGAGGAAAAAGGGTCGTTGAGACATCTTTTTTATTCTTTGTTTTTTCTGATAATCTAATGAAAGCAATTTGACTGACAAAAAAAATGAGTTAAGGTATTCGGGCAAGTGGTATTAATAAGCCATGGTATTGGCCCATGGTATTGTAACAAAGCATATTTACAAGTTAATAGTATCCATAGTAAAATGAGGGTTAATATACATGGTTAAGAATGTTGTTATATTGTATGTTTATTGAAAATATTAAGTTTTAATTAAAAAAAAAATTGAAATGAGTTATGCCCACTGGGCTTTGGATTGACGGTGAATGGGTGCACTATTAAGGCACTCCTCGTGATAGGTCACCAGTTCAAATCCCCGTGGGTGCTTACCTACCAAAAAAGAATAAAAATTGAAATGAGTTATGGTTTTTGGGTATGTGGTATTGATAAGCCATGGTATTGGCCCATGGTATAAGTTGATAATATCCATGGTAAAATGGGGTGATTATTCATGGTTAAGACTCTTGTTATATTGTAAATATTAAAATTTTATGTGCTTAATCATTATTTTAATTTTATGCAAAATGAATGTTAATTTATAACTACTATTTATATGTGATATGTATATTATGATTTTCCTTTATTTAAAAAATTGTTTATCATTTTATTAAAAAAACAAAATTACAATTAAAAATAAATAAAATTGAATTTTAAAAATATTTACATATGACCTATAACATCTAACATCTAATGCCTACACATATATTATTTATTGATTTATTAATACAAACATTGCATTCTTACCAAGTTTGTAATGAGAAAATAAACAAGGCCTCATAGCTAGCGTACACTATACTGGGTTGTATATTATTTATGGATTTATTAATACAAACATTGCATTCTTACCTAGTATGTAATGAGAAAATAAACAAAGCCGCATAGCTAGCTCTCTTGCCGCTTAATTTAATTATTGAACTTTGAAAGATATGAACCAACTATTTATGACAGAAAGAAAGAAAGAAATTATTATAACGTCCACGAGGCTAAAGATAGCCTATGGGACAGATTGCTTCTTCATATGCTTGATGTATTCGGCCCTTTTTTTGTGAAGCTTCAAAATAATTGCTCCTAGCTTCTCGACAAACCCCTCGCTAAATATATTATCCCAAGAGCTCGCTGCCAACATATCTGCATAATTTTCCCTGTTGTCTTTGAAGGTCTCACATTCTAAAATGAAATGTTTTTCTATTTCCATTTTTCCGGAAGAACGAAAAATGCATACTCTTTCCTCCCACACTTCCTTTGGCCTTTTCCAGCGCCCTGTTTCACAACAGAGTTTATGAGAATTAGTCCTTAACTGAGCAATAAGAATTTTGGCTCTCCAAGAGATATTGGCCTCTATGTATTCTTTTGGTTGATGACTATGAGTGAGATTAAACATTTCAATATAGTAATTTTTATTTCTTCCTAGCTCCTTATCCCAAGTACATTTGTGGAACTTTTCCATAACAAAAGCTTTTATCTCTTTGTTATTTATGGGACACGCGTTCAAGCAGATACCCCATTTACTAAACCATTTATTATTTTGTTGCATCCAAGTTTTTTTGCTCTTGCACAATCTATCATTAAAGACAACCTTAGGCCATCTACCCTCTTCCATTTGCTCAATTTTTTTTAAATACCTTATGGCTCGCACCATAGCAATTGCTTCAATATGAGCAGTCCATGTTTCACTTAACAAGATAGCATAAGGAACTGCACTTTTAATCTTAAATTTGTTTGTAATCAAACGCTTCTGAATTTTCTCAATTTGTCTCCACTGCGTGTCGGATGTACTGCTGGCCCATAGTTCACAACCATAGAGAACCATTGGAATCACTAGAAGCCCAAAAAGAATTTGAGTGGTTTTCCAGTCCCATAATTCTACCTCCCTACACCTATTTTGAAAAGCATAAAATGTTTTCCAACCCCCCAAAATTCTTTTCTTTCTATAACCATTCCAGCTTAGATGTTTGTTGAAGTCAATTATGAGGGATTTGTAATCCGCAACTTCTTCCAGAATGTTGCCTTCAAAGTAGAACTTATGCTGGTTATGTTTTCTTTTCTTAGAGAAGACCACTACTTTCGTTTTGTTGATATTGACTTGCATCCCTACACTTCTACAAAAATGCTCAAGGGATAGTAAGTGCTCTTGCAAACCAAGAGCCATTTTAGCAATCAGAATAAGGTCATTTGCATACAAAAGAAGCCTTATAACAAACTTGACCAAATAGATACCATCACCCCCTTGCAAATTTAACCACTCCTCAAGCTTGTCGATATATAAACCAAAAAGGGTAGGAGACAGTGGGCAACCTTGCTTGACCCCGATATCGCTTCTAAAACTTTCAAAAATGCTTGTTGAAGCTCTAATTTTGACTTTCACCTCTTCGTACAACCTATGCACAATTGCTCTCAAATGTTTAGGAACCCCAAGTTCCTCCATTCTGTGCCAAAGCTTATCCCTAGGAATCGAGTCAAACGCTTTCCTGAAATCAACAAAGCAACAAAAGACTACTTCCTTTTTCTCCCAAACTTTTTCAATTGTGTGCCTTAAAGTTATACAATGATCAACTGTGGAATGTTTAGGTCTAAAACCTGCTAGCACTTTAGCACTCTTATCTCTTTCTTCTGCCCACTTGCTAATTTTGTTTTCTAGCATGCTTCCATACAGCTTTACAAACAAAGGGTTTATCATGATGGTCCTATAATTAGAGGGATTATTGACGTCACCACTCTTGAAAAGAGGTATTGCCAGGCTAGTTGTCCAATTTGTGGGGAGCCCTTGTTGCATGATGTTGTTGAAGATTTTTGTAATGTGAGGTGCAAGAATCTTTGAGCCCCACTTTAGATATTATGCTTGGAGTTCAGCTAAGTCTTTTGCTTTTCCAACACCCAACTTCTTGATACCCATGTCTACCTCTTGTACCGTGAAGAGTTCAGTATCAGTGTTAACCAAGGGGGGAGGGTCAACCTTGGGAACCTGCTCATAGAGTTGTCTTGCATAGTCAAACCATTTAGAAGCTGTAATATTATTTCCAATTTGTATCTTTTTCGGTTGGAGCTCCTTCCAAAATAATTTGGGATTATTTTTCCCAAGGAAGATTAGTTCTTCCCTCCTTGAAACCATGAAATCAGCCTTTTGCTTGTTTAATAATTGTTTGTAAGATTTGAGCTTTATGTTATCCTTGTTTGACTCTTTCCACATTCGCCTTCATTTTTTCATTCCTCGTCAAACCAAGCATTAACCAGAAAGAAATTTGTTTTAGACTTCTTAAGTTTTTCTCTTTTGCACTTTGCAAGTGCGCATTGAATTAAATGTGTTAATTCATCACTGTGGAGGTTGTGAATTGTAATTTTCTCCTTCTCGAAGAGCCTCTCTAGCGTAATTTTGAAGTATGGTTATGCTCTAATTTAAAATGTTTCTTTTTTCCGTTGTATTGTTGATTATATGTAAAAATAATGAAATTTTTGCACATATTGCATGACAATTAATAATGTTTAATATAATATTTATAACCATGCTATTCAAATCAATGTTAAAATAAAATTTGGTGTATTATTCGATAAATATACACGACATCAATGTGATCTTTGTTATAAGATTAATTGCATGAAAAATGTTTAATATAATATTAATAACCATGCCATTGAAATCAATGTTACATTAAAGTTTAGCATATTATGCAATGATTAGTAGTGATGCAACAAAAACAAATGAACATTAATGGGTACCAATATCAATATCTATTGTTTTAAATAAAATAATTCTTAATTAAAACTAATTTCTATTTAAATATGAGAGAAAATTTATAAATTTGTAATCATCTTAAAGAAAAAATAAAATTAATTTACATATTAAAAAAAATTGGAATTATGGAGCACAAAACTTGCAATCGGAGGAGCATTACATCGTATCGGTCGTAGTTTGCGAGTGGTGATAAAGTCCTAGTACACCAAGTTGTCTTGTGTTGCTTCATCCAAGCTTTTGACGAAAGCTTTGCTTTGAAACGGGAAGCGACCTGTACGGAGATATAATAACTCAAAGTGTTATCTTTGACACATCATCATTGTTTTTATTTTTCTCCAATGACAATTTCACATTAGACGTGATGGGTTACAACCCCTTGATGTCCAATCACGAGACATGTACACCACACAACTTAAACATGACAAGAAGAGATTACAAAAATGTATGTAAATGGATAATGGATTAAACCACCATTAAAATGTTTTAGTACAATTTTATGATAAGTATAAAAGACCATTGAAATGAATAATGGATCCAACCACCATTTTTTAAAGTAGTATAAATCTAACAAATTTAGGTGGACCCATATGAGGTTAGAACTTAGATTGGTTTATTTGATATCAACGCAAAGGATTAATTTAATAATTTAATTATTTACTAGGGCACTAGTCATGTATTTATCCTCGTCCGAATATGCATCTTCAACAAGCCCACCATTAAGACAATGTTATAGTTGGTCGCCAGAGTCTCTATTTTTTAGCACAAAAAGACAACCGATGAGAATGAATAATGACCACACAAGTTGGATGCAAGCTGCAAACGTTACCATATGAAACAGGAATGAAAGAACGAATGCTCTGCAAGGAAACTGGCGATGGACAATTGTTGAAGGTACACGAAATAAACAGTGAATTTATTGTCGCTACCCAAAAAACGTTGTAGGCATTGGGCAAGAGTCAAGAGTCGGGTTAGTTATCAACATATTTAAACACTGGCTCTCGGTTTGGGCAGGAGGCGTACATCAATTTAATTCGTTGACAACTGATTGTGAAGTGATGGTCGTACTATAGCTATGATTACAGAATAAGAGCCCATGCAACTGAACCAAAGAAAAAAAAAAAAAAAAAAAAAAAAAAAAAAAAAAAAAAAAAAAAAAAAACTTATTTTCGTTTTGTAAAGTTAACTTTATTCATTGCAATTTGATTTTTGGTCAATGGTCGATTAATTTAAAGTCAACGCACTTATTGAATACGTAATATCTGCCAGCGGCAAGATAATAACTATGTATGTACATATATACATGCAACATCTTAAAATATATAAATCAACCTATATGTATCTTAAAGGGATCCAATCTCTTAAAATGTGATATTTTCATCATTTAATTCCATGTAATTTAATATGAAGGAATTAATACTAGCAATTACACAAGATGTTGCAAAGAAAACGTAGTAAGGTTGTAGTATATGGACTAATAACACAGATGAATAATGATGTGAATAGTTTATAAAATATTTATAATCAACAAAATAAATTAAATTAATGAAATTTAAAATGTAAAGTTTGAACTTTGAAATTGATAATTGAATCTTTGAACAGTGATGTGGCAACAGGAGTGGGAACATGGGAGAATTGAAGGTACAGGGTGTCCACGAGTTACATTCTTATCCACGCTCTTTGTCTAATGCTTCCCTTTGGGAGGGTTTTCCACATACCTTGCACTTTTTAGCTCATGAACTTCTCTCAATTCCATTATATTGAGCAGCATCAATCCCATGGGATTCTTCTTATGTGTGCAACAACACTACACACTCTTGCTCACTAGGTCTGCAAAGTAAAGACATTTGCCAATTAGAAGCTTACAATAAGAAGGAAGATGTCCTATCTAAATAATTTAGCAATTCAGCGTCTAGATAATATACCAAGAACCATAAAATCACACTCTTGATTCTGATTCATGAACCTAGGATTGTGTGAGTGATGAAGTTTTTGTCAAAGATGGAAGGTACAAATTTCTAAAATGACTTGCTAACATTAATTGTCATATGCTCCATCCAAAACCATTCAAATCAAACTCCCTACAATTGGATGCTATACTGGTGTCATCATTAGCATTCAAGTCTAATTCTTCAGTGAGCTTGGAAAGCTTGTTAAAGCTTACTGAAGGACTTTCATCTTCATCCCTATGAAGCCCTGCCAATTCACTCTTGCGGCAGACTTCATGCTCAAAGAAGCTACTAGGCACTTTTGATTTAATTAGTTGTTGTCCTACACATCATGCATTTACTTCCATCTGTTTTTCCTTTGCATCATACATGCCATAGCCATTTTCTTATGTTTGTACCCTAAAACTTGTGGTCCTCTCCCGTAAATTTCCTTGGTTGGAATTGAATTCCTGTCTGAATCTTTTGGATTAGTCGGAGAGGAAAAAGAAAATTCATCTTGTTTCAAATTTTATTCCCAACCCAATTGTGTGGTACTCAATTCTCGCAAACTGGCATCTTTTCTAGTCTCAGTCTACCAAAAAGGTACATTTCTATTATGTAATGTTCTTAGTATTTTCTTGCCAACGTTTTGCATATTCCAAACTAAATTCTTTTCATAACTCTCATTTGATGTCAAACATCTCTCTATTGAATAATATGTGACTTGAGGTTGTTGATTAAGGCTATGCATAACCTGTACCATATGTTGATGTTGCTTGTATAATGATGGCATTTCACGTAAACTAGAAAACTCATTGTTAAGGCCAAATTATGGCCAACCAGAGTTTCCTTGGCCTTCTCTAGCACATATTGCAAGTACTTACCCCAAGCTTCAATTCAGAGTTGTAAATGTTGTTGTACCTGTTTCAACCATGTTAGATTAAAAAAAGGAGAGTCAATATTGAACTCCTTTCCCATTCGTTCTCTTTTCACCACAAATTAAGAGAGCTATCTAGACAGAATCAATGGAAACACAACTTAATCTCAACTTTCATATCAAGTTCAAAAACTACTTCTTTTCATTTGAACATAAACTTAACGCTAGAATAGAAGGTGATTACATGAAGTAACTATCCGAAATAAAATTCACAATGAAACTTCTTGGAGCATAAAGTATAACCCAAATATTGGCTTCCTTGCTAGTCATATTAACCCAAGAGTATCAAATACTCCTATGTTACTAGAAACAAGAATTTCAAAATGGGTATGACATGAGAAACAAAAATTCTCACGGTTTGTACAAGTAACCATTTTTTTTTCAAATAATATTTTTTAATATATTTTAAAATAATAATAATGGGTAGATTTGGTTATGCTATTGGTGGTGGATGAACCGATTGTCCTATTGATGTTAGGTCTGGGTCTGGAGTTGTTGGATATGTTATTAGCGCTGTAGAGTGTGGCTTTGATCTACCTCTTCAGAATCAACTGCTTTCTCCTCAACAACTACTGTCAATGGAATAGACAATGAACAACTGCTTCCTCCCCATTCTCTAAAGGTTCTGCAAAAGCCTTGAATCCTTCGCATCCAATTAAATACATTTTGACACTTTCACATGCTTATTCATGATATTTTCATAAATTTAAGAGATATAGTAATACAGGGTTGAATTCAAGATTGGACACTCGATCGAGAGAACCAAAAGTTTGGGGGTTCACCGGCCTTGAGAGACAAAGCACCATAAAATGTTCTTGGGGCTATTTCTTGGAATTTTTTTTTGCTCTAAAAAATACATTGGAAATAAGAAATACTAATTCAAAACACCTATTACCGGATTGTAGACATCAAAAAACGTTGTAAGACTGCAAAACCCTTAAACCCTTCGCATCCAATTAGATACATTATGACCCTTTCACATGCTTATTCATGATATTTTCTGAAATTTAAGAGATATAATAATACAGGGTTGAATCCAAGGTTGGACACTCAAAAGTTTGGGGGTTCGTTGGCCTCGAGAGATAAAGCGCCATAACATGTGTTTGGGGCTATTTCATGGTATTTTTTCTAAAAATTACATTGGAAAATAAGAAATATTAATTCAAAACAAACAAATGGAAGAACTGCAAAAACAAACCCAAGGCTGGGTAATTTTCATCCTAAGGTAACAAAATGCATGATCTCTTCTCAGGAAAAGGGTAGTGTTGAACATGTGAGATTTGGAGATTCCCAAATTCCCCATACCAGTGAAGTTCCCGTAATTCATAAAGATGGGGAACTCGAAAAGGAAAAAAAAGACCCAAATTTACAACCACCAAACCTATGGTGAAAAGGCCCCAACGCAGCCAAAGAGAATGGTGACAACAAATTGTGTGTGCACCTTAAGATAATCAACTGTTGAAAATGCAACAAGATGATGGAGCTTAGTGGAAAGGAGTCGCCTTCACTAAGTGTGCCCGCAGGCTATTTTTGGCGCAAAGTCTATTTTTAGACATACGGTTCATGGTCTATGAGTTGCAGGATGCTAAGACATATGGGCGGATTCTATTTTTAGACTGCCAGGCTAAAAATAGAACAGTCGAATATTATTAGCTCATAATAATATTTGGACTATAAACATTATCTTATCCTCTTGGAGCACTTTAGTTCAAGCTACGAATGTGGCACATGCAACTGCCAGAAGGAAATACACTTTTCTTATGGGTTAGTTGAGCTATTGCATGATGGACTTCAGTTAGAACTCAAGTGATTGAGTTTGGTGGAGTTGATGGAGTTGTGTTCAGTTTGACTTGGTTGAACTAGTTGTATTTAGTATAACTGCAGAATACACTAGTGATGAGTGATGTGAATTAATTATTAATTAATTCACTAATTATTAACTCATAAAGCAACTAAAGAATACATCAGTTAACTCAGTGCATGGAAAGTTCAGTGGAGACAAGTGTTAGAGGTGAGTGAAAGGGCAAGACAACTGTCAGTTGTGACTATAGTTGTGCATGAGATTTGCACAATCAATGGATTGAGTAATGCCAATGAGGATTGCATGGTTCAGCCAAGGGAAATACGAGTTTGGATCAGCCATTCTCATCCATTCTCATGCAGGATTGCGCAGTGGAGGCAGGCAAGCAGTGGAGAAGATTTGAACCTGTGATTGATTCAGATCTGAGCTAGTTTGAGTGTAACAGGTGGAGATAGTACTGAGTACTTGTGAGGAGTATTGTACTATGTATTGTTACATGTTCTCAATCAAGATAATATACAGATAGTTGGGGGTTTTCAGCTGTATGCTTTCCCCGTGATATACTGTGTTGATATTTGTGATTGATGCTGCAATGTGCGCACGCGATTGTTTCTGAATACTGCAAATTGATGATCAATAGTAGAGGGGGTTATGTATTATGCATGCATTCCGCAAATAGTGTATAATCAGGATAATCTCTGTGAATAAGTGTTATATTATTCAAAATTTCTACATGGTATCAGAGCGAAGTTGATCATCAGATCTATTATTCAGAAAGTGTTTACATTTTATTTCTTCAGGCAGAGTTTGTAATCAGGCCAGGTAGCCTCTGGATTCATCCTTCTTTTGGAAGGTGAAATATCCCGTAAAATCCCATATAGTCAATCTCTGTACGAGAAATACTTTGTTCTCACGAATTTTAGATCGGAAGCAGTTGAGTTTTGAGCTGGTGGAATTCGAATTTGCAGCAGTGTTTTCTTGGTGTCAAAGTTGAATGTCTTTCAACGGATTGCGATTGGAGTATGCTCTTGAGGGCAACTCGAATTATATTGCATGGAAAGACATGATGGAGGCGGTGTTAGATGAAAATGGGTTGAAGGATTTCATAGAGGCTGAGGTCCCAAAGCCTACTGATGCTGCTCATGTTGAGGCTTGGCAGAAGAAGACAACAAAGTGTCAAAGGATTCTGTTGGAGGGCATGAAGGATCACATTGTGTCCAGCCTACATGGAAAGGTTTCTCCATACTTGATGTGGAAAGCGTTGAAAGATTTATTCCAAAGCAATAACGACCAGAGGAAGTTGGCGCTCAAGGATAAACTCAGAAACATTAAGTGTGAGAATGGAGACAGTATGCCTAGGTATCTCACGAAGTTCACCCAATGCCGGGATGAGCTGGGAAGTGTGGGGGTGACTATCGATGATGAGGACTTGGTGAGTTTGGCTCTCCTTGGTCTTCCAAAGAGTTGGCATTCTTATCAGGACTCTGTCAATGGTCGGGAGAAATTGCCAGGATGGGAGAGACTTTGGTCGGATCTTGTGCAAGAGGAGATCAGGCGGAATACCAGGGACGGATCTTCATCAAAGGCATCTGATGAAGAAAATTGCGCTTTGGCTGCCAAAGCAAAGAAGGGGAAGGAAAAGGTTTCTCTTTCCGAATCCAGTTCTTCCAATGATGGGAAGAAGGTTGACAAATCGAAAGTGCGATGCTTTCGTTATCATGAGGTGGGCCATTATGATGCAAATTGTCCACGGAGGAAATCCAAGAAGGGATCCAGGGAAGGATCTGAAGGTGAGGCACTTGCTTCACAGTTTGAGTTGGATTTCACACTCTTCGCATGCATGGTTTCATCCATGGTGGGAAGTGGTTGGTTTCTTGACAGTGGAGCTTCTTTCCACATGACCGGTGACAAGATATTGTTCAGTACTTTGGAGGAGAAAGATCTCCAGATACTCATAGTGATGGGTAATGATGAGAAGTATAGTGTCTCAGGTGTAGGCACAGTTATTTTTTAGAGGGAGCATGGAGCTCGCCTTACCTTGACCGATGTCAAGTATGTACCAGGACTGAAGAGAAACTTGGTGTCGATCGCGATGCTGGAAGCCAGAGGCTATGATGTAGTCTTTAGTAAGGGAAAGGTTTTCCTTAGACACATCATCACTAGACAGGTGAAGCAGATTGGTTCTGTAGTGCCCACTCTAGTTTCCTGACCTTAATACGACTTTATCTTAGACACTTTATTCTTCGAGGACCTCAGATTGAGGATCTGGACCCATGACACTATTATTAGTGATTGAGATATTCATGGTTGTGATGTTTATGAATGCTTTCCATTGATATTATGATAGCATGAATGGTTATGTAGCTTATCTATCAATATTCTGATGATTGCAATATTAAATAGTTAAGTTGGTCTCTATTTGAATTTATGATGAGGGTAGTAAAGAATATGTATGCGCTCTACTAAAAGCATAATGAGGATAAATTTGATGGATAGGTATATTTCTACGATGTTAAGATGTTGATAGCTTAATGAATATGTATGTTTCCATTGATGATTATTGATGATAGCCATGAGGGATGTGTCCCCTATGTTACCTACTTCCTTTAGTTCAGACTTACAATGGACAATGATGTGAATGACCAGGAATTGTTAATGATGCTATTATGATAAGTGACTAACATTGAGAAACCTTGTTACTGATGGTTATTGAGTATGGCAGGAAACCATCAGAGGCACTCGCATATGACATGTCGATGACACCTGGTTTGATGAAAATTCATATTATTTTATCTTTTAAAGTCTAAGTCGATCTTGAAATCTGCCATATATGTTTAACTATATTCTGGTGATATGTTAATGGTTGTAGACACAGATTAGTTGCTTGACCGAATGACCCACATATGGGTGATGGGGTTGTACAAGTGGATGGAACTACATAGGAGGGGTGGGACAGAGTCCCTGATCTCACCGACTAGCACTCTCGCCGTGGCTTGGGCTGGAAGGGTTGAAACACCTTCGCCTTGAAGATCATGATGCCATGAGGGCAGGTCCCAAAGTTGGGTCGCTCATGAGGACTTTACCGGGGGGCGCGCATCAAGGTGGATTCCTTGATCCCCGACACCATTAGTCTCCCTATAGCAGGCAACATAGGAGATGATAGTGGTCTATGACGTTGCACTATACTTTCCCCTCGTAGTCACTGGATGCTTGAAGGGCAAGTAGTGTGGCACCCTTGGAACTTCAGGGGAATTTCTTGAAGGGCACGACCAACTTGGCACCCTTGGCATCACAAATAAACTATTAGGTGTGGCACCCTTGGAACTTCTAGGGAAGTTCTTGAAGGGCACAACCAAACTGGCACCCTTGGCATCACAAATAAACTACAAGGTGTGGCACCCTTGGAACTTCTAGGGAAGTTTTTAAAGGGCACAACCAAACTGGCACCCTTGGCATCACAAATAAACTATTAGGTGTGGCACCCTTGGAACTTCTAGGGAAGTTCTTGAAGGGCACAACAAAACTTGGCATCCTTGGAATCATTAAAAATAAATAATAATAAATAAATATAAGCAAGGAATGAAAACTAGGTAAATTTACATCAAGGGTAAATGATGATTAGAAACCAATGTAATTAAATCAAAAATAAAACTTGGAATAAGGAGGATCATAGGAAGAATTAAAATAGAGTACCTTAAAAACTCTACCCTTCCCATTTTGGAAATACTAGGAAGATTATGTGGTTTAATTAGGAAAAAGGGGAAAGACAAACCTAATGGTAAGGATAAATATTAATCCTAAACTAATTTAAACCTAATTAAGAAAAGAGGAAGGTGAATTAAAATGAGAATAATAAATTAAATTTAGAGAAATGTAGAGAAGCTCCATGTGTCAACAACCAACATAAGAATATCCATCTAGGAGATAACCTGAGTTAAATTAGGGAGTAGATTGGGGATAAAATCTTGACTCATTAATTGACTTCAAGTAATGAACACAAATTAAGGAATAAAAGGGGGGAATAAAGAGACAACTAGGAGAAGAAATAGGAATCTTGTTGAGGTGAGGAAAATATTAGTTTTAAATAAAAATTTAAGTAAATAATTTTGGGAGATCCTTCATGTGAGAATGACACATGGGTGGGTGAATAATCAAGCTATTGAATTATATAAAAAAAAAATAGTTATGCATGACATGACAAGTGTCACCTATGAGGACTCCTATAAAAGAAGGGGCAAGCCATGGGAGAGGGGGCTTTTTGGGAACCCTATTGTTGGATGGATGAGATGATGTCAGAGCAGTGATTATGAATCTATAGTGAGTTTGGTGAGGTAGAGGATTTTAGAGAGGGGACTCTTGAGCCAAGGTGTGCTCTCCTCTACCAGCTAGTGCTTTCCTCCATTGTACAACCCCATTGCAGCTCGGGGGTCCGCAGGGAAGAAGAGTACCCAAGGAGTAGGCTGGGAGGTGAACCGGTGGGTCTTCGCATTCGGATCAAGTGCGTCATCATTCACTCGCGGAGGTGACCGGCTACAAGGGAATACCAGTAACAGTAGAGCAAGCGGAGTCTCGCCTTCTGGTGAATGGTACACATGTATTTCTTTACTATTGATCTTAGTTAAACTTATGTAAATGTTATGATATGTTTTCCTGAAATGAGTGTCATGAATGTGTGTGCTAAATAAATTTGAAATTTCAATGCGTTTATTTTCTGGTTGTATTTGCTGTTAAAAAAAAAAAAATGTAAATAGTCTGAATCGGGTCCTTACACTTGGTATCAGAGCTATGTTGAACCCTTGAGGCCTATGGGCCCATGCATGTTTGGCTAGTTTTGTTAAATAATATGATGAAAATCTCTAACCAATGTGACGAACTCCGACCTCCTCCTTCGTTTATCCCTTGCAATTTCGTATGGCGGGGGATTTTAAATAATCTCTGCTCACAAATTCGTCAATTTTAGCTGTTGCCCTGTTTTTTTCCCCTTTGAAATTCTATCCGCCGAGGAAATCTAAAACATCTTTGTTTAAATTTCATGAATTCTGGTCTTTTTCTTCTTCAATACCCTGAAATTCCATGGCATTTTTAAGAAACGTTGTTTAATTTCATAAATTCTGTTTTGCTTTGTTTTGTAAAGAGTGTTTTAATAATGTACTTACTCATAGTCAATTTAAAGTTTTATGTTTTGTTTTGATTTCTTTTAAAAGATTATAGTCTTATTAGGTATAATCATAACATTCCATCACTATTTCAAGGTCCCACACGAGTATGACCACTACCACAAGTTCTATTATTCCTAGCTTTCCACTAGTGGATCTAACCTTTTTATCCAATAGTTCTTACCATTGGATACAATCTCTTTTGACATAGAAATTATGTCAAAAAGAAAACATTTAGAAATTAAAATTATATTTTAAAGTTTTATGTTTTGTTTTGATTTCTTTTAAAAGATTATAGTCTTATTAGGTATAATCATAACATTCCATCACTATTTCAAGGTCCCACACGAGTATGACCACTACCACAAGTTCTATTATTCCTAGCTTTCCACTAGTGGATCTAACCTTTATATCCAATAGTTCTTACCATTGGATACAATCTCTTTTGACATAGAAATTTACATCAAGGGTAAATGATGATTAGAAACCAATGTAATTAAATCAAAAATAAAACTTGGAATAAGGAGGATCATAGGAAGAATTAAAATAGAGTACCTTAAAAACTCTACCCTTCCCATTTTGGAAATACTAGGAAGATTATGTGGTTTAATTAGGAAAAAGGGGAAAGACAAACCTAATGGTAAGGATAAAGATTAATCCTAAACTAATTTAAACCTAATTAAGAAAAGAGGAAGGTGAATTAAAATGAGAATAATAAATTAAATTTAGAGAAATGTAGAGAAGCTCCATGTGTCAACAACCAACATAAGAATATCCATCTAGGAGATAACCTGAGTTAAATTAGGGAGTAGATTGGGGATAAAATCTTGACTCATTAATTGACTTCAAGTAATGAACACAAATTAAGGAATAAAAGGGGGGAATAAAGAGACAACTAGGAGAAGAAATAGGAATCTTGTTGAGGTGAGGAAAATATTAGTTTTAAATAAAAATTTAAGTAAATAATTTTGGGAGACCCTTCATGTGAGAATGACACATGGGTGGGTGAATAATCAAGCTATTGAATTATATATAAAAAAAAAATTAGTTATGCATGACATGACAAGTGTCACCTATGAGGACTCCTATAAAAGAAGGGGCAAGCCATGGGAGAGGGGACTTTTTGGGAACCCTATTGTTGGATGGATGAGATGATGTCAGAGCAGTGATTACGAAGCTATAGTGAGTTTGGTGAGGTAGAGGATTTTAGAGAGGGGACTCTTGAGCCAAGGTGTGCTCTCCTCTACCAGCTAGTGCTTTCCTCCATTGTACAACCCCATTGCAGCTCGGGGGTCCGCGGGGAAGAAGAGTACCCAAGGAGTAGGCTAGGAGGTGAACCAGTGGGTCTTCGCATTCGGATCAAGTGCGTCATCATTCACTCGCGGAGGTGACCGGCTACAAGGGAATACCAGTAATAGCAGAGCAAGCGGAGTCTCGCCTTCTGGTGAACGGTACACATGTATTTCTTTACTATTGATCTTAGTTAAACTTATGTAAATGTTATGATATGTTTTCCTGAAATGAGTGTCAGGAATGTGTGTGCTAAATAAATTTGAAATTTCAATGCGTTTCTTTTCTGGTTGTATTTGTTGTTAAAAAAATAAAAAAATAAAAAAATATGTAAATAGTCTGAATCGGGTCCTTACACTTGCCTGAATCGGGTCCTTACAGGTTCATGGGTCAAGAACCTGTATGCTCTTGAGGTTCAAGATGCATGGAAAGCCTTGAGCAGCGAGGCAACTGGTGGAGACTTGGTGGTTGAGTGGGAGCGTATATTACCTCTCAACATGCAGAGCCAGAAGAAGTCTTAGACGATTGTGGAGGAGCCACAATTGGTGTAGCAGCTTCAGGAGGTTGTGAAGCAGCCACAACAAGGGAAGCTGAGAGGAGATCGAGTAGAGAAATCTACTCATGCAGAGACTTCCAGTAGGGGGAAACTTCGAGCCAGGTGGGCTGAGGGATCACATGCAGCCATACCTCCAGGTAGGAGGTGGGGTGATGTGGATTGATTGTCCCAAGGAGGAGGGGCAGGATCCTTGAGGTACCCAACCTCTTGGATGAGACCTTACTATGGGAGCCCCAATGTGGAGTAGCAGGAACTGACTAATTGGGTAGAGACAGATGAAGATGAAGCGGCAGAGAGAGTGACAGTGTGGGGAATCCCAGGACATCGCATAGCTAGTAGGCTGCAACAATGCGAGAGGCACAAGTGCTTTGCACAGTGCTAGGTGGCACAGAGAAGTGTGCAATGGTGCGAGATGCATGGAGATGTTGCAGTAGCGCAGATGTCAGAGAGGGAGCACTTGTCAGCAGCAAGTAGAGCTTCAGCATCAGAGTATGTTCCTAGCCCAACAGAGTGGTCAGTTGGGATTGTTTTTGTTCCAAGTGTTGTTGGAGCAAGCGGACTTGGCAAATGTGTTGCATGTAGAACATTCCAGAGTTGCAGGATAGGGATTGCAGATAATCCATATCTTCTTGAGAGGGAGTGTTGAAAATGCAACAAGATGATGGAGCTTAGTAGAAAGGAGTCGCCTTCACTAAGTGTGCCAGCAGGCTATTTTTGGTGCAAAGTCTATTTTTAGACTATGTCTATTTTTAGACATATGGATCATGGTCTATGAGTTGCAGGATGCTATTTGTGGATGATTGGTCATGTTGGTAAAAATAGATGGACTTCTATTTTTAGACATATGGGCGGATTCTTTTTTTAGACTGCCAGGCTAAAAATAGAACAGTCGAATATTATTAGCTCATAATAATATTTGGACTATAAACATTATCTTATCCTCTTGGAGCACTTCAGTTCAAGCTACGGATGTGGCACATGAAACTGCCAGAAGGAAATACACTTTTCTTATGGGTCAGTTGAGCTATTGCATGCTGCACTTCAGTTAGAACTCAAGTGATTGAGTTTGGTGGAGTTGATGGAGTTGTGTTCAGTTTGACTTGGTTGAACTAGTTGTATTTAGTATAACTGCAGAATACACTAGTGATGAGTGATGTGAATTAATTATTAATTAATTCACTAATTATTAACTCATAAAGCAACTAAAGAATACATCAGTTAACTCAGTGCATGGACAGTTTAGTGGAGACAAGTGTTAGAGGTGAGTGAAAGGGCAAGACAGCTGTCAGTTGTGACTATAGTTGTGCATGAGATTTGCACAACCAATGGATTGAGTAATGCCAATGAGGATTGCGTGGTTCAACCAAGGGAAATACGAGTTTGGATCAGCCATTCTCATGCAGGATTGCGCAGTGGAGGCAGGCAAGCAGTGGAGAAGATTTGAACCTGTGATTGATTCAGATCTGAGCTAGTTTGTGTGTAATAGGTGGAGATAGTACTGAGTTATTGTGAGGAATATTGTACTATGTATTGTTACATGTTCTCAATCAATATAATATACAGATAGTTGGGGGTTTTCAGCTGTATGCTTTCCCCGTGATATACTGTGTTGATATGTGTGATTGATGCTTCAATGTGCGTATGCGATTGTTTCTGAATACTGTAAATTGATGATCAATAGTAGAGGAGGTTATGTATTATGCATGCATTCCGCAAATAATGTATAGTCAGGATAGTCTCTGTGAATAAGTGTTATATTATTCAAAATTTCTACATCAACTACTAGTCCTACTGGCTTTAAAGTTTTGGATTCCCTGCTCTATTTTAAATTTGTAATTGGTCATATGTATTTGGTTGAATATTTACCTGTGGTGTAATTCTAGTTAGCCAACTATTAACAATTTTGGATGGACTAGCTACTCTACTTGACAAGCACTTGTTATAATAATGCTAGTTTATAATATTATTTTTACAAATATACAAGATAGTATATTTTTTGTGGGCAAGAGGTTAATTTGTAATTGGAGGTAATATATGGTATCATATATGGGGATAAATGTTATAAGCTATTTGAAAGCACATGACCCCATTGTTGTGGTCTCAGGGATGAGAGTACAAGAGATATTTAGGTTGGAATTGTCTTTTGGTCCTAGACGAAGACCTAAAACTACTTTTGATTAAGTGTTCATCTTCCTTGGATGTAAGGATACTGGAAATAAATTTATAGCATCCCAATACCAAAGGGCATCTAGCAGGAGGAGTTCTAAATATGACAGAAACCCTAAACCAAACTTGATTGTTTGAAATTCTTAATAGGGGATTGCCAAATTGTGTCAGCATCAACCTTTTGACCGTTGCAAGGTGAGAATTTGGCAGGATACTATCACCCTAATGAATTAGGGGGTTCTTGCTAGTAATGTTGGAGTAATTATGGAAAGAAGAAGAACAGAGAAATAGAACCCTAACTCTGTCTATTACCTGAAGGATGTAGGAAAAACATTATAAACCAAATATTATAAAGTAAGTAGCCCTCATTGACATAAAGAGGTTAAGACAACCAATACAATTTCAATCATAATCACTTAAACACAAAACACGGACAAACTACCTTGCAATATGGAACCTTCACATAGTCTGAAGAAACGAAAAGTATATTTTCAGGCTTTAAGTTTGTGTGAACGAGTTTCAACTCATGCATATTTGCCACACATAATTGGCAACATTAGGAGAAGAAAACCCTAGATAGACATTATTAATACCCTTAAAAAGGCCCATGACAATCCAGTCTCATAAATTGGGAGTTAACATGACCGATGAAGCAGAGTCACAGACAAGCATTTAATATAAAATAAAAATATAAGTTTCAGCCCTCCCAATGCATATGTCAAGATTCAAGTTCTACACACATGCCATAGACTCCAATAGTTGCCTTCCAACATCCCATACAAGTTCAATGGGAAATGGGCGGTAATTGTTTTTTCTGTAGGAAATCATATAAGCTTGGCCCAAGCTTCTCAAAAACTTGTTTTTACATCCATCCACAACCTTAAAAATAGACACTAACAACCAAATACGAAATGCAGAGTACTCAGCCTTTGTGAACAAAAAAAATTGAAGATATAAGTTGCTACAAAATACTGATGATGCAAGTGTGATTCCGATAGTCAAACCATTATTGTATATAGCACCACAACAAAATTACAACTACATATGCTTGTGGTATTCCTACGGCTTATAGCCCAAAATTCCCCTTAAAAAAGAATGACAAGGGAATCAAACTATTTTGCAAGAAAAGGCACATCAACAAATATAAAAAATGAAAATATAGAAAACATGTACTTCGAGAGAATGTCATCCTGTAGAATTCATATCAGGCCAAGGTCTTGAAATATTAGAGTATCCTTCCAAAGTCTTAAAAAAAAAAATCAAGATCCTCTATCCATTTCCACTTCAGGTTTTGAGAGTTTGTCTGCGTCATGATTCTACTCCCTGCAAACAAGGCAACAGTTTTTGATGTCTTAAAAAGGTGGTAAAAGGCTGTACTTTTTCACTAAGAACACCCTCATCGTCCAGTTGATTGAGAAGAATCACCATAAATA
Source organism: Pinus tabuliformis (assembly GCA_031772625.1). Taxonomy (NCBI): domain Eukaryota; kingdom Viridiplantae; phylum Streptophyta; class Pinopsida; order Pinales; family Pinaceae; genus Pinus; species Pinus tabuliformis. The sequence continues at coordinate 1,495,540,831 of CM062804.1, read as the reverse complement.
TGCGTATTTGTAATTCCTTTTTCTTTGGCAGTTTGTAGTGTAAACTTTAGGGCCATCAACTCAGTGGAAATGTTAGTAGCTAATCCAACATGTTGGCTCTTCATGACATGTCATAAAAATGCAAGCAATAATAATTGCCAAAAATATCAATATCGTGCAAGGCTTGGAGATGAAATAATAAAAACCAAGCCTCTACTTCAGGCTTTGGATTTCTTTATTATTACTATTATTACTATTTTTGGAATATCCATATGATATTCCATTATTGTAAAGCAAAAAGCATATTATGATGACAACCTTTTCCATAAAATGGTAGCCTACACTTCCAATTCAATTAAGACTTTTTCACTTGCATAATTGAAAAGTTAAACCATTCTAATTTGACAAATTTTTATTATTCTTTATAATTAAAACATTAAAAGACTTTGATTTATTATAAAAATAGATAAATGATGATCTATGAAAAACACTAGATCCATAACACTTGGATTTATTATAAGAATAGATGAATGATGTTGTATGTGGTTGTTTGATCTACGATGACAAATATGGAATTTCCTTTAAGAGATAATCACAAACCTTGTCCGAAAATGAGGTTAAAAAATAGATTAAATTTGCCAATAATGATTATCATCATAATTACAAAATGCCATGGATTTTGAGAGTTGACAGGGCTATCATTTATTTTTATTTTTATTTTTTTGTCTTGTACTAAGAATAAACAAAATTAGTTTTTTTTCTTGTTCTTTTAATGCCTTTAATAAACAGGACACCAAATCTAATTTCTGACACTTATGGGTGGAAACTATAAGTATTATTAGGGCTAAATTCGAGACTTTTGAGAGTTATGGATAGAAATTGAAAATATGAATTGGGAACAAGTTATATTTGGCATAACCGACTAGGCATGGGTTTTCTCCAAGAACAGAGTCAAACTTGGGGATTCACTTCGACTCATAAAAACCATGTGTTTTTATTGTAATTAATTCCATCTTGATGGCTACCTGCTCAACTTCCTGGGCATTAATTTGGACATTCTGACTGTGATTTACTAATTGCAGTGGTCTAATTTTGTTTGATGTAAGAAGTGATTGAAGATTTGGGCCAAAGGAGTACATAAATCACCTTAAATTTGGCCTAATTGGCTATCAACCAATATTTTTTCTTATGCTTTCTACGTGATGCAAAAATAAAAATATTTAAATAACCAAAATACTTAAATTTCAGTAATGTAAGAAGTTGATTACGTATTCAGCTTCATGGGCATTAATAGTTATTACTGTGATTTATTAATGGCATTGCATTGATTTTGTTTGACTGAGTGAAGATCTTTTTCCCCCATTTGTTGGTCAGAAGATAAAAGCATTTATTTAAAAATACTTCAATTTCAATGATGTAAGGATGTAATTTGGTTGAAGAGTGTTACTTGTAGTGTCCCGCAGGCCCAAATTTATAGTTGAGCCATTAACAAGTACATTGATGCTGAAATTATCAAACACATTGGATACATAATCCTACAACACAGTTATATAAACTAATTACATGGTCAAGTCATGTGCATTCTAACAAACAACCTGTAGCTCAAATAAACAACTAGCAACATACATAAAGCATCTAAGATCCAACCAAAAAGCACATATAGATCAAAATAAAAGGTAGATAACAAGAGGGTCCTTAGCACTCATTGTGGGGAACTTATTGGTTGTATAGCAAATCAACATGCAAGTTTTTCCAATAGCTCCATCGCCAATAGTAACACATTTTATAAACCTCGAACAACTCAGACCAAAAAATCTTTGAATTATGACCCTCCTTCCTTGTAAACAGGGTAAACTCTCATCTTTGTCTCAATGGCAGGAAAGGTGAACTGAAGTCTAGTATTTCAAGGCCAAACCCTGAAATTTTGATGCCGTTCTGTCCTCATATACTAAATTTCAAGAAGAACCAAAGTTTTCTGAAGAACGACTGCAAAATATATTTATGTTAATAAATAATGCCAACATTAAAATAAAAGACCACAACAAATGTTTATATACATAAGATTATTTTTTTCAAGATTACTATAAAATGATCTTCTGATATTTAAATCACATACATTGTGTGTGATTTAGGCAGAATTGAGGAAGTCACATTCATCGGTGGCCTTCAAAAACTACCATAGCATCTGCACACAATTGTAAGGGGAGATGGCATACATTTCAGACAACCATTTACAAGTACTACATGTATATTTTGAATAAAAAAAGTATCCAGGCAAGTTGGGTCACATGCCCAACATGCTCATCTATTAAATTCTACATGTAAAAATAACACATGCATAGTAGAAAATTAAAATACTTCCTCATACCGTGTGCTACTTATGTCATATTTGGCAACTTAACGAAGGACATCAACTTCAATCATTGTTGTCTCTGGGTACTTTTTCAAGCCATGAATGATTTTGATAGCTACAAGACCCTTCGATTTTCAGTCCCAACCCTCCAAAACTTGCCCAAATCTACCTACAAATATTGGCCATACTCCCATCAAAACAAAATTCATCTAATACATGATCTATAACAAGAAAAATCCAACATACAATGTCTCCTAGATCCTTACCTTGCCCCATTTTACTGAGTATTTTATCTGCAGAGCATAGAGCGGAAGACATATGAGCAAAATACATCAAGGAAAAGGATTATTTGTAAACTAGGTTGTGGTATCAAACAGTAAACCTAAAAACCCTTGCTGAGATGGCAGACTAACATTTAGGAAAAACCCATCGAAAATCAAATAAATAATAGTGAGGTGAAATATATGTTATTACATTGAGGCATCAAATTCTCTCCAAGTTCAAACATGTAATGGCCATCCTTGTTATCACTACGCCATGGTGGGGAGGCATTGCGGCAACTCCTTACTTTAAATTTCATAGTTGAATATGAAGGCCGACTATGATCTAAGAATGAAATGGAAGGTATTGCCCCTGCCGACAAAGGTAATTTGACTTCCCCTTCTCCTCTTTTATTCTCGTTCCCAACATCTTGCAGAGTAAATACTTGCAATTGTTGGGCCTACACACAACCGTTCATTTATACAAAATCTGTATGTTCAAGAAATTGAAAAAATCTCACAGCAATCTGAATGGCAGGAGGAATCCCTGTGCTCTAGCATAGATCTATGGGGAAAAGGGGTGTGACAGATTCTGAAAACTAAAACCAACCTGAATCTGAGAAGAGGGCATGTTCCACAAGTAATGGGAGTATGACAAATCTACCCATAAAGTACCTTAAAATGGACTCATCCTCAGTGACTCTCGATGTCAAGCTAGGAGGTAACTCCAAAATTCGTATTGTGTTTTTGCATTAATATTGCTCATGGATATATACATGGAGGAGAGACTCTTGGGCTTCACCTTCCTATGTCTCTTCTTATTCCTATTCTCCATATTTTCTATTTACATTGTTTTACATATATTCACCCAATCTCAATGATTAGGTGTCAACATTCCCCCCCCCCTTAATCTGAAGGGATGTTGGTGATTCCAAGCATCATTTTGAATCTTTCAATATTTTCTCTTCCAAGCACTTTGGTGAAGATGTCCGCAATCTGCCCATTTGTGGAACAAGGGCATAGATGGATTGCCTTGGCCTCAACATGACGTCGAATCAGATGGTATTTTGTATTGATGTGTTTTGTTCAATCATCAAACTTTGGGTTCTTGGCCAAATTTATTGCAGAAGTGTTGTCAATCATGAGTGGAGTTGAATGCACTTGTTTCACCTGCAAATATTCCATAATTTTACTGAGCCACACAATTTCCTTTATTGCTTCAGCTGCAGCCACATATTCCACCTCTGTTGTGGAATCTGCTAGAATTGATTGTTTGCGTGACCTCAAAGAGACAGCTCCTAATCCATGACTCATAGCATAACCTGAAGTAGATACCCCAGTTTCTTTATCTCCATCGATGTCTGAATCAAAGTATCCAATCAAGCTAAGTATGGCTTGAGCTGGTTTGTGAAGTAGTGAGTGAGATTGTACTTGAGCAAAGATTGTTCGGGTTGAACAAGCTTTATATTTTCTTCTCAGATCTTCTAGTTAATACAATAAACAAATAGAAGGGGATCACTAGGCCCTAAACAAGCAAGAATGCCTCCGGATTTAATCAACAATACCTTGAGGAATTTTCCTATCTCCACCCTCAAAATTTACTATGTATCCCGCCATTACCGATCAAGGGATTCCTATGTCCTTGGGAATTTTCTTGAGACCACCTCATCTGGATCCAAAACCATCTGACAATACAAAGTTCAACCAATTGAAAGAACCCCATCACACCATGGTTATCTGGAAATGGCAAGGCAAATTTGAAACCATCACACGTGGAAAAGCCCATGTCAATGACAACAAGAGAACCAAATACACACATGCATGTACCATGCGTGTCAAAACAAGGAAGGAAATCATACATGCAACTCGATATCTGCAAGTAATCCCGTTGTAGCTGCTTGATCCAACTCTTCCTTGCTTGACCCTTGATTTCCTTTGCTTTCTTGTCCTTCCTTTGCCTTCCTTTCTCCAATGCTAGAGTGCTCCAAGAATGCTCTAAGTATGCAAGAGTATGAGAGAGAGAATAGAGAGAGAGCTCCAAAATTGAACCGATAAAAAGGTTGTGAATTGATCCCCATAAGCCTTTTTATCAATGAGGCCTCTATTTTCTTCAATTTACTCTATTTTCCTTCATTTCCTCCTCACATGCAACCTGTGACCTTTCACCTTCCTTTTCTCCTATTTTCCATTATTTTCATAAATAAATGCAAATTAATGTCTCTTTGCCTTTTCAATGCCTTTGCCAATTTTCTTAGCCATAATAAACCAAATGAACACCCACTAGGATGTTTTTCCCAACATTTAGCTTGGAATACGTGTCCCATGACCTTGGTCTTATTTTTCCTTTATTAACTTTATTACATGTATTTTTAATCAGGGTTGTTACAGAACCCTCCCCCTTGGGGGAACACCATCCTTAGTGTTCAATGACACTTATAAAATAGTAAACACATGTTGCCTATGGAGCTTTATAATATTTACAACATATGCATATATAGACATAACCACAACACAACATCAAAACATACATCAAAGCACATCCACTCAACCAATGAATAGAGAAGGATACATATCCCACATTTGATCAATCATCTCCCATGTAGCTTCATTGGGCCCAAAGTGCTTCCACTACACTTTAACTTGCTCAATTGCTCGATTTTGAAGCATGAGATATTTCCGTTGCAAATTGCACTGAGGTTTGGGCTGGAATTATCCTTCTAGCTCCACCTGCAATACAGACCGATCAATCACATGATCAACATCTTTCACATACTTCTTAAGTAATGACACATGGAAAACATCATGGACTTTCAGTATCGGAGGCAGTGCAAGTCAATAGGCTACTAGTCTAATCCTCTCAAGAATCTTGAAAGGCCCACAATACCGAGATGCTAACTTCACACATGATCCAATCCTCCAGGAGCACTTCTTGGGATTGATGTGCAAGTACACATGTTCCCCAACCTGAAATTCCTTAAACAACATGTGTTGATCGACATAGATCTTATGTATGTCCTATGCTACCTTTATATTCTTCTTAATTATCTGCAATTCATGTTCCATCTCTACCAACATGTCGAGTCCAATCAATACTTTGTTCACTAGATCACTCCAATTGATGGGAGTATGACAACTCTACCCATAAAGTATCGCAAACAGACTCATCCTTAGTGACTCCTGATGTTAGGCCAGGAGGTAACTCCACAACGCAAATTGTGTTTTTGCATTAATATTTCCCAAGGATATATACATGGAGGGAGAGGCTCTTGGGCTTCACCTCCCAGTGTCTCTTCTTATTCATATTCTACTTATTTTCTATTTATATTGTTTTACATATATTCACCCAATCCCAATGATTAGGTGTCAACATTCCCCCCCTTAATCTGAAGGGATGTTGGTGAGCCCAAGCATCATTCTGAATCTTTCGAACTTTTTTCTTCCAAGCGCTTTGGTGAAGATGTCTGCTATCTGCTCATTTGTGGAACAAGGGCATAGATGGATTGTCTTGGCCTCAACATGATGTTGAATTAGATGGTATTTCGTATTGATGTGCTTTGTTCGATCATGGAACTTTTTTTTCTTGGCCAACTTTATTGCAGAAGTGTTGTCAATCATGAGTGGAGTTGAATGCACTTGTTTCACCTGCAAATCTTCCATAATTTTCCTGATCCACACAATTTCCTTTGTTTCTTCAGCTACTGCCACATATTCTGCCTTTGTTGTGGAATTTGTTGGAACTGATTGTTTGTGTAACCTCAAAGAGATAGCTCCTAATCCAAGACTCGTAGCATGACTTGAAGTAGATACCCCAATTTCTTTATCTCCATCGATGTTAGAATCAAAGTATCCAGTCAAGCTGAAGTCGCCCACCTGTGTATACTTTAGTCCAAAGTCTTCAGTTCCCTTCAAGTACTTTAGAACTCTTTTTGCAGCAGACCAATGTCCGTGACAAGGCTTTTGCATAAACCTGGAGAGAATTCCAACAACAAATGAGATGTTTGGTCTGGTAGTAGTCAGGTAGTTTAGACTTCCTACAAGTTGTCTATACTTTGTTGCATCCTCAAATTATTTCCCTTCAATGGATTTGAGCTTCAAGTTCTGTTCCATTGAAGAAGTCAAAGGATTGTACTCAACCACGCTAAACATGTTCAACAGATCTCCAATGTACTTCTTCTGAGAGAGGAATATAAACTTTGGATGTTGAGTTACCTCATTACCAAGATAGTAGTGAACATAGCCCAAGTCAACCATTTCAAAACTGTTCCTCAATTCCTTCTTTATGGATACAATGTAGCTCTCATTGTTCGCTATCATCAAAAGATCATTTAAATACACCACAAGATATACAACTATTTTTCTAGCTTTCTTGACAAAAAAAGTTGCATCATCAAGATCATAATGTTTGAAGTTGAGTTTCAGAATATGCTCAGTTAACTTTTCATTCCAGGCTCGCGGTGCTTGCTTGAGGCCATACAAGGATTTCACAAGCTTGCATACTTTGTGTTCTTGGTCCTTCACAACAAATCCTTCTCGCTGGGACATAAAAACATTATCTTTCAGATCTCCATTCTAGAAAGCAGTTTTTACATCTATTTGATGGATTTTCCAACTTCTCTGAGCTGCCAAGGCAAAGAGTGTCCAGATGATAGCCAATTTTGTTGTGGGCGAAAAATTCTCCTCATAATCGACCCCTTCCCTTTGTGCAAAACCTTTCGCCACAAGCCTGGATTTCTGCTTGTTAAATGAGCCATTAGCTTTATATTTTTTCTTGTAGACTCACTTCCAGCTAGTTGGTTTGATTCCCAATGGAGGAACAACCAGCTTCCAAGTGCCATTCTTTATCAAGGCATCATACTCTTTCTGCATTGCTTCCTTCCATTCATCATGAGAAGATGCTTATTTGAAGGATTTTGGTTCAAAATCTGTAGACAAATTCAGTTCACAATCATAAGAAACATCCATATCAACAGGTGAATTAGAATCGTCCACATCACCTCCATTTTGCCTAGTTGAATTTCTTGTTCCTGTCTTTCCAACCTCATCAAGATGAACACTTTCAAGTGTCTTTGTCAGCTGTTTTGGAGGACCTTTATGAGATGGCCCAGGCTATTCAATTGACTGAATTTGTACTGAATCAAGATTGAGTCTCCCAATTTTGTTAATCACATCACTCAAATTGTCATCAGTGGCTAGAGCTTCATTTGGGGGAGAGAGTGCTTCAGAAGAAGATTCCATAGATTGATCCAGTATAGGAATCCCCCCTTCAAGATGTGGAATCTGATTATCGAATTCTTGAAAGGAATTTGCATGTATGAATCTATCCAAGCAATTAAGTTGCCACTCAATAACATCGTAAGCCTTGGAAGATTCAAGAAAGATCACATCTCTAGATACAACAAACTTCTTATTAACTTCATCATAGAGATGATATGCTTTGGAGGTATTTGAATACCGCAAGAAGATACACTTACAACTCCTTGCACCAAATTTGTTTCTTTGTTCCTTTGGTATCAAGGCATAACAGGTGGAACAAAAGACCCTGAGATGCATACTAAAGGATTGTGGCCATACCACATTTCATAAGGAGTCTTGTTTCTAATAGCATTAGATGGACATCTACTCTTTATATACACAACACATAGAACTGCATCAGCCCAAAACGTCAATTTTACATTCTTGAAAAACATCATGGAACATACCATATTTAAGGTTGTCCTGTTCATTCTTTCAGCTACTCCATTCTGTTGGGGATTATAAGGCACAATTGTTTGATGTTTGATCCCATGCTGGAAAATATAGTTTTCAAATTCATTTGAAGTGTAGTCTTTTCCATTATCAACGCAAATAGAGCCAATATGAGATTGTGCATCATTTTCAATCCATGCATGAAATTTCTTGAATGTTTGAAAAGCATTAGATTTGTTCTTCAATAAATAAACCGAACACATTCTGGTGTAGTCATCAATAAATGTCATCATATATTTATTTCCATTTGCAGAAGGGACGGGCATTGGGCTGATATGGGTTAAGGGAGAGCGATTGCCTTCGCCAGTAAGAATGAGCAAGCGATTAACTGGGTTCATATCGCATAATTTGGATGGATGGAATTAGGAAGGTTTCGTAGGAAATAAATACTAAAGGACCAACACCCAATGCCTTGACATGAGGCTAACTAGGTGCATGCTTTGAATGAATTAATGGATTCTATGAGCGCCTTTCTTTGTGCTGTGGGTAAATGAATGTTGATTTCTACTTCTTCACGTGGTCGTGTCATTCTTCTCCTTTATGTTGATGACATGATCCTAATCAGTGATGATATGGCTTGAAATTCATCTATTAAGAAGCAGCTTCAACAACAGTTTGAGAAGAAATACCTTGGTCTTTTGTTGGATCTTGTGTAGGGCTAGAGAAATGATATTATCTTAATCGATGGGTACACGATGGGAACACGATATTGCCTGAACCGATAGGCTCGCTGGGTTAGATTATTATAGGCATTCCTATTTCAAAAGTGGTTGTACCCAACCTTGCTTACTGGCTCTACTGATTTATTCTACATAACTCATCTGGTGTGGGGCCTAGCTTGTTTGGTCCTAACCTAAGCTTTACCTTACCTTATATTTAGTCGGGTTTGGCCTCACCTTGGCTAGCTACTTTGGTCCTAACCCTTCCCCTTTAGGCATCTGGTTGGGGACCACCTAGAAAGATACTATCACTGGGAAGAACTGTTTGCTATTACATAACTATACGTTTTAGCTTGCCTACCCTCCCTGTTGGGTCTTCTACTGTCTTATTCGCTGATCTTTCCCTCTCAGATTCCCTAAATGATAGGTGGTGCAACTTTTCAAGGAACGTAGTCTAACTGAAATAAAAGAAGACTCTGATAGGAGGAGAGGAGAAGAGCCTAAGGTTTCATCTGCTGTTAAAAAGCCTATGACCATGGAGGAAGTGACTAAGCTATTGAAGTCTATGGTTAATGATCTTACTAAGGTAAAGCAAGAGCAACCTGCCCTCCCCTTCGTGGGACCTACCCCTAGAGCCTAAAACAAGCCTGTTAGAAGCCAACCTTAGTATAGAAGGCCTCCTAATGTGTTGAAAAGAGAAAGTAGAACAGAAGATCCATAGCCTCTCTTGATCTGCCCCTCCTCCCCTCACACGTGCTTTATACCTACACCATCTGATTGGCCGGGAATATATATAAAACATTGAGCTGATAATCTTCCCAGCAACCTGAACCTTAGCAACTAGGGATAGCTCTTGGGAATTCCAGTATTCAAGTTTGGTAGACAACTTATTAATTACCCAATCCCACATTTTAACTAGGGAGACATAAATACCAAATGGTATACCTAGATATCTTCAAATTTAACCTCTCTCTATCCATTTCCACTCTTTAGGAAGCCATGGAGGCATGTCACAAAGCACTTTCACCCTTATTTCTCCTAGCCCTCGGGTTCAACCATCTCCTAAGCTAACAAGCTAACAAGCTCCTCATCCAACTTCTAAACATGCCTTTTCTTTCCTAAGCTCCTAAAATGGGTAATCAACGTATATAACGTGAAGTGCTATGAGCACCTACCTAGCTAGTATGGATTGTTTTGTTGTGGTTGGACTAGTTGTACTGGGGTTGGTTTCGCTAGGGCTCTTGCTTCTTACTGGGATTATAATGGGGGCACTTCATTTGTTCCTTACCCCACAACCGACAAAGAGAGATTTTGATGAAGTTTCTTTTCTTCCCTAAAAATTGATGTTCGTTGTCGCTCACTCCACTTCGTTTCGTCATGTCTCTATCCTCTCAACTGACGTAGCCTTAGTTGGTTCTACTTTTGCTGGTGATGGCAGGCGGGTATGGAACCATGCAAATAAGTACTGGAATTGGAAAGGATCCAAGGTGGTCCATACGGTAATACCTGGGCGACTAGTAGTTTTTACTGTAGGGCTTGTCGAAAGAACCCAACGAAGCTGGTCAGTGTTGCTAGGACGTTTTCCTAGAATGTGTGGTGAGACAAATGAAACAAGGCTGGCTAGTGGGTTGGTCTAATGAGATGCAAAAGGGGGAGATTCAGGTGATGAAACAATTATTTTAGTGGCCTAAAGGATGAGCATACGGGACACCTACGGGGGAACGGGGAAACGAAGATGTCAGGATTGAATTGATCGAACGAATAATGCATCATTTAATGGTAGGGTGCAGGCGGGGTCCTACTCTCACAAGCTAAATTGCCTCTCTTCGTCTTGCTAATCTTGGCTTTTCTTGTGACTTTCTCATTATGGGTTCAAGGCTTTTATTGTGGGCAATGGTACGGGCGTATTTGGGTGGGTGGTTTTCTCCGGCTTGCGGATTGGCATGGGTTCAAGGTGATTTTCCAGGTCTTCTCTGGCCACGGCAACGAGCAAAAGATAAGGCCAGGTTATCACTTTAGAATTGTTTCCTTGTATTCTCTTTCTTTCTTCCTCATTCATGCATAATGACATATATGATATATGTATTGTTGAATGAAATAATTCATTCATGCATAATGACATATATATTATATCTCATTCATTACAAATTTGCTAATAAAACCTAACCTGATATGAGTTAGTTGGTGCTAACACAGCTGAAGGATGTTGTCCTTGGGGGGATTCCTTTTGAGTGGCATAATCATAAGAAATGCTAATAAGCTATCAAATTTGCTCTCCTACCATCCTTTCTCCTTTCAGCAGTAGTCGATGTATAGGGCTATGGTTGTTTCAATTTCGGGGCGAAGGGTCGAGGTGTAGGGTCGCTGTCTAGGAAGAGTCATAGGTAGAGTTTTGATTTTTCTATCCATCCGTTGGCCCAAACCATCTATGAGGATCAGTTTCCGTCCATTGTACCTGTTAGGATTCCAAGAAACTCTCCTAGGTTGTAGCTCGGAGGTGCCTGGTAACATATAAATTCAACTATTGTTGCAAAGGATGAATGGAAGGAATGATGCTTGTCCAAGCCAGATAACCACTTCTATTGTTCCACTCCAGACATGCGTGAACACCCCCAAACTACAAGGCTTTAAACCACCAACTACTCATAGTTTAGAGATTGGGTGAATATGGAGAATACTGACCACACCAGCAGATGCACAAGACCATGTGATGGCCAGCTGCAACCAGTAAAGAAGTCTGCAAATCTAATCTACTAATGCAAAAACATGATGACAGCTCTCTTGCATTAGATAGAAAGAAACCTGGACCACCTATTCAATGATGCATACAAGATTTTAACACAGAGATAGGATGACAGCTATCTAATGCTAAACATCAAGAGCTCAAGAACACAGCATATCAGGAACAGCTTAGAACAGGGGAAAATGGAAAGTGAGTAGTTAACAGGAGAAGAAGCTTGTATTAGCTGAAAATGAAGACGAGATGCTGCAAGTGTCAAAATATCTACAGTCTCCAGAAGCTGAACCTTACATCAAAATGCCAACCATCCACCCTTGATTACATCTTTCTTCTGGGTCTTTATAGATTTACATTACAAGGGCACTTGGCCATTTTAGGTATGGAGGGGTCATAATTGACCACCAACCGCATTTAACTGCCTGATGGAGTCTCTGATCATGCTTGCTTGCTTCAGTGGATGAATCTGATCTGCTCAGGTGCTTTGTTGTCCTCTTAGGCAGTTGGAGTGCTCGTACCAGTGAAGCTCCATAACTAATAAATGCAGTCACAGAGTCGTGCTCATCCTTTTTCTCCTTTGGCCATTCCTTTTGTTAAATATGGTGGTTGGGGAATGACTGTGACTAGTACTGGCTGAACTGATCATTTCCTTCTTCGAGCAACAGAGTGGTTAAGGACGTGGAGTGCATGGGCGAGTGAACGAGTTGGATGAGTGGAAAGGATGGCCGTCGAATCGAGGAAACGGATGGCGGAGATGGCTCGACGGAGGCTATAGGCCGAGGTGAGAGTGGGATCAATGAGGGCCATTGGATCTTTGGCATACAGATCGAACGGTGATCGGGCAATGGAGCTGCGTGGTCGTTTAACGAGCGTGGGCGATAATGGTTTTTATCGCACCGCTTTCGGGCATAAAGCGTTAAAAGCCGGAAGTCGCGTGATTCCACTTAGAGATCGACACGTAGCAGCGGATGAGAGAGAAAAACCGCTCTCATCGCGCGCTAACGTTTGATCGGGTTGTGGGCGCGAGGAAAGCGAATGCCACTGGATCTTCATGGAAATGATCAGACTGTGGAGGAATGATCGTGCAGGTTGCTTTATCAGGTGCGACGGGAGTCGTTAGATCGGCGGGAGAAGATCAACGGTGGGGAAATGACGAAGGGTTTTAGCCAGCGCGCGGGGGCGTATGGCAGGGTTTTATGAGGGTTTGGGCTTTGCGCTTGGGGCTAAAGCTAAAAGGGGCTATTTTGCAGGGTTTAGAGGAAAAACAGAGGAAACAGAGGTGAAGGAGGATAGGCGGGATGGAGGAAAAAGGGGAAAATGACCGTTATGAGTTCCTTTGAAGATGCCATCGCACAGACCAGATTTTCCTCTAACCTTGGAAAATCAGCGGAGCTAACACTGGCTCCTTTTGGGGATGAGATCCTCCCTATGAGGTCTCAAGAACCATAGACCACTGCCTTCTACATAAAAACAAGATTAAAAACATTGCCTAGTATTCCATTGGGCATGGAGTCTATTTAAGCCTATACTATAACCTATAAAAATAACATATTTACAATGCTGAGGCCTAAAAGGGCTTAAACAACATAAATCTTCAAAAACTGCCCATTTACTGGGCCATCAAAATTGTTTTTCCTTCCAAACTCTGCAGCATGAGAGTATTGTTTCCCTGGACTTGGGCGATGACGAATGATCCTGTCCATAGAGCATTTATTTTACCAGGACCTCCCTTCCTTTCCTTCAATGCATCCCATTGGAGAAAACAATCATCATACTGAAGATTTACCCTCTTTGCCTTTCTATGAAATGTCTCCTTCTCTTGGTCAATATGCATGTCAGCCAATTCATCAAAGATTTGCAAAATCGGGTTGATTTGATCATCTACCTCGAAAATTTTAGGGCATTTGACCTTATCAAGTAGAGATGGTTTGTATTTCACCCCCTCTTTGTATGCTCTCATTCTTGGATGTTCTTTGTGGAAGCTTTTGTACACCTGCTGAATAACAAGGGCTGTTGTGTACTCGGCTGTGTCCTTTGTGGTCTGAATAATTAATATAAATGGTGAATCAATGTATTCTTGTGTGTGGGACACAAAGACCTCACCTGCTTCTGTAGCTTGCTTATAACTAGCCCCATCCAAGGATGTGTCCCAAATTTGTGCACCTTCTTCCTCTGTGATCTGGAAAACTGCCCTTTCAAGCTATGTGTAGGCCACCTGGGCAGGCTTTGGAATATCAAGACTGAGATTATCAATATCAGCCTTGGGCATTAAGTTATGGCTGGCCTCAGCATCTAGGGGGAAAATATGAGGGATTGTCTCTTGAACAGACAGAGAAACATACGATGATGGGGAATTGACTTCACCCTTTTTAATCATTGGGCTGGGGATAACAGCAGGTTGGTCAATTTACAGATTTGCATAGTCATTGGAAGCTGGGTTGGCTTTAGGTTCAGGGTCTTCAAGGATGGATTTCTTGAAGGACTCATTCTTCGTTGGTTCAATCAGAGGAATAGGTATTCGTGGCTTTTGAATTTTTGATTGAAAACTGAAAGAAGAAGGGGAACCTTCAAGACCTCTTACCTCTATAGCTGGAACTTTGAGGATGATGGGATCTGCTGCTAGTTGCTTCTGCTTATAAGCTTGTTGTTCTGTAGGGACAACAAAATTATGAGCAGGGCCTTTGGATAATGACATCTCGTAGGCAGCTTTAGCTAAGAAAGGGGCACTGCCCTTGTCTTCCATACCATGGACCTCATCCTCTTCTTCAAATTTCTCTTCTTTCATGATTATATTCTAAAGAAGGGTCTTCACCCTTTGGTCTTTGTTTCTTTGAAAAATCTACAACTGCTCCTTTTCTCCTCGATATGGATTTGGATTTGGAAGAGCAAAGGTATGAGGAGCTTGTCCTTTCCCTGAATGCTGCTCAACCCTTAATTTGGAAACTTCAGAGGCTAATGACTCTATCATCCTGGCCATTTTATCAATCTTAGGATCTGAGGATGATGAGAGCTCACCCCTCCATCTTCTCCTATCAGCAATTACCTTCGAGCCTTTATGTATCCATGATGTTTGATTCTACTTCCAGGGCTGCATCTTGCATATCAACCAAAGAAGCACTTATTCTCTCCCTCAGTAGTAAATAGAAACGAGAATCGAAGGCATTGACATAAGTAATATTAGCAGAAGTAGGGGTGGGTTTCACTTCAGCTAGCATTCTGTTGTACATGCGGTTAAATCTCTTATTGAAATCAGACAACAACTCACCATTTTTCCTCTGCAAGTTCCCAAATTCAGTATGATAATAGAGCAGATATTTCTTATCCCCCTAATGCTTTAGGAACACATCATCTAAGGCCTCAATGTCTGCTATAAACCTAGGGGTTAATTCTCTGAACCATTTTCTAACCTGTCCATCTAGGCTTTGGACAAAAACCCTCATCCACACATCATCTTCATTAATATCTAGATTATCAACATAACTATAAAAGGACTCAAGGTGTTCTTCAGCTGTCACTCCCTCTGTACCAGTGAACTTAGGCATGTATTTCTGATACTCTCCTGTAGGCATGGCATTCAAAGGAACAGGCAGAACCAGGGGTCTATACCTAGCAGCTATGATCCTTTTCATTTTGGTGGGTGCCTGTGGGCCTGCCATGACTGGGGTAGATGGAGGGGTACTGGTCGTTTGGATGACAGAAGGTTGAGAACTGAATGACAGGGCAGAAGGGCACCGATGGATTGAAAGGGAGGTTTTCTTTGGACTCAGATCCAAAGGGGAAACTTATGGAACAAGGAGCTTTATGAATCTTTGAGGGTATTTCTTCACTGACAATGCTAGGCTCTATATCTTCAAAATGAACATGCTCAATTACAAGCCTTTCTTGCAGAGATACATAAGATTGTTTAGGCTTACCTGATCCTGATGCTCCTTTTTGAATGATCTTTTTATGCTTAACAATCTTCTCAGGGTCAGGCACTGGGTTAGCTGGTGATTTCTGAGGATTTCTCCGAGTATGCCTCACAAACTGAGCCAGAACTGTAATGTGGAGTCGCCAAAAGGTTGGTCCTCCAATAGAGTCGCCAGATAGATGATTACAACCAAAAATATGTCCAGACTTTGTCTATCATCAAAGCTGGATCTGTGTCGTTCTCCCAGGGAAGCTGAGCTTCAATCTCCTCTCCCCGGCAACAGCGCTAATTATGTTAGGATTCCAAGAAACTCTCCTAAGTTGTAGCTCGGAGATGCCTAGTAACATATAAATTCAACTATTGTTGCAATGAATGAATGGAAGGAATGCTGCTTGTCTAAGCCAGATAACCCTTCTACTTTGTTCCACTCCAGACATGCGTGAACACCCATAGACTACAAGGCTTTAGACCACCAACTACTCACAGTTTAGAGATTGGGTGAATATGGAGAATATTGACCACAATAGCAAATGCACAAGACCATGTGATTTCCGGCTACAACCAGTAAAGAAGTCTGCAAATCTAATCTACTAATGCAAAGACAGGATGACAACTCTCCTGCATTAGATAGAAAGAAACCTGGACCACCTATTCAATGATGCTTACAAGATTTTAACACAGAGATAGGATGACAACTATCTAATGCTAAACATCAAGAGCTTATGAACACAACATATCAGGCACAACTTAGAATAGGGGAAAATGGAAAGGGAGCAGTTAACAACAAAAGAAGCTTGTATTAGCTGAAATGAAGACGAGACGCTGCAAGTGTCAAAATATCTACAGTCTCCAGAAGTTGAACCTTACATCAAAATGCCAACCATCCACCCTTTATTACATCCTTCTTCTGGGTCTTTATAGATTTACATTACAAGGGCACTTGGCCATTTTAGGTATGGAAGGGTCATAATTGACCACCGACCGCATTTAACTACCTGATGGAGTCTTTGATCATGCTTGCTTGCTTCAGTGGATGAATCCGATCTGCTCAGGTGCTGTGCTGTCCTCTTAGGCAGTTGGAGTGCTCGTACCAGTGAAGCTCCATAACTGATAAATGCAATCACAAAGTCGTGCTCGTCCTTTTTCCCCTTTGGCCATGCCTTTTGTTAAATATGGTGGTTGGGGAATGACTATGACTGGTACTGGCTAAACTGATCATTTCCTTCTTCGAGCAACATAGTGGTCGAGGATGTGGAGTTCATGGGCGAGTGAACAAGTTGGATGAGCGGAAAGGATGGCTGTCAGATCGAGGAAACGGATGGCAGAGATGGCTCGACGGAGGCTATAGGCCAAGGTGAGAGCGGGATGAATGAGGGCTGTTGGATCTTTGGCAGACAGATCGAACAGTGATCGGGCGGTGGAGCTGCGCGGTCGTTTAATGAGGGCGAGTGGTTTAGATGGGCGGTAATGGTTTTTATTGCACTGCTTTCGGGCGTAAAGCGGTAAAAGCCGGAAGTCACGCGATTCCACTCGACGATCAACACGTAGCGGCGGATGAGAGAGAAAAACTGCTCTCATCGCGCACTAACGTTCGATCGAGTTGTGGGTGTGAGGAAAGTGAATGCTGTCAGATCTTCATGGAAATGATCGGATGGCGGAGGAATGATCGTGAAGGTTGCTTTATCGGGCGCGACGGGAGCCGTTAGATCGGCGAGAGAAGATCAACGACGGGAAACGATGAAGGGTTTTAGCTAGCACGTGGGGGTGTATGGCAGGGTTTTATGAGGGTTTGGGCTTTGCGCTTGCGGCTAAAGCTAAAAGGGGTTATTTTGCAGGGTTTAGAGGAAAAACAAAGGGAACGGAGGTGAAGGAGGATAGGCAGGATGGAGGAAAAAGGGGAAAATGACCGCTATGAGTTCCTTTGAAGATGCCATCGCACAGACTAGATTTTCCTCTGACCTTGGAAAATCAACGTTGCATAGCGGAGCTAACAGTACCACCCCACCTCAAATATTTTTTCAATCAATCAATAAATAAATAAAGCAGGCATAAAAAAGGTAAGCAGGTGAGCCAAGAAGATGCCTCCCTCAATGCACTTCATGGGTAAGGGTCCGAAACAAATGGAAGATTTTGTAAGGCTTCAACCTTCTAGTCGTACTAGAAGGGTATGTATGTCATTTATTTCTTCTTCCACAAACTGAAACTTAGTTACCATTTTATTGACTAGATTTTCAATTCGTCGAAGACTCTTAGTTGCTTGCCTGCCTTGAGGGATGGAATGGGAATGGCGGCGTCCATGCATGTGTCATAGGTAAAGAGGTCCATCAAATTCTATGGATAAGATCCTTGCATATTCCTAGCTGATGGGTGGAAGTAACATTGGTAACAAGGCTCTAAGGGTGGCAAAGACTCAACTCGAGTAATCGTGTATGCAATCTCATAGTCAAACGACTTATCAGGCAGTGAGTGATGCTATACGGCCTTCTATGTAAGGTATTTGGGTTACGAGATAGGTCAGAGCAAGGACTACTATTTTTGCACCAACACGGGTGCCACCTGTAGCATCGATGCCACCTCCACCACTACTACAGTAGCAACAAGGTCCAGACATACCTCAGGATCTGAATGAATGAGTTCAAGTTTTCTATCTGCTATGGAATGTGAATCATGAAAATATTGTTTGTTATGCTTTCCTAGAAGACAAGCATCACATTGCTTAAGTTTCCTAGGAATTGTAGGCAACCCAGTAACACCACTTTCTTCCTCATACGAAGGTTGTCATAATTCAAGTGTCCAAATCTAGCATGCCATAAAAGAATTGATGGAAATGTACCTTCATCATAATGAGAACTATATGAGAAGTTTTGTGCATGAGCAGAGGTACCTTGCAACTTCATAAGTATTTCTTCTTCTATCTCCGTCATAACAAGTGAGTGGTCAGATGGTTTTTTGACCTCAACCTTTCCATCAAACATATGAATGGAGTGTCCTTGTTAGCGGATGTGGACCAAGGACAACAAGTTTCTCATCAACTCCAGGAGGTATAAAACATCATGTAGACGAAAGTTTGGAAGACCTAGCAATTTGAGCCTGATGGTGCCAAGCCCTGATGGCTTGAGTTTTGATTTTTTTTGCTAAGTATACTACTCCATCAATATTGTTCGTAAATTCTTCAAAAAAATCTCTTCTAAAAGTCATGTGGAAAGTTTCCCCTGAATCAAGCAACTAATCATTTTTCTAAGAATCAAGTGAAGCATTAAACAAGTCTTTAGTTACTCCAATATTACAATGTTCCATAACATAATGAGCAGATTTAGGTGCTTTACCTTTCTCTTTGTCATGGGTTTTACCTTTGGCTTCATTTCTTTCTTGCTTAATTATGTGCCAAGGTAATTTACATGTGGATGCATAATGTCCATCTCTATTGCAACGTATGCAATGAAGATCAAACTTTTCTCCTTCAAAGTGTTTGCCCCCCCAACCTCTAAAATTTCTTCTTCCTCTACCTCTTCGGCCAACTCTTCCTCTAAAAGAATCTTGAGCATGACTCTTCTCTATATGTGCAAGACATACAACTTATTTAGAAGACTAAGGAGTTGTCTTCTTCCCAAAATCCTTCTCTCTCTCAGCAAACTTCTTCTCAAGGGATTCAAAGGTAATATCCTTGAGGTTTCCACCTACTTGTAATGACTCAAGATAATTTGAATACGTGGGATATAGTGACTTGACATAAGCTATAAGAGGAATGTCTATTTGAACATCAGTGGTTTTGATATCATTCACAATAGATCTTACTTCTGATGCTAAAGTAAGAGGATCATCATTTTTCAATTCAAGACTGAATAATTTAATAATGAATTGCACAACTTTAAGTTTAGAGTGTGAGTCATAGAGTTCCTTCAAATTCTGTAAGGCTTCAAAAGAATTTGAAAATGGTGAAATATGGCGACTCACCTCTTCATTTACAAATGCTACAACCAAGGCATAGGCCTTGTTGTTCTTGTTTTCCCAAATGGAGATCTCCTTATCTGAGGTGGGCTTTGCAGGTTTGTCATCTCCTTCTCCACACAAACTCCTTTCCATGACTCATTGAAAATGAGAGTGCGTTTTATCTTCCACGACCATGCAGGATGGTTCTCTTTGCCAAAGAGAACTAATCCAACAATAGATATCATTGAGTGCATTTAAATTTGTATACTGCAAAAAAATGTACTTCTAGTGGCAAAAAATGTAGCTTTGGTGGCAAAAATGCAATATGATATTTATGGGACAAAGGTAATATTTGGGGCAGTTGTTATAAAGGGGAGGTTGTATGTGGGGAGGGTATTATATGGCGGAGGGGATATACGGGGAGGGTGTTATATGGGGGAGGAGGTTCAACGTATACCAAGGAGGCGGTATTATACAAGTGGGACTGGTGTGATATTGCAACAGTTATCAACGTATGGGGGAAGTATTAACTGGTGGGGAGAGCGGTAATAAAGTATGCGTTTAACGGAGTTGGATTTTAAAATAGTGGAAAATTGTGGTATGGTAAAGTGTTCAACAAAGTTTAACATGGTCAAGTAGTGTTCAATGGAGTTTAACATAGTCGAGCATATTAGCGGTATGTATGTCAGCAATAAGTAATATGAGTAGCATTATATGAACGGTATGGATGATACCAACAACAACAGTATGGAAGGAGGCAACGATATTATATGAATGGGAGTGCTATGGAGTGGACCAGAGTGGTGGTGTGGCAGCGTTTAAAAAGGATGGGAGTTCCATTGTGCAATGGGGAGAGGGACCAGTGGGAATCAGCTGAAGTGAATATACACACAATGAATATACCATATAGTTCACAATAGTAACCAGGAGTTGGGATGCTAGAAGCGTTATAACAAGAGATAAAATGCTTGAAATATTCTGCGTGAGGTAGCTTCCAAACATCTATGAGCCTTAATCGCCCTTCCTCTTCAATGATAGATTCGATTCGTTGGTACAACCAAGGAAACCAATCCTCAAAAACTACGTCTCCATAGTTAGGAAGTTCTTTATCATTGTCGAGACTATGATTGGATTCCAAGTTTCCTCCATGTTGTGCAAGGTGTTCTTATAAAATTTCAAAGAATGTTATAATGAGGGCTTATTCCAGAAGGAAACGAAGGAAATTTCGTGGCAACTCTCTTGCATCAGATTTGAAACTAGAGCAAAGGTTAAGTAGTGGGAGAACTGTATAAAAACACACACATTAAAAACAAAAATCGGTGGTGTGGAAGCGCATATGACAACAAATTATAAAAAAACACAGAGGACAAAGAGCATAAGAATGAAGAATGTGGCAAACTACAGAAACGGGGAAGACTGCAGAAATGGCAGAAGGGAGTTACAAGGGCAGAATAGCTAAAAATGAAGCTGTCTCTAATACCATGTTAGGCCGTGAGGTAACTCCACAATGTGAATTGTGATTTTGAATTAATATTGCTCATGGATATATACATGGAGGGAGGGACTCTTGGGATTCACCTCCCAGTGTCTCTTCTTAATCCTATTCTCCTTGTTTTCTATTTACACTATTTTACATATATTCACCTAATCCCAATGATTAGGTGTCAACATCTGATACACATTGTTATACGCAAAATCCACCAGTGGAAGATACTCTTCCCACTTTCATTGTTGATGCATAACATACATTCTCAACATGTCCTCCAAAATCCTGTTGACCCTCTCTGTTTGTCCATTTGTCTGCGAATGATAAGTTGTACTAGAGGCCAATTATATACCCAAACTTGCAAATAAATCCTTCCAAAACCTACAAGTCAACTCGGCATCTCTGTCTAACATAATATTCTTTGGAACACCACGTAACCTCCTATATCTCTGATGAAGACCTGTGCTACCTCACTAGTTGAATAAGTAGACTTAACCGCTATGAAGTGAGCTACCTTTGTCAACTTGTCAACCACAACCATGATGGAATCATGTTGTTTAGATGTCCTCGGAAAACCTATAATGAAATCCATGGAAATGACCTCCCATTTCCACTATGGAATCAGAATCGGTTGCAATAATCCACCTAGATGATTACACTCTACTTTTACCTGTTAACAATCCAAGCACCTAGCCACAAACTCAACTACCTCCTTCTTCAAATTCGGCCAATAGTAGAATTTATTCACAACTGTTAGAGACTTATAATATCCCAGATGACCTGAGTATGCCTTAACATGAAGTTATTTCAAGATAAGCTTCTTGAGCTCGCTATTGTCTGGCACATAGATATTGTTCCTAAATTTGACCAAACTATCTGCCATGAGATGATAGTCCACATCTTGTTCACCTGTACCCTATTGTTGTAACATGTGCTTAAGTTGCTGGTACATGCCATCCTGTTGTCCTGCTTGTAGGATCCAATCATGTAAATCTTCCCCATAAGAATTCATAATTGCTATGTGATTCACATGTATTCTTCTGCTAAGAGCATCTGCAACCTTGTTCTCTTTTCCTTTAATGTACCTGATCTTGAATTCAAACTCACTAATCGTGGTCAACCATTTAGCTTGCCTGACATTCAAATTAGGTTGGTCAAATAAATATCTCAACCCACTATGATCACTCATCAACACAAACCTCCTTCCAAGAAGATAGTGTCTCCACATCTTCAATGCATGGACAATCATTTCCAACTCAAGGTCATGAGTCACATAGTTTTTCTCGTGCTCATTCAGTTTCCTTGATTTGTAGCATACCACCTGTCCCTCCTGCGTTAGGACTCCACCAAGTCCTCTCTTACAAGCATCTGTACATACCACAAACTCTTTATCTGGATTTGTAATCTTTAGAACTGGAGAATTTGTCAACAACTCCTTCAACTACTCAAAACTCACTGCACATTCCTCTGTCCATTCAAATTTCTTTCCTTTCCTCTACAATGATGTAATAGGATAGGAAATCCATGAGAATTTCCTAATGGACCTCCTGTGGTAACATGCTACCCCATGAATGATCTGACTTCATCCACATTTCTAGGAGTTGCCCATTCCATGATAGCTTTTATCTTTTATGGATCCACTGGTATGCCTTCCTTGGAAAGAACATGCCCCAAGTAATGTACCTTTGTCTAAAAGCGAATGCATTTTCTAAGCATGGCATACAATTGATGCTCTCTTAGCAATCTCAATATTGTTTCTAAGTTTTGGACATGCTCTTCCTCATTCTTAGAATATATCAATATATCATCAATTAATATAATCACAAACTTGTCAATATAAGGATGCAACACACTATTCATCAAACACATGAAAGTAGTTAAAGCATTAGTCAAACCAAAAGGAATTACAACAAATTCATAATGCCCATACCTGGTCTGGAAAGCATTCTTGTAGATGTCCTCATCCTTGATGTGTACTTAATGATAACCTTATCTCAAATCAATCTTCGAGAACACCGCTGCTCCCTTCAACTGATCAAACAAGTCATTGATCATCGACAAAGGGTACATGTTCTTGATTGTCACCTTGTTCAGCTGCCTGTAATCAATACATAACCTGAGAATACCATCCTTCTTCTTCACAAACAACATTAATGCACCCTAAGGCAACACACTTGGCCTTATGTATCCCTTGTCAAACATTTCCTTCAGCCGTAACTTTAGTTCCACTAGCTCTTGAGTGCTCATCTTGTAAGGTGCCTTTGATGTTGGTGTTGCCCTTGGCACCAACTCAATATAAAAGTCTACTTCCATGTGAGGAGAAAACTCTGAAATCTCTACCGGGAATACATCCTAAAACTGCTACAAGATCAGGTACCTCTTCAAGACTTCTGCATCCTCAACATCCTTACCTTTATCACTTAAAATATGTACTGCAAATAATACGCACCCTTTCTTGTGACTACGATTTTCCTACATAACTGTAACCATTCTAACTGATGTTGCCTTCTTCTTAACCTCTAATATTATTTATTCTCCATTGTCATCCAAATACTCAATAGCCTTTTCATAACAATCCACCTTAGTCCTGTTAAGATACAACGAATGCATATGCAGAAGCATATTGAATAATCCCAACAAAAGTACATTCAGATGCAATGATGTAGGCATACCATTCAACTCAAATGCACAAGCTCTTACCCAATGATGAACTCTCTTCTTAGTACATGTAGCCAACTGCACTAACCAAGACTTCACACACATTTCTTTTCTCAAACCACACTTATCCACCAGGTCAAGGTTAACATAGCTATAATTTGATACAAGGTCAATCAAAATAGAAACAACTTGATCAAAAAGCCTATCTCCCATCTCGATAATAGATGTTTGGTGGTTTTCCTTCCTGTTATCCAATGTTGCATAGATCCGAGGAATGCTATGCCCAACATCCCCAACTGTTTGCACCTCCCGTGCACTGTAGATCTGAGGCCTACCACCTTGGTACGATGAAAAATCCTTCTTGAGATGCTCCTTGTCACATATCCAACACTACAATTGTCCCCTACTAACGCCTCTATTCTACTGCTCTCCAGGTTGCGACGCATGTTCCTTCTCAACTGCATTAAACTTCTTGTAAGGAACAACATTCTCTTTATCACCTGCATCCTGCAATCTTGTTCACTTTGGTGGCCATTTACCTTTAGTCTTGTCATTCCCTTTCCAACCTTTCTTAGATTTAGTCTTACGCTTTGATTGTTCATAACAATTTTTCAACTTCCCAATGACTTCTTCCAGTGACCGAGGCTCATCATACTCAATTTGATCCTTGAATGGTAATGGTAATCCACTGACAAATCTCTGAAATTTGGTTTTCTCATCATTAAGATACAGTACATACCTCATTAACTCCATGAACTTAGTCATATACTCCTCATTTTTCATCGATCCCATCTTCAGCTCATAAAACTCCTCAGCTTTATTGTCATTGTACCTTTCTGAAAAGTACTTCTTCCTTAAAAGTCTCTTGAATTCATGCCAACTTAACTCCTCTGCCTTGATGTCTCTGACATGCTTCACATCTTCCCACCAATTTTTTGCTTTCCCTTTAAGACTGAAAATAACTATCTTGGCCTTCATGTTCTCAGTGTAATCATGCAACTCAAATAATTTCTTCATCCCAAGCAACCATGCCTCTGCATATTCTAATTTCTTCAATTCTCCATAAAATGTAGGTGGCTTGGCTTTCTTTAACTCATCCGGCAAATATCCCCTGTCATTCCTCCTGTAAGAATGATCGCGATGATGACCATGATACCTGTCTGAACCAGAGCTAGAGTAGAACCCATTTCAACTGCCTCTCATGTCAGGTGTATCCAAGAACCTGCCATCTTTGACCATGTCATCTTTATCCAACCTGCGCCCGCCATGAGACCTACTTCCATATGCCCCATTAGTCCTATGCTCCTGTCCATAACTGATTTTTGGTTGTCCATGTCTCTGCAAGTCTGACAATCTCTGAAGGATGATTGCGTTGACCTCTGCTTGTTTCTCTTGTGCCCTAGCAAGCCTTTCCTATGATTGATTAATTTTGTCATTTACTGCTTTGCAACTTCTAATTTATGCTTTCAAGCTTCTCAAAGTTTATTGTATGTCAGGAGAGTACCCATCACCATGTTTCTCATATGATCCGTAGGGAGAGTCTCGTGAACTATAATCCAACATTTTTCTTGTCATCTTTGATCTTTTACTTCTTGAAAGCATATCATGTCAAATAAACCAAAATATAAACATACTCAACATACCTCAACGAAGTTCAGGGGAGGCTATCTCGTCTACAAGATCAACCAGATTAGCATGATACATGTATAATCATAACAATATATCAACCTCATGCATGACAACACCAACTTCATACCATGACCTCATGCACAACAACCATGACCATAAAAATGCATGCATAAAAAACACATAGACACTAACATGCATACCAAATGCATATACAACCAACATGCATGCATGACAAACACATTCCACCATCCAATCCAAGTGTTGAACCATGCTCTCATACCACTCAATGGCATGAGATGTCACCCAAAGAGAATGGAACTTGCTACCATACCACTCTATAACCACCTCCTCCCACACTTACCCAAGTTCACTAGTCCATCGGGGTAAATATATGACAAATAGTTACTATTATATGACTCAACCTCCTAGGTACAGTTAAGGAAGTGGAATCGACAACTTAAACTTTACTGAACCCCAAAAGTTAGACAATCACCCCAAGTGCACAAACCTTGAGTTAACATACCTTTTCACTAAATTGGACTCACAGTCACTTGCACAACAAGGCAAGAAAATGACTATAAGCCTCTAGTCCCATGGATAACCGTGCCTCCCAGTGACTGCGGTCTACTTTACCCAGTTTTGTGCATGCAACCCTAAGATCTAAGCCACTTTTTTAGGGCTAGGATCTAGACCTCTGCCCAGAACTTGATATAACTTTCCAGAATGATGGATGACACCAGGAAAAATCCTCTAACACAAAACTTAATCAAGGAATTGACCTAATCAGGCCTAACCATGACAGTAATTTCGTTAAACACATCGAGAACATGTAATCTATGGGTCATGAATGCATATCCAAACATAGGGGTTTGATACTTATCTAAGAATCATCAAGAAGGTATAATGCCCTTTCATAATAGCTTCAATAACATCTATTAGGTCATGCATTCAATAACCAATAATTTACCAATAAAAACATGATAAGAGCCATAACTAGAATTTGTCATAAAACCATGCTAATAACCAACATATAACCAGAATAATAACAATGATAAAATAACCATCAAAGCCAAATGATAACAAGTACAAATACTCATGAAATACAAGAGGAAAGTGAGTTCTTATTAACATATGCAAATCCAACGAAGTTAGGGACTTCCATGTACCACCCGACCATAGATTGGGCTAAACCAAATCCTTCTTTCAACCAATCACCCTTGTGCCATATTCCAACCATGGATGTGGGACTCACAACAAAACAACTAGGGCTTCCTTAGGCTTTACTGTATATCCCACCATTATCGATCAAGGGATTTCTAGGCCATAAGAAAGCACCTACACAACCAGGCCTTACCATAATTCCTCCATTACCGTTCAAGGGATTCCTAGGCCCAAACAAAGAAACATATACTACCAGGCTTTACCGCATTCCCTCTAAAACCAGTCAAGGGATCACTAGGCCCTAAACAAGCATGGATGCCTCCAGATTTCCTCTCCAATACCTTGAGGAATTTTCTTGTCTCCACCCTTAGGCTTTACCATATCCTGTCATTACCAGTAAAAGGATTCCCAGGCCCTTGGGAATTTTCCTGAGACCACCTCACCTGCTTCCAAAACCATTCGGAAATCCAAAGCTCAACCAAATGAAAGAACCCCATCATACCATGGCTATCCAAAAATGACAAGGCAAATCTGAAACCACTATCACACCTGGAAAAACCCATGCCAATGACAACAAGAGAACCAAATACACACATGCATGTACCATGCATGCCAAAACTAACAAGGAAATCATACATGCAATTCAATACTTGCAAGTAATCTTGTTGTAGCCGCCTGATACAACTCTTTGTTTCTTGACCCTTGCTTTCATTTGCTTTCTTGTCCTTCCTTTGCCTTCCTTTCACCAATGATAGAGTGCTCCAAGGATGCTCGGAGTGTGCAAGAGTATGAGAGAGAGAGAATAGAGAGAGAGCTACAAAACTGAACTAACAAAAAGGTTGTGAACTAATCCTTAGAAGACTTTTTATCAACGAAGAGTCTATTTTCTTCAATTTCCTCTATTTTCCCTTCATTTTCCTCCTCACTTGCAACCTGTGACTTCTCACCTTCCTTTTCTCCTATTTTCCATTATTTTCATAAATAAATGCCAATTAGTGCCTCTTTGCCAATTTCCTTAGCCATAATAAGCCAAATGAACACCCACATAGGATTTTTTCCCAACATTCAACTTGGAATACGTGTCCCATGACCTTGGTTTTATTTTGCCTTTATTAACTTTATTACATGGATTTTTAACCTCGGTTGTTAGAATGTAACATCTTTGTGAATAATAATGAAATTCATGTGTCCTAGGGTGGCAGTTCAATTGGTGATTGAAGTAATGTTAAATTTGTGAAAACTGAGAGATTCAAGGTTCAAATACCATCAGTTCTAACCCAGTTTACGGAGAGGAGGACAAGTCATAGACCCCTAGATTTTTACTAGTAGTTACGTGCTAAGCGGGTTGTTAGGTTCCTCTGGGATACAAAAAAATTTGAAATTCACGCTTATCTTCCATATCTAGCTACTCATTCCAACAGTGATATCAGAGCATGCCAGGTTTGGGGGTTTTCCTGGGCCTGTCAGCTTTACACTCTACCATGACCTCTAAAATTCACATGTTTGTCGCTCTAAGACTCTGCCATTCCTTGACACCTAGGATTGCAATTCTTAATATCCTTAGCCAAATTCGAGATGCATTTTCTACCAATCCATTTTGTAAGCTCTTTGCATTCCTTGTCTACTCAGACCTGCTCCTAAGATTTTTTCTTTGTCATTCTATGACCTCCTGGGGGCTGAGGTAATGCATGATTACTTGCCATCTATGTCTCTCATTGGAACTTGTATATGAATTATACCTATCTATTACTCTCCTTGTGCACAAGCTATGCAATGCTAGAGTATTTAGCTAAGATAATTCTATTATCTTCCCTTCACTTCAGTTTTCATGTTTTGTTCATGATAAAAATAATATAGAGGACCAAAAGAGATAATTGAGGGACTGAAAGAGCTTAGGTTTGTCAATTGGAGGTGCCCCCAAGAAAAAATTTCATACCAACAGTCGAGTCTCTGTGCTTTTTTAGCGATTTCTCCTCTGTTTTGTTAGGACATAGATATTGCTCCCCTGAAGAAAAGATATTTTTTTCGGGTGAATTCAAGGATTTAGAGGATAGAAAAGGGTCAAATGTCCAAAATGGGAGATTGCCAAGCAAATCTTCTGCTGAGAAGACAATTAAAAGAATTGTCGAGGCATCTGATGGATGGTTTCTCAACTGGACTTGTAGATCACTCTAATGTTTTTGAATGAAATGTGGCAGTTATTGGACCTCTAGATATAATCTATGAATGTGCTTATTATAACATGATCACGAATTTTCCGTCTAACTACCCAAATAGTTCATCAACAATCAAGTTTACATCAGAAATGTGGCATCCAAATGTTTATCCATATGGAGATGTTTTCATTTATGTCCTTCACTCGCCTGGTGATGATAAAAATGGCTATGGATTGGCAAGTGAACGGTGGATGCCTGTCCACACGATTGAAACCATTCCCTTGAGCACCATATCAATGCTTTATAGTCTAATTGATGAATTGTTTGCCAACATTGATGCAATGAAGGAATGGTGGGAGCATAGAGATGGATTCGAGAAGAAGGTCAGTCACATTGTTGGGAAATCACACGAAATGTTATGATACTTCATAATTATCCTAGAAATTTTAACTACATTTTTTGTAATGCTGGCAAGTTAAATTTCTTCATCATGTTTCCATATCTAGTGAAATCTATGTGATGTCTGTTTTTAATAGCATGAACGAAACATGGAAAGTCCTCTATGTATTTGTGCAGTTTGCTGCATCAAATATGATGAATTTAATGAACATACAATATTGAAAATGTTTGCACAATGACTGTGGTGTTAATTTCTCATAGCATCAGATGTACTCTAAGTCTCAGATTTTGCATCGAGGTTTGGGCACATGTATTCCAAAGAACCCATAAAGAGATTTGGGAAATTCCACCCGCAAACAGTTTTATTAAAATAATTAATTATTTTAAATGGGTCCCTAAGTCTAAAATTATGAAATTAAAATAATTAATGGGTATTAAGCTAACTGTGGGTGTAACTTTTAGAAGAAGATGAGGATCAAGCAAAAATGATCTTATCCATTGATTAACTTCTAATATGGGCCGTTGAATGTAGATTATTTAAGAAGGCCTGAGGTTCATTTGGGAAACACATTGAGAGTTGATCAATCAGATCGAATTGTTGAGGCAGAGAGTTGCGAAGTGATTTCGTGGTGATCACGTAGAGAGGGGAAAAGATAGTTTTGGTTGGAGGATATTTTATGGAGCCAAGAATACACAACAGAGAGGCTGAGAAATACATAGAGGAGGCAAAACAATGTCTAGTGCGGGTGACGCAGAGCCAGGGAGGGCTCACATAGAGTAGCACAGTACCTTCCAAGCAGAAATCCGAGATTTTGCTAGGGCTTTGACATTATGAGCCTGGAAGTCTAATGTCAAAGCTCCTGAGAGAAAATTGATCCAACATAGAGGTGATGTAGTGCCTCAAGGGTAGTGATGCAAGCCCACGCAGTGACTGCATAGGGGTAACATAGAGGTAGCCGGGGACTCGTTGGCTTAACTGTCGGATCAGCCGGGACTTGTAGTGTAGAGTGAGGTAATCTCACTAATTTCTTCTGCCAAGTGATATTCTCGTTGGCTTAACTGTCGGATCAGCCGGGACTTGTAGTGTAGAGTGAGGTAATCTCACTAATTTCTTCTGCCAAGTGATATTCTCGTTGGCTTAACTGTCGGATTAGCCGGGACTTGTAGTGTAGAGTGAGGTAATCTCACTAATTTCTTCTGCCAAGTGATATTCTTTGTATTGGATTGCCAGCAAGGCATTCAAAGTTTGTATTCATAAATAACTTTTGCTTAATAATAGAAACCCTCAGATCTGCTGCACCGGTTTTACCACATTGGGTTTTTCCGAGGACTTTTGTCTAAAAATAATGGTGTCATTATGTTGTATTTTATTTCTTTCTCAGTTTCTTGTTTCTGCATTATATTTAAGTAAGTGAAGGATGTAGTGTATGTATTTTGATACTTGTTGTACTAAATTGTAAGTAATTTGTTTAAAGGAAATTAACAAATAGGATAAATGTCATCAGTTGTTGTAGTAGGGATTCTGATTTAGGAATTTTCACATGGTATCAGAGCCAGGTTAAACAAGAAGAGAAGTGCCAAATAACCCTACGTTAAGTAGAGAAAGAGGTCGAATAGATGCAATAGGCAGAAGTTCAAATCCCCAAAGGGATTGCGCAGTCCAAGCCAAGAGGGCTGAATTTTTGAGGACAGTCTCTCTCTGAGTGAGTTGACAGAGAGGAAAGGGATTCCAGATCGAAATTTTGTTGTGTCAGAGGGAGCAACGCAAAGCCTCAACATGAGGAAAGAGTTGGTGGGACGCAGTTTTTCAGAAGGTAGATTGTTGGGCTGAAATATGTCAGAAAAGAGAGGAGAAACACAATGAGGGAATTGTTCCTCAATAGACTTCCTACCAAGAAGTTCGTTTTCTTATTGCCTGAGCAATATAAGTAAGAGACAGAGAGGAACAGTTCAACATTTTCATGGAAGATATGGCTGCAAATTGAACAATGCGAGAGCATAACACATAAAACACATATACATAGAGATTTTCCCATGGATCCCAAAACCGGAACTACCATCTTGATTTTTCATTATGTTCCTTTCAATGTTATAATACATATTTATACATGCCAAAGCATCCAATACCATGGACTGAAAACCATCGCGTCCAAAAACATGTGCGAAAATCATGCACAAAACCATAGGTGGGGTTACATGCACCCCTCAAACCCCTTATGACCCCCACACTACACAATCAACGCAACGAAGGGGGGGCTCCACCCCCCTCTAACCCCCTCGTTAACTACGTGGGCTAGTCATGGAAAGAATATAACACAAACCAACATTTTCCCACTTGTTGTTTTCTTTCCACAGGGGGCCACAAGAGAGCTTAGTCATTTATCCAACCCTGCAACGCCCATTGTTTCTCTACACCAAGAGAACTTCTCAGAGCTCACATATTTTGTCAATGCATTTGCAGTATTCTTCAAAGGGTCCACCTTTACCAGCAACACCTTTTTGTCTTCTATCATATCCCTCACAAAGTGATGCTGAACATCAATGTGCTTTGTCTTTGAATGATAAGTAGGGTTCTTTGCCAAGAAAATTGCACTTTGGTTGTCACAATATATCCTTATAGCTCCCTGTACTAACCCCATACTTGAACATAATATCTGCAACCAAACTGCTTCCTCGCTTGCATGACTGGCTGCCATGTATTCTGCCTCTGTAGTTGATAGTGCCACTACAGATTGTTTCTCACTCATCCAACTGACTGCACCTCCAAATAGGTTAAACACATACCCACTTGTAGATCTTCTCTGATCCAAATCTCCAACCCAGTCTGCATCAACAAAGCCACGAATATCCAACACTCTGTCCAATCCTGGTCTTCCTTGGTAGCACACACCATAATCACTAGTGCAACGCAAATACCTGAAAACCCGCTTCACTGCTATCCAGTGCTCCTTCCATGGTTTTGACATAAACCTGTTCAATACTCCCACTGCATGTGCAATTTCTGGTCTAGTACAGACCATTGCATACATCAGGCTACCGACTGCACTTGCATATGGAACACGGGACATATCCTCTTCCTCTTCTTGTGTCTTGGGACACTGTTCAGCAGATAACTTTACACCTACAGGAATAGGAACCTTCACCAGTTTACTATCTTGCATATTAAATCTCTGCAATATTGTCTCAACATTCTTCCTCTGGTTTAACTAGAGCTTCCTCTTTGCCTGATCTCTTTTAATTTCCATGCCCAAAATATAGATTGCAACACCAAGATCTTTCATGTCAAATTTGGAGGACAATTGGGTCTTAAAATCCTGGATAATTTCTTTGTCATTTCCAACTAGCAACATATCATCCACATACAAGACCAAATAGATAACACGGACACCAATTAATTTAAAATACACACAGTGATCTTCTTTGCTTCTGGTGAAGCCAAGTCCCTGTATAAATATATCAAATTTCTGATACCACATCCTTGGTGATTGTTTTAACCCATACAGAGACTTCTTTAACTTGCATACCAGTTATTTCTTACCCTTTGTCGCAAAGCCTTCAGGTTGCTTCATGTAGATCTCCTCTTCCAGATCCCTGTGAAGAAATGTTGTCTCTACATCCATCTATTCTACCTCAAAATCAAAGTAGCAGAAACAGATAAAAGTAATATAACAGAAGTTCCGTTGGCAACAGGAGAAAAAATATCACCAAAATCAATTCCCGACACCTGGGAATAACCTTTTGCTACCAACCAAGCTTTGTATTTCTCCACCTTTCCTTCTGCATTTGTCTTCTTTTTGAACACCCATTTGCTGCCAATGGGTTTCCTTCCAGCCGAAAACTCCACTAGATCCTAAGCCTCATTTTTGTGCAAAGATGCCATTTCATCAACCATGGTCTCTTTCCAGAGTTTTCCATCCTCTGAATCTACTGCTTCCTTCACAGTTCTGGGATCATCATCAGTAATAGATAAATCAAAATTTGAATAGAAAGCAGATGGATTATACCTTTCTGGCTGCTTTCTTTCTCGAACTGACCTTCTCACACCCGGAGTTTGTGGCTCTTCATCTTCTGATTCCTCCTCTGCTATAGAGTTTGATTCTTCTTCCTTTAGCTTAAACTCTATCTTCACAGGTTCCTTTGGTTGGACTTCATGTTTAATAACATCTTTCACCTCTCTGAACACCACATATCGGTTTACACAATCTTCCTTATTGCTGGGTTCCAAAGCTTATAACCCTTTAAACCATTCTTATACCTAATAAAGATGCACTTTTCAGATTTACTATCCAACTTGGTTTGTTTCTCCTTTAGAACATGTACATATGCATCACATCCAAATACCATTAGATGTGAAAGAGAGGGTTTCTTACCATTCCATACCTCTTGTGGAGTCTTATCCTCCAACGCTGATGAAGGTGATTTGTTGACCAGGTAACATAATGGCTCCACCGCCTCTTCCCAGAATTCTTGTCCTAACTCGGCACCATTGAGCATGCTTCTTGCACTTTCCATCAACGTCTTGTTCATTCTTTTTGCGAATCCATTTTGCTGAGGTGCATATGGAGTAGTCTTCTATCGTGCTATACCACACTTCTTACAGAATTCTTCAAATTCCTTGCTGCAAAACTCTCCACCGTTATCTGACCTCAACACCTTTATCTTCTTCTGTCTGGTTTTCCACCAGAGCCTTAAATTCTTTAAACCTGTCAAAGACTTCAGATTTCTTCTTAAGGAAATATATCCATGTATTCCTTGAGAAGTCATCTATAAATGATACATAGTACACAGACTTACCCAGTGATGGAACCTTCACAGGTCCAAACACATCACTATGCACAAGCTCTAATATTTGTTTTGCCCTTTTACCACCAGAGGGGAAACTCACCCGATTCTGCTTCCCATATACACAATTTTCACAAAAATCAAAATCCAGAGAGCTATTACTCATACCTTCTACCATACCTTTACCATGAAGTATTTGAAGGCCCTTCTCTCCTATATATCCAAGACTTTGATGCCACAACATGGTCTTCTCTCCAGAGACCACTAGATTTTCTGCTCCACTTTCAGGAACCACAGAACTGTTGCACCCATCAACAATAGTGCTACCTTGCAACTTGTACAGAGTTCTAGTCTGAACTCCCCGCATCAATACCAGTGCTCCTCGAAAAATCTTGCAAGTATCCTTCTTGAACATTGTTTTTATACCTGCATAATCCAACTTGCTTACAAAAATCAGATTTATGGCTAATGCATGAACATGCAGAACACTCGGAAATGTTCTAACCCTTCCACCTTGCAACTTCAACTTTACTTTTCCGCGACCAATGATTCTATCCTTCTTATCATCCCCTAAGAAGACATCACCACCATCGTATTTATCATACTCGCAAAACCACTCTTTATGGGGAGTGAAGTGAAAGGATGCACCTGAGTCAATCAACCATGCCTCATGATCTACATGTGTATTTGAAGAAGCCAAGTACACATCCCCACCTTCATCTGAGGTGGTTTTCGCCTCTGCAGAAGGAGCATCATCAGATCCCTTTCCTTTATCAGGAGTTTTAGATTTATAGTCCCTTTTGTAGTGCCCTTCCTTTCCGCATTTCCAACACACCACCTTTATAGGTTTTCCTGGAGATTTAGATCTCCCTCTAAATTTAGATCTCCCACTCGATGACTTATTTTTGTTTCTGTTTTGGGATTGTCCTCGTACAGACAAGGCATCACCATTCTGGCTCTCCATATTTTTCCGTCTCATCTCCTCCGTCGGCAAGGATGAGACTATTTCATCAAATTTCAAGGCAGTTGCATTGCTACCTGTTGCAATAACCAAACGATCCCACGAATCTAGTAGAGAACACAACAAACTGATGCACTTATCTTCATCTGAAATATTAATATCAACAGATGCTAACTAACTTACCACAATATTAAATGCGTTCATATGCTCTGTGATTGAGTCTCCATCTTTCTTTCTCAGGTTATACAGCTCTCTCCGTAGGAACAGTTTATTCACCAGAGACTTAGATTAGTACAAAGTCCCTAACTTGTCCCATAAAGCCTTCATCGTAGCTTCCCCTTATACTTCAAGAATACTGAATCTGAGACACACAATCGTATTGTGCTCTTTGCCTTCCGATCCAAATTCTTCCATTCTTCATCAGACACTCCCGTTGGTTTAGTACCTAGATCTACCATGATCCACTGATCTTTATCCACCAATAGATCCTCCATCTTGAGTTTCCACAACTCAAAACTCTGACCATTAAATTTCTCGATCTCTATCTTTCCACTGCTTGCCAACTTCTTTCACCACCAGAATCGATCTCGTAGATCTCCCACTGAACAGGGTCTACCACAGGCCCGAGCGAAACCCCTCAGCAACACAGGCGTCTCCTTGAATCCAAAACAACTCTGATACCAAATGTAGGTTTTAACCCCATACGGAAATTACCTACATACAAATTCTAAAACACAGAAAATAAACAATGCGAGAGCATAACACATAAAACACATATACACAAAGATTTTCCCCTGGATCCCAAAACCGAGACTATTAGCTTGATTTTTCATTATGTTCCTTTCAATGTTATAATACATATTTATACATGCCAAAGCATCCAATAACATGGACCGAAAACCATTGCATCCAAAACCATGGACCGAAAACCACCCGTACAAAAACATGTGCGAAAATCATGCACAAAGCCATAGGTGGGGTTACTTGCACCCCTCAAACCCCTTATGACCCCCCCGCTACGCAATCGGTGCAACGAAGGGGGGCTCCGCCCCCCCTCTAACCCCCCGGTTAACTACGTGGGCTAGTCGTGGAAAGAATATAACACAACCCAACAGCCAGTGGGTTGAGAGATTAGGACATGTTGGATGGGGCATCCAACTATGTGATCGGGAAGGCAAGGATGTTGTGCATTATAAACGAGCATTTTCTCGGCCTATGTCAACAGCGTGGTGGTTGAGCCTGTAGATACAGATCCGTTGAAGAAGTATAGGGGAGAAATGGAAAACGCCAAGAGGATGATCCTTGATGGAGTAAAGGATCATGTGGTCTGTCACATCGCTAGTAGAGGGACTTCTAAGGAGATGTGGGATGCCTTGGTGACGTTGTGTCAAGGATCTTCTAAGCAACAAAATATGTACTTAGAGAAGAAATTGGGATCTGCATAGACGTAGAAGTGGGAGTACATTGATTCGTTCCTCACGAAGCTTCAAGAGACCTAGGATGAGTTAGCATTTGTGGGGTCTACAACTCAAGGTTTCGAGATGGTGAGACTGGCCCTAAACTCGGTCTCAAAAGAGTGGCAAGTCTTTGTCCAGAGCATCTTGGGCATGGCAGCTTTGTCAGACTCGGATAGTATGTGGGCATCTCTCAAGCAGGAAGAGATGAGGAGACATCTAGTCAATTGTAAGCTTGACGGTAGCAACAACAGTGGGTTGAAGCCCAAGGAGGAGGAAGAGAATGCAGTTCTTTTATCCAAGGGGAAGTAGGAGCAGAGGAGGTGGAAGAAAGACGTCTCGAATATCAAATGCTTCAGGTGTGGTGAAATGGGTCACTACATAATATAGTTTCCTCTCAGGAGGAAGGACAAATATGAGAAGCATGATTCGAAGGCTACATTCACAAAGATTGAGGAGGAGGAGTTTTCCATGATAGCTAAGATACCTCTAGGAGGGAGGTGGGCTGATTTAGAGCTGTAGTTCGAAAGAGCTACAAATGGGCAATATCCTTGAGGATCCCACCTCTCCGATCATATCCTTGCTACGAGAGTCCATATCAAAAGTAGCAGGATGGACCAGTGTTAGTTGGTGCCGAGGAGTGTTGGAGCGATAGATGTAGTGGCTAAAACGCCAAGTCTGAGCAATGTAGTGCAGAGTTGCAGCAATGCAGGGAGGCACAATGCAATAGCAAAAGCAGTGCAGTGGCTTCAGAGGGATAACATGGGACTAGCAGTAGTCATATCTTCAGCATCGAGATTCATATGTGTTGAACACTTGTTGAGATTTTGGGATGTTTTTGAGTTGCAGTGCAGATGAAGTGTTAGTAGTGCCAGTGCTAGCAACGACACTTGAGAGGGGGATGTAGTATGGATGCAATGTTGACGGTTGCACTGTCAGCAACAATATAGTTGCAGTAACAACGCAATAGTTGGTGGACAACAAGTTAGACATCAACAACGCAATAGTTGGTGGAAAACATGTCAGACATCAACAACGCAAAGGATGATGTTATGAAGTCAGGGTGATGATTTAGTGGGAGGCAATGCTAGAGCACATTCTTCACTAAGAGGGAGTGTTGATTTCTAGTAGCATCGGATGTGCTATAAGTATCAAATTTTGTAGCAAGGCTTGGGCACATGTATTTCAAAGAACCCATAAAGCATATTTTGGGAAATTCCACCCGAAGACAGTCTTATTAAAATAATTAATTATTTTTAATGGGTCCCTAGGTCTAAACTTATGAAATTAAAATAATTAATGGGTATTAATCTAACTGTGGGTGTAACTTCTAGAAGAAATGAGGATCAATCACAAATGATCTTAGCCATTGATTAACTTCTAATCTGGGTCGTTGAATTTCAATGAGAATATTATTTAAGGAGGCTTGAGGGTCATTTGGAAAACACATCGAGAGTTGATCAATCATATCGAATTGCTAATGCAGAGAGCAGCGAAGTGATTTCGTGGTGATCACGAAGAGAGGGACAAAGATAGTTTTAACTGGAGGATATTTTCCGGAGCCAAGAATATGCAATAGAAAGGCAGAGAAAGACATATAGGAGGCATCACAATGTCCAGTTAGGGTGAAGCAGAGCTAGGAAGGGTTCACGTAGAGCAGCATAGTGCCTTCCAAGCATAAGTCTGAGATTTTGCTGGGGGTTTGATGTTCTGAGCTAGGAGGGCTGAAGCCGAAGCTCCTAAGAGAAAATCGATCCAACATAGAGATGATGTAGTGCCTCAAAGGCAGTGACGCAAGCCCACGCAATGACTGCGTAGGCGCAACGCAGAGGTAGTCAGGGACTCGTAAGTTCAGTGGTCGGATCAGCTGGGACTTGTAGTGTAGAGTGAGGTAATATCACTAATTTCTTTGCAAAGTGATATCCTTTGTACTAGATTGCCAGGAAGGCATCCAGAGTTCGTATTCATAAATAACTTCTACTTAATAATAAAAGCCCTCAGATTTGTTGCATTGGTTTTCCCGCATTTGGTTTTTTTGGGGACTTTTGTCCAAAAAAAATAGTGTCATTGTGTTGTGTTTTCTTTCTTGCTCAGTTTCTTGTTTCTGCATTATATTTAAGTAAGTGAAGGTTGCAGTATATGTATTTCGATATTTGTTGTAGTAAACTGCAAGTAATTTATTTATAGGAAATTAACAAATAGGAGAAATATCATCAGTTGTTGCAGTAGGGATTCTGGTTTAGGAATTTTCGCATGTGGTTTATTTCACTTTGTGTTAAAAATGAAGTTTCAAGTATAGTCATATTTCCAAACAATATGTTTGTTGGCTTTGAGTATTCTTCTTTCAGTTTTAGAAGCACTGGATACCTTGGGAATTCAAATTAAAAACAATGGTAACTTGCAAATTATGTTTTTTTGTAAGTTTACAGGTTAAATACATTGTAAATGGGTGCATTTTCGGAAGAACCCTTCTTGAGTTCTGTGTATGGAGGATCATTGCTTTTTTATCTTCATCCATGTGAATACTTTTAGAAAGATATTCATCCTCTCATTTTGTATGGGATAAGAGGGGATTGATAGTGAGGCTTCTAGTTTTGAAGCCATATTAATCAAGCATGTACAAGCGAGCCCGAGTATAAGTGATATCATCTTCTCACGTTGTATATGATAGTGGGTAATTGATGATTAGCTACCAATTTTGAAGAGAATAAGCCACAACCAGAGCAACACAAAAAGTAGAGCCTCAAGCCTGAACCGGAATCAAAGTTGTAGCTAGAGTGAAAGTTAAGAATGTGATTAAGTTTACAGTCATCTTCAAACTGGAATTAGGAGCACTTCCACTAGTAGAAGTCTTCAACTTCTAGCGAGATTCGAAAATGTTCGAAGAACTACACTAAGAATTCCAGAGTTGGTGGTCAGCCTTAAACCATCGCTGGTTGAGACCTCTATGGTCTCCCTTTTTGGAAAAATAGGGAACACTTCCTCTGCCAGAAGACTTCAACTTCTATCTAGATTTGAAATTTTTCGAAGAACTTTGTCAAACGTTCCAGGTGTAGACCCCAATATTCTCCCTTTTTAAAGCATGAGGGAGCACTTCCTCTAGCAAAAGACTTCAACTTTTATCAATATTTGGAATTTTTCCAGGAACTGCACTAAGTGTTCCAGTGTTGGTGGTCGTCCTTAAACCACCACCAATTGAGACCTTGAGTTCTCCCACCTTATACCATTATTTTAGAGAGCACATTCAACCATTTGTGGTCATGCATTTTTCCATTTTTGTATTACAACTCTCTTCTTGGACTTATATATACCCTTTCAAATTAAGGGGGGGGATGTTGGACACCTTATCTGCTAAGGGTTATGGTATGGAAGATGAACCATGATAGGGAGTCCAACATACCTTGGAAGATGAACCATGATAGGGAGTCCAACATACCTTGGAAGATGAATCCAACGATCACATAATGTACTTATATGTAACATCTTTGTGAATAATAATGAAATTTGTGTTTGTCTTTCATATCTCGGTGCTCATTCCAAAAATAATTATAATTAATAAATTTATATTTATATTTTTATGTAATTTGACCAAGTCAAGGTGTTTAGATAACATAACATAATAGGATTTTACAACATCTCTTCCATACTGGGGCTAGAGAGTGTCTCAGGTAAAAAATGTAATAAAATTAAATTAAAAAAATATTTATAAAACATTTTGATTGTGAAATGAGAGATGGCTTTTCGGAATGTGGTATTGATGAGCCATGGTATTAATCCATGGTGATGTGGCAAAGTTTATATTTACAAGTTAATAATATTCACCTTAAAGTGGGGGCAAATATTCACGGTTAAAAATCTTGTTATATTTTAAGTATTAAGTTTTTTTGTGCCATTTAATGAAATTTAAATATGGCTGCAAATTTTGTAGAAAATCCTTGAAACCTTGGAATCGCTAATGAAAGCAAATTGATCTACAAAAGACACAAGATTTCTCTACCAAGATTGTTTGGAAAGAAAACAACGAATAGAAACACAATCACACATAGAAATTTATCTGGGAACCCAACTGGGAAAAACCCCTCCTGCTTGTATTAAATCAACTTAGCAATCTGATCTATTACAAAGAATCTGTTTCAAGCTTGAAGCTCCCTCCAATACTAACAAATACCTCACAAGAATTTCCCAACACTTAGCCAAATCAACTTGCAAGGATGCTCCTATTTCCTTGCACAATTCAACCCCTAAAAAATGGGAAAATCTCCTATTTCCTTACGTCATTCCCAAGAGAAATTGCTCTGCTTGCTTCTCAAGCTCCAACACAAAATCCTGTGTATAATGAATAAATAGATTCGTGCCTTCGTCCAATCTCAATAAGAAATTTGAATTGCATGACCTACTAGGATTCAATTTAGTAGTTACAACTAGTTAACTGAGAGTCAGTTGAGTTAACAAAAGTCAACTACTCAACTAAACTCAAATCTATCTCTTTTCTAGAACTAGAGATCAATTAATTGATAAACACTAGAGATAACTCCACTAGATAACTAATTTTAGCCATCAACTAGTCCGCAACTCACTGAAAGCCATCTAACTGGAATCAACTGACAATAAACTAGTGATAAACCACATCAAGCATATTAACTGACAACTAACTCAAGTATCTATGAGACTGAATTCGAATTAGCATCTTTGACTGAGGCACAAGTCA
Organism: Pinus tabuliformis; assembly: GCA_031772625.1. Classification (NCBI taxonomy): domain Eukaryota; kingdom Viridiplantae; phylum Streptophyta; class Pinopsida; order Pinales; family Pinaceae; genus Pinus; species Pinus tabuliformis. The sequence goes on along the minus strand of CM062804.1, from coordinate 1,495,499,864 downwards.
GAAAAATTATTCCTTGCTACAATTTCAACGAAATTATTATTTTGACTTATATGGTAAAATGGATCTTAATTTATAACTACTATTTATATATTATACATTTTAATGTGTCAAAGGATTTAGATAAATCTCACAAGTAATTATAATCCTTTTGCTTTTAGATTTAATTAAAAAAATGTTATAAAACTAAATTCAAATGAAATATTTATAAACATTTTAGTTGTGAAATGGGAGATGGTTTTTGGGTATGTGGTATTGATGAGCCAAGGTATTAGCAAATGGTATTGTAACAAAGCCTATTTACAAGTTAATAATATCTATGGTAAAGTGGGTTATGGTTAAAAATATTGTTATATTGTAATTTTATTGTAAGTATTAAAGTTTTTATGTGCTTATTAATTAAATTTAAATATGGTTACAAAATCATTATTTTACTTTATAAGGTAGAATGGATCTTAGCTACTACTTAGATATTTTAATGTGATATGTATATTATGATTTTCTTTTATCTAAAAATATATTCGTAATTTTATTAATAAAAACAAAATTTCAATATAACAAATTGAATTTTATTATTTTTAACTTTTTAAGACATTGCAAAATCTCCCCTGTAGATTTTTACTATAGATTCAACAACTTATGTGATATGCTAAAACATAAGACAAGAATCTACTCTACTCTTCAACATAAACTAAAATTAATCAATGAAAACAATAAGCAGAAAATGAATAATATCAACCACGCATAACACAACATTTCTCTGGGGAAAGCAACTGCTAAAAAGCCTGACTATCTATATTGCATTAACTAAAAGATTTGAGAAGAAAATATAATGCTTGCTGAACTCGAGCAATTCCTGCATATTAAGTACAATCTATCTCTCTACTTCACAAACCAGCTCAAGCCAACACTTAGCCGATTTCGTTGCCTGCCAAGCCCCTACTTCCTTGCACAATCCCTAAGGGAATCAACCCATATTTAATTGGGAAATCCACTCTCCATAACTCCATAATCCAAGTATATGTCTTCAACTTATTGCGTGCATCATCTATACAAATTGGAAAATTATACAACTGATATTACATTGTCCCTAAACACTAATCTCAACTGGGTCTTCCTCTGAACTTACACGCATGAGCTATTTATGATTGAATCTTCAGTTAACTGGTGTGGTACTCGTGATGCACTGGTGCACTGCTCCACTACTAGACCTCTACTAGTTCCTCCAACAGTTAGAACTAGTTCAACTGACTATAACTCAGTTAAACTGAGTTATCTAATTACAACTCAAAAGAACTCAACCTGGGCCCCTAAAATTTAGGGATCACTCTACATGACTCTAGATAGACTTCAAACTCAAAATTCCTAAGTCAATTAAGTCAATTTAACTTAATTAACTATTGCAAGTTGCTGCGAGAATAGAAATTTCGATTTAATTCACAATTTAATTCAAGGACAAATTAAATTGGAATTTCTTGTTGCTATTTTTAACATCCCTCTTAATGGGCTCTATATCAATGTTAACCTTCTATTATTATTTAATGGACCTGACATGTAATGTTTACAAAACCTTTAAGTCTTTTATAAATTCAACATATTGAGTCGACATGTAAAAATGTTTACATACTTTCTTACATTACACCTACACGTCTCACCTATACTAGACTTTTTATTTGCTTTCCCATTATTTAAACTTGATCCATCTTAATCCGAGATCTATTAAGCACTGAGATGGATCCGATCTCTTGAGGTGAAAACCTCTTATTTGAGTGCAGAACTTGAGGAAAGGTTTGCAACTTAAGAGATTGGATCCCTCTCGGTTCTTAATGGGTTTGGGGTTAAGATGGATTTAGGTTAGTTATATAATACTATAATATTTGTATTTGTATTTATGTGTCTCTTTGTTATTCCCTCTCTCTATCTCACCCCCCAAACATACACACTCTCTCCATATCTCTCTCTCTCTCTCCCCCTCCCTCTTCCTCTCCCTCTCTTCCCCTTCTCTCTCTCTCTTCCCCTTCTCTCCTTCTCCATTTCTCTCATTCCCTCTCTCTTACTCCCTGTTCTCCTCTCTCCTTCACTCTCTCTCCATTGCTCCCTTGCCGCTCCCTCTATCTCCACATTTCTCCCTCTATGTATTTCTTCTCCCCCCCCCCCCTCTCCCCGCTCTAATTCCATCTCTCTCTCCTTCTCTCTCTTGAGTCCACTCTCTTCCTTCCTCCCTCTCTCTTCTCTCCCACCTCCCTTTGTCTCCCCCCCCCAACAACTCTCTATCCTTCTCTCTCTCTCTCTCTCAAACTCTGTCACTATCTCCCTTCCTCTCTTTTTCTCTCTCTCCCCTCCATCTATGTGTCTCCATCTCTCTCCCCCTTCCCCTTCTCTCCCTCTCTCTCTCTCTCTCCATCTCTCCCTTGTCACTCCCTCTCTCTCTCTCTCTCCACATCTATCTCTCTCTGTCTTTATTTTTTCCTCCCTCTCTCCCCCTCCAACTCTCTCTCTCTCTCTCTCTCTCTCTCTCTCTCTCTCCCTCTCTCCCACCTCGCTCTCTCTCTTCCTTCATTTCTCTCCCTCTCTCCCACCTCACTCTCTCTCTTCCTTCCTCTCTCCCCCTCTCCCCCACCTCTCTCTCTCTCTCCCCCCATCACTCTCTCTCTTTATTTCTCTTTCTCCACCCTCCAACTTTGTCACTATCTCCCTCCCCTTCTCTCTCTCTCTTAAATTTGATCACATTGTATTGTGTTTAAGAAAGTATCTTAAAAAAAAAAAAAAAAAATCATTTGGTTGTAAAATATTCAACCTATATTTTGGATCAATCATTCCAAAGAAAATAAAATAATGAATAACTTTAAAAAATCATGCACTGTCTTTAATCTATTATTGTCAGTCACTTTGATTGATCTCATCCCTCATATCCTTAGCTAAGATGGATCAAATCCAATCACTCCCTTGTCAATCCAATCCATACCCTAGGACCCCTTGCTTATAAACCATGATTTTACCCTCAACCCAATTAACGAGATGAAGCACAATTCCCTTAATCTGGCAAACCTGGCAAAAGCTTTGAAAGGGAAAAACTGATTTTCCCTTCCTAAGCACCAAGTAGAAGTTGGGCATACCTCAAAACGTGCCAAGTTGGTCTCAAAACCGCCTCTTGACAATCCAACACTAGGCCACTAGGGGTCTAATCCCAACCTTTAAAGAATTCATCAAAATTGCACAAAGAGGGAAAAAGAAGATGTTGGCAAGAAAACCTTCAAGTCTTGGATGAATTAGGGGGTATGCTAGTAAATTCAAGATGCATAATGACGATAACTAATTGTTTCCATACTTCCAACATACCCCAAAATGAAATTCCTCTCATGGAATATTAGAGGCCTCAACTACAGAGGCAATCAACAACTCCTAAAGAAAATGGAAAACTAAAAACCATGTGGTTATGATGATCCAAGAGACTAAATCCTCTAGTGAGGCAATTTCAAATATAATAAGTAAATGGGTGGAGATTTTTGTGTGATCATGATAGATGCTCAGGGACATTTAAGGGGCCTTGCTAATCTGAAATTAAAAATTGAAGGTTTCTTGAAAAAAAAGTTTGCATGCTAGTTTATGTCTTGTGGGCAATGGATTGAAATTGCAAAAGAACATAAACTTAAAAAATTTAGTTAAATTTTGCAAATATAAGCATAGAAAAATAGACAAAATGTAGTATCACAAAACATCAATTTGATGACGGAGTTCACCACTCCTCGGCTACGACTTTGAGTACGGATTTCAATGTTGGCCCTTTATATTATATGCTAAAAATATCAATTACATCAACATGTAATGCTCAAATCACAAAAATAATGTACAAGCGGGCCTGAGTAACAATGATATCATCCTCTCACCTTATATCTGATAATGGGGAATTGATGATTAACTACCATTTTTGAAGAGCCTAAGCCATGACCAGAGCAACACCAAAAGTAGAGCCTTAAGCCTAAACCATAATCAAAGTTGCAGCCACAGTGAAAGTTAAGAACGTGATTCAGTTTACAGTCGTCTTCAATTTGAATTTAGGAGCACTTCCGTTAACAGAAGTCTTCAGCTTCTAGCTAGATTCGAAAATGTTCCATGAACTACTCTAAGCATTCTAGAGTTGGTGGTAAGCATTAAACTGTCACTAGTTGAGACCTCAATGGTCTCCCTTTTTAGAAAAATAGGGAGCACTTCCTCTGGCAGAAGACTTCAGCTTCTAGCAAGATTTGGAATTGTTTGAAGAACTCCATCAAGCGTTCCAGTTTAAGACCAAAATGTTCTCCCTTTTTAAAGCATTAGGGAGCACTTCCTCTAGCTGAAGACTTAAACTTCTAGCCATATTTGGAATTGTTCCAGGAACTGCACTAAGCGTTCTAGTGTTCATGGTCATCCTTAAACCACCGCCAATTGAGACCTTGAATTCTCCCACCTTATACCATTCTTTTAGAGAGCACATTCAACCATTTGTTGTCATGCATCTTTACATTTTTGTATTACAACTCTCTTCTTGGACTTATATATATCCCTTCAGATTAAGGGGGGGAATGTTGGACACCTAATCCACTAAGGGTTATGTATGGAAAGTGAACCATGATAGGGAGTCCAAGAGACCTTGGAAGATGAATCCAACGGTCACATAATGTATTTATATGTAACATCTTTGTGAATAAAAATGAAATTTGTGTTTGTCTTTCATATTGGGTGCTCATTCCAACAATAATTATAATTAATAATTTTATTTTTTATTTATTTTTTATATAATTTGACAAAGTCAAAACGTTTAGATAACATAACACAATAGGATTTTACAACATCTCTTCCATATTGTGCTAGAGAGTGTCTCTCAACTAAAAAATGTAATAAAATTAAGTTAAAAAAAATATTTATGAAATATTTTGATTGTGAAATGAGAGATGGTTTTTGGGAATGTCGTATTGATGAGCTATGATATTAATCCATGGTAATGTAGCAAAGTTTATATTTACAAGTTAATGATATCCATGGTAAAGTGGGGGTAAATGTCCACAGTTAAAAATCTTTTTATATTGTAAGTATTAATTTTTTATGTGCTTATTCATGAAATTTAAATATGGCTGCAAAATTTGTAGAAAATCCTTGAAACCTTGCAACTCCTAATGACAACAAACTGATCTATAAAAGACAAGATTTCTCTAGCAAAATTTTGTGGGAAGAAAACAACGAATAGAAACACAATCACACATAAATTTATGTGGGGAACCCAACTAGGAAAACCCCCATTGCTTATATTAAATCAATCCTGCAATAATGATAAGCTCCTCACAAGAATTGCCCAACACTTAGCCAAATCAACTTGCAAGGATGCTCCTATTTCCTTGCACAATTCAACCCCTAAAAAATAGGAAAATCTCCTATTTCCTTGCGCAATTTCCAAGGGAAATTGCTCTGCCTGCTTCTCAAGCTCCCACATAAAATCACGTGTACAATGAATAAATAGATTCGTGCCTTCGTCTAATCTCAATAAGCAATTTGAATTGCATGACCTATTAGGGCTAAATTTAGTAGTTGCAACTAGTTAACTAAGAGTCAATTGAGTTAACAAAAGAAATCTATCTCCTTTCTAAAACTAGAGATTAGTTAACTGATAAACACTAGAGATAACTCCACTAGATAGCTAATTTTAGCCATCAACTAGTCCACAACTCAGTGAAAGCCATCTAATTTGAATTACTAAATTAGTGATAGGCCACATCACACATGTTAACTGACAATTAACTCAAGTATCTATGGGACTGAATTCAAATTAGCATCTTTCACTAAGGCAGAAGTCAAAGAAGCCATTCCTTGCTACAATTTCAACAAAATTATTATTTTGACTTATATGGTAAAATGAAGTTTAATTTATAACTATTATTTATATCTTATATATTTTAATGTGACAAAGGGTTTAGATATATCTCAAAAGTTATTATAATCCTTTTGCTTTTAGATTTAATTAAAAAAAATGTTATAAAATTAAATTCAAATAAAACTTTTATAAACATTTTAGTTCTCAAATGAGAGATGGTTTTTGGATATGTGGTATTGATGAGCCAAGGTAAAGAAAGTCTATTTACAAGAGTGGACTATGGTTAAAAATATTGTTATATTGTAAGTATTGTAGTTTTATATGCTTATTAATTAAATTTAAATATGGTTACAAAATCATTATATTAATTTATAAGGTAAAATGGATCTTAGGTACTACTTATATATTTTAATGTGATATTTATATTATAATTTTCTTTTATCTCAAAAATATTAGTAATTTTATTAATAAAAACAAAGTTTCAATATAACAAATTGAATTTTATTATTTTTAACTTTTTAAGACACTACAACATTTCCTCCTTATTGGGCTTTATATCAATGTTGACCTTTTATTATTATAATGTTTAGAAAACCTTTAAGTCTTTAATAAATTGAACATATTAATATAAATTGAACATATTCAGTTGACATGTAAAAATGTTTACATACTTTCTTACATTACACCTACACATCTCCCATGTACTCAACTATTTATTTGCTTTCCCATTATTTGAACTAGATCCATCTTAACCTGATCTATCAAGCACCAAGAGGGATCCAATCTGTTGAGGCAAAAACCTCTTTTTTTAGCGCAAAACTTGAGGAAAGGTTTGCACCTCGAGAGATTGGATCCCTCTTAGCGCTTAATGGGTTTGGGATTAAGATGGATTTAGGTTGGTTATATAATACTATAATATTTGTATTTGTATTCATGCGTCTCTTTGTTATTTACTCTCTCTATCTCACCCCCTAAACATACACACTCTCTCTCCATATCTCTCTCTCCCCCTCTCCTTCTTCCTCTCCCTCTCTTCTCCTTCTCTTTCTCTCTCTTACCCTTTCTTTCTTTTCCCCTTCTCTCCCTCTCTATCTCTCTCCTCTCTCTCTTCCCCCCCTCCTCTCTCTCCCTCCCTCTTCCTCTCCCTCTCTTCCCCCCCTCTCTTTTCCCCTTCTCTCCCTTTCTATCTCTCTCCTCTCTCCCTCACTCCATCGCTCCCTTGTCCTTCGTCTCTCTCTCAACCTTTCTACCTCTGTCTTTCTTCTTCCCCCCCTCTCTCTCTCCTCTCTCTTGAGTCCTCTCTCTTCCTTCCTCCCTCTCCCTTCTCTCCCACCTCCCTTTGTCTCCCCCCCATCTCTCTCTCTCTCTCTCTCTCTCTCTCTCTCTCTCTCTCCCTCCAACTCTGTCACTATCTCCCTCCCTCTCTATTTTTCTCTCTCCCCTCCATCTATGTGTCTCCATCTCTCTCTCTTCCCTATCTCTCTCCTCTCCTCTACTCTCTCTTCCCTCCTCTCCTCTCTCCCTCACTCTCTCCATCTCTCCCTTATCACTCCCTTTCTCTCTCTCTCCATCTCTATCTCTCTATGTCTTTGTTCTCGTCTCCCTCTTTCTTCCCCTCAAACTCCATCTCTCCCTCTCTCCTTCTCTCTCTCTCTCTTCCTTCCTCTCTCTCCCTCTCCCCCACCTCGCTCTCTCTCTTCCTTCCTCCCTCTCCCTCTCTCCCGCCTCGCTCTCTCTCTACCTTCCTCTCTCTCCCTCTCTCCCACCTCTCTCTCCCCCCCATCACTCTCTCTCTTTCTCTTTCTGCGCCCTCCAGATTTGTCAGTATCTCCCTCCCCCCCCCTTAAATTTGATCGCATTGTATTGTGTTGATCTAAATTAAATAAATTTAATTGGTTGTAAAATTTCAACCTATATTTTGGATCAATCATACCAAAGAAAATAAAATACTGATTAACTTTAAAAAAATCATGCATTATTTTTAATCTATTATTATTAGTCACTTTGCTTGCTCTCATCCCTTGGATCCTTAGCTAAGATGGATCTATGTTGGTTCTTAATAATATTAATTATATTATATAAATTTCAACACAAACACACACACACACACACATATTCTCATTTTCAATTTTATTAAAATCTTAATTTAATTTCTATGGGAATATTATTAGTAGTCGTGAAAATAGAGGGTTAAGATATATATCAAAAGTAATTGTAACATTTTTCTTTTTAGATTCAATTAAAAAAATGTTAAAAAAATTAAATTAAAATAAAATACTTTTACCATGAAATAAGTTATGGTTTTTGGGCATGTGGTATTGATAAGCTATGGTATTGCAACAAAGCCTATTTACAAGTTAAAATACATGGTAAAGTGGGGGTAAAAATCCATGGTTGAGAATCTTGTCATATTGTTATAAAATATTTTGATTGTGAAATAAGTTATGATAAATGGGCATGTGGTATTGATAAGCCATGGTATTGGCCATGGTATCGTAACAAAGCCTATTCACAAGTTCATAATATCGATGACAAAGTGGGGGTGAATATCCATTTTGAAGAATCTTGTCATATTGTTATAAAATATTTTGATTGTGAAATAAGTTATGTTTTTTGGGCATGTGGTATTGATTAGCCATGGCAGTGGCCCATGGTATTGTAACAAAGTCTATTTACAAGTTGATAATATACATGGTAAAGTGGGGATGAATATCCTTGGTTAAGAATATTTTCATATTGTTATAAAATATTTTGATTGTGAAATAAGTTAAGTTTTTTGGGCACTTGGTATTGATAAGCCATGGTAGTGGCCCATGGTATTGTAATATAGTCTATCTACAAGTTGATAGTATCCATAGTAAAGTGGGGGTGAATACTCATGATTAGGAATATTTTCATATTGTTATATCCATGGTTAGGAATATTTTCATATTGTCATAAAATATTTTGATTGTGAAATAAGTTATATTTTTTGGGCATGTGGTCTTGATAAGCCATGGTATCCATGGTAATATAACAAAGCCTATTTTTTACAAATTAATAATATTCACGGTAAAGTGGGGGTGGATATACATGGTTACGAATCTTGTCATATTGTTATAAAATATTGTGGTTGTGAAATAAGCTATGGTTTTTGGGCTTGTGGTATTGATAAAACATGGTATTGTAACAAAACCTATTCACAAGTTAAAAACAAAATCAAAATCTAATATATTGAATTTTCATATTTTTATTAATTTAACCTTTTATTATTAATTGAGCCAACATTTAAATGTTTACACTCATCCCTAATATTGAGGATGATATTATTTTTAACTTTTTATTTATTTCTTTTAACTTTTTATTATTAATTGATCCAACATTTAAATGTTTACACTCATCCCCAATATTACTTTTAATTTTAATTTTAATTTTTTTATTTAACCGACATTTAAAATTGTTTACATACTTACATTACACCTACACATATACCCTATAATGGGTTGTAGAGCACCAATTTTAACATAACATTATCATCATATCAATAAAAATATTGAATAAATATTAGCATTTTTTTTAAATTGTAATTAGAAATTGCATTCATATTAAAAATATGTATTTGAGACATGACTCTACATCAAAGTTTTGCAAATTTGGAGAGATCAGGCTTTGGAATATAATGCCTGCCATATACTTAAATTCAAAAAATATAGTCTAATGAGGTTGCATTGGTATAGTATCTAGTAGCATAAGCTTACCAAAATACACTTGAAATCCTACATGATATGGTAAACATCTTATCTCAGATGCATTGGTGTCAAGACCTCCATGAATTTTCTCCCTATCTTGAACTAGAACTTATACATTAAGATCAAGGATGTCTAGATTTGATTGAATTACTAAATTTCAAGTAGAAGAGGAACTAGGCTCCTATGGTTTAAGCTATTGGTGTATGCCGACAATCTCATCCTCTATTCATTGAATGAGTGACCTGCGATCAATTAGCATCTCCATGGATGTAATGAGGATGGAGACCATCTAATTATACCTCACTTGCAATTCCATGATTTTGGTCTACAACTATTGCACTTGCTCTCTTATCTGTCTCAAAATCATTCTATCATTGCCTTATGTATCAGAAATCATTCCTCCACATCTAAGCTGATTGTCATTGTGATGAAATCCTTCAATTAACCCACTATGGTTAGCATATACTTGATGGAAGGCTTCCATAATTATTCATATAGTTAGAGATTTCCCGAAGAGAACTGTGCAATGATTCAGTTCATCCAACGTTTTGAATGGTTACTACATCCATCATCAGAGACCAAAGAACTTTTTTTAGTGAATGAGTGCTTAATAGCCTTTTTATAAGAGATAGAGAACCAAGTATCTCTTAGAGAATAAACATGGCGAGGGTCAAAATGGTAACAAATTAGTAAAAAACTATTTAATCAGAGAATATATTTTGACTTAATTGATATTCAAGTAATTAAAGGAATAAATTAAAATGACAATTTAAGTTTGAATTTTACCAAAATTACAAATGAGAATTAATTAATTTTCAATATTATGAAGTAAGAATTAATTAAAATAATTATTAATAATATTTAAAGAATAATAATATTTTTATTGACTAATAATTTAAAGTTGAATTAAGAGTCAGTAATCAAATAATATATTTGACTTAATTGATATTTAAGTAAATAAAGGAATAAATTAAATTCATAGTTTAAGCAAGAATTTGACCAAAATCACAAGTGAGAATTAAATTTTGAAAATTATGAAATAAGAATTTATTTTTTTGGTAAGTCAGCATAGAAAATTTATATTATTAAGTAAATAGAGAGTACATAATGGCAGCTGGTTTGCCAGATTGGAAACCAGACTAGCTACAGAAAAACATTATCCTAAGCACATGTTTGTCTAGGAAAACCATCATATTTTTCTGTTTATGGTACCTCTTAAACAACTAAAAAAAATGACCTTTCCTATCATTACTTTTCATAGGCCTGCCTATCTGAAAATATTGACAACTATAATCTACAGACCTGGACTTAACAAAAAAACTATTACCCTGCCTAGTAAACATAAAACTATATTGGCTATAGGCCTAGTCGCCATCATAAAAAATTGGCGTAGAGTTTCCCCATGCTCAGGCCTCATTTCACAGGGGTTGGTGTTGCCACTAGGTCTCTGTTTGGTACCTCTGCTGGAGCCTTTGAAGATGTCATTAGCTGAACTCCTGCGCCACTAACCTCTTGAGCTCTTTATTTCCTCAAGCGGACAGGTTCCCCTTTCGAGTCCCTGACATAATATCAACATTATGAATGTACTTGAGATAAACTAGAAACATGGTATTCATGTCCCCAATGTGACCATCCTGCAATTTTTCGATGTTCATCAACCCCTTCAAGACTGCTTCAATTCCACTCAGGCATTGGTTTATTTCCTTAAGCTTAATTTCAATCTCCAACTGCCTTCTTTCCCTTGCCTCCACTTGCATCTTACCTACCAAAGTCTTGACATGCCATGCAGTCTCCAAGGTTTTGTGATACATAGTCGCTCTAGTCCTAGTTTCACTAGTATCGATAATCCAATCCACTTCTTCCTCAATTCTATTATTCAAGATGATCCTTCGCTACCTTCGCACTTCACTCTCCCATGCTTCTATAATCTCTTTTCCTTTCTACTGCACTGTGGCATGATAATTGTTAGTTGTTTCCCTCGTCGTCGTCTGCATACGTGACCGTTTGTTGGAGCTCCCTCCCTATGTGTCCACTCTGGGTCTGCCTCTTAGCCTACCTCCCACACCTTTGACATTACCCATTTCACTCTCTGAGACCTTGCCTACCCTCGTTGCTATAACTATGAAGAACTCTCTATCCCACCATCTCTCAACTCTCTGGCTCAGGTTGAGTATGCTAGACCCCAAACCCCAATTTAAAGTCGATATCACTGACTTGGCTCGCTTAGTCGACTTTTTAGTACTTTCCCACGCCATTTTTTATTTCTCTAATCCTTTGATGATGTTGTTGTTACTCCGTGTGTGCCTGTGGTCACTTTACCGATCATTCATCCTTATTTTCAATTTGTACAAGCTAATGATCACCATTAACCTACTCTTGTACGCCAACTCTATTGGTTTCCCTTCCCACCTCACGAACACCTACTTGTCATTTATGAGTTGATCTACATGACGAACCATGATGGAGGAAATACCACCTTCAATAACTTTAGTAGTCCATCTTGTCCATGCATTGAGTACGTGTGGCCATTCTCACCTCCCGATTGAAACTTACTTGCTCTTCCATTATGAAGAATTATTCATTTGCATGGCCAAGTGGGCCTCCGTCAGTATTCGGGCCCACCTCCTCACTATCTACCTCGCTTGGTGTCGTAGAGTTATCTCATTGTGCCATCTTATGAAAATCTTTTTTTAGTTGACCTTCTGGGAGCTCCTCCCACCCCACATCTGTCAACGTTTATATACTTGCTACCCCTTTGTTTGCTAGCTTGTCTGCCAACACATTCAATAACCTTCAGACAAGGGTGAATTCCATTGTTATGAAGGCCTCCAACTGGAGTTGTATGCATTGTACTAATTGTGTCAGGTGTCAATTCCTCTTAACCTTATTTATATGTGCACCACATTGAAGCTTTTGTGTTGCCTGGATCGCTAACAATGAGTCTCCTTCGCAGTGGCATTTACAATTCTCTCCCGGGCTAACAACTCCAATCCTTGCTCCAGGGCATGGTGATCTGAATTTAAATAAGAACACAACAAATTACAGATGTGACCATAAATACAAAGATGTAGCAAAAATAACACTTCATTTCATTAATATCAAATATTGAAATATGCTTACAAACAAATGGAAATGAGACTAGCTCGGGCGATGGTAGCTTATCTCTAAGAAAAGATGTGGTGGATACATGCCTCTAAATTGTGTTACAATGACACTCAAGGGCCTATTTATTATCGAAAGACATGAGAAATCCCTAAACCACCAAAACCCTAACCCCAAGAGATGTAATGCCAAGAGTCTGCGGGCCCCGTTGGGTTAGTTAGGCAACCAACTTCCCAGAGTCAAAACTTGGTCATATTATATCCGTTTCGCGCGTACGATACCTTGTTAGAAAAGTAAAGGGAACCTAAAAAAAACGTCGTTTAGGGTGTCAAAACTACTCCAGAAGTTCAGGACCTAAAAAACTACTAAAAATAGTAAATGCTGAAATAAACGAGGAAACAAATGAAACTGATTGGAATTCTAGGTGGGATGGGTGGGTGGCCACCAATATCTACCTACATCATTCCTCCCCCCTTAGGAAGCAATGGTCCCCATTGCACGTAGAGCCTCCATGAGGTGAGGAAATTTTTGTTGAACCTCATCCTTAGTGAGCCACTTGCCTTGCTACAAGAGTTGGCTAGGTTTGACAACCCGATATAGTTGGATCTTTTGCTCGTGAGGGTTCTTGACCTGTGTGTCCATAATGCGATTAATTTTGCAATTTTCCATGCCGTCTAGGTTTAACTTTGTTGGTGTGATTTGCTTTGGAATGTCTGATGTGTCTAGCAAAGGTGGGAAGCATGGTCGAAGACAGTACACATTGAACACTCGGTGTAGGCCAAGGAATTGGGGAATGCTGAGCTCAAAAGCATTTTCTCCCACAGACTTGGTAATGGTGTAAGGACCATATTGGAGTGGTCTGAGCTTCCGATGGGCTTTGATGAGGCGTTCTCTTTGCAAATGCAACCAGACTTTGTCACCCACCTGAAACTTGTGTGGCACCCCGTGTTGATCATGTCACTACTTGTACTTGGCATTTGACTTCTCCAAGATGTTGAGAACTTGCTGGTGAATGTGTTGGATGCGTTCAATAAATTTGGTCACTTTATCAACCATGAACAATACATGTGTGGATTTTGTCTGCGTAGTCACATGAGGCATGGCAACATCAATCAGACACAATGGTTGAAATCCTAGACCCACTTGAAAGAGACTGCGACTAGTCAAGCTATGGATAGATCTATTATAACTGTGTTGCACATATGGAAGACTCTCATCCCAGGTTCAAGGATGCTTGGAGTTGTACATGCGAAGTATGTGAACTATCATCCCATTGACAACCTCCATCTGGCCATTAGTCTGGGGATGGAAGGCAGTCGATTTGGGGAGATTGGTGTCCAATAGTGTCTAGAGGCCTGACCAGAATGTGCTTAGGAACCTGATATCCCAATATGATATAATGGTCTGCGGGATCCCAAAATGTACCCATACTTGTTCAAAGAAGAGTTTGGCAGTGTCCTCTGTTGTGATACTCTTCTTGCAGACCGCAATATAGCCATCTTAGAAAATTTATCCACGACCAAAAATACACAGTCATTACCATGCTTGGTAGAAGGGAGGCCGTACATATAGTCCATGGAGATGGATTCCTGCGGCTGGCTGGGAGTAGGCAAAGGAGTGTGCATGCCTTGCTTCTTGATAGTTGGCTTGGTGATGGTGCAGGTAGTGCAGGATCTGATATATTTCCCAACATCCAGTCGGAGTTTGGGCCAATAAAAGTACTTTTTTAGTACAACCACAAGTTTCTCCACACCAAAGTGTCCTCCAACCCGACTGTAGTGCGCCTCCCAAATCAGCTTGGCACACTCGCTTGAAGGAACACAAAGCTGGCCAAGGTAGCATATTAATGCGTATTGGAGGTAGAAATCAAGGAATTGCTTGCTAGCTACTAGCATTTGGTATGTTGAGGCGAACTCTAGATCATTTTTGTAAAATTACGACCATCCAAAGGTCTCGTGACCACAAGGGTTTAGAACAATAGTCGGTGTTGCAACTAGGGGTTGGTTGAGGCAACCTACAACATGATTGGTGCTACCCTTTTTGTATTTAATGTTCAAGTGGAATTATTGCAGATATGTAGACCACTTCTCATGGAGATAGTTCTGCAACTTACCTTGTGTCTGTATAAACTAAAGAGGTTGGTGATGAGTGTGGATGACTGTCTCCTTCCCCAGAGTGTAGTGCTTTCATTATCAACAAACTTGCATAATGGAATACATCTCTTTATCATAGGTGGGGTACTTCTGAATTGTATGGGAAAGTGTCTCACTATGATAGGCCATTGGATGCCCTTGGTGGGTGAGGAATGCACCAATAGCATAGTTTGAGGCATTTGTCTTGCTTTCAAATGGTTGTTGCAGGTCTGATTGTGTGAGTACCGGTGCAGAGCAGAGGCAGTGCTTCAACTCAACGAACACATTCTGTTGGGACTCAGACCAGGAAAAATTTGCTTTCACCCTGCCCTTAGTAATCTGACTCAAAGGCCAAGTGATATGGGAGAATCCCAACACAAATCTCCGATAGAAATTTGCGAGTCCCAAAAAGCTACGAAGCTCCGTTAGAGTGGTCGGGACTGGCCAATCCTAAATGACTTGGATCTTGGTCGGGTCCAAATGCACGCCACGCTCAACTATGATGTAACCCAAGTATTGGACCTGACTCATGCCAAAGGTGTATTTCTCCAAGTTAGCACACAGTTTGTGCTACCGAAGGATTTGAAGGACCTACCGAATGTGTTGCAAGTGTTCTTCCCAACTCTTGCTGAAGATGAGGATGTCGTCCAGATAAACCACTAAGAACGACTTGGTGAAGGGCCACTATATGTCATCCATTAACTTGATAAAATTAGCAGGGGCATTTTTCAACCTGAAGGGCATAATCAACCATTCAAAAAGGCCTTCCTTGGATTTAAAGGCGGTCTTCCATACATTTGTGGGCTCTATTGGAACCTGGTGATAACCAGAATTCAGATCGATCTTGTTGAAATACTTGCCCCCCTTGAGTTGGTCCAGTAGGTCATCAATCCATGGGATTGGATACCTATTCCTGACAGTGATTTTGTTTAGTTCCCGATAATCAATGCAAAGCCTCCAGGTCCCATCCTTCTTCTGTACAAGTACAATCGGGCTCCCACAAGGTGAGGAACTTGGTCGTATGTGCCCTTTCTGCAGTAACTCCTAGATTTTCCACTTGATCTCTTCATTTTCCAGAATGGAGCAATGATATATTGGCCCATTGGGTAGAGGTGCTCTGGGAGTCAAATCGATTGAATGCTTGACCTGACAATGCAAGGGTACCCATGTGGGTGAGGAGAAGATGTCCCTATATTCTTCCACGACCGCATCCACCTGCTTCTGTTGATTGGAGGAACCCTTCCTGGGGTTCGTGGATCTAGCTACGATCTTCCCCTTACTTTGAGAGAGAATAAAAAAGAAAACAAATTTCCCAGTCCGTGAAATGACCTTACTGCATTGCTTAGCAGATATCAAAGAGATGGCAGTAGGTGGGGCTACCTCTGGTATCTTGTATAACTTAGTACCCAAAGAAATAATAATAGAGCGAGGACTAGACTCATATACAACATGTTGCTCCATAAGTATGGTTGTCCTAATAATACATCAAAAACTTCAAGAGGAGTAACATCACACAGTACCTCATAT
Organism: Pinus tabuliformis; assembly: GCA_031772625.1. Lineage (NCBI taxonomy): Eukaryota > Viridiplantae > Streptophyta > Pinopsida > Pinales > Pinaceae > Pinus > Pinus tabuliformis. The sequence goes on along the minus strand of CM062804.1, from coordinate 1,495,483,533 downwards.
GTGAAGGGCTCGATGTTGTAGGGAAGGCGACACTGTTGGATGACACAGAGATCTCGTCCTTGGTGAAGCCACCCAATGGTATACAGTTGCGGATGTGTTGTAGTTAGTAGGCCCAACCAGTTCATGACCTCAACTGAAAGGAGGTTCTTTTGGCTCCCTCTGTTGACAATGAACTGTAGCGGATAACCCTTCACCCACATCTGTGAGTGGAATATACACTCCCCCTCTTCTGATCTTCAGGCTTAATCTTCTTGATCTTGGTGGTGGCCACAGTGGCACTGGGCTCCACGTCAATGATCTGCTTCCCTTTATCATTCCCCTTGTTAGGTTCTGACTCAAAGTCGAAACATGCGTCAGACTCAGAAGCCTTCAACTCAACCACTAGTGACTGCTTGGCTCGACACTCACTTGTGTTATGAGTGGATCTATTATGGAACTCACACCACTTTCATGTGTCCTTCTTTGTCTTCGTGGTGTTGTTCTTTTCTTGTGGCTTTGGCTGGTTATCTTGGGTCGCCCTGCCTTGGCTTTTCCCTTTGATATGTGATTTGGGGGCGCTTTTCCCTTGCTTTAGATTCATAGATCCAAAGTCTCGCTAATTTTGTTTAAGCTTCTTCTCAATCTTGACAGCATATCAGTACACCGTGTCAAGCGAGGAGATGTCAAGGAACTCCATCTCATCCTAGATGTACCTGTGTAGGCAGCCACGGTACCTGAGTATCAAATGTTTCTCAGAATCCTTGATACCCAACTTCGTGCAAAGGGTATGAAAAACATTGGTAAACTCCGACACATCTTGGTCCCTTCCTTATCACAACGTGATCCACTTTATGTATTTATCCTCATAGCTCCCGACATGGTAGTAATGCTCCTTGATGGCGTCCCGAAACGAATCCCAAGTGGGTGCGTCCAAAAATAGTGAGGGCGTACTTTCATCCTTTTTCTCACAGTAGGTTTCCCGCTAGTCCTTAACGTGGGGGGTGACTTTTAGAAGAGCAAAAGTAACCATTTTCCGGCTAGAAAAATCATGAAGAGAAAAAAATATCCTTCTCACATATTTAACCATTTATCTACGGCATCCGCATCTGTTTGACCCTCAAATATGGGAATTTCAAAGTTAACTTGTACCTTAAAGGGTGTGGTGCTTCCAAAGTAGCTGTTAGAAGTAGATGCGTCGCCCTTTGGTATCCGTTGAAGGACCTGGGAAAAGTTTTCCATCATTGCGTTCCTCTGTTGCTCGAGGGCTTCTTCGATTAATATTTTGAAAGGATCTCCTCACCCCACGTATTTCTTTTCTTCACACATGGGAGGCCATCGGGATTTGCGGGGTTGGTATTGCAAAGGTTCGACCAATTCAAGCCCTAACTCCTTATATCCAGACCTCGTTGGGGACATGCAAAGAAAAACAAAGAAAGAGCAGACAACTTTGATACCACTGATCCAAATTTAAACATGAGTGTAAGAAAATTACAGTTGTAACCATAAATACAAAGATGCGACAAAAATAACACTTCATTCCATTAATATCAAATGCTAAAATATGCTTACAAATAGAATGGAAATAAGACTAGGTAGGGCAATGGTAGCTTATCTCTGAGAAGAGATGTGGCGGCTACATGCCTTTGAACTATGTTACAATGAGGCTCAAGGACCAATTTATTATTGAAAAACATGAGAAAACCCTAAACAACTAAAACCCTAACCCCAGGAGATGTAACACCAAGAGTCTATGGGACCCTTTGGGGTTAGTTGGGTAACTAACTTCCCGAGGTCATAACTTGGTCATACTATCTCTGTTTGGCGTGTACGATACCTTGTTGGAAAGGTCTCTTCAACTACTACAATATTTGTTCCAGGCCCTTACCCACGTTTATGGCTTGCAACGAACCTAAAAAAATGTTGTTTGGGGGGTCAAAACTGCTCCGGAAGTTAAGGACCCGAAAAACTGCTAAAAATAGTAAACGCTGAAATAAACAAGGAAACAAATGAAACTGACTAGAGATCTAGGTGGGCTTGGTGGGTGGCCACCAATATCCACCTGGATCACATGGAATTCTGCGACATTGTTTGAGGCATGCCCCAAATTAATGTAAAAGGCTCTGCGTATTTGGCCTGTCCAATCCTGTATAGCTCCTCTTGCCCCTAATTTTCCAGGGTTCCCTTTCGATGCCCCGTCAAAAATAAACTTGAGGAAGCGTTGCGGGGGGGGGGGGGAACCAGACTGTTGAGCCATATTGGATTTGGCGATCTTTTGGTCGGTGCACCAACACACTCAGGTATTCCAGTTCGAGATATCTTAAAACTCTTGCTTCTCGAGGGGAAGGATTTTCCTCTGAAGGTTTGGGCCCTCTACTAATTATCGTTTCCTTTAGCTGACGCCATATCTGTTCCACCAAGCGGTTTGCTGGGAGCTTCTTGTCATTAAATATTCGCCTATTTTACTCCTTCCACACTGACCAAAGGATGAAGCCCGGTACCAGGTTCCAGGTGACGTTCACCACCTCATTTTTTGTGTAATTCAGACACCATTTCTTTATCATTTCCTGAATGTTATCCCTAATTCTATATGTTTGTCTAAAGATAAAAGTCATCCAATCCCATAGTACAACCATGTAGCTGCAGGTATTCAACATATGATTTAGATTTTCCTTTGTGTTTTCACAAATACAACACCATGAGGCTCCAATCTATCCTCTCTTAAGTAGATTATCCCAGGTTAGAACTTTCTAGTGCAAAACCAAACACAAGAAGTTTTTATTTTTTTACCATCGTGATGATACCCAAAGTTTCTTCCAAGCTTGGTCATATGTCCCATCTCATCCCTCGCTAAGATATATTTTTGCTTCCCGAAGATTGAACTCCCCCCCTTTTCCCCCATCTTAATTGGTCCTGGTCCTCATTGAATAAGATCGTTCACTTACTTAATTCCTTTGCTAACCTCAAAACCACTTGGTCATTATGGTTCAATTACTGAAATATAGTTAAGTTCTACCTTCTCCACTTGTTGTTTTCCAGTACCTATTCCCAGAACCGATGAACTTCTCTATAACCCTAATCCTCCGTAAATAATTGGATGTTGCACCATTCCTCCGGCTTAACATAGGTTGTTGTTGCCATGCATCTTCCAAAAAAATGTTTGCCCTTCCATTTATGATCTCCCATAAACAATATTGTTGTATTGTTTTTCTATTACTCCAGGCCAAGTTACAAATTTCTGACCCCTGAATTAAGCCCAACATGCTGACAAGGTCCTTCATGCTGAAGTTAGGCACATACTTTGCTATCCAAATCTTTGCTCGGGGTTTCGACCCCCCTTTCAACCACCTCCACATTAGTTTTTCTCCACTCGCTTTGTTAATTATCTTTGGATCTTGAAGACCGAGGCCCCCCGTGTCTTTTGGTTTACAAATTGTGTTCTAGGCCAAAAGCAACCATTTTCTTTTATCCTTTGCTTCGTGCCAAAGAAAGTTCCTTTGAATTTGTTTGATCTTTTGGAAAACCATTTTAGGAGTTGGGAGGATAGATAACATGTAACCCATAATTGCATGTAAAATGACCTTGATCAACACAAGGTGACTGACCAGGCTTAGAGCCCTGACGGTCCATCGCTTTACCCTATCCTCTAGGCTTGAGATAACCTTTACCTAGTTATATTTCTTCCAAGCCTGAATCATTAGAGGGATCCCAAGATATTTGGATAGGAGAGTTCTTATCTGGAATCCTAAGAAAACAACCAAATTTCTTTGGATTGCAATATGAGTATTAAAGAAAAAAATTATGGATTTGGAATGATTTATCTCCATACCTGAGGCTGAAGCAAAGGTGTCCAAGATGGAGTTAAAAGAGTGACCATCCTTCACTGTAGGGATACCATGCAACATGGTATCATCAACAAACTGTTGATGCGTTGTAGCTTGGCCTCCATCGTGTAATTGGAAGCCCTGTATCTCCCCCTACTTGCTAGCAGTAGAGATTGACCGCCCTAGGCCTTCCATCATTATAACAAAAATGAATGGTGACATAGGGTCCCCTTGCCTAATTCCCCTAGGTGGGAAGAAAGGTTTTTTCAAAGCCCCGTTTAACAAGATTGAGAAACTAGGGGATGAAACTAGTGCCATAATCCAAGTGATCCATTGATTGTCAAAACCAAATGCCCCAAGTACTGCCTCCATATATTCCCAACTGACATTATCATACGCCTTCGACATATCCAACTGTATTATCATCCCAACCTTCCTTTGACTCTTCAAAGAGTGGGAAAACCTCATGCATGTGTATCACATTGGCCAGGATCTGTCTGCCTCCACGAACCCAAACTGTTCTTCTGAGATCAGCCGCTTTCATCCCATTGGCTGCTACTTTTGTTATGATCTTGTACAACACATTACAAAGATTTATCGACCTAAATTTATTAGGGGTACTTGCCTTGTCCTCCTTCGGTATAAGAGTGATAAAAGTAATGTTGAGAGCCTTCAAGATAGTAGCAGAATTTTCAGAATCCAATACCACCTCATATACAACAGTTTCGACTATTTCTCAACATTCTTTAAAGAAGTCAATAGTAAAACCATCTGAACCTGGGGATTTCCCATTTCGCATCTAATTTAATACCTAGACCACCTCTTCCATGGAGATGAACTTATTTAAATTATGATTATGTACTATTTTTTATCAACTTTGGAATGTGATTAACTATCTTCTGGATGTTCTCCATCCTATCCACCTCCCACTCCTTTGCATTTTTTTGGAAATGTTGAACCAAGACCTATTCAATATCATGCTGCGCTTCATAGGATTGCCCCCTATCATCCTTAATCCCGAAGATTCGATTGGAGTTACTATGTTCAATTATTGATGAGTGAAAGAACTTAGTTCTCTTCTGTCCTTCCCCAAGCCATAGAACTCAAGATTTCCGTCTTCATAAAATTTCTTCCCGTCTACACCTTTCCTCCCAGAGTTTCAGAAGCTTTGTCTCCTCTCTTCTCCTTTCTTCCAAATAACCTTCTACTATCAGTATCATTTGTAATGCTTCCATATTTAGCTTCAAGTCTCCTTTTTCTTGAAATGTGTTACCAAATTCCATCTTATTCCACTACTTTAATTTAGATTTTATATATCTTAATCGAGCCTACAATACATATATCTTAGAGCCCTTGATTGGGATCAAATCCCCCCACCACTGCTTGATATTTTCCATAATAGAGGGATGCTTCGTCCAAAATGCCTCAAATATAAATGGTCTATCTTTAGGGGTACCTAACATCACAATCATTAATATCACCAACCAATGATCTGATCCTCCACAGGGGAGGAGATTGGCTTACATATCTAACCCTCTCATCAACAAATCCTTTGAAATTAAGAATATGTCAAACCTTGACGCAACTTGATGTTGCCCTTCGCACTTATTACTCCAGGTTAAGTTGCCATTGGCAATTTCCATATCAAATAGATTAGCTTCTTCAATGAACTTTTTAAAAGATTCAAAGTCTCTATCTATGCATCTTTGACCTCCCTTCTTTTCTGATAGAGAGGTTATCATATTGAATTCTCCCCCTACAATCTGAGGGAGATGACATTTTTTATTTTATTTCTAAGCTCCTTAAGATCTTGAAGAAAATTGAGCTTCTCCTCTATCCTTTAAGGGTTGTAAACATTCGTAAATACTATCGACCCTAGTACCCCTATGACTTTCATTTCCAATGATAAATAATATCTCGTGGCTTCTTCATCCATTAGATTCAGGACCTGAGGGTTCCACCAAGTCACCAAACCACCTGCAAAACCTTGTGCTACTATCTCCAATAAAGTGAAACCCCTTCCTAATTTCCTACTTACCTCCATAATCTTCTCTGTTTATCCAAGATATTTTACTTACAAATGCATCGGAATTACATATAACAGAGCTAATTAACCATGGAACTTAAAAGCACATAAACAATGCGGAAATAACCAGAAGAATTTGAAAAACATGACACAATGATTTGATTACAGAGTTCGTCCAATTTGGACTACGTCTCTGGGCCCTGCTCAATAGTGGGGAGGCCTTCATTCATTAAGTGGCATAAAAAGAGATAAAGTACAAACAACATTCAATTACCATCCATATACCTCCAAGCTGGAAGATGGACAAAGAATGGAGAGCCAAGCTTCAGAAACAGACAATACCACTGAACTCCTGGCAAAATATCGTGCAAAAACGCCTATCCAAACACCCAATTTGGATAATCGGGCCTTTTGCAACTTCTCGAAATCTCCCTGCTGCTCAAGGCGAGGTTCTGACCTGCTACTAGGTCAGGGTCTGTTGTGTGCAATGCTTCTGAACTATTATGTTGATCCCCTCTACCTTCTTCTGACACAAAATGGCCTTTTATATAAGTAGGGTAGCAAATCCCTCAATACCTGGGCAGTTTCCAACCATAGACCAAGTTAAGTAGGTGGGATAGTCTTAAGACCAAGGATCTCGGGCCTGAATGATACATGCAACATACCTTTACAAACATGGCGAAATTATTTAAATGTGCATTTAAATCGGCGGTCCCCTTTATCGTCGTTTCCAATCGGCGGAAGACTCAAACCATGCATCAAGTGTTCTGTGATACAGTGGACGTCGGGCTCTAAAACACAACATATAAAACATCACATATGGCAGTCCTATCACAAAACACAATCGACGTTTTTTCCCATTGGCGTATTGACCCAACCCTGCATTTTGCGATAACATGGACGCATCGGGATTATAAATCACAATGGATAAAACATCGCATCTGACAGTCCTATTGCTAATCGCAATCAACAATTACTTTTGGGGCCAATTCGCATCCACTAGCCCTTTTGCGATTGCAATATGTGATATATCGAGGGCTGATTCTTGAATACTCGTTCCTCCTTCGACCTACGATATGCGATATCACAATCGTAGTCGGGATCCTGCCAGGGTCGATTCTCCTTAGGTCACTTCTTTGTTAAGAAACCAACTCACAAAAAGATGGATCAACACCTTAGAATTCAGCCTCTTCGAGGGAGCAACCTCCTTTACATTACACAAATGAATGATTCTTTGATGATTCAAATGACAAAACCTCCTTTCTATATGCAGGAGTCTAAGGAGTCACAATATAACCTAGCCGACCTAACAATAATAATATAAAGGCACAAAAATAACAATAGAGGGATTCTATGGGGCATAGTAATAACAATATGGGGACAATAGGGGCACAACAATATTAATAAGGGATACAACTACAATAGTAATGGGGTAGTCACTAGTATTATAGGGACCTAACATGCCCCTCTCCTTCAAAAAAGTGTTGTCCTCAATGCTTGAGTAGTATAAAATTCTCATCCTCCCATGTGGAATCTTCAGCGGATAAGTTCTTCCACTTGATGAGATACTTCGAAATTGATCGATTTCGTAACTGTCGAGTTCTTGTTTCTGTGACTGCTTCCGGTTCCAATATAATTTTTCCTTCCTCGTCAAGTTCTGGCAATATTGTTTGAACTGGGAGCTTGTCGCCTATAACCTTCTTTAAGCATGAAACATGGAAAACTAGGTGCACTCGAGAAGCTGCAAGAAGCTCCAATTTGTATGCCATAGTACCAATCTTTTGCAACACCTTGTACGGACCATAATACTTTAGTGATAATTTATTTTCCTTCTTAGCTTGCTTGACGGACACTTGTTTATATGGTTGTAGCCGTAGGAATACCCAATCACCTACATCAAAACTTCTTTCGTTGCGATGTTGATCTGTCTATTGTTTCATTCTATTTTGTACCAACACGAGGTTATCATTTAAGAGTTGGAGGACTTGTTTTTGATGCTCGATGTGATGTTCCACTGCTTGAACCTTAGAATTTTCTCTTAAATATGATGTGATGGATGGTGGCTGATATCCATAAAGTGCCATAAATGGGGTCATTTTTGTTGTTGTATGGAAGGAAGTGTTATACCACCATTCAGCCAGAGGCAACCATTTGACCACTTGTGTCTGTTTATCAGAGACAAAGCAACGAAGATATCCTTCCAAACATTTTTTTACTATCTCAGTTTGCCCATCAGATTGAGGATGATAAGATGAGCTATGAGCTAACTGAGTACCGAGACAAGAAAATAATTCTGTCCAAAAATTTCCAGTGAAAATCGGATCTCTATCACTTACAATAATCTTTGGGTTTTCATGTAGCTTTTGAATTGTTTCCATAAATGCAGTAGAAATTGTACTGGCTTTAAATGGATGTGATAATGCACAAAAGTGTGCATACTTGGTAAGTCTGTCAACTACCACCACGATGACACTCTTTCCCTCAAACTTGGGTAAACCTGTGATAAAATCCATTGAAACCTCCTCCCAAAGTTGGCTTGGAATGGATAAAGGTTGTAATAGACCCGGGGTCTTAATTGTTTCAACTTTATTTTGTTGGCAAACCAAACATTCCGCCACAAAGTTTTGAATATCTGATTTAAGGCCATCCAAAAAAATTCCTTCTTAACCCTGTGGTAAGTTTTTAAAAATCCTGAGTGCCCTCCTAAGGGAGAAGTGTGCAATTCCATAAGAATATTTTGTTTGAGTTGGGAATTCTTACAGAGGTATAAGCGATCTTTGTACCATAATGAATCATTTTGCCAGCTAAATGTATCAGATGTACTGGAATCTTGTTGTAACTTTCAAATAAGTGCCCACACTTCTTCATCATTCTTCCATTCCTCCCTTGCTTCGTTTATCCAATCTGATTGGATAATATAAATGGCACACAACAATGCTTCCACATCCTCATCCTTTCTTGAGAGTGCATCTGCCACCACATTTTGCTTCCCTTTTTTGTAGATGATTTCAAAGTCATAACCCAACATCTTTGTGACCCACTTTTGTTGCTCTTCAGAGGATAATCTTTGTTCTAAAAAGTATTTAAGGCTATCATGATCCGTTTTTACCTTGAAGTGTCTTCCCATTAGGTAGGGTCGCCATTTCTTAAGTGCATGTAGTATTGCCAACATTTCCTTCTCATAAATAGCTTTGTGTAAAAACTTTCCCTTGATTGGACGAATTTCAAAAGCAATGGGTCTTTCATCTTGCATTAAAACAACACTAATTCCATTTCCTGAAGCATCACATTCCACAATAAAGGTTTTTGTGAAGTCCGATGTAGCTAAGATCAGTGCTTGGCACATTGCCTCTTCCAGATGTTCGAAGGCCTTTGTTGCTTATGGAGTCCATGAAAATGCATCTTTCTTCAATAATGTTGTTAGAGGTGCTACTATTCTCCCATAATTCTTAACAAACTTGCGATAATACCTTGTCAACCCGAGAAATCCTCGTAGATGCTTTATGGATGTGGGGATTTTCCATTCCTTAATGGCTTTAATTTTGCTAGGGTCTACCTTAACTCCTTCATGAGATACAATATGACCCAGATATTCCACCTCTTGTACTCCAAAGAAACATTTGAATCTTTTTGCATATAATTGTTTCTCCTCCAATAGTTGTAGCACCCTATCAACATGTTCAACATGATCCTTCCAAGACTTGTTGTAGATTAGTATATCATCAAAAAATACTAACACAAATTTTTTAAGGAAGGGTTTGAAAATGGAATTCATCAAACCTTGAAATGTAGAAGGTGCATTGGTAAGGCCAAAAGGCATGACCAAAAATTTATAATGACCCTCATGGGTTCTAAATGCTGTTTTCGGAATGTCTTCAGTCTTCATTCTTATTTGATGATATCCTGAACGAAGATCCAACTTGGTGAAGTAAATTGATCCATGCAATTCATCCAGTAATTCATCAATGACAGGAATGGGAAACTAATCTTTAATAGTGAGCTTGTTGAGCTCCCTATAATCCGGACACATGCACCATGATCCATCCTTCTTGTGCACCAATACTACTGGAGCAGAGAAAGAACTTTGACTAGGTTGAATTATACCAGCCTCTAGCATTTCTGCAACCATACGTTCAATTTCACTCTTTTGGGCATAGGGATATCTGTACGGCCTGATGTTTGGAGGAACACTTCCTGGAATCAGATGAATAGCATGATCATGATCACCAATAGGTGGGAGAACTTTTGGAGTCTCAAATACCTTGGAATGATTGTCCAAGACTTTTTGGAGATCTGGAGAAATAGATGATTTTGATGTGGAAACATCTAGCGAACATAATTGTGCAATTACACCTCTTTGTTCCTTTTTTAGAAGCTTTGTAGCCATTGGACTCCTAGTACAACATCAGCACCTCCCATTGAAATGGAAAGCATTGGGCTAGTCAATACATATTCTCCCATGGATAGCTTGATATTATGGCACTTTCCAGAGCAATTTATCGTTCCTCCATTTGCAACCATCACTTGACACTCTGGTGCTGGATATAGGAAGCAATTCAATTCTTTTGCTATCTTACAATGAATAAAATTGTGGGTACTTCCTGAATCAATCAACACTATTACCTTTTTCTTCTTGATTTGTCCTTCTATCTTGATGGTTTGAGGAGTGGTAATTCTAGCCAATGCATCACAAGATATGGTCGGATTCATTTCTTCTTTATCTAGGCTTTGTTCCTAGAGTATATCCTCTTCTTTTGACCTTTCTTGCTCCTTTTCTTCTTCCTCTTCACAATCTATGTAGAATAATCTCTTCTCAGGACACTTATGACCTTTAGTGTATTTGCTATCACAACTGTAACAAAGCCCTTTTTCTCTTTTTTCTTCCAATTGTTGTGGTGCCAACCTTATAGGTTGTGGAAGACTAGGGGCAACAACACTTCCATCTTTATAGTTGTGAGTTGTATGCTTCCTGGTTGCCATAATTTTGCTTTCCAATTTTCTTGCTAACCTAAATGCCTTCTCTAATGAATCAGGTTCCCAAATATGAACATCATGTTGGATATTGTCCTTTAAAGTCCCTATGAACACATCAATCCTATGCTCCTCTGGAATATTTTTTACCCTTATGTTCAATTTTTGGAACTCCTCAATGTGCTCCATTATTGAACCATTTTGTTTGAGACTTATCAATTGGCTAAAAAAAGTGTTGCTTTTTGTATCCTCATAATGTGCTGTCAATTCTTCCGTAAAAATTGCCCAAGTTATAATTCGTTCACGAGAGCAAAGCCATTGATACCATACAAACTGATTTGGTTCCAAATATAAAGTTGCAATACATATCTTTTGTGTGTTTTGCACATTATTGAGATCGAAAAATTGCTCCATCTGTAATATCAATGTTGCGGGATCCTTGCCATCAAACTTCCTCATATTGATTTTTGGAATATGGTGGGTCTTCGATCCAACATTAGAGTCTATGAAATCATGATTAACATTTCTTTTGTTCGCATCATGAGTTTCCTTTACTACCCTTTCACCATTAGTAACCATTTCTTGTAGAAAATTTGTCAAATCTGTCTTCAAATATGCCATGCATGTCTTCAAATTTGTCTTCAAATCTATATTCGAATCGTCCATCTTAGCTTCCACGCCATTCATCTTAGCTTCCACACCCTTTATCTTAGATTCCACGCCATTTATCTTAGCTTCTGTTAGCTTTTGTGAGAGTGACATTTGTTGCACTTGGTCTTGTAATTTTGATATATCATGTAGCATTTCTTCCTCTTCTTCATAAGTCATGCTAGAGCTTTTAGGTTGCTTACTAGGTGTTTGCATTTTCTTTCCTCAGGGCATCAGTTACCAATAATAATGCTCTACTATGCCCTTTGAATTCCTTCAAAATAATTTTTCAAACCAAGCTTAAGCAAAAATTTAAAACAACCTACACACATTTTTTCACTTTGTAGGAGCTCGATATTGCCTCTGATGTATCTCTGTGATTTCAAATCATCCAGTTCTGAAATTGCGACCTGCAGTAGCCCTCTGTGTCCTCTTTCCAATGCCACCAGTCTGATCCAAATTGGATTCTCCAAGGAAGATTTATGCCAATTCTCCCACACTAACCGGATTATAGACTAGTTCAGTAGAGCGAACTTGTACGACATGCCACGTGTCCCTGTTTCGACCTCTGGCTCTAAAAGATATATACAAGAAAATAAGATCCATCCTCTTTTTGTACCTTCTTACGAAATTTCAATCCGATGCTTAGAGAGAAAGTTATGGCGATTTTCCCCAGGTCACCTGTTTTGAATGTAATTCAGGAGTCTACAAAAAGACCAACTTCCTCAAATCATATCTCCGCAAATATAGCGTGAAAAAGCTCTGAAATTCGGACCCAAGGTTCAGTGTGATTTCATCTCAAATGGGGTTTTTTTTTCGCTTCTGAAACATCGCAGAAAAAAAGTTATAGCGAAAATGCCACGATGACCTATTTGGAGCAGCAAAACCCTAGAATCCAAAGCTCTGATACCAAATGTTATGAAACCAGCTCACAAAAAGATAGAAAAGATAGATCAACGCCTTAGAATTCAGCCTCTTCGAGGGGGAAACCTCCTTTACATTACACAAATAAATGATTCTTTGATGATTCAAATGACAAAACCTCCTTTCTATATATAAGAGTCTAAGGAGTCACAATATAACCCAGTCGACCTAACAATAATAATATAAAGGCACAAAAATAACAATAGAGGGATTCTATGGGGCACAATAATAAAAATATGGGGACAATAGGGGCATAACAATATTAATAAGGGATACAACTACAATAGTAATGGGGTAATCACTAGTTTATAGGGACTTAACATTCTTTCTCTTGCTCCGATATGCAATATGCGGGACTAATGGTAGCCTGCCACTTGGCATTTCCCCATTCGCTGAGACTTTTTCCATGTCATCTGCTCCTGCCACCTCAACAAGTCAAACTTTGAACTTTTACTTGCTCTAACTTCTTCATAAGAACTCGGATTTGAGTGTCGTTCACACCGTTGGAATCAAGATGATGAGCACTTCGATCCAATGTTAAGTTTATTCAGATACCTCCACTTTGAGTTTTGAGCCTTTTACCATGCCATTGGTACTTTCTGAAGATCTACCTGGATCATCTATTGAACATTTTATTTCTTGAAGCAAAATTATATCTGACTATTCCATTTTAATATTTTTCTTAAGCAATATTTGCTTCCTGAGGCTATTTATGCCCCTTGCATTCCATGTTATAACTTTCATTTTTAACTACGAAGATTGGCTTGTGAGCTTAATGCTCTCGTCTTACTTGAATTGATTAGCATTGCTTCGAGACCTTGAAGAGCTACATTGTTGAACTTCCTCCCTCTTTTTCCATTGGATGTGCCATGGTGCTAATATTGTCTGAGATCCCAACGCCTTAACTCCCATCTCCTCTATGTATGTATGTGCGCATTTATGGCTTCGTAATTTAGCTTCTTCTCTCTTAAAGTATAGGTATTGGATCCTATCCATTTGCTCTGTTGGGATGGCCTCTAGTCCCTATTTTCGGGCTTGTTCCACCATAGTATGAAGGTCAATCCCTTCCCTTTCCACTATTTCATGTAGATTTGGATCTTTTGTACCTACTTCACTTGGGGTCATCTCAACATCTCCTTCAAAGTCTCTAGACAGGTCCAATTTATCCAAGTTTTTCTAGGATCTTCTGTCAGCTACATCATTTCCTCCTATTTACCTTCTGTCCTCTCCTTATTTTTATCTTCTTCATTCCTATGATTCTCCAGGTTTTCTTCACACAAGACTTCAAAACTATTTCTTTGTGTTGTTCTGCCTCCTCGATTTCTTTGTTGTTGTCTTCGCTTCAGATGTACCCTTGGGTTTGGTCTCACAAAACCGTCAACATCTTTTTTTCTTGTTCTTTCCCCTGATCCTCTTTTTTATTTAGCAATCATTCTCGGATCAGGTGGCCATGTTCATGATAACGTCTACACCTGAAGGGAATTTTCTCGTAATCAACCGATTGTAGCCATATTTCATATCTAAATTTCGGTTTAATAGCTTCAGGAAGAGCATCTGAGACATCCATTTCCACACAAATCTTTGCATACAATGTATATCTTCCTTATAGCATTACCTCTGATATCTTAATAAACTTTCCCAACGTGTCTCCTATAAGCTTTAAGGTTGAGGGTAGCCAGTAGTCAAGAGATAAAGAGTACAACTTGACCAAACTAGAACTTTGGTGAAAGTCTCCTTTTTCTGGACTGAATTTTTCCATCCACGGGTGCATGTATAGACCTGTTGATGCAAATAAGTAGGGACCGCCGTATAAGATTTAGTCTCTATCCTCCATATTCACAAAGACCATAGTAAAGAACCCCTTAGACCCTAGATGTAGCTCAATCTCCCCGTGTGGTTTCCAATAATGTTTGATCCTGCTGCATAATGCTTTTTCTGAGGGCCAGAAACTTACATATAATAGCATACAATCACATGCGATCCCTAAAGGCCTATGTCTCGGGACTGATGATTAATGTCGTTGGAATTATCGCCATTTTGGGCTTACACGACCCATTCCTAGTGGTCCCTTTTGACTTTTGCTGCTGCTATCGATCTTCCTGATTCCTTGTAGTACTTCTGTTGTCTTCTCTTCTCTAATTATTCCCGCCCTGGGTAGCTACTCCAACCACTCTTTGGCTATTAGCTGATGCACTGTCTATTGAAAACTTGAAACCCATCGTGGATCCCTTCCCCTTGTCCGTTACCACATTCTAATAGGAGGGAGCATCGCTCCCTCCCCCTTTGAACACAATGTGCTTCATACCCTAAACTCCCTCCCCCTTTGAACACAATGTGCTTCATACCGTAAACTCGCATGCCCAAAAACCCTCGCTCTCATTCACAACTGCCAACACCAAGTCTTTCATATGAAATAAGAGTTAATTTTAAAATATTAATGGTAACGATTTTTTTAATTAAATGATTTAAAATTGAATTAAATGTCGATAAACAAATAATATTTAATAACTATAAATTAATATTAAAAATGATTTCAAGAAAATTCAAATAAAATAATTTAGAAGATTATAAATAAGAATAATGCAATAAAATAAAATAGTGGAAAAAATAAAAATAATAATAATAATTAAATAGATTAGAATTAGTCAAATTTGACTAAATTCATAATAGGGAATTAAAAGATTGAGAGATAAAGAAAATTAAATTAAGACACAACTAAACATTAGACATTATTAATTAAAAACTTTTAAGATAATTACAAAAATTATAGATAAGTTTTTTGTTTGTTTGTTGAGTAAATTATATTTTTTTGTTGAACAAATGATATTTGGAAGTCTATAATATTAAGAACATGAAATAACAAAGAAAATACAAGCCAATAGAAAACTAAAGAAGAAATTTAATAAAATAGAGATTATTAGAAGAAAGAAAGGATATATAATGAATCAAAAGGAAATGAAGAGGAAGTGACAAAACACAACCATTCCAAGGAATGAAAGGGCGGGGAGAGGAGGATGAAAGACGGGGATCAATGGGAGAGCTGGTGGATGACGGGTTCTAGGATTGGCTAAGCCTATATCTATCTTCTTTATTAAAATTAGGGTTTTTCTCAATTTCAAGGGCTTTTCGAATAATGCGAGAGTTATAAAAAGGAACTAAGGTTAAGATCTTTGATTGATCAAAACAAATCAAACGTTTGGATTTAAAGGAGTCTTCAGTGATGGAAGAATTTGATAGACGATTGTGGTTGGTATCAACTATGTGTTCTTTTATGCGAGCTTTGAAAGGGCGACCTGTTTGGCCAATATAGGATTTACCACATGAATAGGGAATTTGATAGACCCCTGATCATTGCATGGGACCAGATTCATATTTGGATGATCAGAATAATTGCTTGGGTTCTATGAGGCTTCAAAACAATTTTTATGTTTTTCTTGGCCTAGATCTTCGCTATAAGATCTATGGGTCCTTTAATGTATCAAAGCGTAACTTGGCCACAAGAAGGAGAAGGAATAGGATTGGTGAACCTAGGGCGAGGTACTGCTTGAAGGGATTTTAAGATTTGAGTGTTGGAATAACCATTGGCTTTGAAAGCCTGGAACAAATGGGAATTTTCAGTTGAAAGGAATTGGGGGGCAAAAAGTTTCAGAGCTTTGAATATGATGGTTTTAAGAAAAGTTGATTTTTGGGATGGCTGGTGATGCAAAAGGGTGTGAAGATAACAGTCAGTGTGAGTATTTATTTTATAAACTTGATGGGAGAGGGAGCCATTGCGGAGCCGGGTAATGAGGACATCAAGGAATGAAAGCGATTTATTTGATCCAATTTCCATGGTGAATAAAATATCTAGGGAAATACTAGTAAGATATGAATGAAAGGCATTGAGTGCAATCTGACCGTGTTGCCAAATGACAATGGAGTCGTCAACAAATCAGAACCAACACTTGGGTTTTAGATGCCAAGAGTTCAATGCTCTGACTTCAAATTGTTCCATGAATATGTTAGCAACTACTAGAGAAAGAGGGGAACCCATAGCAATACCTTCTGTTTATTCATAGATGGTACATTTAAAAGGAAAGAAAGTAGAGGTAAGACAAATTTGGATTAGGTTCAAGGTTTCAACATCAACCAATTACGATATTATGTCTAAAGCTTCAAGAACGAGGATCTTGATGAAAAGGGAAATGATATCAAAGTCGACCAACAAGTCATTCTCATAAATCTGGATGTTTTGGGTTTTGAGAATGAAATCAACAGAATGTTTAATATATGAGGAAGTGGAGCCCACAAATTGTTGAAGATTGGTGGCTAAATATTAGCGCAAAGCATGGGTAGGGGCTCAAACAACACTAACAATGGGATGAAGGGGAACTTCTTGCTTATGAATTTTAGGTTGACCGTAAATTTTAGGAGTTTTTGGGGTATGGGGAATAAGCTTAAGCTGTATGTAAGTGGGTAAAGAGGAAGATTATGTTGATTTGATTCTCAAAACCAAAAACATCTAGATTGATGAGAATGACTTGTTGGTCAAATTTGACATAGTTTCCCTTTTCACCAAGTTCTCGATTCTTGAAGCTTTAGACGTAATCTCATAATTAGTTGATGTTGAAACCTTGAACCTAATCTAAATTTGTCTTACCTCTACTTTTTTTCCTTTTAAAGGTACCATCTATGAACAGACGAAAGGTACTTCTATGGGTTCCCCTCTTTCTCCAGTAGTTGCTAACATCTGTATGAAACACATTGAAGCCAAAACGTTGAAATCTTGACATCTAAAACCCAAGTGTTGGTTCGATTTGTTGACGACACCTTTGTCATTTGGCAACACGGTCAGACTGCACTCGATGCCTTTCATTCTCATCTTGATAGTGTTTTCCCTTATATTCAAATTCACCATGGAAATCAAATCAAATAAATCCCTTATGTTCCTTGATGTCCTCGTTACTCGACTCCCCAATGGCTCCCTCTCCCATCAAGTTTATAGAAAAAAGACTCACATCGACTATTATCTTCACACCCTTTCGCATCACCACCCATCCTAAAAATCAACTATTCTTAAAACCCTCATATCCAGAGCTTTGAAAATTTCTGCCCCCCCCCCCCCCACAATTCCTTTCAGCTGAAAAATCTCATTTGTTTTCAAAGCCAATGGCTATTCCAATGCTCAAATATTAAAAGCCTTTCAAGCGGTCTCTCACCCTAGGTCTGTCAATATTATTCCTTCTCCTTCTTGTGGCCAAGTTACACTCCCATACATTAAAGGAACCACATATCTTATAGTGAAGATCTTGGCCAAGAAAAACATAAAAACCATTTTCAAGCCCCATAAAACCCTCAAGCAATTATTTTGATCGACCAAAGACAAATTTGATCCCATGCAAGGATCAGGGGTCTATCAGATTCCCTCTTCATGTGGTAAATCCTATATTCGCCAAATGTGTCACCCTTTTAAAACATGCCTCAAAGGACACATAGCTAATACCAACCACAACCATCTATCAAAGTCTATCATCGTTGGACACTATTTTAAATCCAAACATTTGATTTGTTTTGATCAATTAAAGATCTAGTCATTGTTCCCTTTTATACCTCTCACATTATTCGAGAAGCCCTTGAAATTGAGAAGAGCCCTAATAATTTTAATAGAGAAGATGGATATAGGCTTAGCTAATCCTGGAAGCCCGTCATCCACTAGCTCTCCCATTGATCCCTGCCCTTCATCCTCCTCTCCTCACCCTTCCATTCCCTAGAATGGTTGTGTTTCACCACTTCCTCTTCATTTCCTTTTGATTCATTATCTATCCTTTCTTTCTTCTAATAATTTCTAATTTATTAAATTTCTTCTTTAGTTTCATTTATCCTACATTATCTTTTGTTCTACTTTAGTTTTCTGTTGGCTTGTATTTTCTTTGTTCCTTCCTATTCTTATATTTATAGACTTCCAAATATCGTTTCTTAAAAAAAATAATTCTAATTTACTCCAATTTTTTTTTAATTCTTATCTATAATTTTTGTAATTATCTTAAATTTGTCTAATTAATAATTTATAACGTTTAGTTATATATTAATTTAATTTTCATTATCTCAGATCTCTCGATCTTTTAATTCCCTATTATTGAATTTAGTCAAATTTGACTAATTCTTAATCTATTTAATTATTATGTCACTGGTAGTGATGACATTTAGTAATCACTTTGATGTATTAATTTCTATATTACAATGAAATTTTGTATATAGTATATAATTTTAACCTTAATTTAAAAAGGCTTGTACTAAAAAAATTTCGCTGACGTTTGCCCGCCGCCGGCATTAGGGCTCCATGGCCCGAGCCAATACGTCAACAATTTTAATAAGGTAGAGACCCGCCATAATTAAGAGCACACCTTCAAGACCACCCAACATCAAAAAACCTTCTTTGTCCGAGTGCGGACTGTGGTTGCCTCATCCAGCGTGGATTACCCCTTTTCCATATCCATCCCATGTTCGCTGGCTGCTTGCTCGACTTGTGTCAGCGTTGGCTACTTAACATTTAATGCTCCGCATCATTTCTGTCGTGTCCGATGCTCCCCTGCGGAGTCAGACACCCATCGATCAAAGTTTGAGGGTGACGTGTACCATGACGCCGACAATTATACACATTTCAGAGACGAGGTCTACTAAACTGGTTCAACAATTCTATAAGCATTTGAGCGTGTTGTTTTGCCACTTGTACCTTTTGAAGGGATTGGGGAACCACTAGTGGCTTGAAAGCCCATTTCTATTACCATTTTAGCATGTTGTAGCCCCACTTTCATTCATAGAATTATGACCCCCACCACCTTATCTATCTATTATTTGGCTTGATACACCACCTTCAAATTAGCAAATTTTCCACTTAGGTATGTAGAAGAAAGAAAGAAAGAAAGAAATTATTTTAACATCCAAAAGGTTAAAGATAACATATGAGACACATTGCTTCTTCATTTGCTTGATGTATTTTGCCTTTTTTTTGTGAAGCTTCAAAATAAATGCTTCCAGCTTCTCGACAAACCTCTCGCTAAATAGATTATCCCAAGAGCTAGCTGCCAGCATATCTGCATAACTTTCCCTATTGTCTTTGAAGGCCTCACATTCTAAAATGAAATGTTTTCCTGTTTCCACTTTTCCAGAAGAACAAAAAATGCATACTCTTTCCTCCACTCTTCCTTAGGCTTTTTCTAGCACCCCGTTTCACAACAGAGTTGATGAGAATTAGTCCTTAACTAAGCAATAAGAAGTTTGGCTCTCCAAGAAATATTGGCCTCTATTAATGCTTTTGGTTGATGACTATGAGTGGGATTAAACACTTCAATATGGTAAATTATCTTTCTTCTTAGCTCTTTATCCCAAGTATGCTTGTGGAACTTTTCCATAACAAAAGCTTTTATCTCTTTGTTGTTTATATGACACACATTCAAGCAAATCCCCCATTTACTAAACCATTTGTTATTTTGCTACATCCAATTTTTTTTGCTTTTGCACAATCTATCATTAAAAACAACCTTAAGACATCTTCTTCCTTTTGCTCTTTTTTTTTTTAATATAATATAATATATAAATATTATATATATAATATTTAGAAACCTTCTTATAATATAAAAACACCAGCTATTTACAAAATATGTCACGCACCCATTAGGGTAATCCAATATTAAACCCTCCATGAGAAAACTTTATTACAACATTACAATATATCCTATCGGGGGTTCTGAACCCGAAATAAAATCCGTTCACAACTTTATAATAAACACAATAATGTTTGAAATCAAGGACTTAGACACCGAATCTCTCGTGAGTGGATATTTTGAAAGGGATTAAGTTGTTTTATTGAGACTTCTGTGATCCATATCAAGTTTATGAAAGATTTTTCGGCGTAAATCACATGATATTTCATTTGTCAACGCGTTTCGAACCAACCAGTGTGGTTCATCATCAGGGCAAGTTGAATGAACAGATCATGCATAGCATGTTAAATAGATAGAGCAAAACCTCCAATGACTATTCCTGATCTGTTCATTCAACTTGTCCTGACGATGAACTACACTGGTTGGTTCGAAACGCATTGACAAATTAAATATCATGTGATTTACGCCAAAAAATCTCTCATAAAAAAGAGATTAAGTTCATCCACCACCCATTTTAAATTCATTGACTAGTGAATGATTTTGTTATTTATTTAATTTTTAAGTCTTTGTTTGGAATTTTTCATATTAAAATTAATAACTTTTTTGGTTGGTAAAACTATATTTTTAAAATAATATATTATAGATTTTTATATGGAGGTTAAATATCAAAATTTTAGTGATACTTCATTCGAAAATAAGAATTATTCATCATTGATATTGCTTTGTTATTAAATTATTATTATTACTATTATTAAATTTTTTGAAAATATAATAAGATACAAATATAAAAATTATCTATATTAAAATTAAATACATCAGTGTAGATCCATCTTAAATACAGATCTAACATGAGCTAAGAGGGATCCAATTTCTTCACGTTCAATTTTTTTTTATGAATCGATATTATTTAAATATTTTGTATAGTTATTTATTTTTTATTTGGGGCCAATATGAGCAAAATTTCAACTTTGATGACAGCCTCTCAGCTCAATAAAAAGAATTATGATAAGTACTAAATATTACAGTTACATAACATTGAACACTTAACACTTGGAATGCAATTTTAAATTTATAATAATAATAATAGGAGAATATCTCATTTAACTCTTTCTCTACACTTAAAATTTATTCACAAACTTCAACATAATAACTTGATATAAATATATCATTTCAACATTATATATAATAAGTTTAGTTTATTTGTGTAATGCAATTTTAAATTTTGATAAAAGACAAAATTTCAATATAAATATTTTTTATAAAGGTGAACTTTACAATTTTTTTTGTTTATATTTTTTCTTTTCTTTGTCATAATATTATAAAATCTAGATTCTAGTAACTTTTTCTTTATACTAAGTTGTAAAACATTTTTCTATTTAGATGTAGAAATGTCATCATTTAAATTTTGAATAAATACTATAAGATACATACATATATCATGTATAAAAACTATATAATTAAGAGAAATTATGATATATAATAAGAGTACAAAGCTACATAATAAACAAAATCCACGTGGTACCAGTGACATTGCCACCACGTGTGTCATGCCCCTATCCTAGTGGTAGTCTTTCAACCACACATAAGCAGGTGCGACACTGCTACACACTTTATTTTTCCACCAATACTCGTGTGTACGGACTACACCTAACACTTCAACACTTAGTCAATTTTCCAATTCTTCAATTGTTAACAATCATGTAGCGGAATAACATTTAACTTCAATTACCATTCATCATCTTCATATGCAACGAAAATCATAAATCATACAAGTATACACAATTATACTTGGGAGGGGCAACTCCGAAAACTCCGCCCATATCAGTAATATATAACAATTCAATATTTTACAAGTGTACAATCGTATACAACTCCGCCCCTAAGTTGTGCAACCACCGTCGGTATGCACACTTAGACAAATATCCAAAGTTGCATCCCAACCGTGCAACAACAACTGGCGTTGTTCACATTGCTAGAAACCCCAAATTTCCCTTCGGCACAAGTCGTCGGTCTCACCCTTGGAACACTGCTCCAACCTACAACTCGGGTAGCCCACCCGCGCCCTGCGATGCCCTCAGGTCAAGCTGCCCACTTGCCCATGTATACGCACTCGCCCGCATCCTACGACGCTGTCGGGTCGGGTTTGTGCACACATACCCTGCGACCCTTCACCCGCCGATCTTGCAGCTTGCCCAGAACCTCAAATTTCTCTTTCTCCTTATGCCTCCCTTACTTGTCCACCCAAGGATGTCTCAAGAAAGTTCACCTATGTTGTTGTGTGCTTCCTTCCATGCCTTGAATGCTCATCCATGGGTGTATATATACCCATACTAACACGCTCAACTGGTGCGGCCGTCCACCCAAGTATGGGTCATCCCGCCCATGTCTACACGTCGACCCAACCACATCTCCATGTACGCTGGGTCCACTTAAGTTAAGTCGGCCTCCTCCATCGTATGCCCAAGTTGGCCTATAAACTCTCCATGGTCGCCCTTCACCCAACACTTAGCCTAATTTCCACTCTTCAGTTTTTCGCCTCTCATGTCGACTTTCCCTCCGTGTTGGCTAAGGCGCACGACTGTGGTGACCGACCGTCGCACATCGTTGCAGTGTGCCTGCCCATTGCACATGGGCGCGCCCGCCCGTCGCACACGGTCGCCTTTAATCGATGTCCGCCCACCGTCGCATAAAACTGAGCTCGGGTGCCCATCACATACATGGGCGTGCCCGACTCAACTTGTGGGCTTGACAACATGGCTCTTGTTAATTTTAGTTTTTGAACTATTTTATTACATTATTCTTATTTGTAGTCTTCTAAGTCATTTTATTTGAATTATTTTTAAATCATTTTTAATATTAATTTATAATTATCAAATATTATTTGATTATCAACTCTTAATTCAATTTTAAATCATTTAATTAAAAAAATAATTATAAGTGATATTTTTAATTAATTCTTATTTCATAATTTTCAAAAGTTAATTCACATTTGTGATTTTGGTCAAATTCTTACTTAAAGTTTCAATTTAGTTTATTTATTTAATTACTTAGATATCAATTAAGACCAAATATATTGTTTGATTATTAACTCTTAATTCAACTTTAACTTATTTAATTAATATTGTTTTTATTCCTTAAATTATTATGAATAATTATTTGAATTAATTATAAGAGCGATGGAGTCGAGGGTTTCAATGGTTTGTGGCTCTCTTTTGCCCACCGCGCTGAATGATTTCTCTGTCGCAGACGACCTGTCAATCCCAGGGTGCGTAAAATGGCTTCCGGTTAATTTCATGGAACCCAAATCCTGGAATAATCTTGAAGTTTTATTGCATGCAGAGGGGTTCATAGATATTTGCTATTTCTTGGTCTCCATGCCAGCGAAACTCTTAGTCTCGAAGAGGGAAGACGCCTCTGCAGGGGCCGTTGGCATCTGCCTTAGCGCAGAAGAAATTGAAGGCTTCAAACTCGATTCTGGCGCTCGAGACACTGAACGCGTAAAGGAAGGGGAGCATTTTTTGAAGAAAGATTTCAGCGGTATCCAAGCGGGGGGGCTCAATGTCACAGATCTGCACAATGGGGTCACAGATCTGCATTTATTACAGATCTGCATTCATCGAATCCTCAAGATCAGACGTCAAGATACCGACTCTGCGGCAAGGTCAATAGCGTTTTGTCCATATCCTTCCTTTTCACCCAATCTAGTCCAAGTTGTGTTTGCAGGGTCAAGGTTCAGTTCTGAATCGGGCGTCCTGACCATGGATGGCAGTCAGATGCTCAGATCTGCAGTTAAACCATCAGATCAGAAGCCCAGAAGATCTTGGGGCCTTAAAAAAACCCAGATCTATGGGCAAGCAACTATCAGGCGGCAAGTTCAGACGAGCTCAAATCTGAAGCAGCTTTCTCTCTTGAACCAGCCAGATCTGCCTGAAGAATCACATGCATTTCAGATCCAAGTCAATCTTTCAGGCAAAACGACAATGTTATGGGTTCGCGCAACAGATCTTGTGCAGGATCTTCTGCAAAAACTTGAATGTCGGCTGGGGATTCCCTCCTCTTGCCTTAGACTGCTATATAAGGGTAAGCAACTTATGCATCCCCTTCCTCTCTCCTTTTACAGCATTCAAAAGGACGCTTCTATTGGGGCTTCTTTCCGTTTAAGAGGTGGTTCCTTTGGGCAAACCTCCTCTGCCCCATATTTCTCTTACAAAGATGCAGCACGCAAAAACGCTGCCCAACCTCAGTTCTCTTCAAAGGCAGCCCAGCTAAATGGCGCTCCAAAGCCGTTTCTGGTAGACAAATCAGAGGAAATTCCCTCCATTAGCTTCTCTAATCCTGGGATTGAAAACCGCTACCAGATTTTTGCAGAATCAGCACTCATATGCAGATTTAATGGGCTATGGCCTCGCACAGCAGATCTTTACCAATGGGTCCATTCCTTTTGGACTAAAAAATGCAAAATCTTCTTATGTTCAAAAGGTTTCTTCCTGGTGGTTTTTGACTCAAACGAAGACTACCAGAAAGCCTTAACGGGAGGCCCTTGGTTCTGGGGTTCGGCTGGGCTTTTTCTTACCCCTTGGTTTCCTGACTTCGACCCTTCTACAGCAGTCATCTCCAAGCTTCCCATTTGGGTCAGGCTCCTGAATCTTCCGGCTCATTTTTGGGATTTCTCTGTCTTCTTAGCCATTGGAAACACTTTAGGACGATACCTGGCTACAGATACCTCAAGAAGGGAAAATGGTCTCTACACTTACGGCAGACTGTGTGCAGAAATAGATATCAGCAAAGGACTGCCGGATCAGATTAATCTCAAGTTTGGAGATTTCCATTGGACTCAACCACTGGATTACGAGAATACAGCCTTCCGCTGTCGCCATTGTCATCAAACAGGGCACCTTCAGAGTACATGTTCCCAGTTCAAAGATAAAAAGAAGAATCTGAATCGTAAGCCCAAATCCAAGAGATGGAATCCTTTTGAGCCTCCCCGTCTGTTGGACGATTTAGGCTTCTCGAGTTCGGAGGAGGAGGAATCTGAGGCAGATGTGCAGGTTGATGAGGAAATTGAAGCTGATTTGCAGAATGAGGAAATTCCGATGGACGCTCCCTCGGCTGATCCGGAGGTTCCCTCTAACCCTCAGATTTCTCAGAAACGTTCTCATTTCTCTTCGTCCTCAGACTCTGATAAGGATGCTCAGCCGTCAGAACAGAATAATCTACAACTTGTCATGACTCAGCCAAGCTCCACTGGGTGGATAAAAGTGAGCAAGAAAAAAGGCAAAAAATGTCGTTTTGCAGGAAATAACCCTTCGGGGTAGTTTTTTTGCTCAGTACTTTCCTTTGTATTCCTATGCTTTCTATGGCCCTTCCCTTGTCTGTCTCTATGGAGCAAGGTTGATTCCCTATCACCTCCGGCTCCCTTGCTTCTCTGCTCTGCCTGTTTCCAGGCTTGATTGTACTATATTTTTTCCTCTCTTAATAGAATTAGTCTTTATTCACAATATATATATATATATATATATATAAATAAAATAAATAAATATTTGAATTAATTCTTACTTCATAATTTTCAAAATTAATTAATTCTCATTTGTGATTTTGGTCAAATTCAAACTTAAACTACTATATTTATTTATTCTTTTGATGACTTAAATATTAGTTAGGTCAAAATTTGTTCTCCGATTAAATATTTGTTACTAATTTGTTACAATTTGACCTTGACCATGTTTATTCTCTAACAGATACTTGGCTCTCTGTCTCCTATAAAATGGCTCTTCAACACTCGTTCACTCAAAAGCTCTTTGGTCCCTGATGATGGATGGAGTAACCATTTGAAATGTTGGATGAACTAAATCATTACATAGTTCTCTTCTAGAAATCTCCAACATCATATACCTGAGTTGAGAATGTTGCATGCATTGCGGTCTACAGACCTCAACCCAAAAAGTCAGACCGAGTAGTAGATAGCTAGAAAATTAAAGAAGCAAAAGACACAACATCCCTTTGCCAAACAACAACCACAAAATAAACCTCCCAACATCGGTTCCAATTGAAAGTGAATTTAAAATCGGGTTTAATCCTACAAAAACATACCTATATGTGTAGTACCATAAATCATATTATCCCTCAAGCAAATTACAAAGGGGAGAGAGCATCATCCAAAATCGCAGGGGAGACCATTGGCATGACTAAACCTCTAGCTTCAATCTAAATTAATGATGCCAAGGTGAACAATAATCACCATTCGTAGTGTCTCCCCCTGTCCTCACTCATTTCCCACATTTCAACCAAATGACTCATCAATCTCGCTATCATTTGAGCCCCTGCTTTATTGTAATTTGACCTTAGCCCACTATGCAATCGATAATGAACTACACGGTTTATAACAAAGTAACAAAATGACATGTCCTGCGTCAATAGGCTTCCCAATACCTCCTCCTTCTCCACATTATCATAGGGGAAGGCCATGTTGGACTGATCCAGGGGAGGTTAAGTTCGTGCTTGCCATCCACATATGGCGAACCTTTAAGATGGTCTAAATATCTTAATTTTTATTCAACATCCTTAAGAGAGGGAAATAACTCTTTTGCCCATTGATCATCAAAACTTCATGGGCCAAATGTACTCCTTTATTGGTTGTTGTATCAACTTTTTGATTGTTTTTATGAAGAATACGATACATAGAGGAAGAATGAATTTTATTTACAAGAATTCTAATTCACTTGAGTATGCTTTGCAATTTACTATCCCTTAGGCAAGTACCAACTACTAGATGGCAAACTTAGTTCCTATAATCTCCTATGATTCTTAAGTTATTAATGTTACGGTACATGCCTGAATTAAACATTGAAAAAAAAAATATGCTTATGCCTTGTTATTTGTGCATTTCCTAGATCCCATGCATATGATATTTCAACTTTTCTATCCATAAAGTGTTGGCATTATGGCACTGGTTTGGCACTATGGCACAGGTGTTGTCCTTGATGGCAACTCACTCAAAGGGCAGATCACAGTTTAGGTTCTCAAAATGAAAGGAAATGAGGTATACGCAGGTTCCTCGTAACAAAATCACGTATACACGCGGGTATACCGTTCAGAAGGCGCATATACATATGCACGCACTTTCATGCAGAGAAAAGTTCGTACATGTGGGAAAATTTATGTTTGGTCCATGGTATTTAGTTCGACATATTTGAACCTATGGTTTTGGTCCTTGGTATTGCATCCAAAGTGTTGAACCCAGGTATTGAGTCCCTAGTATTGGTTATCAATGGTTTTGGACCATGGTTTGTGTAAGCCTAAAACTATAAAAAGGGAAGGAGATCATTTGGCAAGTGTATCGATTAAAGTAATGAATATCTTAAGAGGAGCACGATTTGGAACACTGGTGATTGGTTTATGGTGCATTGTTGAATCTGATCCAAGGAGGACCTGAGCACTAAAAGATGGATAAGTTCTATTGATCAAGACCTTATGGCTTGAATAGTAGTAACACTATATGGTTTTTGATCTGTTGTATTTGGCGCATGAGTAGATCTATAAATATGATAAACTGGGTATAATTGATGTCTGAATACTTGAAAAGAGAAAATTGTCTGTTATAGATCTGTACGCAGGTTCCGCACATCAGAGGCGCGTATACATGCAGGTTCAGCGAAATAAGATAGTGTATACGCTGGTTGGCATTGATACAGCTGCGTATGTACATAGGTTTATGCTTAGTGAAGTAGCGTACATTTCATGAAATATGCTTTAGCTGCTTCTGTTTATTGCTGCAGTGTTCTGGGTTCAAATTTGGTGTCTGGTTACTGTTACTGTTTTCTGGTTACAACATTCTGAGAAGTGTTCTGGTTGATCCTATATTGGGTTGTACAAAGGAGATTGATTATTGCAGATATACTTGATGTATGATTGATGTTATTCACGGATCCAGTCTGAAAATTTATGAAACGTGGTCCCTGGAAGAAAAGAGAAGGTTGTAGCCTTCTGTAGGTAGCAGCCTGCGTACTAGTACCTCAGCTAGTACAAGAGATAAGGGGGTTGTAGCTCCCTTCCAGGTGAAGTTGGAGAACGAGAGAAGGTTGTAGCCTTCTGCAGGTAGCAGCCTGCGTACTAGTATAAGATTGCACCAGTACAAAATCATTGTAAAAAGAAGTTTCTAAGAAGATAGAGACATATTGCAGCAGGTGGTTTTCACCCACATTGGGTTTCCACCTTATATCTTGTGTTCTTATGTGTGACTGTCTGCACTATTTTTCTGTTCCTAGTTGATGTCTATATGGTTCTGACACACAGATTTAAGATTAACATCTAAAGAATAACTAAATTACAAGTCTGTGAGTTATACGTTGTTTTCCTTAACTGAAGTTGCGTATATACGCTGGTTTCTCTAACTAAAGTAGTGTATACAAATCTGTGGTTGAATTGAAAAATAATTGACTTGATAATACTGATTCACCCCCCCTCTCAGTATTATTTCCAACAATTGGTATCAGAGCAGGTCCTTCAGAAGAAGCTTGACCGCTTGAAGGAAGATCTATCATCATGAGCAATTACGAGAGAGAGGCATCCATCAGGCCACCAATTTTTGATGGGAGCAACTTCGTCTATTGGAAGGTAAGAATCACAACCTATCTTCAATCTCTTGGTACAGAAGTTTGGGATATTGTAGAAACAGGATATACATTTCCATCAACAACTCCTACAGATCCGGCTGGTAAAAAGCAGTATGAAACAAATGCAAAGGCTGTCAATACTCTATTAGGGAGTCTATCTCAATCAGAATTCGTCAAGGTTATGCAACTTAAAACCGCAAAATAAATATGGGACAAGATCGTTCTGAGCTATGAAGGAGATGAACAAGTAAAACGAGCAAAACTACAAACTCTTAGAATTCAATATGAAAGTCTCAGAATGCACAATGATGAAAGCGTGGCTAACTATTTCCTACGTATAGATGAGATCGTAAATTGTATGAAAAACTTGGGTGAAGAAATAAAAGAAGTTGTTTTGGTTGAAAAGGTACTAAGATCTTTGTCTCCTAAGTTTGACTCAAAAGTTTCTGCCATAGAAGAAAAACAGAATCTACAGAGTCTTACCATGTCCCAGCTGCACGGAATTCTAACTGCTTACGAAATGAGAAAAGGGGGACCATCAGACAGGAGAGAAGCCGCATTCAAAGCCTCAGGAAAAGGAGTTTACAATGAGTCAGGATATATGTCTGAAGAAGAAGAAGAATCAAATTTTGTCAAGAACCTTCAACGGGGAACTGGAAGATTCAGAGGTAAGCTGCCTTTCAAATGCTTTTCTTGTGGAAGAGTCGGTCACTATGCTGCAAAGTGCCCTCATAAAGATAGACTAGACAAAGGTAAGGAACCTGTCAGATGGAACAAAAAATAGAATGTAAGTAAGAAGAGCTATTATACACATGAAGACAGTGATGGACTTTCAAATAGTGATGAAGATGAACAAGGTAATGATGATAGACTTTTGATGGCTTTTGAAGATGATGACTTCTTGGATGCTATAAATGAAGAAGATCTTTATGAAGAAATTTCTAAACTCAAAATTTGTTTAGAAGAAAAGAACATGATTATAGACACTTTGACATTCCAACTTGCTGAAAGAGATAAACACAATGAAGAGTTAGAATGTGAAATTGTGGGACTTAGAAAAGAAATTGAGAAAACAAAAGCTCTTAATCTTAGATTTGCTAAAGGATTTGAAACTTTAGATGAGATTATCAAAAAACAGTGTTCTCCTCTAATCAAGACAGGTCTCGGATATTCCGAAGAAACGGCTCAAGCACAGAAGCCATCCACCTCCAAAAGTTATCTTGATGCAACAAGGAGAAGTGAACAGGTTGATAATCGACAACAAAAGCATAATGCAGAATACCAGGTAAATCAGGGACCATTGGCTTCACGAATGAACAAAGATTACCAAGTAAGTTGGGGGAAATCTACTTCAAGGATGAACAAAAGCTTCAATCAACCACAGGTAAATCATTCTCAATTTGGCTCAAGAATGGATGTCAATAGAAACTACAATCAATTGGTTGGTAGGTTTGATAATCGCAAGAATTTCTTCAATGGCCAATGTTTTTCTTGTCATAACTTTGGTCATAAAGCTGCTCAATGTGTTGCCTACAAGACCATCATGACTAGGGAAGCTCAAAAACAAAGGAGTATGACTGGGAACATGAAAAGGACCTACAATAACTTTACTGCTCTTGAAAATGAAATAGAATGTTCTATTTGCAACAACTTCGGTCATGTAGAGTCTGAATGCAGGAGTAGGTTTCGGCAAACAACTCAGAACGAGCAAGCTTCATTGAACCCCAAAACATGGAGAAAGAAAGAACCACAACCAGAAAGTTGTGGGATAGCCTTATATGAAGAAGGACAGGAAAATCAATGGTACATCAACAATGGATGTTCGAAACATATGACAGGTAATAAAGGAAAACTTCAATCATATAGTGCCTTAGAAAAGGAAAAGAAGGTCTCATTTGGAAATGACACCCCTGCGTTCATAAAAGGTAAAGGTTCTGTTCAGTTGAAAGAAAAGGTCAAAGCTGGAAATGTTATGTATGTTGATGGCTTAAAGCATAATCTATTGAGTGTCAGTCAGATGTGCGATCAAGGAACTGAGGTAATATTTTGATAAAATGGATGTAGTGTTCGTGATCTCGATACAGGAAAAACAGTGATCAAAGGCATAATAACTCCAAATAATTTATACACATTCAAAGAAGGACAACATCAATGCTATCTAAGCAAGAATGATGAACACTGGCTATGGCACAGAAGATTGGGGCATCTTAGCTTCTCTCAGATAAGGAAAGCATGCAAATACCAGGCAGTTCGTGATCTTCTGACATTAGAATTCTAGGCAATACAATATGCAAGTCATGTCATTTTGGTAAACAAACCAGAACTAATTTCCCTGAAAAGGAAGGATCAGCTAGCAGGCCACTTGAACTTGTCCATACTGATATATGTGGTCCAACTAGGAAGAGGTCACCTAGAGGTGAAGAGTACTTCATATTGTTCATTGACGAATTTTCAAGGATGTGTTGGATAGGACTCATGAAGTATAAATATGAAGCTTTCAAAAAGTTCAAATCATTCAAAGCCTTGGTTGAAAACGAATCAGATCGTAGAATCAAATGCCTCAGGTCTGATCGGGGAGGAGAATTTACCTCAGATGATGATCCGGATTTAAACAGGAATGCAACAAATTACAGAGATAACCATATACACAAAGATGCAGTGGAAATAATACTTCATTCCATTAATGGAAAATACTAAAATATGCTTACAACCAGAAATGGAAATAAACCTGCTAGGGCGATGGTAGCTTATCTCTGAGAAGAGATGTGGTGGCTACATGCCTCTGAACTGTTCAGAACTGTGTTACAATGAGGCTTGAAGGCCTATTTATTGTTGAGAAACAATGAAAAACCCTTCACATCCCGAAACCTAACCCGAGAAGATGAAACGCCAAATTGTGAGCCCCGTTTGGGTAAATTGGTACATCAATTTCCCGGGGTCGTAACTTTGGCATACGATCTCCGTTTGACGCGTACGATAGCTCGTTAGAAAGATCTATCTGAGTACTACCACTTTCGGAGGCAACATGGGTCCATGGACCCATCATGGACCCATTTTGTCCCAGATTCCCAAAAAAACGTCGTTTAGGGCCTCAAAATGGCTCCGGAAGTTCAGGACCCGAAAAAACTGCTAAAAATAGTAAAATGTGCTACAATTTAGGAAACTGAAAAAGCTGAAAGAGACAGTTGTGGGAGTCCAAATGGGATAGGTGGGTGGCCACCAACATCCACCTGGATCATTCCTCCCCCCTTAGGAAGCAATGGTCCCCATTGCGTTGAGTTCCTCCCTGAGATGAGGAAGCTTCTGCTGAGCTGGGTCTCTGGTGAGCTGTTCTGCAATCTCTGCTGTGACTAGAAATGGTGGGAAGCATGGTCGGTGATGGTCCACATTGAACACTCGGTGCAAGCAAAGGAATGGAGGAATGTTGTGCTTCAAAGCATTGTTTCCCGTAGCCTTGGTACTGGTGTAAGGACCATGTCAGAGTGGTCGGAGCTTCTGATGGGCTCTTGTAAGGCGTTCTTTCTACAGATGTAACCAAACTTTGTTGCCCACCTGAAACTTATGTGGTACCCTTGTGGGTGAGGAGAAGTTGTTCCTGTGTTCTGTCATGACCGTATCCCTTTGCTGCTGCTGCTGCGTGGAGGAACCCTTTACAGGGGTCATGGATGTAGCAACGATCTTCCCCTTACTTTGGGAGTGAACTAGACAGATGAATTTCCTGGTCTGGGAGATGAGCTTGCTGCCTTTCTTAGTAGTGATCAAAGATGTGGCGGTAGGTGGGGCTACCTCCGGTATCCTGTATAATGAATTATTTAAAGAAATAATGTCAACACGAGGCCTTGAATCATACACAGCATGTCGCCTCCACAAGTATGGTTGGCCTAATAATACATCACAAACATCCAGAGGTGTAACATCACACAGTACCTCATCTGTGAAGGGCTTGATGTTGTAGGGAAGGCGGCACTGCTGGTGAACTTTCAGATCTCATCCTTCATGAAGCCACCCGATACTATACGGCTGTGGGTGTGGTGTAGTCGGTAGGCCCAACCGCTTCACGACCTCTGCTGAAATGAGGTTCTTTTGGCTGCCACTGTCAATAATGAATTGCAGTGGCGAACCCTTCACCCACATCTGTGAGTGGAAAAGACGCTCCCTCTCTTCTGGATTTTCGGGCTCATCTTTCTGGATCTTGGCAGTGGCAACAGTGGCATTGGGATCCGCATCAATGATCTGCTTCCCTTTGCCATTCCCCATGTCAGGTTCTGGCTTAGGGTCAGAACATGCATCTAATTCAGAAGCCTTCAACTCAGCCACCAGCGACTGCTTGGTCCGACACTCACTTGTGTTATGAGTGGGACTCTTGTGGAACTCACACCACTTTCCTGTGTCCTTCTTCGGCTTCGTGGTGTTGTTCTTTTCTTGCGGCTTCGACGGGTTGTCTTGGGTTACCCCGCCTTGGCTTTGTCCTTTGGGCTTCGGATTTGCAGATCCAAAGTCTCGCTTCTTCTGTTTGAACTTTTGCTCGATTTTGACAGCGTATCGGTATGCCGTGCTGAGCGAGGAGACGTTCAAGAACACCATCTCTTCCTGGATGTATTTGTGCAGGTAGCCACGATATTTGAGTACTAAATGCAGCTCAGAATCTTTGATACCCAACTGTGTGCGAAGGGTATGAAAAATGTTTGTGAACTCTGGCACATCTTGGTCTCGTCCCTGCCGCAGTGTGGTCCATTTGATGTATTTGTCCTCATAGCTTCCAACAAGGTAGTACTGCTCCTTGATGGCATCCCGGAAGTCATTCCAAGTGGTTGCGGCTAAAAATAGTGAGCCTGTACTTTCATCCTTCTGCTCGCAGTACGTTTCCCACCAGTCCTTGACGTGGGGGGCTGCTTTGAGAAGAGCGAAAACAATCTTTTCCCGACTTGAAAATTCATGAACAGAAAAATACCCATCTAGCAGATTTAACCATTTATCTACGTCATCTGCGTCTATTTGACCCTCAAAGATGGGGATTTCGAAATTAACTTGTACCTTAAAGGGCGTAGTGTTTACAGAGTTGCTGCTAGAAGCCAATGCGTCGCTTTTGGGTAGCCGCTGAAGGATCTGCGCAAAGCTATCCATCATCGCATTCCTTTGCCGCTCGAGGGCTTCTTCGAGCAAGATTTTGATAGGATCTCCTGCCCCCTCGTCTTTCTTCTCATCCGCCATGGGAAGCCGTCGGGATTTGCGAGGCTGGTCTTGCAAAGGTTCGACCAGTTCAAGCCCTAACTCCTTATATCCCGACCTCGTTGGGGACATGCAAAGAAAAACAGAGAAAAAGCAGACCGCTCTGATACCACTGATCCGGATTTAAACAGGAACGCAACAAATTACAGAGATAACCATATACACAAAGATGCAGCGGAAATAATACTTCATTTCATTAATGGAAGATACTAAAATATGCTTACAACCAGAAATGGAAATAAACCAGCTAGGGCGATGGTAGCTTATCTCTGAGAAGAGATGTGGTGGCTACATGCCTCTGAACTGTTCAGAACTATGTTACAATGAGGCTCGATGGCCTATTTATTGTTGAGAAACAATGGAAAACCCTTCACATCCCGAAACCTAACCCGAGAAGATGAAACGCCAAATTGTGGGCCCCGTTTGGGTAAATTGGTACATCAATTTCCCGGGGTCGTAACTTTGGCATACGATCTCCATTTGACGCGTACGATAGCTCGTTAGAAAGATCTATCAGAGTACTACCACTTTGGGAGGCAACATAAGTCCATGGGGGTCGCCCCAGATTCCCAGAAAACATCGTTTAGGGCCTCAAAACGGCTCTGGAAGTTCAAGACCCGAAAAAACTGCTAAAAATAGTAAAATGTGCTACAATTTAGGAAATTGAAAAAGCTGAAAGAGATAGTTGTGGGGGTCCAAATGGGATAGGTGGGTGGCCACCAACATCCACCTGGATCAAATGAATTTTTCGATTTTTGTGAAGAACATGGAATAATAAGGGAATTTTCTTCTGCAAGGACTCCTCAACCAAATGGAGTAGTGGAAAGGATGAACAAAATGGTTCAACAAATGGCTCGTGCTATGCTTGATGAATCTGGAACTCCCGTAACCTTCTGGGGTGAAGCCGAATTTGCTGCAGTTACTATTCTTAACAAGACAAACGTCCGGGTAAACAACACTCAGACTCCTCATGAACTTTGGTATGGTAAGACTCCCACCGTAAAATACTTCAAAATTTTTGGAAGCAAATGCTACATTAAAAGGACTGATGAAAATCTTGGCAAGTTTGAACCTAGAGCAGATGAAGGCATTCTCCTTGGATACTCTCCCCACAACAAAGCATATAAGTGTTACAATGAAAGACTTGGAAAAATTATTGAAAGTATTGATGTAGTGATTGATGAAGAAGGAAATAACCCTAGGCAGGAAAGATCTGAAGTTTTTGAAGATGATGAGGACTATCCTTCAACGTCAAATCAGATTCATGATGAAGAAGAAACCCATGAGGCACCAGAAGAACAAATAAGAATAGAAGAAAAGACTCCATCCAGATACGTTCAGAAGAATCATCCAGAATCTCAAATTTTGGGGCAGAAAGAGGTAGGTGTACAAACAAGGAGAACCATTTCAGAAGCTTCAAGCTATCTAGCATTGCTCTCCTCCACCGAACCTCAAAATGTAAAAGAGGCATGCAAAGATGAATGCTGGGTCAAGGCCATGGAGGAAGAACTTGAACAGATTGAAAGGAATAACACTTGGGAATTGGTTCCTAGACCAAAAGATAAGAATGTCATAGGGACAAAATGGATTTTCAAAAATAAGCTGAATGAAAATGGAGATGTGGTTAGAAACAAGGCAAGACTTGTTTGTAAAGGGTATGCACAACAAGAAGGCATAGACTTTGAAGAAACCTTTGCACCAGTTGCTAGACTTGAGGCTATAAGAATGTTCCTTTCTCTCTCTAGCTTTCAGAAGTTCAAAGTATTTCAGATGGACGTAAAATCTGCCTTTCTGAACGGAGACTTGAATGAAGAAGTGTACATTGAGCAACCAGATGGGTTTATCCTTGGAAATGATCCAAATCTTGTATGCAGACTCAAAAAGGCTCTCTATGGCCTTAAACAGGCTCCAAGGGCTTGGTATTTTCGGTTGGATGAGTACCTTCATCAACAAGGTTTTGCAAAAGGATCAACATACAACAATATATATATAAAAATGGACAATGATAAATTGCTAATACTTGTTGTATATGTTGATGATATCATCTTTGGCAGTAATGAAGAAGCCATGAGTCAAAACTTTGCTTTGGTGATGCAGAAATAATTTGAAATGTCCTTGCTTGGTGAGCTCACATATTTTCTTGGTTTACAAGTTCAACAAAACAAAGATGGTATCTTTCTATCGCAAACCAAGTATCTCAAGCAGATCTTGAAGAAATATGGGATGGAGGATTCGAAACCAATATGTACTCCTATGGTAACAGGATGCAGCCTCAGCGCAAATGATGAATCAACAGTTGTACATCAACCAACCTATAGATCCATGGTTGGTAGTCTACTCTATCTAACAGGTACCCGACCAGACATTATGCATGCAGTAGGGATAGTTGGAAGGTTTTAAGCAAATCCAAAGGAAACTCATCTTCAGGCAGTCAAGAGAATTTTCAAGTATCTTCAAGGGACTCAAAGCTATGGTTTATGGTATCCTAGAGATACAGATCTCACACTTCATGCATATACAGATGCAGATTGGGCAGGTAGTGTGGATGACAGGAAAAGCACTAGTGGTGGTACATTCTTCATGGGTCCTAGATTAGTATCATGGTTCAGCAAGAAACAAAGTTCCATTGCATTATCTACAACTGAAGCAGAGTATGTAGCTGCTACATCTTGCTGCACACAACTCCTTTGGATGATGCAAACATTGCAAGATCTTCAAATCACTTGTACTCCACCTATTTCCATTTTTTGTGATAATACAAGTGCAATCAATATTTCAAAGAATCCTGTCATGCGTTCAAAGACTAAGCACATACTTATCAAATATCATTTGCTCTGGGAACAAGTGCTAGAACAAAAGGTCAAGTTGGAGTATGTTCCATCTAAGGAACAAGTTGTTGATATACTCACCAAACCACTACCCATGGAGACATTTGAATACCTCAGACAGAAGCTGCCGGTAGTTGATGCATCATCTTGTTGTTGAATCCTGTCTATTTCAGGGAAAAATGGTTGTACGTGAGTTGAATGAGGAGGATACATGTACATACGTCGGTTACATAGTCGCGTATATGTTGGTTTGAAGAAAAATCAGTGGGGCAAGGTTCAGGATGAAAAGAGGCTAACCTGGGTCTGACAGAGACCATCTGGCACAGGTTCAGGGGGAGCATATATTCTTCTAATAATGCATTGTTGGCATTATCTTGGTTCAATTTCAGTTGGTTTGATTTCAGGTGGAACAGGTGCAGAAGAAGAACATGGGTGTTGGTCTGAACAATGTTTGGCAAATGCTGTTGATATCTGTTAGAGTCTTGCTGTAGATATTTTGTCTCTATGTCTTATATTTCTTTTATCAAGGTCATGTAACGGCCTATGTTGGTTTCCCCACTATGCCTGGGATGAATGATGTAATGTACTTATTTGTCATGTGTAATCTTCTGGTTTTATCCCCACTTGGTTGGGTGGATGAGTCAATTCTGGTATATCCCCATTTGGTTGGGAGATGGATGTATGTATGAGTCTTTGGTGATAGGAAGGTTAGTTATAATGTATAAAGTCATGTTTTTGTAGATCATCTTCTTGCAGACCTTGCCTACAGTCAAGGGGAGCTTGGACAGCACAGCAGAGCAGAGGATTCAACATGTATTCAGGGGGAGCATAACCCTTTTCCCTTGATGTCAAAGGGGGAGAATGATTTTGAGTGACGTGGGGTTGTCATCAAGTCGAAAGGGGGAGATTGTTGGCATTATGGCATTGGTTTGGCACTATGGCACAGGTGTTGTCCTTGATGGCAACTCACTCAAAGGGAAAATCACAGTTCAGGTTCTCAAAATGAAAGGAAATGAGGTATACACAGGTTCCTCGTAACAAAATCGCGTATACACGCGGGTATACCATTCAGAAGGCGCGTATACGTATGCACGCACTTTCATGCAGAGAAAAGCACGTACATGTGGGAAAATTTATGTTTGGTCCATGGTATTTAGTCCGACATATTTGAACCTATGGTTTTGGTCCTTGGTATTGCATCCAAAGTGTTGAACCCAGGTATTGAGTCCCTAGTATTGGTTATCAATGGTTTTGGACCATGGTTTGTGTAAGCCTAAGACTATAAAAAGGGAAGGAGAACATTTGGTAAGTGTATCGATTAAAGTAGTGAATATCTTAAGAGGAGCACGATCTGGAACACTGGTGATTGGTTTATGGTGCATTGCTAAATCTGATCCAAGGAGAAACCTGAGTGCTAAAAGATGGATAAGTTCTATTGATCAAGACCTTAAGGCTTGAATAGTAGTAACACTGTATGGTTTTTGATCTGTTGTATTTGGCGCATGAGTAGATCTATAAATATGATAAACTGGGTATAATTGATTTCTGAATACTTGAAAAGAGAAAATTGTTTGTTATAGATCTGTATGTAGGTTCCGCACATCAGAGGCACGTATACACGCAGGTTCAGCGAAATAAGACAACATATACGCTGGTTGGCATTGATATAGCTGCGTATGTACGCAGGTTTATGCTTAGTGAAGTAGCGTACATTTCATGAAATATGCTTTAGCTGCTTCTGTTTATTGCTGCAGTGTTCTGGGTTCAGATTTGGTGTCTGGTTACTGTTACTGTTTTCTGGTTACAACATTCTGAGAAGTGTTCTGGTTGATCCTATATTGGGTTGTACAAAGGAGATTGATTATTGCAGATATACTTGATGTATGATTGATGTTATTCACGGATCCAGTCTGAAAATTTATGAAACGTGGTCCCTGGAAGAAAAGAGAAGGTTGTAGCCTTCTGCAGGTAGCAACCTGCGTACTAGTACCTCAGCTAGTACAAGAGCTAAGGGGGTTGTAGCTCCCTTCCAGGTGAAGTTGGAGAACGAGAGAAGGTTGTAGCCTTCTGCAGGTAGCAGCCTGCGTACTGGTATAAGACTGCACCAGAATCATTGTAAAAAGAGGTTTCTAAGAAGATAGAGACATATTGCAGCAGGTGGTTTTCACCCACATTGGGTTTCCACCTTATATCTTGTGTTCTTATGTGTGACTGTCTGCACTATTTTTCTGTTCCTGGTTGATGTCTATATGGTTCTGACACACAGATTTAAGATTAACATCTGAAGAATAACTAAATTACAAGTCTGTGAGTTATATGTTATTTTCCTTAACTGAAGTTGCATATATACGCTGGTTTCTCTATCTAAAGTAGCGTATACAAATCTGTGGTTGAATTGAAAAATAATTGACTTGATAATACTGATTCAACCCCCCTCTCAGTATTATTTCCAACATAAAGAATAACCCTCACTCCTATCACCACTAATAATTAATATTATATTAACACGTAGTATATATGTTATATGTTTTGGAGGATTTTCTCACATATTTTCTAGTCTAATTTGTCCAAAATCTGACAAATATTTATTGGAATGACAAGTTTGAGTTGTAAACTCTCCACAATCCGAGTGCCCTAAGGGCTTTTCAGGGTACTGAATCCATATATGTAGTAAAAAACCCATTTAAAAAAAAAGAAAAAGATTTGACGATTTTTTTTGTTGGATTATGGCCGACAACTCCAATACATAGCATGTTTAGACAACACCTATCATTAATATTAATACTTAGTAAATCAACAACTCTATATTAAAATATAATATCTAAATACATACATAATAATATTAAATCTCATTCACCAAAAATGTCCAAGAGTTAATGCACTTCGATATTATTTTAAAATAATATTGATAGTTTAAATACTTTTAAAACATTTAACAATAATTGTTGATGATGAAGACTTTTAGAGAACTATGTGTTACGATCTTGGTTATGCCCAACATTCCGGGTGAACCCTTCACCTAGAAGATGGGTGAAGGGTTCACCCGAAACGTTCGACATAACAAAGATCGTAACACACCGTTCTCCAAAAGTCCTCATCATCAACAACAATTTACTGACTGTGGAAATATCCATGCTAAAAATATTAAAATAATAATAATAAAATAAATACATTAATAAATACTTTGTTTTTGTTTGTTAGGTAATGTGAGTCCTAGAATGACTAGCACGCCTAACTTGTGGCTTGAGTAGTTGTGACCGAAGGGCATCTAAATTGTCAAAATCATCGCGAGATCAAACTCGGTGAGAGCCACACCAACCCGCATGGTTGGATTTCAAAATGGTGACCTTTTTACCAAAGAATGCCTTAACAAAACTCCAATATATTTTACGCCCATATGTAATACATTAATAAATAATTTTTTTTAAGCTTGGTGAGACTACATCTTCATCATATCCAATATACCACCCTCATCACGACATAAAATTAAACCAATAACTTCACATCAAAAAATGCCCATCACAATTTCTCCAAAACTCCTTAAACAATACATTAATAAATATTAAAAACACTTAATTTATTTATTTTTAAAATATTTGGTTGAACTTCAAATTTAGCTTCGGTGAATTTAACCTCTACCATTAAACTATACAGAGATTAAAATCTCAACCTCCCTTTTTTGATATAAAAAATATTTACAAAATGAAAACATATTCATAATTTTATCGCGTTCATAGTGTACCAGTCGAAGCAATTAGCTCTGATTTCATGGCGAATGCCACACTTAACACAGCTGTAGGAGTTACAGTAGTCCGTCGCCCTAAACACAGCCTCTTCAGGTGCGTGGACTTGTATCTGTATTTAGTGTTTGTTGTCTCTTTTTGACATTGCGGAACTTTAGTC
This sequence comes from Pinus tabuliformis, assembly GCA_031772625.1. NCBI lineage: Eukaryota > Viridiplantae > Streptophyta > Pinopsida > Pinales > Pinaceae > Pinus > Pinus tabuliformis. Next base: position 1,495,442,949 of record CM062804.1, on the reverse strand, counting down.
AGACATTTCAGTTAGTCGTTTCAGATGCACCGAGCTCGTACAGTTATCGGTATCCACAAAAAAAACAGCACAGAAAATGACAGTTGAAGCACGGGCAAACAAATCACAGGCCAGGTAATTATTCTTGTTTTTGCTCATGCCATTGTGGTTTAGATTAGAGCCGACGACGATGACAGGAAATACTGGGATTGCATCATGTACCTAATGTCCCATCAGAAAAATATACAAAGGCTCTTAATACATGTATTTCTAAAGTTGAAATTCACAGTCAGAATGAATGTTTTAAGCTTCCAATTATAATTGCCATTAAGTGGTGAAGACATTGGCATATTTGGCCACCCAAGAAGGTTCAATTTCAATTTTAATGAATGTGTGAATAATGGTTCGGAGCCAAGGGCAAGCTCCGGACGACTTTAACGAAAACCTACTAAGGTTCAATTTCAATAAATCTATGAATAAGCAGTAGGAGCCAATGGCAAGCTCCGGATAACTTTGACGAAAAAGCATTTGATAGTATAACCTTAGTTGAACAAAAGTGCTAGTGTTTCCCAGCCTTTTTGCATAAACAAGCTGGTCACACTTTCAAAAATAATTCATTAAAAAACACATTTGAATTCTGCATAAACAAGCTAGCCGCATTTTTAAAAAAATTCATTAAAAAACACATTTGACTTCATTTGATGGTGGTTTTTGAGTCCATGTATCTCTGTGGCATGTCTTATAAAAAGGATGAATGAATGGATGATATTTTAACATACACGGGACTAAAAATAGTCTATGGGACTACTAGGCTCCCTGTTTTTTTGTCTTTTGCAATTCAATCATTTTCTTACTCAAATTGATGATGAGCTGACCCAACTTCCTAACAGTCCCCTCACTGAAAAGACACTGCCAGAGAATTGATGCTAACGTACTACTACTGCCATAGTTGTCTCTGATGTCTCTGAAAGCATCACATTCCAAAATGAAATGCTTTCGGATTCCACTGCCCTAGGAGTGCAAAAGGTACACACCCGTTCTTCTCAACTTCCAAGCTTCTATAGGTCTCTTCCACTGTCTCGTTTCACACCGAAGTTGATGTGAGTTAGTTCTTAGTTGAGCAACAAGAATCTTTGCTCTCCATGGAATGCTAGCTCCAATGTACTTGTTTTGTTGGAGATCACAAGTGGGGTTGAATTCTGTTGATTTGGGGTAGCATCGGATGTGCTCTAGGCCTCCAACTTTGCAGGAGGCTAAGGCACATGTATTCCAAAGAACCCATAAAGCGTTTTGGGAAATTCCACCTAGAGACAATTTTATTAAAATAATTAATATTTTTAATGGAGTGCTCAAGTCTAAACTTAAAAAAATTAAAATATTAGTAGGTACTAATCTAATTGTGGGTGTAACTTCTAGAAGAAGATGGAGATCAAGCCAAAACGATCTGATTGATTAGGAGTTAATCTAGGCCGTTGGTTGTCCGATAGAAAGATATAAGAAGGAGCTTAAGGGTCATTTGGAAAACCACTGAGAGATCAAGAGATCGAATTTCTGAAGTGAGAAGTTCTGAGGAGGAAATTCTGATCGAGTAGCGTTTTTGCAGTAGAGGGGCAGGGATAGTTGGGTTGGAGTATCTTCTCTAGAGCCCAGGATATGCAGCAGAGAGAGGCAGAGAGACACCAGAAGGGTTGATGCTGAGCCAGAAGGGTCCATGCAGAGCTTGACGCTGAGCCAGAAGGGCTCACGCAGAGGTAACTCAGTCACCCATGCAGAAGTATGAGTTTTGCAGAAGAGCTGACATTTCTGAGCCAGGAGGGCTAGAAACTGCTCTAGAAGGCAAGACGTTTCCTAGTTGAGCTGATGCAGAGCCTCAAAGGGCTCCACGCAGTTACTGCGTAGGGGCAGCATAGTTGTAGCCGGGGACAGTTGATTCATCTGCTGGAACAACCGAGATTTGCCAGGTAGAGTGAGGTAATCTCACAATTCTTCTCTGCCAGTTGTATTTCTTTGTAATTGGATTGTCGGGAGGGCATCCAAAGTTGTATTTAGAAACTACTTCTTAATAATATAAAACCCTCAGAGCTGCTGCATTGGTTTTCCCACATTGGGTTTTTTTGGGGACATTTGTCCAAAAACAACAGTGTCATTTGTGCTGTATTTTCTTTCTTGCTCAGTGTCTTGTTTCCGCTTATAATTTAATTAAGTGAAGGCTGTAGTAGTATTTACTTCGATATTTGCCTAGCACACAGTACATAACATGTATGGATTAACAAGTAGAAGTAACATCAGTTTGTTGCAGTAGGGATTCTTGTTGTGGAATTTTCACATTGTATCAGAGCAGTGCAGGTGAAGCAAGAAGAGCAGAGCCGGTAGATCCAACGCTGAGCAAAGGAAGGGAGTTCGAAAAAAGCTATAGGAGACAACAGTTCGAAACCACTAGAGAGTTGACGCAGTTCCAAGCCGAAAGTGCAAATTTTCGAGGCAGTCTCTCTCTGAGCGAGTCGACGGAGAGGACTTCCAGTTCGAATTTTTGCAGGGGCAGAGGGAGCAGCGCTGAAGCCTCAGCGTGAGAGAGTTGGTGGGACATAGATTTTCAATAGGCCGTTTTGCTGGCTTGAAAAACGTTAGAAGGAGGAAGAGAAGCACCTTGAGGGAATCTTTCCTCAGCAGACTTCTTGCCGAGAAGTCCGTTTTCTCATTGGCTGAGCAACAACAGTGAGAAGTAGAGAGGGGATTTTCGACATTTTTGGCAGATATGGCAACCAGTGGCTTGAGGGATCAGGACAGGTTGGACGAAGCATCCAACTACGTCATCTGGAAGGCTAGAATGTCTTTCCTTCTAGATCAACATGCCCTCAAGACGTACGTTGATAGCTTGGTAGCTGAACCTGCGGATGTAGATCCGCTAAAGAAGTACAAGGTTGAGATGGCGAAGGCTAAGAGGATGATCTTGGATGGAGTCAAGGATCACGTGGTGTGCCATGTTGCTAGTAGAGCAACTGCTAAGGAGATGTGGGATGCCTTGGCCACGTTATATCGGGGATCTTCCGAGAAGTGGAAGGTGTACTTGGAACAGATGTTGAGATCTGCTCAGATGCAAAGCGAGAACGTGTGGATCCATTCCTCACAAAGCTAAAGGAGACTCGTGATGAGTTGTCGACTGTGGGACGTACAGGTCAAGATTCAGAGTTAGTTAGACGGGCCCTAAATTCTGTCTCAAATGAGTGGCAAGTCTTTGTCCAGAGTATCCTGGGTAGAGCAACATTGCCAAATTGGGATGAGATGTGGGCAGCTCTAAAACAGGAGGAACTGAGGAGAGACCTGGTCAAGGTCAAACTTGACGAAAGCAACAACAGCAGTGGGTCGAAGCCCAAGGAGGAGGAGGATAATGCAACCCTTGCATTGAAGGGACAACAGGGGCAATAAAGACGAAAGAAGGATGTCTCAAAGTTGAAGTGTTTCAGATGTGGTGAGATGGGCCACTATACATCCCAGTGTTCTTTAAAGAAAAAGGACAAGCATGAGAAGCACGATCCTAAGGTTGCAGCCACAAAGATCGAGGAGGAGTTCACCATGACATCCGAGATACCTCTAGGAGGGAGGTGGGCTGATTTTGAGCTCTAGTTCGAAGAGTTGCAGATGGGCAGGATCCTTGAGGAGTCCACCTCTAGGATCAATACCTTGCTATGGGAGCCCAGTCTTGCAGTAGCAGGATGGACTAGTGTCGGTTGGTGCCGAGGAGTGTCAGGGATACAGTTGCAGTGGCTAGGAGCGCCAGAGACTGAACAACGCAGAGCAGAGTTGGCAGCAGTGCAGATGGCACAAAGAAGAGGTCAACAACAACACAGTAGATTCAGAGGGTCAGTGCAGAGACTAGCAGAAGTCGGGCTCTAGCATTGACGTGGTATCATACTGAACACAGTTAATTCAGTAATTTTAGATGTTTTTCAGTTGCTTCTCTCAGCAACTGAGTTGCAGTTTTAGCAGTGGCAGTGCTAGCAACATTTGAGAGGGAGGTGTAGTACAAATGTAGCATTTGATAGTGGCGTGTCAAAGGCAGCAATACAATTACAACAATAGCGTAGTAGTTAGTGGACAACATGTCAGACATCAGCAGTGCAGAGGACAATGCTTCAGAGTCAGAGCAATATGCAACAACGTATATTGCTAGAGCACATTCGTTGCTAAGAGGGAGTGTTGATTTGGCGTAGCATCAGATGTGCTCTAGGCGTCAAACTTTGCAGGGAGGCTTAGACACATGTATTCCAAAGAACCCATAAAATGTTTTGGGAAATTCCACCCAGAGACAATTTTATTAAAATAATTAATAATTTTAATGGAGTTCCTAAGTCTAAGTTTAGGAAAATTAAATATTAATCGGTATTAATCTAATTGTGGATGTAACTTCTAGAAGAAGACGAAGATTAAGCCAAAACGATCTGAGCCTTTGATTAGGAGTTAATTTAGGCCATTGGTTGTCCAACAAAAATATATAAGAAGGGGCTTGAGGGTCATTTGGAAAACACATCAAGTGATCAAGAGATTGAATTCCTGAAGTGAAAAGTTCACAAGAGGAAATTCTAATCGAGTAGATTTCTTGTAGTTGAGGGGTAGGGATAGTTGGGTTGGAGTATCTTCTCCAGAGCCTAGGATATGCAGCAAAGAGAGGCAGAGAGACACTAGAGGGGTTGACTTTAAGCCAAAAGGGCCCACGTAGAGCTTGACGCTGAGCTTGAAGGGCTCACGCAGAGGCAACTCAGTCACCCACTCAAAAGTCCGAGTTTTGCAGAGGAGTTGACATTTCTGAGTTGGGAGGGTTGGAAACTGCTCTAGAAGGCAAGACGTTTCCCAGTTGAGCTGACGCAGAGCCTCAGAGAGCTCCACGCAGGCCCACACAGTTACTGTGCAGGGGTAGCGTAGTTGTAGCCGGGGATGGTTGATTCAGCGGCTGGAACAACCAGGATTTGCCGGGCAGAGTGAGGTAATCTCACAATTCTTCTCTGCCAGTTGTATTTCTCTGTAACTGGATTGTCGAGAGGGCATCCATAGTTGTATTCAGAAACTATTGTTAAATAATATAAAACCCTAAGAGGTGCTGCACCGGTTTTCCCACATTGGGTTTTTCCGGGCACGTTTGTCCAAAAACAATGGTGTCACTTGTGTTTTATTTTCTTTCTTGCTCAGTCTCTTGTTTCTGCTTATAATTTAATTAAGTGAACGCTGCGGTAGTATTACTTCAATATTTGCCGTAGCACACAGTAAATAACTTGTATGGATTAACAAGTAGGAGAAGTAACATCGGTTTGCTGCAGTAGGGATTCTTGTTGTGGAATTTTCACAAATTCCTGAACAGAGTACTTCTTCTTTCTACCCAACTCTTTTCCCCATATACGCTTATGGAACTTCTCCACAACAAAATTCTCTAACTCCTTGCTATTTGCGGGACAAACATTGAGGTGAATATCCCCTTTTTGCATCCATTTGTTGTTTTGTCTCATCCATGATTTCTTTCTTTCACTCATGCCTTCATTGAAGATAACCTTCGACCATCTACCTACTCCCATTTGTTCAATTCTTTTTAGATACCTTATAAGATGCACCATAGCAATTGCTTCGATGGGGGTGTGAAAATTCCTAGACTCGAAGGAACCCCTACTGCAGCAAATCCGAATCTACTTCATCTACTTGATTTTTAAATTACATTATCAAGTTATCCTTCTGAATACTGAAGCAAATTACTTTTGCAGCCTACACAAATTAAATGTTTGATCTCATGAAACAGAAAACAGAGCAAAGAACAAGATACATATGACACACTTATTTTTGGACACAATAGTCCCCGAAAAAACACAATGCGAGAAAAGTGGTGAAACAATTTTGGGGGTTTATTATTATGCAGGAGAAATATATGAATACAAATCTAGGATGCTCATCTAGCAATCTTTTACAGAGAAAATACTGGCGGAAAATCTGAGTGAGTTTTACCTTACTTCACCCGACAGAATTCCGGCTAATCCGACACAAGACTGGCTAACCCCGGCTATTTCTGCGTTGGCTCTGTGTCAACCCTGCATCACCTTCTCTTCCCTCTATGTCAGCTCTCTCGGCAGTTGCCGACAGTTTCGGTAGTTCTTGACAGTTTCGGCTGTTCCGACAGTTCTGGATTTTGCGTGACAGGCAACTTTTCCGCGTCAGCTCTCCCGGCTACTGCGCTGCCTCTGCGTCAGCTGTCCCGGTTGTTTCGGCAGTTCTCGATAGTTTCGATAGTTTTGGATTCTGCGTGACATCCAACTTTTCTGCGTTAGCTCTCCCAACTACTGCACTGTCTCTCTGCAAGCTCTCTCCGCCTTAGTATTCTCCGGAAAGCCCTTTCAGATTCTCATTACCCCTCAGCTACAAGATCTCCCCAATCTATTTTCCTCCTGAGAACTTCTCACCTCAGAAAATTGATTTCCTCAATCTCTCTGTGTGTATTTCCAAATGAACCCCAAGCCTCCATTTTATACTTTCCCCGTTGAGTCTTCAACGAACGAGATTAAGTCTCTAATCAACGACGAATATTAAAATGTAACTTGCTCCGCATTCTAAATCATTCTCACCCATACTTTGATTACTACCCATTAATATTTTCATTTCCCTAAGTTTAGACTTAGGAACTCCATTAAAAATATTAATTATTTTAATAAAATACAATCTGGGTGGAATTTCACCAAACGGTTTCTGGGTTCTTTAGAACTCATGTGCCTTAGCCTTTCTACAAATTTTCAAGGCTAGAGCACTTCCAATGCTACCAAAAACTAACAGTCCCTCTTAGCGAGGAAAGTGCTCTAGCAACAATGTCCACCTGCATGCTGCTTTGTTTTTGAAGCACCACCTTTCTGCATTACTGCTGCCACCAACACTGTACCGCTGCTGCTACTTTACTGCTGCCCATGACACTGCCACTGCCATTGCTGCATTTGTACTACAACTCCCTCTCAAACGCTGCATCCGCTATGCTACTAGCACTGGCACTGCTAACACTGCATCTATACTGGAACTCAGTGGCTAAGAGAAGCAACTGAAAAACATCCAAAATTAACTGAACTTAATTGTGTTCAGCATAATACAATGCATGTTGGAATTTGACTGCGACTAGTCTCTTACCCTCTGAATCTTCTGTGCTGCTGTTGACTTCTGCACTGTTGCCGACTTTTGCACTGCTGCCAACATTTCTTTGCGCTGATGACTCTGTGGTACCAAGCTACTGCATCTATCCTCCAACCAATCCACCACATCATCTGACACTAAGTCCATCTCGCTACTGCTGAATCTTGGGCTCCTGTAGCAAGGAATTGATCCAAGAGGTGGACTCCTCAAGGATCGTGCCCACATGTAGTCCTCTCGACTACAGCTCAATATCGCCCCATCTCCTGCCTGGAGATGCGTGGGCACTCATGGCAAACTCATCCTCGTCAATCTTTGCTGAAGCAGCCTTAGGATCATGTTTCTCATCCTTGTCCTTTTTCTTCAAAGGACACTGGGATGCATAGTGGCCCATCTCACCACAATTGAAACATTTCACCTTCGAAATGTCCTCCTTTCGCTTCGGCTTCTGCTGTCCCTTCGATGCTAGAGCTGCGTTCTCCTCCTCCTCCTTCGTCTTTGTGCCACTCCCACTGTTGCCACTGAGGTTGACCTTCACTAGGTCCCTCCTTAACTCCTCCTGTTGAAGAGCCACCCACATCTCCTCCCATGAAGGTAGTTTTTCTCTGCCCAATATGCTTTGGACGAAAACTTGCCATTCATTCGAGACTCCATTCAGGGCTATCCTCACCATCACAGTTGGCTGAGGAGTGGACCCCACTGCAGCAATTTGGTCTATGGTGTCTTGAAGACATTGAAGATAGAGATTCACCCCTTCTCCTTTCTACATCAAAGTCCGCTGCAACTTCTACTCTAAATACATCTTTTGCTGTTCGGAAGAGCCTCCATACAGAGAAGACAAGGCTTCCCACATCTCTCGGGCTGTATCCTTGCCCTGCAAGTGTGAGACCACATGATCTCGAACTTCATCGAGAATGAGCCTCTTTGCCTTCCCTTGCTCGGCTTTGTACTTCTTCTTTTGATCGTTGTCAGTGGGAACAACTACAACACTTTTGACATAAGCCTCGAGATCATATTCATCCAAAACAACTAGGATTCTAGTCTTCCATATGACATAGTTGGAAGCACATTCCAACTTGTCATGATCTCTAAGCCCCTGTGATGCCATCTTATCCAACTGTCGAACTGACTCCTCTAGTCACTACTTAACACTACTCAGCTGCTCAGCAAGTGAGAAATTCGAACTTTCTGGTGGAAAGTTCTCAGAGGAGAAAGTTCCCCTTCTACGTGTCTTCGTTCTTTTCCAGAGGATTTATGCCTCGGTAGAAATTGTGCCCTTCAAGCATTGCGTTGAGGCTCTGCGTCACTCCCACTACTTCTGCAAACTTACGAATTGGAAATCGTACCTCTCTGTCGTCTCACTCAGAGAGAGATTTCCTCAGATCTGCTTCTCGGCAAGGACTGCGCAATCCCTTCAAGGGGATTCGAATTGTTGCCAAGTGTAGCTTTTGGCCTCACTGCTTAGCACTTGATCTGCTCTTCTTGTTTTCAAAATCAACGCCCTGATACCATGTGAAAATTCCTACACTCTAAAGGAACCCCTACTGCAGCAAATCTGAATCTACTTCACCTACTTGATTTTCAAAATTACATTATCAAGTTATTCTTCTGAATACTGAAGCAAATAACTTCTGCAACCTACACTAATTAAATGTTTGATCTCATGAAACATAAAACAGAGCAAAGAACAAGATACATAGGACACACTTATTTTTGGACACAATAGTCCCCGGGAAAACCCAATGCAGGAAAACCGGTGCAACAGTTTCAAGGGTTTATTATTATGTAGGAGAAATATTTGAATACAAATCTAGGATGCTCATCTAGCAATCCTTTACAGAGAAAATACTGGCGGAAAATCTGAGTGAGTTTTACCTCACTTCACTTGGCAGAATTCCAGCTGATCTGGCACAAGATTGGCTAACCCCGACTATTTTTGCGCTGGCTCTGCGTCACCTTCTCTACCCTCTGCGTCAGCTATTCCAGTAGTTCCCGGTAGTTCCGGCAATTCCCAGCAGCTTCCACTGTTCTGACAGTTCTGGATTTTGCGTGACAGACAACTTTTCTGCGTCAGCTCTCTCGGCTATTGCGTCGCCTCTGCATTAGCTCTCCTGGCTGTTTCGGCAATTCCCGACAATTCTGATAGTTCTAGATTCTGTGTGACAGGCAACTTTTCTGCGTCAGCTCTCCTAGCTACTGCGCTGCCTCTCTGCAAGCTCTCTTCGCCTCTTTGTCAGTATTCTCCAGAAAGTCCTTCCGGATTCTCACTGCCCCTCAACTGCAAGATCTCCCCAATTGATTTTCCTCCCGAGAACTTCTCACCTCAGAAAATCGATTTCCTCAATCTCTCTGTGTGTATTTCCAAATGAACCCCAAACCTCCATTTTATACTTTTCCTGTTGAGCCTTCAACAATCGAGATTAAGTCTCTAATCAACGGCTAAGATTAAAACATGACTTGATCTGCCTTCTAGATCATTCTCACCCATATTTTGATTAATACCCATTAATATTTTAATTTTCCTAAGTTTAGACTTAGGAACTCCGTTAAAAATATTAATTATTTCACCAAACGATTTCTGGGTTCTTTAGAACTCATGTGCCTTAGCCCCTCCACCAATTTTCAAGGCTAGAGCGCTTCTGATGCTACCAAAAACTAACAGGGAGTTGCTCTTGTTTCACTCAACATTATCTCATAAGGAATCGAACTTTTTATTTTGAACTTGCTCATGATCAAGCCTTTTTGGATTTTCTCAATTTGTTTCCATTTTGAAACAGAGACGCTGCTATAGCCCACAGTTCACACCCATATAATATCGCTGGACAAACTAGGAGTCCAAAAAGCACTTTAATTGTTTTACAATCCCATAACTCTGCCACTCTACATCTGTTTTGAAGTGCATATAATGCCTTCCACCCTCCTAAAATTCTCTTCTTTCTGCAGTCCTCCTAATTAAGCTTGTTGTTGAAATCGATCCTGAAGTACTTGTATTCATTCACTTCTTCAAGAATGTTGCCTTCAAAGAAGAACGTATGCTGGCTCTGCTTCCTTTAATTAGAGAAAATCATTATTTTGGTCTTACTAGTATTGACTTACATCCTCACTGATTTACAAAAATGCTCAAGGCCATATAGGTGCATCTGCAATCCATGGGTCGATTTAACAATCAATACAAGATCATCTGTGAAATTCCCTAGAATCTAACAGTCTTAGGAATCCTACTGCAACCATCTGAATCTACTTCACCTAGACTCTAACCTACATTACAAGCGTATTTCAGATTTCTTCTTGAAACATAAATATGATTCTGAAACATAGAAATTGAGCAAAGAAAATAGAAACACATAGGACAGTTATTTTTGGACAAAAGTCCCCGGAAAAACCCAATGCGGGAAAACCAGTGCAGTAGCTCTCAGGGTTTATTATTATTAAACAGTAGCAAATTCTGAATACATCATTGAATATCTCACAGGGTGATTCAGTTACAAAGAGAAATACTGGCTGATCCAACCCCAAACTGACTACCCCCGACATTTCTGGCTGCCTCTACGCAGTGCCAGCGTCAGCCCAACGTCAAGCTCTCTGGGTGCTACGTCACTCCTCTGGCTAGTCGATCCGCTACCCAGGAAATTCGATTTCTGCCTCCCAGTCTCACACCCCGGCTCCCGCTTCTGAAATTCAAATGCCTCTGCAGATTTCAGACTCCTCTGTCTCCCTTTGCGCTGGGCTTGCGTCAAGGCTTCTGGATCACTCACTGCCTCTCTCTGCTAATGTATCTCCAGTTGAGAATCTCTCTCTTCGGAAGTTGCCATCCCTGCTTCTCAACTGCAAGAGATCTCCTTAATCGATTTTTCCTCTTGAGAACTTCTCACTTCAAAAAATCGATTTTCTCTATCTCTTTGTGTGTTTTACAAATGACCCTTAAGCCCATTCTTATATCTTCTTGTTGGACAACCAACAGCCTAGATTAAATCATAATCAAAGGCTCAGATCATTTTGGCTTGATCCGTGGCTTTTTCTAGAAGTTTCACCCCTGATTAGATTAATACCCATTAATATTTTAATTTTCCTAAGTTTAGACTTAGGAACCCCATTAAAAATATTAATTATTTTGATAAAATCACTTCTGGGTTGACTTTCCCAAAATGCTCTCTGGGTTCTTTGGAATACCTGTGCCCAAGTCTCCCTGCAAAATTTGAGGCTTAGAGCACATTCGATGCTACCCCAAATCAACACTCTCTCTTAGTGAGGAGTGTGCTCTAACAATACATTGCTACTGCATACTGCTCTGGCTCTCAAGCATCGTCCTCTGCGCTGTTGATGTCTGACATGCTGTCCACTAACTACAGTGCTATTGCTACAACTATACTACTGCCTTTGACACTGCCATTGCTAATGCTACATCTGTACTGCAACTTCCTCTCAGAGTCTCAAATGCTGCATCTGCTATGCTGCTAGCACTGCCACTGCTAAAACTGCATCTGTACTGCAACTCAGTTGCTGAGAGAAGCAACTAAAAACACCCAAAACTGGACAAGTATCCAGTGGATACACTTCGGTGCTGAAATCCTGACTGCTGCTAGTCCCACGCTCTCTTCTGAAGCCACTACGCTGCTGAAGCTCTGCACTGTGCCTCTACGCACTGTTGCCTTTCTACTCTGTGCTGCTCACATTCTGGTGCTACTAACCACTGCATCTGTTGAATCAACATTCCATGGCACCAACTGAAACTCCACCATCTCGCTACTACTGATCATGGGTTCCCATAGCAAGGTGATGATCCAAGAGGTGGGCTGCTCAAGGATCTTGCCCATCTGTAGCTTTATCAAACTACAGTTCTATATCAGCCCACGTCCCTCCTGTAGGTATCTTGGCTGTCATGGCGAATTCCTCCTCCTGTTCGATCTTTGCGGCTGCAACCTTTGGATCATGTTTCTCATCCTTGTCCTTTTTCTTCAAAGGACACTGGGATGCATAGTGGCCCATCTCGTCACATTTGAAGCACTTCACCTTGGAGACGTCCTTCTTGCATCTTTGTTGCCCTTGCTGTCCCTTCGATGCAAGCGTTGCGTTATCCTCCTCCTCTAATTTGGGCTTCAATCCACTGCTGCTACTGCTCCCGTCAAGTTTGACCTGGAGCAAGTCTTTCTCAGCTCTTCTTGTTTCAGAGCTGCCCACATCTCGTCCCAATTTGGCAATGCTGCTCTACCCAGGATACTCTGGACAAAGATTTTCCACTCATCCGAGACGGAATTTAGAGCCAGTCTCACTAACTCCGAATCCTGAGGTGTATGTCTCGCAGCTGACAACTCATCATGGGTCTCCTTCAGTTTCGTGAGGAACAAATCCACATGTTCTCCCTTCTGCATTTGAGCAGATCTTAGCTTCTACTCTAAGTACATCTTCCACTGTTCGGAAGATCCCTGATATAATGTGGCCAAGGCATCTCACATCTCCTTAGCTGTTCCTTTGCTAGCAACGTGGCACACCACGTGATCCTTGAGTCCATCCGGGATCATCCTCTTCACCTTAGCCATCTCAGCTCTGTACTTCTTCAGTGGATCTGCATCCGCCGAGATAGCGACCACATTATCAACATACGTCTTGAGGGCATGCTCATCTAGAAGGAAAGTCATCCTAGCCTTCAGATGGCATAGTTGGAAGCCCCGTCCAACCTGTCCTGATCCCTCAATCCACTGGTTGCCATATCCTCCGAAAAATGTCGAACAACTCCCTCTTTCTCCCTACTGCGTAGCTCCTAGGCTGACTTACGCACTCCCTAATGGAGCTGGTAAGCTATTGCTCCTCTGTTGCTCAACAAATGAGAAATACTGATTTCCTCGGCAAGAAATCACTGAGGAAGTATTCCCTCACTATGCGATCTGCTTCTTCCTTCTAACGACTTTTCTGCCCAACACTCATCTTGCAGAAACTGCGTCCCTCTAACTCTCCTCACGCTGAGGCTTCTGCACTGCTCCTTCTGCCCCGGCGAGAACTCGATCTCAAAGCCTTCTCTTCGTCAACTCACTTGGAGAGAGATTGCCTTGAAATTTCAGCCCTTCGGCTAGAATTGCGCAAACCCCTCTGGGGTTTCGAACTGCTGCCTCCTGTAGCTTTTTCGAACACCCTCTTTTGCTCAACATTGGGTCTCTGGTACTGTTCTTTCTTGCTTCACCTGCAGCTCTGATACCATGTGCAAATTCCTAGAATCTAACAATCTCAAGAATCCTACTGCAACCAGTTGAATCTACTTCACCTAGATTGTAACTTACATTACAAGCTTATTTAAAATTTCTTCTTGAAACATTGAAGTAAATTATTGAAGCAACCTACACCAATTAAATATGATTCTAAAACATAGAAACTGAGCAAGGAAAATAGAAACACATAGGACAGTTATTTTTGGACAAAAGTCCCCGGAAAAACCCAATGCGGGAAAACCGGTGTAGCAGCTCTGAGGGTTTATTATTATTAAGCAGTAGAAAATTCTGAATACATCACTGAATACCTCACAAGGTGATTCAGTTACAGAGAGAAATACTGGCAAAAGCTTCGTGAGTTTTACCTCACACAATCACTGAGAAATCTTGGTTGATCCAGCTCCAAACTGACTGCCCCTCGGCATTTCTGGATGCCTCTACGCAGTGCTTGTGTCAGCCCAGCGTCAAGCTCTTTGGGTGCTGCGTCACTCCTCTGGCTAGTCGATCTGCTACCCAGTAAATCCGATTCTGCCTCCTCGTCAATTCCTCTGCAGATTTTAGATTCCTCTCTCTCCCTTTGCGTTGGTTTTGCATGGCTCTTTTGACCCAGCATCAGCCTCTGCGTCAATGCTTTTGGATTACTCACTGCCTCTCTCTACTAATGTATCTCCGGCTGAGAATCTCTCTCTCCAGAAGCTGCTATCCCTGCCCCTCAACTGCAAGAGATCTCCTTAATCGATTTTTCCTCCTGAGAAATTCTCACTTCATAAAATCGATTTTCTCTATCTTTCTGTGTGTTTTGCAAATGACCTTCAAGCTCCTTCTTATATCTTCTTGTTGGACAACCAACGACCTAGATTAAATCATAATCAAAGGCTTAGATCGTCTTGGCTTGATCCATTGCTTTTTCTGGAAGTTTCACCCCTAATTAGATTAATACCAATTAATATTTTAATTTTCCTAAGTTTAGACTTAAGAACCCCATTAAAAATATTAATTATTTTAATAAAATGAAAATCATTTCTGGGTGGAATTTCCCAAAACGCTTCTGGGTTCTTTGGAATACCTATGTCCAAGCCTTCCTGCAAAATTTGAGGCTTAGAGCACATCTGATGCTACCCCAAATCAACATCATCAACATATAAAAGAAGCTTTATCACAAACTCCCCCAACCAAACACTATCCCCACCATGCAGATTTAGCCACTCTTCCAACTTATCAATATATAAACCAAAAAGTGTAGGGGATAAAGGGCAACCTTTCTTGAGTCCGATGTCAATTCCAAAACTTTCTAAAATGCCTGCTGAAGTTCTAATTTTGATTTTCACCTCTTCATAAAGCCTATGGGCAACAAATCTATAATGCAAAGGAATTTTAAGTTCTTACCATTTTATGCCACAACTTATCTCTAGGGACCGTGTCAAAAGCCTTTTTGAAGTCAACAAAGCAGCAAAATACTTCTTCTTTGTCCCCCCAAACCTTTTCAATAATGTGTCTCAGCGTGATACCATGATCTACTGTAGAATGCTTTGGCCTAAAACCCGCTTGCCCTTTTGCCCTCTTTTCTTTTACTTTTGTCCACTTACTGATTTAATTTTCTACCATGCCGGTGAAAAGCTTTGCATTAGTCATTAGAGAAGTTCTGCATTAGTCAGTTTTTTCATCTGCGGGCCGTTATTCTAAGGCTTTGGCCTTTGGCTCATGAGGTACTGAGTGGCCTCCAAATGAGTGATGTGTTGAAGCATTTCTGGACTTCCCATGTAGCTTCTTGTAAGGGCAGTTCCTTACACTAAATAAGGTACAACAATGCACAAATCTGTGTTTTCTTCTAGCAGAGTTTTGACAAGGTGCTCGGCATTACCATAGTAAGCAGAGGGGCGACATCTAATGCATCCTTTGGCAGGTTGGTAATGAATTTTCAAGAACCATCAACCTTGGCATTTATAAATCTTTCTTCCAGTTCATTGTCAGACACAACCTTCACATTACCAGGGCAAGTTCCCAAGGAAAACTTGTTGCTTCATTTGTGGCTTCGGTTGATTGCCAATTTTGCATCCATTCTGGCCCCAGAATAAGCAGCTCCATCCATGCCGTCTTCCTCTTCTGCTCTATACTAGACATGTGAAACAAATTGCCTGGATTTTTTTGCAATGGCAAAAAATTGCTTTGCCATTAATAGAAATAACAATAAATATTGATAAGACTTTGTCACACAGCTCTAGATCCCATTTGCATCTCATCATGATACTCACTACATGCATGCACACCGTTAGGCTTTTAAGTTTGACCTTCAAAAAAGATTTGATACATGTGCAATTACCATAGCAGCTTCAACTATCTTACTAGAGATATAATTTCCTGGAGTACTGCGAACAAAAAATGTCTATATGACAAAGGGGCCTCTAATATTGTCAATTTCCCATTAACCTTCTTGTCTTGTTCTCTGCAGAATACATCCCATTTGGCAGTGTTTCGACATCTTGATTGGTTTGTCTGCTCAAACAACATGATTTGGTTGTACACATTTTACCATTGGTGATGTAGAAGAGAACTGCATTTTACATGCCGAAGCACTAACAATTGCAAGAATGTATGAATTGAAAATTGCAACTGCCATCATCTCTTTGTTTGTCTTGTGACCATTCATTTTCTGTTCCTTTAATAGCTTGCTGATATCTCACAGTTGGATTTGAAAATATGCCTCTATCAATTGTTTTTTTTTCTGTTATCTCATTGCATGGCATCCCGACTAAGGCAAACAGTCAGAACCACGAAGAGTTAAGGGTTAGTGCAATCTAATGCAGGACAAGATTCTACAAATAAAGACTGAACCATAGCATGGAGCTTAACCACAAAAAGGTTGGATTAATACCAGTGTTGTCACTAACAAGAGAATACGAATCTATAGCTAGACTGTTACATTTTGTACCTGTTGCTCAGCTAGTGATTTCCCCTAGTGATGGTGCAACAGAGATGGCACTTTTAGCTTTTCAATACAACAGTGATGAACAGGTTGAATGAGGGTGCAAGTGAAAGTGATATAGACTCTAGTCTCGTAAATGGTGCATGCATGCTCCACCTATAATTAATTCCAGTTTAGAGCTCTTTCAGATTTTGTAGTTCCAGTATCAGATAGGTTTTTTTCTATCTTTGGAGTTTGTTTTTGTTAGTCTTAGAATTCAAATCTATTGTTAGTAGGAGGGTGTAAATCCCTAGATAGCTGAGGCGTTCATGCATGAGGAGTTTCTAGTTTTCAGTAGAGGGCACAAATCTCAAGGAGGGGATGCATGCTTGCATGCTCCAACTTATCTTCTAGTTGAGTGGCACTTCACCTTGCACACTTATCCATGCAAGTAGTGTGCACCAGTTGATGGACTAGGACTAGGATTTGATTCGGTTATAAGGGGCACTATTTACATGTGTCTAGATTCATTGTATTGCTTTCTTACTCAGTCTATGAAGGAGAAGAAGGGGCGCACCATTATGGTGGTTAGCAAATTTTCATTTGAGCTTATGTGCTGTATAGAATACAGTTGTAGATTTGAGAGGTTATATGTAGGATATTTATGCTGTTTTTATACTAAGTAGTGTATGTTAGCAGATTGAAGTAGTTCAAATATATTGGTTTGATTGGATTTTAAAGTTTGATCTACCGAGCCTTTAGGGTTTAGTTTTTGATTGCAAAATCTGCATATGATGCTCTGAAAATTAACATGGTTGTGGTAAATTTTCTGGAAATGAACTGTGTATTTGTTTTGATATGTCCCCCTTTTTTGGATTATTTTATTATAAATTTTCCAACGTTTAATTATTTAGAGACCTATATATTTCGAACATTGGCTCTCTCTTTTCTATCTTACAAAGCTAATGGGTGGAGTGTCCAGTTCAAATTTGTTTTTGTTTTCATTTTTTTGGATGAAAACTAGAAGATTTTTGTGTTAACAAAGTCTGCATCGAGGTGACACTTTAGAGTTACAAAGGGCATGAGAGCCATCAGGTAAATAGCAGTCCAAGACTGTGGGCTCAGAGAGACTGCTAAGAGATGCCATTGTAAAAAAGTACAAGTAGTCAAATAGGAAATTTACAGAGTAATCTAGATAATAGATTCCTGAAATGGAAATTAGGAGACCTAAGTTGTGGAGAAGGATGTTAATTTGTATTGTTATCCTACAATTTCCTTGGAGGTGGAGGGATGAGAGGAACTGCATAATCTGTTGAGGCTATCTCTCCATTTCTCAAAGTGTTGGAGAATGACTCTAAATTCCAGCCGGTTGAGCTTCTTAGAGGTCCCAGAGTTAAGAATGGAGATCCGCACATTCATCCGGTACCTTGTGGATGAATTATTGATATATGAAACTGTCCATCATTGTCTCCACCTATGCTTTCAGATTAGAGAAATGGATTTGAAGGAATCAAAGAGAGGAATTGAGCTCCTCAATCTCGTTAGATTGCTGATGAAGGGTAGATTTGAGATCCTTCAACTCTTGAATAGCCATGAAACGTAAGATGACAGTGCAATTACATGCCAATGAAGGAAAACTCGAAATAGGGAGAGAGTGGGTTAAGCTGGGGGGGGAAGAGAGGCCAATTCGAAAGGCACTGCCAATTAATAGATGGGCACTTGTTATCCTATCAGGCCATAATTGCCTTTCCCATCATGCAGAAGGCCCTTGTTCCACAATGATGGCTTGTTTGGACAAGGAAATCCCACCGCGATCCAAGGAAAAACATGGGGGATGTGTAAGAAGATCCTAGGGATTTGAATTAATAGCCAATGCTAATGGAGGATGTGTTAAGACCATGAGGGTGGCAGAAGTAGGCCATGTGGAAACCAGATGAATGTACTGTAATTAGAGGGGGTTGAATCTGGTTATTGTCTAGTGAATTAATCTATGGTGTGCTACTTTTTCCACCAGATTATTCTTTGGTTGTTTGACTTGCTCAGACTTAAGTTTCCTCAAATGTTAATACCAAGTCTTTATTTTATTCTATTAAGTTTTGGATTAGTGTATTTTTTCAACTACATTAAACCGGGAGAGTGTGCCCTCCTATATCTAGTGCTTGGTCTAAGCCTTTAAATCGAGGTACCAAGTTCAGCTTCCCTATTTGTAGACATGCCTATTCTTATGGAATAGCTCAAAAGTATATTTATTCTATAGTGTCTTGTAACTTTGTAAGACCATCTCCACCAATTGTCTCATGCACCCGCCTTTTAATTGGGAATAAAGTTGCAATGTCCCCAATTACTTGAGCATGGAGGCATCATTCCCCCTTACCTAACTGTATCCTTTAGGCCAGCAAGGAGGGGAAAATTGCCAAGGGGACAAAAGAGTTTTTCCCAACTTCACTTTGGTATAACTATTATTAAATAAAAAGGGGCAAAAGTCACTTGAAGAAAAATATTTGACTTCATCAATAAAATAATAATGAAGTTTCTAGAAGATTGGAGAAGATCCGACAAAATCTTTTAAAAGGAGGAAGGAAGCCATTCTCTCATCATTTGTTGGAATTTCTAAGATTAACCCGTTAGAAATTCTTCCTGTACTATCTGATTTATTTCTTTCTACTTGCTCAATTACTTAACAAGTTATTTACCATGTAAATACTGAAAATAAATACAATAACAATATCAACACATATAGATCATCAACTGAAAGTAAACAAGCACACAAGTGACGCCGTTGTTTTTGGACTAATGTCCCCGGAAAAACACAATGCGGGAAAACTGGTGCAGCTATACAGCAGGTTTTATTATTATGCAGTTTCAGAATACAAACTAGGTGCCAGAAATGGCTCACCCAATAAAGAATGTCCTTAGCAGTAGTACCTCTCAGTGGGAGACAAATATTCCGGCTAAAACATCGGATGAACGATCCCACAGCAAGAATGCAACTTCTGCTGCTCTGCGTCACTCTGATAGGTACTGCGTCGTCCTATCCGGCTCTCCAACTCTCAGTCTGTCCTAAGAAATGCTCCTAGCGTTGCCTCTAGGCCATGCGTCAGCCTCTCTAGGCTCTCCGTCAGCTTCTGGAGCCTCTGCATCAGCCCCTGGATCCTCTGCGTCTCACATGCTAGCCCTCTCTGGCTCTGCGCAGCTCCTCGCTGCCTCTGCGCGGCCTCTAGCTGGCTCTGCGTTCCTCTCTCGGCTTTGTGCTGATCCTCCTGGTACTAACTCTGCCTCTCTGCTATGTATTCACTGCCCCTCAGCTGCAACTCTAATCATTCACTCAATTTCCTCCGCAAACCCAGCCCCAGAAAATCGAGTTCTTGATCTCTCTTGGTGTATTCTCCAACTGACCCTCAAGCCTCCTCTTATACTTTTCTCGTTTGTCCATCAACGACCGAGATTAAATCTATAATCAACGGCTAAGATTAGATTTGGCTTGATCCATGACTTTTGGACCATTCTAACCCAGTTTTATATTAATACCCATTAATATTTTATTTTTCCTAAGTTTAGACTTAGGAACTCCATTAAAAATATTAAATATTTTAATATCTCCCAAACCGGTTAGATTTTGCCCAAACCATTTTTGGGTCTTGGAGATCTCATGTGCTTTAGCCTCTCCACCAATTTCGTGGCTAGAGCACATCCAATGCTACCCCAAATCAACACTCCCTCTTAGCGAGGACTGTGCTCTAGTAATACTCCTCACTTAGTATCACCCTGATCATCCAGTATCGGTCCCTGTGCTGATGCTAGGCCTTCTCGCCCAACATCCTCTGCACTGTTGCATCCTGTACTACTGCCCATGGCCCTGCCACTGCCACTGTTGCATCTGTATGGCAACTCCCTCTGCAACCGTGCTGCTGCCCATGGCCCTGCCACTGCCACTGCTGCATCTGCATTGCATCCCCTCTCATCATGCTGCATCATGCTGGCCATAACACTGCCACTGCTAATCGCTGCACTGCAACTCAGTTACTGAGAAGTAAGTAACTGATTCTCCCAACTTTGACATCTCTGTCAGGCTAGAAACATTCCTGATGCTGAAGTTCCCTCTACTGACCTCTACGCTGCTGCAACAGCTCCATGCATATCGCATTGTTGCCTCACGTTGTCACAGGACTCCTGCACTGTAGCACCCTCTGTCACTCCATCCACATCCGTCTCTATTGACATCTGCTAGTCTTGCTACTTCTCTTCAGGGCTCCCGTAGCAAGGTATAATCCAAGAGGTTGGGTACCTCAAGGATCCTACCCCTCATCGTCTGTAGTCCGTCTGACTACAGCTCAATGTCTCCCCACTTCCTCTCAAGTGGCGCATGAGCACTCATGGCACAGTCGTCATCTGTCTCCACTTCTTTCTCCGCCCTCGCTGGTGCTGCCTTGGTCTCAGAAGCCTCTCCCTTACTCTTCTTCCTCGGACACTGGTTCGCATAGTGACCCAGTTCCCCACAATGGAAGCATTTGACCTTGGAGAGGTCCTTCTTCTTTCTCTTCTCCTGCTTTCTCGCAGATGCAAGAGTCGCATCTTCTTCTTCCTCCTTGATTCTGACCCCTTTTTTGCTACTCCCCGCCTTGGTCACTCGTCTGATCTCTTCTTGACGAAGAGCCGCCCACAGTTCGTCCCAATCTAGAAGGCTCGACCTGCCTAGTATGATCTGGACAAATACCTCACAATCCTCTGAGCTTGCATTCAATGCGGTCCTCACCATCAGTTCCTGATTTGGCGTGGCCTCTATGGAAGTTAGCTGATCATGAATCTCCTTCAATCCACCGAGGAAGACATTTATCTGCTGTCCCTTCTGCATCTGGTATGACCGCAACTGATTTTCAAGTAACATCTTTCTCTGCACGGAAGTATGTTGGTACAATTTCTTCGGGGCTTCCCACATCTCATTTGCCGTGTCTTTATAGGCAATATGCGACACCACATGATCCTTGACCCCATCAAGGATGATTCACTTTGCCCTGGCCATTGCCTCCTTGTACTTTGTTGAAGTTTCTAAGTCTAATAGTTAGAAACCCTCCATGTACTTTCTGATTTATTCCTTCCTACTTGTGCTGATTAATTAACAAGTTATTTACCATGTAAATACTGAAAATAAACACAAGTACATGATCAACACATTACAGACCATCAACTGAAGGAAACAAAAACAAGCACACAAATGACATCGTTATTTTTGGACTAATGTCCCCCGAAAATCCCAATGCGGGAAAACTGGTGCAACTATCTGAGGGTTTCATTATTATGCAGTTTCTGAATACAATTTGGGTGCCAAAACTGGCTCACCCAACAGAGAATAATCTCGACAGTAGTACCTCTCCTTCGGAGACAGATGCTCTGGCTGAAACCTTGGATAAACACTCCAATCTGCCCCATGAAAAACCCCAACGTCAACCTCTAGGGACTGTGTCAACCTCTTCTGCCCTCTATGTCAGCTTTCCTGGCAGTTCTGGCTTCTGCCCTCTGCGTCAGCTTTCCTGGCTATTCCTGTAGTTTTCGACAGTTCCTGGTAGTTTTGGTTGTTCCCGGTAGTTCCGACTTCTGCTCTTTGCGTCATCTTTCTCGGCTGTTGCGCTGATCTTGCCGACACTATCTCTGCCTTTGTATTCACCGCCCCTTAGTTGCAACTCTGATCACTCTCTCGACTTCCTGAGTAAACCTTGCCCTAGAAAGTCGAAATCTTGATCAACTCTGTGTGTTCTCCAAGTGACCCTCAAGCCTCCTTAAATACTTTTCTTGTTGACAAATCAACGGCCGAGATTAAGTCCCTAATCAACGGCTAAGATTAGATCTGGCTTGATCCATGACTTTTGGACCATTCTAACACAGTTTTATATTAATACACATTAATATTTTATTTTCCCTAAGTTTAGACTTAGGGACTCCTTTAAAAATATTAATTATTTTAATATCTCTCAAACTGTTTAGAATTTGCCCAAACCCTTTCTGGGTATTGGAGATCTCATGTGCCTTAGCCGCTCCACCAATTTTCATGGCTAGAGCACATCCGATGCTATCCCAATCAACACTCCCTCTTAGTGAGGAGTGTGCTCTAGTAATACTCCTCACTAAGCATCACCTTGATCATCCGACATCTGTCCCTGTGCTGATGCTAGGCCTGTTGCCCAACATTCTCTGCACTGCTGCATCCTGTACTGCTACCCATGGCCCTGCCACTGCCACTGCTGCATTCGTACTGCAACTCCCTTTGCATCTGTGCTGCTGCCCATGGCCCTGCCACTACCACTGCTGCATCTGCACTGCAACCCCTCTCATCATGTTGCATCGTGCTGTCTGTAGCACTACCGCTGCTAATTGTTGCACTGCAACTCAGTTACTGAGAAGTAAGTAACCGATCTCCCAACTCTGACATCTCTGTCAGGCTAGAGACACCTCTGATGCTGAAGCTCCCCTTGTCACTGACAAGTGCTCCCTCTCTGACCTCTGCGCTGCTGCAACAACTCCATGCGTCTCGCACCGTTGCACACCTTTCTGTGCCATCCTACACTGGTGCAACACTCCTGTGCCTCTCGCACTGTTGCCTCACGTTGTCTTGCGAATCCTGCACTGTACCTCCCTCTATCGCTCCATCCACATTCGTCTCTATTGACATTGCCAGTACTGCTACTCCTCTTCGGGGCTTCCGTAGCAAGGTCTAATCCAAGAAGCTGGGTACCTCGAGGATACTGCCTGTTGTCGCGCAGATTGACATGACAACCCTCAGACCGGGGGTTGTCACTCTGATCCCCGGTCCCTCCGTTTAAGCCTGTCTCCCGCGGCTAAGGGGGGTAGTCCCTGTGAGATGATGAGACCAACTGTCGACCAGTTGGTTGGGAGACACGAGACACGATATGAAAAGCACTAGATGGATTTGATTAATTTAGCAGACCAGTGCCTTAAAAGATGATTACTTGTTAAATGATATAAAAATATGGACCATGAACAACAATCATTTATCATTAAAGGGTATCAGCTAAATCACATGACCAAAGTGATATCCAGCAACTGAGAATTTTGAGAAGATAAATGCTTAAAACCACCACGAGAATCGTAAATCATTAACCAGATATCAATTTCGTATCTTGACTTGAAAATTTAGATCTCAACATGAAAGATATGACATGCAAACCACTGAAACTGGCAAATATAATTTTCCACAAAATTTTTATATTTTTTCGATTTTTTTTTTTTTATAATATTTTTTATAAAATTTAAATCTAAACAAAATAAAGTCCTAAACTAAAAAAAAAAAGGTTTAACTAAAAATCTAACGAAACCCTAACGCATTTCTTTTGCATTTTCATATATATTTTAAAAGGAATAAAATCAAAACGAAATTATAAACAAAACTAAATTTAAATGAAATTAAAATCTAACTAAAACAAAGTCGTAAGTCTAAAGTTGAATCTAAACATAAACTATACAAAAATATAAACCTAAATCTAAAAACATAAAAGGCTAAATCGTATTTCTTTGTTTTTATTTTTAATTCTTTATAAAACTAAAATAAACAAAAATCTACGTTAAACAATTTAAAGCTAGAATTTAAAAAAAATAAAATAAAGGTAAGCCATGAAACATATTCGAGCTGCCATGTTTGAGCGAATAACGTAACCCTAGACCGATGATCATAAAACGCCAATTTCGATTTACCTGCTACGCAAACGGAGAAGGATCAATGTTCACCTGATAATACGTTTACCTGCGGCTCTGAATTAATTTCTGCTGACCGGCGTAACCCTGGCTCATCTGGCGTCCACGGGAGAAGAACGGTTTATGTGACATTTGACTGCACTCACGCTCTCACTGATGCCCATACGCAGGTTTTGCAGATGTTTTTCAATGGACAGAAGACAACAAATGCTGACAACGTGAGAGAAAGCCACCCGAAACCGTGACCCTTCTTCGCAAAAATGATTTACTGCCGTCACACAGAAACGATGGTAATGCTGTACAATGGATAGCAACGTTGGATGGTGTTTAAAAAAGGAACGACGTGACCAGCCTCAGATGTAAACGATGAGAGCACGCCCATAAACCTTCGACCAGAGATAGCTGATGGCGGCCAGGGAAAAATCGATCTTGAAAAAAAAAAAACTTCTTTGAGTCCCCCTCTGATCAGCCTCGACTCTTCACACACACGCAGATTCTTTGCAGATTATATGAGTGTTTGAAACGCATGGGTACCCAAATCGTTGCGCAGGTGAAATGGCTGATATGCCGGTGATGATGCGCTGAACTGAGCGTGATTTACCCTGACCCGTGGTATGACGGTTGGCTGGCCTTTGCACTGTGCTGCAGGCTTTCACAGGTTCATGTCATTATCTTTTGGCAACCTGAAAAGAACAAGCTCACTGAAAACCCTAATCAAATATTCAGAAGAAACCCTAATGAAAACTGCAAAATTAAATTTGAAACCCTAGAACAACGAATTAATGTACAAATTTTTGGCCCCTTAACAGCCAGATTTAGCAATAAGAACAGGAAAATTTTAAAGAAATAAAGATTTCAGATTTTCACTGTGAAGGACTTCAGAAAATCTCTCATGCAAATTAAAAAATAAACCGAATGATAGACCCAGGATCAAATCCAACTGGGCTCAGCAAAAAATGCTTGCGGGAGTTGGCTGGTTCAGCCGAGAACTTCCCCGAACGCCCACAAAATTCCTTCTGAAAATGTTTTCTGCACAGCTCAAAACAACCGTCAATAAAGAGGGCAAAAATGCAGCTAGGTCTCAAAAAGTAATGGAGCTACCTGCCATTACTCCAGAAACCCTAACAACACTCAAACCCTAGCAAGTGAACAAGATACCTGTGCTCACACTACTCTACAATAAGCTATTATTAATGGCAGAAAATAAAATATGCGGAAACTTAAACAATCTCACAGCATTCAAGAGAGTAACGCCAGCAGGATATGGACCCCAAAGTCTTCTTTTATTAACCAGAAAAAGATTTACAAGAGAGCTTCTTCAGTCTTAGACTCATAGATCTTCCCATGATCTGAAATGACCCCTAGCACCCTATTTAAAGGAAATGATCCCAACGGCTAGTTCGAGTGATCCATGTAGAAATGATCTCGACCGTTGATGAGGATCAAGACATCTCTTGATCTCATCCGTCGATTTATTAAATAATATTTTGCATGCATTCACTTAAAATATTATTATTTTATTAGTTAGGGTTTTTGCTTTATTTTTTAATTTTTTATTATTTTTTATTTATTTCATTTTTTTAATTTTTATTATTTTTATTCATTTTTTTAATTTCTTAATTCATTTTAAAATGGATCATCGAACTAAGCCTTCGGAAACATCACCTAGGACCTAGGACTTAGGACTCATGAGGGGATTTAAAACATTTTTCGACCCTCAGGACACATTACATCATGACTTTTACAATTTACATCTTAAGGGAGAAAACCCCTTTGACATAGACCCTCACAAATTATCCAGTTCTGCGACACAACTATAATCTAGCAGACCAACACACTAGGATTCTCCTAAAATTCCAATGACAAAATCCATCCCGGCTTTGGGGTCAGGTTTGAAGGAAAACTCTGTCGATCCATGGATCGGTGAGACGAAAAACCTTCCGGGACGTAGATTACCACTAGAAAGTTAGGTCCACCTAGGCAATTCACACACACGACTCATATCTGCTAAGATTATTTACAATTAATACATGCAGACTGGGTTTACAATTAGATTGATCAAGCTGCTGATGACTGCTGGATGGCACGGATATGTCGATCAGGTGCTGCCCCTTTCTGCCAAGAAAGGGGGGGGGTAATGCATGGGTAGTTGACCAGTAGAGGTCAACATCTGGCTCTACTTGGGGACACGTTGCTGCTTGCAGGAATGTGAGAATCCAGAATTTGCATCCATACAACACAAAAATAAGTAGCGTCCATCCAAAAATCATCATATAACATTAAGCACAGGAAAGATAAAAGCTCTTCATTTATTGACTATCTAAAGCAGAAACAAAAATGCGGAAAAAACAAGGAGTAGGGTTAGAAATACGATACAAAGGATGCCCTACGGCATCAGATGTGTTCAATATAGTGCATACTGAGCATTTGCCTGCTTTCAGGCAAATCTGTCGGCTGCTTGTCGGATGTACCATGTCCAATTTTGCATATGGTAGGACTCTTTCCTATCCGAAAATCAAGCTGCTCGCGGCCGTCTGATGCGTCAAATCTTCTTCTTATTTTCTTTCTCTTGCGCTTTTTCTTTCTGGCAGGTTGAATTACTGATGACCTGGAACTTTCTGTTTCGAAACTATCAGATGAAGTGTGTAAGATATGCATGCTAAGTCTTTTTGTGTCTTGCATCTGATTTTTATCGTTTTTAAGCTTATCTGGATCACCTTCAATTAACCACCTAATGACCTCCTCATAATAAGATGGAATTTGTTGCGGCAAATGAGAAGGCTCCTGGTTTCTCTTATCATCTGACCATTGTTGAATCTTTTGAACTTGTATTCTAATGGCATCCATCTGACTAGAGCATTCATCCCTTATAGCACTGATTTGTATGGCATGGTGTTCTTGCATGTGTTTTATTACTTTATCATTCTTTTCCTTTATGTCCATCAAGCAATGTTGCATGAAATTTATTTCTTCTTTATGATTCGCTTGCATGTCAGCCAACTGATTGTTATGATTGAACGTCATAGAGTCAATTTCCCTATCATGATCAGCTTTCATGGTCACCATATTTTCCTCTAAGACTGACATCTTGCTTTGCATGCTTCTAATTTCTGTTTCATATTTAATTTTCATGGCCTCAATTTCCTTAGCATGCTGATTTTGTGTGACCTCCAACTCCCTATTACGTTTTTCCAGGTGGGTGCATAAAGTTTTAACATCATTGATAAGACTAGTTTGATTGCTTTCCATATTTCTTACCAACATCATTAGATCTTGTATAATTTGCTTTTGTTCTTCCCTTTCACTATTATTTGTCCCTGATTTTCCACTATGATGATCTGCAATATTTCCGGTTGATGACACATTCTGATCTTGAAAACTTTCTTCAACAGCTGGATTTTTTATAAGATTACTTTCTTTCTTTTGCACAATTTTAGAGGTAGAAGGCAAGCTGTTTGGACTATCATATCTATCTTTAAAAGCATTGAGAATGTCTTGTAAAGAAGTGAAAAAATCATTAGGAAAATTATTAAACCAATTCAAGGCATCACCCTCTAAAGAATGGACAAATAGACGCATCTTGAAATCTTCATGATTATATTGAGGAAATCTACAATATAAGATCATTACACAAGTAAACCTGTTTAAATGCTGTCTAACAGCGACCGAATCACCACCCGAGAACTTAAATAATTTAGAAATGGCCTCTTTCGGAAGATCATGGAGATTATCAGTAAAATGACATGGTTTAAATGAATAATCCATGATGAACAATAAGGGATCAAATGGATGATAGAACGGGATTTCTGCCCAAGAAAATTAATGGATGAAGGAAGTGGAGTCGCCACTTGAACAATAAATCTGATTCTAGGATCCAAAAAGTAACCACAAGCAGAGATGAGGAAAGCTTCTTCTCTGGGAAAAATGAGAAAGTGGAGTCGCCACCCAAACAAGAAACAAACCGAAGAGATGCTACTGATATGGTGAAAAATAAGGCAATAAAAGATCCAAATGATAACCCAAAAAGGTTGAATTTGCCAGCTCAAAATGAGAGATGAGAAAGATGAGAAGGTGAATGTCGATGAAACTTCCAGGAACAGAAAAACTCTATCCCCGGCAACGGCGCCAAAAAATGTTGGCGTTGCCGGGCCAGATGAAAAGTTAAAAATGAGAAGGATGATTGTCGTTTGAAACACCGAGAAAAAGTATTCCCCGGCAACGGCGCCAAAAAATGTTGTCGCGCAGATTGACACGACAACCCTCAGACCGGGGGCTGTCACTCTGATTCCCGGTCCCTCCGTTTAAGCCTGTCTCCCGCGGCTAAGGGGGGTAGTCCCTGTGAGATGACGAGACCAACTGTCGACCAGTTGGTTGGGAGACACGAGACACGATATGAAAAGCACTAGATGGATTTGATTAATTTAGCAGACCAGTGCCTTAAAAGATGATTACTTGCTAAATGATATAAAAATATGGACCATGAACAACAATCATTTATCATTAAAGGGTATCAGCTAAATCACATGACCAAAGTGATATCCAGCAACTGAGAATTTTGAGAAGATAAATGCTTAAAACCACCACGAGAATCGTAAATCATTAACCATATATCAATTTCGTATCTTGACTTGAAAATTTAGATCTCAGCATGAAAGATATGACATGAAAACCACTGAAACTGGCAAAAATAATTTTCCACAATTTTTTTTTTTTTTTTTTTTGTTGTAATTTAAATCTAAACAAAATAAAGTCCTAAACTAAAAAAAAGAAGAAAAAACGTTTAACTAAAAATCTAACGAAACCCTAACGCATTTCTTTTGCATTTTCATATATATTTTAAAAGGAATAAAATCAAAACAAAATTATAAACAAAACTAAATTTAAATGAAATTAAAATCTAACTAAAACAAAGTCCTAAGTCTAAAGTTGAATCTAAACATAAACTATACAAAAATATAAACCTAAATCTAAAAACATAAAAGCCTAAATCCTATTTCTTTGTTTTTATTTTTAATTCTTTATAAAACTAAAATAAACAAAAATCTACGTTAAACAATTTAAAGCTAGAATTAAAAAAAAATAAAATAAAGGTAAGCCATGAAACATATTCGAGCTGCCATGTTTGAGCGAATAACGTAACCCTAGACCGATGATCATAAAACGCCGATTTCGATTTACCTGCTACGCAAACGGAGAAGGATCAATGTTCACCTGATAATACGTTTACCTGCGGCTCTGAATTAATTTCTGCTGACCGGCGTAACCCTGGCTCATCTGGCGTCCACGGGAGAAGAACGGTTTATGTGACATTTGACTGCACTCACGCTCTCACTGATGCCCATACGCAGGTTTTGCAGATGTTTTTCAATGGACAGAAGACAACAAATGCTGACAACGTGAGAGAAAGCCACCCGAAACCGTGACCCTTCTTCGCAAAAATGATTTACTGCCGTCACACAGAAACGATGGTAATGCTGTACAATGGATAGCAGCGTTGGATGGTGTTTAAAAAAGGAACGACGTGACCAGCCTCAGATGTAAACGATGAGAGCACGCCCATAAACCTTCGACCAGAGATAGCTGATGGCGGCCAGGGAAAAATCGATCTTGAAAAAAAAAAAACTTCTTTGAGTCCCCCTCTGATCAGCCTCGACTCTTCACACGCACGCAGATTCTTTGCAGATTATATGAGTGTTTGAAACGCATGGGTACCCAAATCGTTGCGCAGGTGAAATGGCTGATATGCCGGTGATGATGCGCTGAACTGAGCGTGATTTACCCTGACCCGTGGTATGACGGTTGGCTGGCCTTTGCACTATGCTGCAGGCTTTCACAGGTTCATGTCATTATCTTTTGGCAACCTGAAAAGAACAAGCTCACTGAAAACCCTAATCAAATATTCAGAAGAAACCCTAATGAAAACTGCAAAAATAAATTTGAAACCCTAGAACAGCGAATTAATGTACAAATTTTTGGCCCCTTAACAGCCAGATTTAGCAATAAGAACAGGAAAATTTTAAAGAAATAAAGATTTCAGATTTTCACTGTGAAGGACTTCAGAAAATCTCTCATGCAAATTAAAAAATAAACCGAATGATAGACCCAGGATCAAATCCAACTGGGCTTAGCAAAAAATGCTTGCGGGAGTTGGCTGGTTCAGCCGAGAACTTCCCCGAACGCCCACAAAATTCCTTCAGAAAATGTTTTCTGCACAGCTCAAAACAACCGTCAATAAAGAGGGCAAAAATGCAGCTAGGTCTCAAAAAGTAATGGAGATACCTGCCATTACTCCAGAAACCCTAACAACACTCAAACCCTAGCAAGTGAACAAGATACCTGTGCTCACACTACTCTACAATAAGCTATTATTAATAGCTGAAAATAAAATATGCAGAAACTTAAACAATCTCACAGCATTCAAGAGAGTAACACCAGCAGGATATGGACCCCAAAGTCTTCTTTTATTAACCAGAAAAAGATTTACAAGAGAGCTTCTTCAGTCTTAGACTCATAGATCTTCCCATGATCTGAAATGACCACTAGCACCCTATTTAAAGGAAATGATCCCAACGGCTAGTTCGAGTGATCCATGTAGAAATGATCTCGACCGTTGATGAGGATCAAGACATCTCTTGATCTCATCCGTCGATTTATTAAATAATATTTTGCATGCATTCACTTAAAATATTATTATTTTATTAGTTAGGGTTTTTGCTTTATTTCTTAATTTTTTATTATTTTTTAATTTTTATTTTTTTTATTATTTTTATTCATTTTTTTAATTTCTTAATTCATTTTAAAATGGATCATCGAACTAAGCTTTCGGAAACATCACCTAGGACCTAGGACTTAGGACTCATGAGGGGATTTAAAACATTTTTCGATCCTCAGGACACATTACATCATGACTTTTACAATTTACATCTTAAGGGAGAAAACCCCTTTGACATAGACCCTCACAAATTACCCAGTTCTGCGACACAACTATAATCTAGCAGACCAACACACTAGGATTCTCCTAAAATTCCAATGACAAAATCCATTCCGGCTTTGGGGTCAGGTTTGAAGGAAAACTCTGCCGATCCATGGATCGGTGAGATGAAAAACCTTCCGGGACGTAGATTACCACTAGAAAGTTAGGTCCACCTAGGCAATTCACACACACGACTCATATCTGCTAAGATTATTTACAATTAATACATGCAGACTGGGTTTACAATTAGATTGATCAAGCTGCTGATGACTGCTGGATGGCATGGATATGTCGATCAGGTGCTGCCCTTTTCTGCCAAGAAAGGGGGGGTACTGCATGGGTAGTTGACCAGTAGAGGTCAACACTGCCCCTCATAATCTGTAGTTCGTCTGACTACAACTCGATGACTCCCCACTTCCGCTCAAGTGGTGTGTGTGCACTCATGGCACACATAACAGAAAGGATCGTGGCCTTCCAGACTACGAATTTTTAGGCTCCATCCAGTCTGTCTTGGTCTCTTACTCCGTGTAGTGCCATTCCGCTGTTCTTGTACTTCCCTCTTGGAAGTTCTCGATGTGACTCTATTTGAGCCTCGATTTCACTCTTGGAAACCCTTCTGCCAATGTCGAGATGCCTCCTACTTTGATCGTCTATGCAGCTGCACCACTGATCTGGATTTCTCAGCTAGAAACCCTCGGTATCAACTCCCTCCTCCTTGACCTTGCCCTGTTAGGTACTGTTCTGACTACCGTACCTCATCAGCTCCACTCTGCAACTTACCCACAACCTCCTCGACCCCAACAACCTGAAGGTGAGAGCACCTAGGCTCTGTGCAGTCCCGACACTGGCAAACTAGCTTCCTCAGCCAACTGCGTCAGCTCCCTTGGCCTTTGTGTGAGCCTGTCTTTGCCTCCCTCGGCCTTTGCATAGCCTCTTCTTGGTTCGAACTTGATGACGTAGGCACTGTGTCACCCCTCCCTTGCTGCTAAGAACAATTTTTGTCACTCAGGACAACTGTTTTCTGCTGCTGCTACTCTGCTCTGCTGATGTCCTCAGTTCTCCTGTGATCTGCAACCATGCTCTGATACCATGTTGAAGTTTCTAAGTCTAACAGTTAGAAACCCTCCATGTACTTTCTGATTTATTCCTTCCTACTTGTTCTGATTAATTAACAAGTTATTTACCATGTAAATACTGAAAATAAACACAAGTACATGCTCAACACATTACAGATCATCAATTGAAGGAAACAGAAACAAGCACACAAATGACACCATTGTTTTTGGACTAATGTCCCCGGAAAAACCCAATGTGGGAAAACCGGTGCAACTGTTTGAGGGCTTTATTATTATGCAGTTTCTGAATACAATCTGGGTGCCAAAACTGGCTCACCCAACAGAGAATAATCTCGGCAATAGTACCTCTCCTTCAGAAACAGATGCTCCAGCTGAAAACCCGGATAAACATTCCGGCAACTCTTCAGCTCTAATCTGGCCCACGAAAAACCCCAATGTCAACCTCTAGGGACTGTGTCAGCCTCTTCTGCCCTCTGCGTCAACTTTCCTGATAGTTCCGGCTTCTGCCCTCTGCGTTAGCTTTCCCGGCAGTTCCAGCAGTTCTCGGCAGTTCCGGCAGTTCCAGCTTCTGCCCTCTGCGCGTCAATTTTCCCAGTTGTTTCGGCAGTTCCGGCTTCTGCCCTCTACGTCAGCTTTCCTGGCTGTTGCGTTGATCCTCCCGACACTATCTCTACCTCTCTACTTCTGTATTCATTGCCCCTCAGCTGCAACTTTGATCACTCTTTCGACTTGCTCAGCAAACCCTGCCCCAGAAAGTCGAAATCTTGATCAACTCGGTGTGTTCTCCAAGTGATCCTCGAGCCTCCTTAAATACTTTTCGCGTTGACAAATCAATGGCCGAGATTAAGTCCCTAATCAACAGCTAAGATTAGATCTGGCTTGATCCATGACTTTTGGACCATTCTAACACAATTTTATATGACATAGGGACTCCATTAAAAATATTAATTATTTTAATATCTCTCAAACTGTTTAGAATTTTCCAAAACCCTTTTTGGATATTGGAGATCTCATGTGCCTTAGCCTCTCCACCAATTTTCGTGGCTAGAGCACATTCGATGCTACCCCAAATCAACATACTTCTCATTTTCCGCTAGGTCAACTGGGATTGTTGTCGTTTTCAAGGCGAAATGCTTGATGCAATACCTGTCTAGAATGGACAAGATCCTAGCCTTCTAGACTACGAAGTTGGAAGCTCCGTCCAGTCTATCCTGATCTCTCAACCTATTCACTGCCATCTTGCTGCTCTTCTTCTGACTTCTCTGAGACTCTTTACTTCCCTCCTGGAAGTCCTCGGTTAGACTCCCTTTGAGTCTCAATTTCATTTTTGGAAATCCCTCCTCCTTGGTCTTACCCTGTTAGGTACTGTTCTGACCATAGTACCCCACCAGTTTCGCTTTGCAAATTATCTGCGGCCCCCTATACCTCAGCAACTTGGAGAACTAAGCCTCTAGGCTCTGTGCAATGACGACACTGGCAAAATCTGCACCTCCTGGCCACAACGTCAATCCTTCTTGGCTGAGAAAGATGACTGGGCACTGCGTAGGTCAGGTTTGCTCCTCTCTGCCACTGCGCTGATCCTCCTCCTGGCTCGAACTGATAACGCAGGCACTCTTCGTCACCCCTTCCTTGCTACTTTCTGCTAGGAACTCTTCTGTCAATCAGGACAACTGTTTTCTGTTGCTACTGCTTTGCTCGGCTGATGCCTTCAGTTATCTTGTGATCTGTAACCACGCTCTGATACCATGTTGGAATTTCTAAGTTTAATCCGTTAGAAATTCTTCCTATATTATCTGATTTGTTTCTTCCTACTTGCTTAATTACTTAACAAGTTATTTGCCATGTAAATACTAAAAATAAATACAAGTACAGTGTCAACACATATAGATATCAAATGAAAGTAAACAAGCACACAAGTGACACCGTTGTTTTTGGATTAATGTCCCCCAAAAAACCCATTGTGGGAAAACTGGTGCAACTATTCAGAGGGTTTTATTATTATGTAGTTTTAGAATACAACTTGGGTGCCAGAATGGCTCACCCAACAGAGAATGCCCTTCGCAGTAGTACCTCTCAGTTGGAGACGGATATTCCGGCTAAAACACCAGATGAACGATCCCACAACAACAATGTAGCTTCTGTCGCTCTGTGTCACTTTGATAGGGACTGCGTCGCCCTATCCGGTGCTCCAACTCTCAGTTTGTCCCACGAAATGCTCCCAGCGCTACCTCTAGGCCGTGCGTTAGCCTCTCTGGGCTCTGCGTCAGCTTCTAGAGCCTCTGCATCAGCCCCTGGACCCTTTGCGTCTCACACGCTGGCCCTCTCTAGCTTTGTGTAGTGCCTGGCTGCCTCTGCGTGGCCTCTAGCTGGCTCTGCGTCCCTCTCCCGGCTTTGCGCTGATCCTCCTGGTACTAACTCTGCCTCTTTGCTATGTATTCATTGCCCCTCAGCTGCAACTCTGATCACTCACTCAATTTCCTCAGCAAACCCTGCCCCAGAAAATCGAGTTCTTGATCTCTCTCGGTGTATTCTCCAACTGACCCTCAAGCCTCCTCTTATACTTTTCTCGTTGGTCCATCAACGGCCGAGATTAAATCTCTAATCAACGACTAAGATTAGATTTGGCTTGATCCATGACTTTTGGACCATTCTAACCCAGTTTTATATTAATACCCATTAATATTTTATTTTTCCTAAGTTTAGACTTAGGAACTCCATTAAAAATATTAATTATTTTAATATCTCCCAAACCAGTTAGATTCTGCCCAAACCATTTCTGGGTCTTGGAGATCTCATGTGCTTTAGCCTCTCCACCAATTTTCGTGGCTAGAGCACATCCGATGCTACCCCAAATCAACATCATTCTGTCTGTTGATTGGATTGAGGCTCAAGTGAGTCTAGCTCGAGGGTTTTAGGTGATGCTCTCTAACCAATTTCAGTGGAAATCGAGTGGCACCCTAGTTGGCCATTGAGGAAGATCACTTCAGATCTTCTATTAGTGTTTATTGCAGGTATTGCAGCGAAATTACTGAAGAAGAAACTCTCGATTTCAAGGGAGAATTTCTAAAGCAAGGGTTTATTGTAGGAGGCCGGATTTTTGAAGGAAAAATGGGTCAAACCATTAGATCAGAAGGAGGCCGAGATCTAATTCCGAGGAGGCCGATTTGCTAAGTTTGTGGCAGAGATCATCAAGACCAGGAAATGGCTAAATTGCTGTCATACTTTTCTGAGATGGCTGTGTTCATTACTTCTGTTGGAGGCCAAATTTGTTTATTCCAGGGCCGAGTTTCCAGCTGAGTATAGTCTCCCAGGAGGCCGAAATTGTGTTTTAAGGAGGCCAAATTTGTTTATTCCAGGGCCAAGTTTCCAGCTGAGTATGATCTCCCAGGAGGCCGAAATTGTCAGTCCTAAGGAGGCCAAATTGGAAGTCTGATGACAAATCTGCATTATCAGAAGGCCAAGAATTTATCTTCCATTGGAGGCCAAATTTTCTTATTACTGTCCACCATTAGGTGCCAAATCTGATCAATTGACTGGAGGACGAGTCCAACTTGTTGAGCCGAATTATCTTTATACCAGAACCAATTGTTTGTGGGCCGAATTTATTGCCAGAATCCGAGTTGCTTGGTTGGAGGGCAAGTTCATTGTCAAAGGGTCGAATCTCATTGCTGTAGTTGAGTTCTATTGAGGTCGCATTGTCTCTAAGAGGCCAAGTCTTCACCAGGCCAAATTCCTGATCTATTGCTGAGGCCAAATCATCCTGATCAGAGCCAAATCATCTTGCAGAGGGCCGAATCCATTTGGAGCTGAGATCGCTGTTGTTTAGGCTGAGATTTGACCTGCATTGGGACAGAATTGTATCTTCAGAAGTTTCTTAAGGAGGTTCCAGGCTTTCATTGTTATCATTTTCAGCAGAGACCAAGTCTATTATTTTCAGGAGGCCGAATCAGTGCTCAGGCCAGAGATAGCTATTGCTGTGTAATCTTCATATCCCAGAGAGGAGTCCCAGGTTCATAATATGCTATTTGCATATGTACTCTCATGATCAGATTAAATAAAGTTTGATTGTGTCCCTGATATATTTCTGTTTCAGTGTTCATGAGCTTGTTTGCAAACTGTTCGAAGAAATGTATGTGCACAAAGTGTTTGAAACTTTGATTAAATGTGTCATTTTTTTTTTTAATTATTTGCTGGGTTACATTAGCACATTTTAGCAGAGGTACATTACAAAAGTGTATGGAAAAAGTCAAATAATAATTAAGAATGTTAGGGTGTCAATTGTATGCCACTAGTGGAACTAGAATTTATATAAAATAGCTAACCGCTTAAGTTTTTGCTTTGTTCCCCCAAAGAATTTTCCATGCACATGATTTAGCATCTATCCATATGTTGGATGAATCTTCTCTGTAACTAATTAGAATTGTCCATAATCAGGGCTAAATAAATAACCATGAAGCCTCTTATTTTGAGGTTCAGTCTATTGCTAGTAATATTCTGGTGCATTACTTCCTTCAAAGTTTAGGGAATCATGGCTAATTGATCTGGTCGAATCCTGCTCTTTAATAGCTATAGTTGTTTAAATGTTTTGAATTGCATAGAAAAATTCTGCTGGTGCAGCAGGCAGGAAGGAGGGTTGAAGAGCAGTTTCCAATCTGAATTCCCTCGATATATTGTACACAGCCAAGGAATTGAGCTCCTTGGTACCTTCTAGAAAATGATCTTTGCCAATTTTTCCTTTGCAAAAAAAGGTGAATTAGATTACAGAAGTGTATCAAGCTCAGAAGATCAACACTTCAATGTGTAGTCACTTTACAATTCATTCAAATATTTTGCAGATTGCTATTTTTGGAAAAATGGAATTGAGAATTAGTTTATCAAACAAGGAACATAGTATTCTGTTCACAGGACCAATGTGGTCCTATCCACAGTTGAAAATAAATTGCATAATCTGCATGTATGTGACATGGCCAGTTTGCATTAACTGTAGCCAAGTTTTGGGGTGCTTGTTTATCTGCACAGAATGTAATGCAAGCAACATTTTCATGAGATTTTTCACATTCTAGCTTATCAACTGATGATAGTATGATATCCATGGTTGGATCTCTAATCAGATTTGAATCACCAGCAGACATATTTCAAGTTCTAGAATTTGAGTTTTGTTTCATTGGATAAAGTTCCTGGGATTGGCTTTGAAATCTATTATGGATTTGAACCAGCAGAAACGTCAAGCAACAGGCACCACAAAAGCAGCATCATCTGTGGAAGAAGAAATCAACACATGCATCTGGTCAGAAGGCTCATTTACTTGTTGACAGTGTAAGATTAATTTGCTCCTTCTAAGCCATTAGAGGAGTCTTGTTTTTGTCGGGTCAAAGATAGCTTACTCTAAATTTTAATATTGATTTATTGTGGAGAAATTACCTTCATCCATGTCTGTTGAAAATGATATCTTTCGGTTCTTCAAGGATAGTTTGAAATATATTTTAG
Source organism: Pinus tabuliformis (assembly GCA_031772625.1). Classification (NCBI taxonomy): domain Eukaryota; kingdom Viridiplantae; phylum Streptophyta; class Pinopsida; order Pinales; family Pinaceae; genus Pinus; species Pinus tabuliformis. The sequence goes on along the minus strand of CM062804.1, from coordinate 1,495,405,482 downwards.
GACCCAGAGAGTTTTCATAACTTTAGGCATATGACCTTGTGATTTTATTATCTTAATAAAGGCCACATGGACTAAACATTATAAGAATAAATTGACTCTGGTTTGCCAGCCTTTGTTAGAAGTAAGCTATATAGAGATGGGCCAATAAGGTGGTATTATAAATCCAAAAGCAAATACAGAAAAGTTAGGTTCTAATTACAATTTTATTTCTAACAGAAACTGGGATAATTTGTAATTTTGTATTATAAAATATGCAGCCTAAGCTAACAACAGAGTTACAAAAACTGTTGGCCTTAGATTTCCAAAATGTTCAACTCCTTATTTGCTGAAAACATAAAATACATATGTTAACAAAACCTACATTCTGATATTCTTACATGTATATGTTCTAAAAAGATCCCTAAGATCCTGATTGCTTTATGTTAAAATTGGAAACTAGGGCCAAACTCCATGTGGGTCATCTTATTCATGGCTGATAATATTTTGATTAGATTCCTCTCGTCGAGAGGTGTAGGATTGATCTAAAGATCATCCGATTCCGATAAGTATTTATGGAGATATGAATTTATTTTGATTATGGAATAATTATCAAGCTGACCAGCAACTCATGTAGGCTCAGAAGCCCAATAGTTGCATCTATTCAATCATCAACATTTGTATATAAATATAGGTCTTTTCCTCATTTGGACACACTCATCTCATCACATCTCTCTCTCTCCTACACAGAAAAGAGGCTCTTCTCCTACTGCGCAGAAAGAGACTCTTCTCTCACGTGTGTGGAAGGAAGGACGCAGATTTAGCGCTGCAACTGTAGATCATAAGTTTGACCAGCGTTGACCATCTCTCTCTCTCTCAGAATTGCGCTGTAGGTGGAACTGACTCTCCTCAGAAGGCCACATTTTTTGGTGAAGGAATCAAGCCAATCTGACTGTCGGTTTGCAAGATATTGTCTGCCCTAGCTGAGGGCTGATCTAGGGTTTGCTGTTGCTGATGTAAATCAGATCTATGTACTATTTCTCTCTGCTGAATTATTGAAAATAAAAGAAGATTTGATCAAAGGGTTTCCCCATATTGGGGTTTGTCTTTGGCTAGCCATCACATCTTGTGTCTCTTGTCTTGGCTTGTTTTCTGTCGATCGTTTAATGTTCTATCTGCACTTTACTTAATGTACATGTGATTGCTAATCTGTGGATAATAATAGGAAAAAGAAGTAAACTGCTCTAAGCATAGAACATACCATAACTTAACATGGTATCAGAGCTGAGGTGAAGACAAAGCCCGACCCGAGCAAGAGCAAGAGCAATCACTGAAGAGAAGATTGGCAAGGCTATCCTAAAAGAACCATGGGGTTCTCAACACTCTTCCCTGCCGAAGAAAAGCTCCGTGAGAAGGTTGACTATCATGGATGGAAGATGTCTCTCGATCTAACCTTAGAAGATCAAGGAGTGTTGGACCATGTGAGAGGCAATATTGTTGAGCCTCCATCAAATGCACCCATTGCTGCCAGGAACAAATGGAAAACCAACAAAGTCAAAACAAAGAAGATCATCCGAGACTCTATCGACAAGCGCTTGGTGGCCTACATCTTCGACCTAAACACCTCCAAGGAAATCTACGATAGATTGGTGAGTTTATTTAAAGTTAATGATGCAAATCAAGTTTTGTTTCTTAGAAATAAGCTGAAGGAAATTAAGAAGGGCAAAGATGAGAGTATGCAAGCATACTTCTTAAGAATCACTGAGTTCAGGAACGATCTCCTATCTATTGGGGAGATTATTACAGATAGGGAAATGGCACCAATGACTTTTGGAGGATTACCATCCGAATGGTACGTGTTCAGGACTACTCTTCTCAACAATAATGTAATTCCTGGTTTTGAGGAATTAATGGCAAGATGCATTCAAGAAGAAACAAGGATAGAAGAGCAAGAAATGCCCATGCCTAAAGGTCCTCCTGCTGCCTTTTCTTCTCATGCTAAGAAAAGAAATAATTCCGGGACTAAATCAAAAAGAAAGGCTGGACCTAAGGGTGGAAGAAAAGGACGATGTTACATTTGCGATAAAGCAGGTCACTATGCAAGGGAGTGCCCTGATAGAAGGGACTCACACCGGGACGATGATCAAAATCCCTCTCATGGCAATCAAAGGAATGGCAAATCTAATAGCAGAGGTAAAAGGAGTGTTGGAAATCAAGGAAGAGGACAATCATTCAAGAAGGCTAGAAATTCCAGGTATGAATCTAACACTGTTGACAATAAGCAGGATGAATATTATCTACTAGCTGCTCTATCTACCTCTGCTCCTTCGGACTCGCTGGGAATTTGGCTTATTGATAGTGGTGCCTCAAGGCACTTCACTAGTTACAAAGAAGTTCTCCATAATCTAATAGAGAAAGAAACTAACCTGGAAATTGTCCTTGGAGATAATATGAAATATCCCGTGAAAGGTGTAGGCAATGTCTCTCTTAAATTGAATCAAGGTAATACGATCCACTTACAGGATGTATTATATGTACTTGACCTCAAAAAGAACCTGGTGTCCATCTCGGCATAGGAAGACAAAGGCTACAAGGTGACCTTCAGCGATGGCAAGGTACATGTATGGAAAAACAATGTTAAAAATGCCTTCACTCTTGGGTTTCGAGTTGATTAATTATATCAGGTCGGTGGAAGTCCGCTAGGTGTCATGTCTTGTGACATATCTCTTCAGTCCAAACTTTGGTATCGAAGGTTTGCCCACCTTCATTATAAAGCTTTACCCGATGTAAGACAAATGGTGACAGGGATGCCCGAATTCCGAGTAGAGAAGGAAGGTGTATGTTCGGGATGTGCCGAAGGAAAGCTCAAAAGGAGACCATTCCCCTCAAGCCAAAGCAAGACCTCCGATATATTACAATTGGTTCACTCAGACATATCTGGTATGATGCCTGTGAACTCCTTGGGAGGATATTCATATTATCTTACTTTTACAGATGACTATTCTCGAAAGACTTGGATATACTTCTTGAAAAAGAAGGATGAAGTGTTCTCTTGGTTTCGACACTTCAAAGCCTTGATTGAGAATCAAACCGAAAAGAAGATCAAGATCTTAAGGACTAATAATGGGACTGAATATGAATCTAACGAGTTTCATGACTTTTGTAAAGAGGCTGGCATTAAGAGGGAGACTACTACACCATATACTCCTGAACAGAATGGTGTGGCGGAAAGGAAGAACTGTACAATTATGGAAGCTGTCCGTGCCATGCTCCATGATCAAAGACTTCCGAATTTTCTATGGGCTGAAGCTGCAAACACTGCCGTATATGAACAAAACCGATGCCCTCATCAAGCATTGGGTTCCAAGACTCTTGAAGAAATGTTTACCAGTAAGAAACCTGACGTATCTCATTTTACAATTTTTGGAAGCCCTGTATATTTTCATGTACCGAAAGAGAAAATGAATAAATTGGGTGCATCTGGAAAGAAAGGAATCTTCGTGGGCTATGGTGAAAATACTAAGGGATATAGAATCTATGTAGCCGGTCAAAGGGAAGCCAGGGTGGGGCGGAGGGGCTAACGCAGTCCAGAGAGAGGCTGACACTAGGGTTTCTGGGGCAGATTGGTGCTGAGTAGCTGCCAGAAGGATTATCCGGGGTTTCAACCAGTAGATTTGTCATAAACTGAGAGGTATTACTGCCAAGGAAATTCTCTGTTGGGTAGGCCAGTTTCGGCACCCAGATTGTACTCTGATATCGCTTAATAAGAAAACCCTCAGATAACTGCACTGATTTTCCCACATTGGGTTTTTCCGGGGATATTTGTCCAAAAATAATGGTGTCATATGGTGTGTTTGTTTCTGTTTCTTTTAGTTGCTGATCTATAATATGTTGAGCATGCACTAGTGTTTATTTTCAGTATTTACATTGTAAATAACTTGTTAAGGAAAATAACAAGTAGGTAGGAATAAATCAGATAAAGTGCATGAAGGGTTTCTAACTAAGTAAACTTAGAAACATCAACAAAATAATGGGCATTGCAGGGCTGGATAAATGAATAACCTCTCCTGTGGTCCCCTGTGGAAGAAAACAACAAGTGGGAGAATGTTGGGTTGGACCCTATATAAGGTGGGTGGACCTACCTATGGTTTTGTGCATGGTTTTTGCACATAGTTTTGGGCGCGATGGTTTTCGGTCCATGGTATTGGATGCTTCGGCATGTATATATATGTATTGTAACATTGAAAGGAATATAATGAAAAATCAAGCTGGTAGTCTCGGTTTTAGGATCTAGGGGAAATTCTCTGTGTATATGTGTTTTATGTGTTATGCTCTCACACTATTTATTTTCTGTTTTTAGAATTCGTATGCAGGTAATTTCTATACAGGGTTAAAACCTACAAATTCAAAGAGGTTGTTAGTATTTGAAACATCATTTCTCGAAAGGCCGAGTTCTACTTTGAGGGCAACATCCTTCTCTCACTAGGTTGTGGGCTAAAGGAGGCTTAGCCTCTCTCCTTAGCGCTGAATACAACTTGCTTTGTGGCTTATTTGATTGCTGCAAATTTGTTTATTGTATTTTCGGATTTTGTCAAAGACTCTCCTGTAGTGGTTACCTGAAGAGATCTAGCCCTTGGAAGTGGCATGTTGTAAAAGACTCCTTTGGTTTCCTTGGGAAGTCTTCTCAAAAGGCTTTGCTTTTCTCTCTTTGTAAGCAATCTCTAATAAAAAGATTATTTTTTCTTGTGAGGGAGCTTGGGATCTTTCCCATGGTATCCTTCTCCCCATTTAGAGGGAGGATCATTGCTTGTGGGTGGATTAATCTCTTAGTTTAGTTACTCCATTTTTCTTTGTTAATCTCATTGCTAAGCTCATCCATGCATGATTAGTTTCTTAACATAACAGTCACATCCATTCCCATTTTAGCACACATCTGAGATTGGTTTATGTTTGCCATTTCTATTTCTTGAATACTTGTATTGGGCAATATACTACAACACATGCAATTTTTCTTTTGATGCAAGCAAGTATTTTATATTTACTGGGCAAGCTTAAATTAGTTTAATTTATCTATCTACTTTGGTTTCACAAGTCTCTTGAGCACATTGCTTTATCATTGTTAATTTATATTGTGGCATTATCATTATTGTTGTGTCTTTCTTGTGTCACTCCATTGAAGAAATTTGGCATTGATTTCATTTACTTGCAAAGCAACATATTTGGAACTTGTGGAGCTACATTGAGCTAATTGTTTCACTTTCCTTTCCCTTGAAAGATATTGGTGTTGCTTATTTGAGCATTGTCTTTTATATTGAGCACTGATATCAATACTTTCTTGGAAGCAATAGCACTCACTCATGCATTTCATCTAGGCATTTTAGTATAAGAAGGCTTCCAAGCCAGGTCCCAAATCTCACTAAAATTAACCTCTAAGCATAAGTTTAGTTGATAGAAAGTATAGGGAAAAAAACTTTCTTGGAAAGTTCTTCCATCTGGTATGAAGTAAGGTAAACGCGTGTGACCCTGCAGTTATGAAGGTGGCTTGTCCCCTTTTAGGAACGAAGGCACACGCTGGCTCGTAAGACTCAAGGGATGGGTATCGTTAATGACACCTTCGTGCCCTCGCCCCCTCTTTCTTATAGTCACCCCAATTTTTACCCTTTGGTAAGAACTCAAGAGGAGGACTTCTCATTTAGATTAGACATTTTAGATTAAAAATAACCAAGACTAATTGCATTCAAATCTAGTATAGGTGAATCTCATGCTAATACATCTTATGATTTTACTTGCAATTGTCCATTTTACTTGTCATTATTGAATATTTTATGTTGGCAAGCATTGTTTCATTTTCCTTTTGCAAGTAGAACATTAATTGATTTTCCTTTTGCAAGATATCTCTATATGCTTTGATTTAGGCATTGATTATATTTTAAAATAATTTTATATCTTGTATCGATTATCGTGCCAACATCTTTGTCTCAATTTCAGGATTGCTTTGCTTTCATTTTTTGAAGCATTCTACTTTTGTTTTGAGCAAATATATCTTTCATTCTTGTTGAGCAATTTATCTTAAGGCACTGGTTTTATGGTTTTAATATGTTAATGATTTTTATTGCTCACATCATATTTTGCTCATAATTCTTAAAAGTAATGCACTTTCACTTTAACATCTCTCCTCGAATCTCACATTTCTTTTATCTTAGTTTCCATATTAGAGACCATCCCCCATAGCTAACCTAGGAGATATCTTAAACGAAGGGAGAGGGGATTTAGTGTGACAACCCTTTCTCTTAGTTCCCTGCCACCAACCACACCTTGGGGGGTTGAAGGCTTTTGTCTCTGGCTTGTAGGTAGGTCTAGGCAACAGGGTCAACAGGGCCAATTAACTCTATCATATGCCTTTGATAGATCTATATTAATAACAACCCCTTTGGCCTTCAGGGTTTTCATTTGACGAGGACAATCTTGTGCTACTCATATGGCTTCATGAATTTGCCTGCCCTCCAAAAAACCAAATTGTTCTTGAGAAATGGACTTAGAAAGAACATATTTTTTCCTTCGAGAAATAACCTTTGAAATTACCTTGTAGATGCAAGTACATAATGACATAGGCCAGAAATCCTCAAAAGAAGAAAGGTTGTCGACTTTTGGGATTAAAGCGATAAAGGTAGAGTTGAAGACAAGTAATATTCTACCTTCACGCCTAGATTCATTTATAACCTTTAGTAGATCAAACCCCATAGTGTCAAAATAAGCAATAAAAAATTCCATAGCCTAGCCATCTAGACCCAGGCTCTTATCCTTTTGAAAACTTGAGAGAACGGTTTTAAGTTCCTCAACAGACACTTCCTCCATAAAATCCCTATTTTCGTTTGCCTCCACAAACCTAGGGAAGAACTGAGCCACCAAAACCGCTTCAGTGACAGTAGAACCCGCAGTTCCATAAATGTAGATTTGAAATTTCCCATACCCAATGAAGCAAGGCCCTCAAAAGATGTGACCTTTTGATCCTTAGGCCCCTCCATACTCTAGATAGTGTTTGATTATTTGATAGTTTCCTCCCCTTTGCATATGCATGAAAGAACATGGTATTTTCGTCACCACAGTCTAGGCAGATAGCTCTACTCTTAAGATACCAAGTAGCCTCCCCTAGAGTCAAGAATCTCCCTCCTCGATTTTAGGCAAAATAACTGATTCTTGGATTCATGAGGAAAATGTTGATTTGGAGTAGCATCGGATGTGCTCTAGCCACGAAAATTGGTGGAGGGGCTGAAGCACATGAAATCTCCAATACCAGAAATGGTTTGGATAGATTCTAAACAGTTTGGGAGATATTAAAAGAATTAATATTTTTAATGGAGGTCCTAAGTATAAACTTAGGGAAAATAAAATATTAATGTGAATTAATATAAAACTGTGGTAGAAGGTTCCAAAAGTCATGGATCAAGTGAGATTTAATCATAGCCATTGATTAGGGACTTAATCTCGACCGTTGAATTGTCAATGAGAAAAGTATAAGAGGAGGTTTGAGGGTCACTTGGAGAACACATCGAGTTGATCAAGATTTCTATTTTCTGGGGCAGGGTTTGTTGAGGAAGTCGAAAGAGTGATCAGAGTTGCAGTTGAGGGGCAGTGAATACAAAAGCAGAGAGGCAGAGATAGTACTAGGAGGATCAACGTAGAGGTCGGGAGAGAGGGACACAGAGCCAGCGAGAGGTTCACGCAGAGGCAGCCAGGGCTCACACAGAGGCAGCCAGGGCTCACACAGAGGCAGCCAGGAGCTGTGCAGTGCCTCAGAGAGCCAACATGGGTGACGCAAAGGCTCTAAGGGTTGACGCAGTGCCTCCAGAGGCTGATGCAGGGCAAGCTAGGGTGACGCTAGGCAGACGATGGGCCAGAGAGGGTTGACACAGTGCCTCCAGAGGCTAACACAGGGCAAGCTAGGGTGACGCTGGGCCAGAAAGGGCTGACACAGTCCCTAGAGACTGTTGTTGGGGTTTTCGTGGGGGCGGATTGGAGCTAGGAGTTGTCAGAGTGTTTATCTGGGGTTTTCAGCCGGAACATCTGTCTTCGACTGAGAGTTACTACTGCCAAGATTATTCTCTGTTGGGTGAGCAAATTTTGGCACCCAGATTGTATTTTGAAACTGCTTAATAATTAAAACCCTCAGATAGCTCCACTAGTTTTCCTGCATTGGGTTTTTCCGGGGACATTTCTCCAAAAACAACGGTGTCACTTGTGTGCTTGTTGTGTTTCCTTTAGTTGATGATCTGTAATGTGTTGAGCATGTACTTGTATTTATTTTCAGTATTTACATGGTAAATAACTTGTTAATTAATCAGAACAAGTAGGCAGAAATAAATCAGAAAAGTACATGAAGGATTTCTAACAGTTAGACTTAGAAATTCCAACAGAAAAAATCCCTCATCATTGGAGTCAAAAAAAGCCTTAATCTGTTGTTCAATATCCACTAGATCCCCCTCCTTTTTTCTATTAATCGCAACCCACTCCTTCAACATGCCTTTTATATGCTTCGGATTTGACATAAATTGAGTGCCCGCGGACTGACTCGTAACCTCCACGAAGGGGTGCCAATTGGATCAGAACATCTTAGAAAAACTTGTCTCAGTAATCCATCATGAATTCGTCTTGAAAGGACTAGGAGGTTTTTGAGAATGGCCTGTAATCTTGAACAAAATAGGGGCATGATCAGAGACACCCCAAGAGCCCACCCATTGATGCAGGAGAGGGAAACTATGGATCAATGCCTCAGTCAAAAGAAACCGATCCAACCTTTTTGCGATTAAATCATCACCCATACTTATATTCCTCTAAGTGGGCGTGATATGACCCAAAATAATATCAGAAAGGTTCATAAAATCAATGTGATGAGTGAAAAAATCTGTAAGAGAATCAATTTTGGCATGCATGCCCCAAGATTTGGCCATACCCAAGGAGAAATTCATATCACCACCGACAATTAGATTTTCCACATTTAGTATAAGAGTTGAAAAGATCATTCCAGAAGGCCACCCGGTCCTCATTTGGACCATATATATTTAATATTAATAAAGGAGAAAGAGCAGTCCAGTTCGATAGAGACTCTAGGCATGCCAAAGTCAGAGTAAATGCTCCATATACGGTCAACTTGGATCTTCCTAGAATCCCACCCTAATGCTAGTCCCCGCAATCGACCATGGATGTCTGAAGCACATAAATGCCAAGTAGGTAGGATGGATTCTAAAAATTTAGTGATTGTCTCCCCCTTTCCAAGAGTTTCTTGTAGGAAGATGACATCAAGATGCTCAACCTGATACAACCTCCTCAGTGCAAGTATTTTAGGTTTACTCACCAAACCCCTACAGTTAAAGAAAGGGCTAACAGTGCTCTAAGTGCCCCGTCAATTGATGTTTGCCTACCTGAAGCTATTTCCTCACAAGCCTTTGCTTTGGCCTGTGAGTTATGAGACTTCCGTCGCCTACCCTTTGATGGGAAACAGAACCCAGAATGTAATGTCCCCAAGCAGAACTAAAGAAGATCTAGAGAATAATTCCAATGACTTCAAGCAGATGTTTCGAAAAAAATATTAACTTATTCTCTTTGACACGTTTTTAACAACACTTCCTTTGCAAACTCAGAAAATTTACTTCAATAAACAACAGAGAGATTTTTGTCAAACAATGTGTGTGCAATTTGGAAAGGAACAATTTGAGGCAAAAATTGAATTCTTTATTGGAGCAAAATGGCAATTATATAATGTCACTGTTGAGGAAACACCTGGAACCTGCATCAACAAACAAATCTGATTGGGCTGCTACAAATAAACACCACTCAGCGCTCTTTGATAGACTACTACATGCACATTACAATCTGCTACAGGCACATGAAATCTGGAACATATACACCAACTTAACCTCTCATAAACTCACTGCTATAGGCATGTAGAAATCAGATCTTAAACATAACATCAGTGGCTGCAGCTCGATTCCTCTGATGCCAATATTGCAACACGTCTTCTCCCAGAAATGGCTAGATGAATTGGTTCCTTTCCTCCTTTCAACAAAGATGGAGTGATGGCGGATGATTCGATCCACTTAAGCTCTTGAGACTATCGCTGATGCATCCAGAATGATGCGACCCTCTCCCTATTATAACTCAGCTCTTGAAACCCTTGAACACAGTTAAATTCAGCTCTCCTAGATCTGCAATGTCTCGGCCTTATAAATCACAGTTAGGGCACAATAATTCCTGCTTCATATTCCACTGTCAATACTCAATTGGAATGCATAAAAAAATCGGTTCCTATAATTAAATGACATGACCTTAGTGAATGAACTAAGATCAACTGATCTTGGAAGGCAAATGTGGCTGGAATTAATAACAAAAACTCGATCTCTGGTGTAGAACAATTTTGGCCACAACTGGAATCAAATTCTGCCTTCCCTTGTATCTGTGAGCTTGACTCAGACCCTTGGTTTTGTTGGAGAAGACACGACCTCAATTTGTCTCAATAATTTTGGCATAGAAGAAGAGGTTCTCGGCCTTACAATTGTGCTCCTTCTTGGGCAAAGAAATAGGTACTCGGCCTCTGAATATTTTTTGTAGATCGAAACTTCTTTTGATGATGATGCTTTCGATCTTGGGGATCACACTTCAAATCTGGAACCACTGCTTCAAAATTCAGCTCTTAAACCTTTGGCACTTCATCTCTTGGTAAGACTCAACTCGGTCTTGGTATGTGAAAGTCAAACCTGCAAAATGCAAATTTTTGTGCCTCAAGCTCCTGCAAAAACTTGTGATCAGATCTCCCATAAAAAGACTAACAATAATGAATTCCATTTGGGTGGCAAGAGACAACCACCGAAGATGGAAGAAATCTAACTAGGGTGGCAAGAGATCCATTGAAGCTAGTGTGAGGCCCTCACCAGAAACCCTTAGAAGCGAACTCGCTTGAGCTCCTGTTATATAAAAATTAGTTAATTAGTAGTTATTAGGCAAAGGGCATGGTCAAAGATCATGCCCATTCACTAAGAGGCACCTAAGGCAGTGTAAAGCCAGGGGCCTTCCACAGATTGTAATCATCTTCTCTTTGTTTAATAATAATAAAATATGAATTTGCTGAATAGCTGAGTTTATTGTGCCATCCGATATCAGAGCAGGTAGATTGCTGCCTTCTTGCTTTCGTCCCATGCCACACTGCCTCAGTCGCTGTTTGCGGCGTCCAGTTCAATCGCATCAGCCACGCACGCATCGTATTTAGTCGATTCACCACTTCACCGCCGCGTACCAGCCGTTGTCACCATTCCACTGCTCCTTGTCTCTGTCAACACCTTCCTTTCCGTTGTCCCCGCGTCCACGACCATGCACTCTACATTTCGTTCCTACCCTCCGTCGTCCATACTAGTCCCAACCAGCCGTCGCTATCTATGCCGTCATCATTCCTGCCGTCTTTGCACCGCCCGACAGTCGTTTTCCCATCGAATTTGCCATCGATCTCTTGTTCCAACAGACTGTCACGTCCTTCGATCTTGCCGGTTTTTCATTAAATAGTGACCCAATTTAATTTATGTTATGTATAGTATATAGTTCTTACATAACGTTAAATTTATATATACTTATAGTTATAAAGTTATATAATGTAAATTAATATATTCTATAAAAATAAAAATAAATTATTATTATTATTTAAAAAAAATAGTTCAAATTAAGGAAGAAAGCTTAAACTGGTGGACAAATATACACCCCCACAAACCCGTTCAATGTCGTCAATGACAATGACTGATTTCAACAAAAAATTGATTGATCTTGAGAATAGGATTACTAGCCATTTTGATGATTTTAACCAAAAATTAGTCGATCTCGAGAGTAAGGTTACCAGACATTCCGACGATATCAAGAAGCTTCAGGATACAACAAATCGGATTAAAAACAACTCGGGTAGAACCATACCGAATCCAAAATGAATCATAATCAGACAATGACAATACTAACCGCTATTTGTGATAGGATGAAGATTACACCTGAACAAATATTCCAAGATGTTGAAGGTAATCAACAACACAATTCATCGGATTTAGCAAATTCAGTAGTCTCTCATGAAAAAACCGAGTCTCCAAAAAAATCATCCATGCACCATCAAGAAAATAGTAACGTGAATTTTCAAAATAAGCAGCTTTGGAATTCATTCACCAATCAATACCCTCTTTTCACTCCACTGTTAGCAACATATCAACGCAGAGCAAAAATCGAGCTACCCAAGTTCGACTGTAACGAAAAATGTAGCGTTGCGTGACTCAATAAAGTAGAAGAATATTTCGAGATTTACGATATTGACAATGATGACGAAAAGATTAGGCATGCTTCCGTGAAAATGGAAGGCGAAGCATATAATTGGTATATTGTAGTGGAAGAAGACGACACTCGCTATCGGTTGGAGAAAATTTAAGGATGCGTTCTTTAAAAGGTTCCAAGGTGTCAAGGAAGAAGAGTTCTTTTCAATACTCATCAGATTGTGACAAAAAGGAGATGTGGATGACTACACTCGAGAATGGGAGAGAATCTCGACTAATCCAATCATACATCTCCGGGCTCAAAACCCATCTACGAGTAGAACTTGAGCTTCATGACATTACGTCGATAGAAGTAGCAAGACAAAAAGCAAAAGCCACTGAAAAGAAATTTGAAAAGATACTGTGGTCAAAACCGGAAAAAGTATATTCGAGACGAAGATTTCCCCAGTCTGCGAATACGGATAATACAAAATATGTTCCACCACATCTTCGTGAAGGAGAAAAATCTAACATGGAAATGCAAAGGATGAAAGAGGGCAAGTGCAAACGCTGTGGCGAAAAGTGGGACCCTAAACATAGGTGTGCTAAAGGAAAAGAGACAAAGAACCTATATAACTGTGAAGCAACTAATGATTCAAATAGTGATGAATCAGACATAGAAGGAATAGAAGATGCCCTAGAATTCTCTCCAGAACTAGATGACGAAAGCATTCCGCAAGTGTCATTATCGGTTATGACAAGTATATCACAACCCTAAACTTTAAAATTAAAAGGACATATCAAGAAGAACAACGTAATGGTTCTCATCAACACTGGTAGCACCCACAATTTTTTAGACTCAACCATGGCAAAGAGACTCAACATTTTCACATTTCCCATGCCCAACATGAAGGTGATGGTAGTCGGCAGTGAGAAGATTGAAAAGGTAGGTAAACGCCATAAGGTCAAATTGCAGATTCAAGACTTTAATTTAGAATCTTCATTCTACACTGTACCATTAAGAGGAGTAGATGTGGTCTTAGGTATCCAATGGCTACAAACCCTAGGCACTTACTCTGCCAACCATCAAAAGCAATTTATAAGCTTTAAATGGGAAGGGAAAAGGCACAAGTTATACGGATTCCAAGCACCAGAAAATCAAATTGTGTCGTCATCCCAGATGATGAAAATGATTCGAAAAGGAGCACCAATGTTAAAATTGGCAACCAGGGCAAAACTTCATGTGGGTCATCTTATTCATGGTTGATAATATTTTTATTAGATTCCTCTCGTCGAGAGGTGTAAGATTGATATAAAGATCATCCGATTCCGATAAGTATTCATGGAGATATGAATTTATTTTGATTATGGAATTATTATCAAGCTGACCTACAACTCATGTAGGCTCAGAAGCCCAAAATTCGCATCTATTCACCCACCAACGTTGTGTATAAATATAAGAGGACTTTTCCTCATTTGGACTCACTCATCTCATCACATCTCTCTCTCTCTACTGCGCAGATATGAGTCTCTTCTCTACTGCGCTGAAATGGGTCTCTCTCTCTCACACATGTGAAGCCGGAAGTTGTTGAATCTGAAGCTGTAACTGCAGAAGTAAAGATTGACTTGCGTGGCCTAGAAGATCTCCTCTTTGGAACTACGATGTAGGTTCATCTGAATCTCCTCTGAAAGTGCAACTTTTGGTGGTGGAATGAAGTCAATCCGACGAACGGTTTGCAAGATATCGACTGCCCTAGTTTGAAGCCGGAAACTGCTAAAACTGAAGCTGCAACTGCAGAAGTAAAGATTGACTTGCGTGGCCTAGAAGATCTCCTCATCTGAACTACGTTATAGGTTCATCTGAACCTCCTCTGGAAGCCGCAACTTTTGGTGGTGGAATGAAGTCAATCCGACGAACGGTTTGCAAGATATCGACTGCCCTAGTTTGAAGCCGGAAACTGCTGAAACTGAAGCTGCAACTGCAGAAGTAAAGATTGACTTGCGTGGCCTAGAAGATATCCTCATCTGAACTGCGCTGTGGGTTCATCTGAACCTCCTCTGGAAGCCGAAACTTTTGGTGGTGGAATGAAGTCAATCCAACGGTCGGTTTGTGAGATATGGTCTGCCCTAGTTTGATAATGAAGCCGCTAATGCTGATGCTGCTGATCTAGGGTTTGCTACTGCTGATATGAATCAGATTTATTGTACTATCTCTCTGCTGAATTATTGAAGATAAAAGAAGATTTGATCAAAGGGTTTCCCCACACATTGTGGGGTTTGTCCCTGGTTAGCTGCCACATCTTGTGTCTCTTGTCTTGGCTTGTTTTCTGTCGATCGTTTAATGTTCTATCTGCACTTTACTTTATGTACATGTGATTGCTAATCGGTGGAATATAATAAGAAAAAGAAGTAAACTGTTATAAGCATAGAACATACCATAACTTAACAACCAACCTATGTAGTACAATGTCATCAATTAGAAATGTTATCTACAAAAGTGATTAGCGAAGAGTCACCAGAAGTACAAGAGCTAATTCAGAAGCACGAAAAAGTATTCCAAGACCTATCCATGAAAATGCCTCTTAACAGGGAAATCGAGCATGCAGTAGAAGTCAAAGCAGGATCAGACCCCGTCAACATCAAACCGTATTGATATCCGCATCACGAAAAGACTGAATTGAGAGATTAATCCAAGACCTTTTAAAATGTGGAATCATCTCAAAAAGTAAGAGTCTGTATGCTGCTCCAGCTGTATTGGTAAGGAAGAAGGATGGATTGTTCAGGCTATGGATTGACTATAGAGGATTAAACAAAACAACGATGAAAAACAAATTCCCAATTCCCTTTATCGATGAAATGTTGGACGAACTACATGGCGCAAAATACTTCTCAAAATAGGACTTAAGGTCAGGCTATTAACAAATTAGAATCTGGTTGGAAGACATACCAAAAACTGCATTCCGAACACACGAAGGTCACTACGAATTTAAAGTAATGCCCTTTGGGTTAACCAATGCACCAACAACATTCCAAGCCACTATGAACGAGTTATTCCGTCCATATCTTAGGAGGTTTGTATTAGTATTTTTTGATGATATTTTAATTTACAGTAAAACTTGGAAGGAGCACCTACAACATCTGGATAAAGTTCTTACATTACTGGAAGAGCATCAGTTTTACGCCAAGAAATCCAAATGCACCTTTGGGAAGGAAGAAGTAGAATATCTCGGACACATAATATCCCATGAAGGAGTAAAAGTGGACCCTAATAAAATCAAGGCTATAAAGGAATGGACCAAACCTGTTACTATATCTAAGCTAAGAGGG
Organism: Pinus tabuliformis; assembly: GCA_031772625.1. Lineage (NCBI taxonomy): Eukaryota > Viridiplantae > Streptophyta > Pinopsida > Pinales > Pinaceae > Pinus > Pinus tabuliformis. The sequence goes on along the minus strand of CM062804.1, from coordinate 1,495,389,910 downwards.
TTCTATGTTTAGATTTCTCAAATTGTGTGAAGAAGGTGGTCCTATCTTTCTTTCAACCAATCTTGTGCTTGGAGGTAAATTTTAGGGATGCACTTCTAACTTAGAATAAAGGTGCTGATTATGAGTGATTGCTTTAATGAGAAAAATGCTTCAATATGACAATATCACTTGAAATCAAAATGATCAATGTTACTTCTCAACACAAGATTACAAGATGACTATAACAATTGAAAGAAGCACTTAGAGAACACATTGGCAATAATCCCAATGAAACGACAATAACAATATCAATTATCCAAGATGCTTATTAGAGCTTCTCAATGTGTCAATTAGATCGTATTCAAGTCCTCTTATGTTATTTTAGGAATTAGGAACAAGAACGCTTTAGACCACAATGATGAGATCAATATCTTCTTACTACTTAAGTTATGAATCAATTAGACACAAGGAAATATTTGCAATTTTCTCTTAAGCACAATAGTAACTAAAACCAATAAGCACAAGGAGAGATGAGATTGCTAACAGTGATATGCAATGTATGATGAGACTAACAAATGCATCTAACTACTAATGGATGCTAGAAACAAAATGAAATAATGCAAGAATGCAAGGAGGCAATATGCAATAATGCAATCTTATTCTCAAGACCCAAAAGAGATATGAATGCACCAATGCCCTTATTATTTAGTGACCATTAAGAGGATGCACCAGACTTATGCAAATCAGATCAGCCACTTATTATTGTTAAGACAGTCCCAAAAAATCACTCAATAACAATAATGAACAAGCCTTTGCTTAATGTGAGTTAATCCTTTAGATTCTTAGGCTTATTAGAGAGTGTTTAAGGTCTTATTAATGTGATTGTTATGAGATTAAGCCACTGCTCTGATTAGTTTCAGATCTGACTATTAGTGTGACCATCAAGAAAAGAGGGAAGTCAAGAAAAATCAACCCCTTAAGACCTAGCGGCCTTCCTTTGATGGCAATCTTGGATGGTTGAGGGACCAAAATGATGATGTTTTGACCTTGAAAGTGCAATGTAGACTCTCTGACACCTACAACCACCAGTGTTAGTTTGAAAACTAATGGAGGAGGTCCCCAAAACCCCACGACTGGGCTAGAATGCCTTCTTAGGCCTGCGGCTAGGAAAAGTGAGCAAAAATATAAAGCGTAAGCCCCAAAAGTATGATTTTAGGCCTTAGAAAAAATGTAAAATTCCTTGAGACACCTGCAACCACAAAATTGTTAGCCCAAAACCACCTTTGGCAATGAAATAAGCCCTTGGGGTCTAGCTGCTAGGCGTAGTAGGCCTCTTGGAGCTTGCGGCTAGGCCTAAGAGCAAGTTTGAGCTCACTAGACCTCTTCAAAATGGATTATAGTCTTGCAAAACCACTAGTTAGCCAAGAAAACTCAAACCCTTATGGATAAATGACAAATATTTAGTGAAAATCCACATCAAACCCTTGCAAAAATGATGTTAGGCCTGCAAAACCAATTATTAGGTTTCAAAATCATATGCAATGTTGATACTAAGCCCTTCTAGGCTTGCAGCTAGCCCTTGGAGGCCAAAATAGGGTTGCGGCTAGAGCAAATGAGCCCTCAAACCCTTGGAGCTAGGCCTCAAAGGCCCTCAAACCCTTCAGGACGCCTTCAATGAGTCACTAAGTCAAGCATTAGCCACGCAAAAATCGTTTTATCCACCAAAAATCAACTGCCAATACTTTAAATGATGAATGCTTGTGAAAAACCGTAGAAACTGCAGTGAAATAACCCTCTAGGGCTAGTAGCTTCCCTTGGAAGGCAAGGCATTGAATTTCTGGCACCTGGGTCTTGAAGTTTAGGGCCTCTAGACCCTAAATCAGCCCTCCTTGGCTGAACACTCTCCTTCAAGAGGCAGGACGACCCTTCCCAAAGGATGAAAACTGCCCCAAACCCTAATCGTCTGGGCTAGGTGAGGACTACAATCCTCACACTTGAAATTCTTCTTTGAAAATTAGATTGTTTGATACTTGCAAGTTAAATAAATAGAGCCAAGCCATAAGATCTAGAAAATTTTAAAATAAAAGCCCCAAAATATTATTTACAAAACAAGAAAAATAATATACAATGGTTGGAAAATTATTTACAAAATAATCTACAAATTATTTACAAATTATTTACACTATTCACAATTAATTTCAAGCTCTAATTAGCAAACAAATTCTTTTAGCCCAAATAGAAAATAATTGATAGAGATAATTTTGATTATAAAGTATTGGCAAAATCCCACACCATGAAATTGTTAGATAAGCTCAGAGTCCAAACGAGGTGTGGTCACCTTAAAATCCATTTACTTGGGGGATGCCCAAGGGTCGAATATATAAAGATCTCTACACAAAAGATAGATTATTAGTTTCAAAGGGGTTTGATTCACACACGAAAACTGGATATCCAGAGATATCTGCTAGATCTGCTAGCCTCAATGTGTTTACTCTAGTCCAATACCTAAAGCAAGATACCTGTGCTAATAGATAATCCAACCACTGGGTATGAAACAATAATATTCAGTTAAGACAATTAGAGAATTAAAATCAATTCAACACATACCATGAATTATTAAGCGAGAGACACCTTGAATTGAAACCCTAAAGACTTTTTATTAATGCAAAAATATTCCAGCAAAGCTTAGCTTTTCGATGATCAAATGAGGAGAAAAATGCTTCCTTATATAGCAAATGAGAGGGATCAACCCCTCCAAGTGGAAAATAACGGCTAGTAGCATTGATCCATGGCCTAATCCTTGTCTAAAATATTTGAACCCTTGATAAGCTGACACAAATTCCCAAAAGAATTTGTTTTTCCTTGTTCACTGTGCTAGAGGGTCAATCTTTGACTTCTGGACCACTGGAGGACCTTCAAAAAATAGAATTATTGTTACTTGTGCAAAATATTCAACTGCTTGGTCCAAAAATTTCAATTTGCTGGGAAATAATCTTCTTTGGCCCAACAAATTTTTGCACTGGTCCTTCTGCCTTGGGAATGAGGCTTTTATTTTTTGACTTGAATATTTTCTTTGAAAGTAGCCTCAAATAATTTTTGAATGATTTTTCCACTTGGAGGGTAATTACTTTTTCTCTTTATTTTATTTTGTGACAATTTTTGGCCAATTTTATTTTATTTTATTTTGCCAAAAAATAAAATTAATAGACTCAAGAGGGGATTAAATATTTTTCCACCCTCTAAGTGTATCTAAAAAATATTTTGGTAATGGTGTTCTAATTATGAGGAACCATTCACCAAAAATATTCCTAGACACACTTTTACATCAAAATATTACAATAATTCAACCCTTAGAAGGGGAATTTACACATAGACTCAGACTCTTAAGACTCAACCAAATTCTGTGACTCAAGACAGATGATCTAGTATGATAAAAATACATAGACTCGATAACACTAGGACTCACCTAAGACCTTGTTAATGAGCTCCACCCTAGCTTTGGGGTATATTAAGGAGGAAAACTCTGCCAATTATTCGTGTTTACAAACACACAATTTGGTGAGGTTAAAAAATTCCCTAGAGTGAAACCCTTTGAGGCTATGTTGCACGAAACGGGGAAATGGGTACGAGTTTCCGAAACGGGCATGGGTACGAAACGTGACCCCCCCAAATTATGGAAACGGGGAAACACAATATATATATATATATATATATATATTTTAGGACATTTAAGAAATATGTGCAATCATAAAGCATATATGATACATTCTAATTTATTACATTATGATTAAATTGTCAATGCATAAACTATAAGTCTCTAAATTTACATCACATTTACTCATGAATGATCACATAATAAAAATAACAATATCCAAAATTAGCCACGAGAAATTTCTAATTTCTTGTCTTGTGCTTGATTGGGAGTCTCCTCCTACATAGTCGAACGACCTTAGTGCTCTTGTTTAAATACAAGTTTCATACCCTAGTATCCTACGTGCTCTTGATTATTGGGAGTCTCCCCTGCATAGAGGGTTTGGTTCTCTTGATTAAATACAAGTTCCATACTCTAGTACATGACAAAATCCAATGGAAACATTGCAATCCCCCCAATCCTGAAATCCTGAAAAACAGATAAGTCTGCTGGATTTTGATTGAGATCTAAAATTCTACTTTCTCCATATGAAATCCAATGAGGTTGAAACCACTCTCAAACATCCCGAGTCATTTCATGGTAATGTTAAAAATTTAAGTAAAAGGATGAAAATGAAAAATAAAGGAGAATGTCACTTTTACTTTAAGAATTTAACATTACCATGAACTGCATATCAACACTAGGGCCATAGGCTTGAACATTAGGCTGCCCCACTCAAAAAATCCTCTTTTTTATAACTTGAGAGGCATCCAGAAGATATTTTAGTCGCCCAATAAAAAATTAGAAGCGAAAAAATAAAAAAAAATACAAGAAAATGTCAATTTAGAAGAGGAAACTCCGTCGTATGACCTGGAAACATGTTTTTGGCCGTACTGGTCACGTTCCCTCCTCGAGAAATGGGCCAGTATGGCCGGAAATGCGTTTCTAGGCCGTACGATATGAGTTTCCTCGTTTCCGTTTCGTTTCCGGCTGGAAACGAAACCTTCTCCAACGTTTCTTGCAACTTAGCTTTGAGGAGAATAGGCTTACCTAGGTGTTGTTACATGGCCTAATAGTCATACTAGAATCATTTTTACAATACAAAGCAGAAAATGGGATTACAATGATGATAATGAGACAAAAATTTTATTCGACTGTTTTATACTCTGCTTCTTGGATTGTTGACATTTACATGGTCAACAACTCCTCCTTAAGGGTTGCTCTTTCACCATAGCTTTCATACCACGTTGAGTTTTCATAGTGCCTTCTATGCTGCTAATTACTTCAAATGATTTAAATCTTTTCATAGTCTTATCCATTTTTCAATCATTAAGTAATTACACAAAAGACATCAACAACGTAATATTTATGATAGTAGGATCCTGAAGAGACAAACATGCAAAGAACACAAAAATTTACCCTAGGAAAACCCAACAACCTTTTCTTTAAAGAAATCATCAAGTTCAATAGAGATACACCAACCAAATACAAGGTCAAGCAGATCAACAATGTAGCTAGATCAAACTCGGTCCACTGCTTCCTAGTCAAGTCAAACATTGCCCAATAACTTCGGCCCGCTCCTATACCAATCAACTCGGTCCTGCAACCCATTTATACTTTAGAAGTTCGGTCTTGCAATTTTGGATTGTACCAGGAACTCGACCTTACTATGTCTCAGGATTTCGACATTATCTGCCTTAGGAATTTTTTCTATCTTCAACAGAGATCGTACCTCAAAAACACGTCTTTCTTTCCTCAGGAATCTGCCTCAGAAGCTCGTCCTTCTTTCAGGAATGTGCCTCAGAAACTCGTACCTTTCTCTTGTCTTAGGAAGACCGAATTTTTGCTTGAATATAACATATCCAAATTGTGCTCTTGAAGGGAGGTCGAATGCCTCATATAAATAGTGTTTTGTTGGGCCGAATGGTTGCCTCTTAGGTTTCCATTCGCCTCTTGGGCTGGAGCCAACTTTAACATTTGGAGGGGTCGACTTGACTAGGAGGAGGTCGACTTAGCTTCTTTTGGAGCCAAAAATTCTATTTTAAAATTTTAAATTTTCTTCTTTTGAAAAGAGCATGAAGAACATGCTTTATAAATTTATTACAAATACATCAGGAGTAAAAATATTAATTATGAAGACCGACCATAGCTACAAAATTCAACACACATGTGGGTTGAAATTTTCCTCAAGCATGACATGATGCCTTTTGTGGCAGTAAATGCTATGAAAGTGCATGAAATGGGCTAGGTATATGCCCTATCATCATAATCAACTCCATCCTTGAGCGGAATCCCTCAAGCCATGCCTCAAAATGTCTCCAAGTATCAAAACCTTGCTCTGTGTGCTATGCGTCATCTTCAAGAGGGCTAGAAGTATGACGTGGCACAATCTCTCTCTAATGTTGGGGCTCCAAGTGGTAGTACAAGCCCTCCCTTGTCATACTAGGGATGACCATCATCATTTGGACTTTGGATCAAGTCAAGCCCATCAAACAGTGTCAAGGCCATCCTAGGGGCATGCTGGATCCATTGGGTACATCATCAAGAATCTCCAACACCAAGCAAGAGGAGCTCAATGTTTAGCATCAAGGGGTGCTCTGAGGTGTCAATCAATTGTTGGAAGCATTAAAGTGTCCAATGCTCTACTCTAAAGTGGTAATGTTGTATTTGCAAGGTCATCATTTCTCTTTGAAAGTGTGGTACGACCTGGGCATAAGGTGCAGTGGAGGCATGAAATGTGCCCTCAAGGCCTCTGCCATTGTTTTACAACCAGGCCGAGTCAACTCGGAAACGGCCGGGTCAAACCGAGCCATTAAAAAAATTTACGACCAGGCCATCTAACCGGCTAGGTTGACCGAGTCAACTATGACTCGGCCTAGTCATCCAATGACCAGGCCGAGTCATAGTTGACTCGGTCAACCAGGCCGAGTCCGTATTGACCAGGCCGAGTCAATGAAAACCGGCTGGGCAGCGTAAATCATGATTTTTTTTCACTTTTTTGGTGTTTTTTGGTAAAGTTAAATAGGGTTTGTGGATTCCAAAGGGTAATGGTAAATTGTTAAATGCTTTTGGGGTCCATTTCCCCCTCCCAAACTCTATTTAAGACAGCCAAATGCTCTCATTTCACTCACAACAGTCTTATGCATTTGAGTGAGAGTCTTCTTTGAGAGTTAGTGAGCAGTTCTTGAGCTTGTTTTGGAGCAGCAGTGAGGAGTCTTGGAGGAGCATTGTAGCTGGAGTGAGGAGCTTCTTGGGCAGCCATTTAGAGCAGCATTGAGGAGCTGATTCTTGGAGCAAGCTTGAGGAGGCAATTTGTGCCTGGAGGTATTTTTTTCCACCCTTACAAATCTGTTTTTGCTTAGTAAATTTTAGGTGCATATCAAGAAAGCTTAGAGAGTGTTTTTTGTCAAATAAATGAACATTGAATCAATTTTTTTTTTTTTTTTCATTTTCAGATTGTTTTCCTAGTCAAAAAATGGCACCTAGAGCAAAAGATCCTGCTTGGGCATATGTTGAAATGGTTGATAGTCAAATGCAATGCAAATTTTGCCATAAGAAAATTAAGGCAGGTCCTGGGGGGATTCATAGGCTGAAACAACACTTGGCAGGGATTAAAGGCCAAATTACCGCATGTCCCTCTGATCAAATTGGGGAGATTAGAAAGAATTTGGTGGAAAGCTTTGAAAAATTTAAAGAAGATAAGGCTAAGCAAAAAGAGATACAGGATGAAATTGGGAGGAAGAGGGAGATACAAAGAATGATGGCTACCAACCCCCACTATGATTTTGAGGGTTCTTCCTCTATCCCTCAAACTGAGGCATCCAACCCTTTCCGTTATGTTCCTCCCTCTTTTGGTTCAGTTCAAGATAAGGGAAAGGGTAGAATGAAGGGTGATGTGACTATCAAAAGTTATTTCACTCCCTCCTCTCCATCAGATGCACATGGTCCTGAAGTTAGTAAAGGTCAAATTCAACCCACTTTAGATGACCATTGGAAGAAAGAATTGAGGGAGACTGCTTGTGACTACATAGCTAGATGGTGGTATGATGCTGATATCCCCTTTAATGCTGCTCGTTCACCATATTATGAGCCTATGTTTGATGCCATACATGCTGCTGGAAAAGGCTTCAAAGGCCCTACTATGCAAGAGCTAAGGGGGGTTCGTTTGCAAAAAGAAATTCAATCCATTAATGAGTATTTGCAAGAGTTCAGAGACTCATGGGCAAGAACAGGGTGTACCATCATGTCAGATGGATGGACTGATCAAAGAAACCGTACCATCATAAACTTTCTTGTCTTCTGCCCACAGGGAACCATGTTTTTAAAATCAGTTGATGCATCTGATAAGGTAAAAGATGGCCACTTGTTGTTTCAGCTATTGGATGAGGTTATTGAGGATGTGGGGGTGGCTAATGTTGTTCAAATCATCACTGACAATGCCTCTAACTATGTTCTTGCTGGTAAACTGTTAGAGGAAAAACACAAGACCATCTTTTGGACCCCATGCGCTGCACATTGCATAGACCTCATGCTTGAGGATATTGGAAAATTAGATTGGGTCAGAAACACTATAGATAATGCCAAAAGCATAACAAAATTTATCTACAATCATACACTGGTTTTGAGTCTCATGAGGAAACACACTGGAGGCAAGGATATTATTAGGCCTGCCATCACTAGATTTGCTACACATTTTTTGACATTGCAATCTATGCTTTCCCAACATAGAAACTTGCAAAAGATGTTTTCCAGTGATGAATGGAATCAAACCAATTGGTCTAACAAACCAGAAGGCAGAGAATTGAAAAGGAAAGTCCATGATGAAACTTTTTGGAGAAAGGCAGCAGAGATTGTGAAGCTTGCTGAGCCACTGGTTAAGGTGTTGCGGTTGGTGGATGGGGAAAGGTTGGCTATGGGCTTCATTTATGAGGCTATGGATCAAGCAAAGGAGCAAATAAAGACAGCATACAAGGATAGAGTGGCAAAGTATGGGCCCATTTGGGCAATCATTGATGAAAGATGGAACAATCAACTCCATCACCCTATACATGCAGCTGGGTATTTTTTGAACCCACGGTATCATTATAGAGCTAAGGAGTCAGGAGCTTTGAGCGGGGAGGTCAGAGATGGACTGGTTGATTGCATTGAACGCATGATCCCATCGGAGTCTAATCAGCTGCAGATACATCAACAGGTCACATCCTTCAGCAATGCAACAGGTACCTTTGGGAAGAACCTAGCAAAGATTGCAAGAGAAGCAGATGAGCCAGGTAAACAAAAATTTCAATTTTCAATTTCTTAATTGTTTTACAGTTTTACTTTTTTTATTAAAGACTAAAGTTTGTTAAATCATTTATAATTTGAAAGTTAGATATAATTTGTAATTTTGTTGAGCTTCAGCCTTCATCTAACTCATAATTCATTACACTCCTATGTTTTTTGCAGCACAATGGTGGGAGGCCTTTGGTGGCCAGTGCCCTCAATTGCAAAAGTTTGCAATTCGTATTTTGAGTCAAACTTGCAGTGCATCTGGGTGTGAGCGCAATTGGTCTGTCTTTGAGAGGATTCACACAAAGAAGAGAAACTGTTTGGAGCAAAAACGGTTGAATGATCTAGTTTTTGTCCAATACAACCTTCGGCTCAGACGGAACCAATTGCTGAACAAAAGACTTGATTCAGATCCCATTGTGTTGGAATACATTGATCCAACATCAGATTGGGTAGTGGAGAGTCGTGCACCAGAGTTTGATCCTGATGAGGATCTTGATGAACTTGAACTGGAACATCCACTTCAGCCTGTTCAGTTGAATGCAGATCCCGATCCACCAGCCTCAGTCTCACAGCCAGCAAGGACTCCGAGGAGTAGGACTCCAGTTGTAGGTGCTTCCTCTGCTCAGCCACGACAGAAGCGCAGCCGCATATCTACTCTATCTCAGCTTGCATCTGCTAGTGGTACTGGCATCACTTCTACAGTTGCGGTTGGAGACGATGATGATGAGGAGGCATGGGGCCCCTTGTCTGACTCTGATGATGATGATGAGTCTGATCCAGAGATTGGTCGAGATGATCTTGGCTCCTCTGGCAGTAGCCAGTAGTACTAGTATTGGAGTCTGGTCAGCATCACAGTTTACTTTTGTTGTAGAGGCCATTTCTAGCCTCCTTGGTTATTTGTATTTTGTTTTGAGTCTTTCACTTTGATCATGTATGACAGTTGACTATGTAGCCATTGGGTACCATTTTGATATAATGGATTGGTTCATGAGCCTACTTTGATCATATGTTGTCTTCCATCTATATTATAATGCTATGTGTTTGGAAACATGAATGAAAATCTTTAAAATTATGTTTAAAATATTTAAAATTATGTTTTTTTATAAAAAAAATAAATATTTAATGTATTTTTTACAACGACCGAGTCATTGAAATCGACTAGGCCGAGTCATTACCGATTCGGAGTCGGAGTCGGAGTCGATCCTCGGCCGAGTCGGAGTCGGAGTCGGAGTCGTAAAACACTGGCCTCTGCTGCTATGTGAAGGATTAACTGGAAAAAGCATCTCAAAATCAAGTGAAAGTTACCAATCTTTAGGGACAATGATCATAGATGCACAATAGTGGACCATACTTAATTCTTAAGGCATAATAATACTTCAAACTAGGATCACCTTCAAATATCTAACTAGACGAATTCCTATAAAAGTGTTCCATACCTTATTGGGGATGGCTAGATATTATACAAGGAGCAAGATAATACCCAACTCTGTGAGAGAGAGGAGGCTAAATATCACCACATAGAAAATAAGATACAAGGAACAAGATAACACCTAACTCTTTATTAATGGAATGGGAAGACATTTTACATCTACATTTTGAAATCCTCCATGTCCTTAATAAAGGTGAGGCCCATTATTTATAGTATTTTCGGTGTCTTCTTGAGTTACATCATTCAATACCATGGGTATGTGGAAATTTCTAAGTCTGACGCATTAGAAATCCCTACTGCATTATCTGGTTTATTATCTCCTACTTGTTCATTCCATTAACAAGTTATTTATTAATATAAATACCAAAATAAACACAAATGCAACCTTCGCACATACAAATCAACAACTAAAATAATTGAAACAATCACACAAGGGACACTGTTATTTTTGGACAATCATTCCCAAAAAAACCCAATGCGGGAAAATCGGTGCAATAGATATGAGGGTTTTACTATTATGCAGTTTCTGAATACAACTAGGGTGCCAAAAATGGCTCACTCTTTAGAGATTATCCTTGGCAAAAGCACCTCTCCTCGTAGACAGATATTCCGTCTGATTAGCAACCGGATGATTGATCCCACAGCAACATCGACAATTCCTTAGCTGGACAACGAAAGCTACTCCAAGATTCTCTCTGGAACTGCGTCACCCTCTACAACTTTGCGTCTGCCTCTCAGCTCCTAGTCTGCCCCACGAAAATTCCTCAGCGTTGCCTCTTCAGCTTAGGCCCCAGCGTAAGCTCTGCGTCTTCTGCGCTGTCTGCGTCAGCCTCTGCTGCCTCTGTGTCGGCCTCTTGGCCCTTTGCATCAGCCTCTTGGCCCTTTGCGTCACCTGCGGTGGCCTCCTTAGCCTCTGCGTTAGTCTTGGCTGCCTCTGCGTTAGCCTTCCAAGCCTCTTTGCTGTCTCTCCGATACTTTCTTTGCTTCTCTGATATGTATTCTCGGCCTTCTGCCGAACTGTCCCTTGCTGCAACAAATCACTAACTCGATTTCTCAGCAAACCCTGCCCTAGAAAATCGATTTCTTGATCAACTTGGTGTATCTCCAACTGACCCTCAAGCCTCCTCTTACACTTTTCCTGTTGACAATTCAACGGCCGAGACTAAGTCCCTAATCAGCGGCTAACATTAGATTTGGCTTGATCCTCATTATTTAGAACTTTTTTTCCCATATTATATTAGTACACATTAATATTCTAATTTTCCTAGGTTTATACTTAAGAACTCCATTAAAAATATTAATTATTTTAATATCTCTCAATTCGGGTGGAATTTCCCCAAACGATTTCTAGGTCTTGGAGATATCATGTGCCTTAGCCTCTCCACCAATTTTCATGGCTAGAGTACATCCGATGCTACCAAAAATCAACAGGGTAAATACCATGGGTGGATACCACTTTGCATTCAGGTCAATCCTCCCTCCTTACGAAGCAATGGTCCCCATTGCATCAAGTTCCCTCATTAGAAGCTTATGTTGAATGTGGCTCTTGGTGAGTTAGTTGCCCTGATGAAGAAGATATGAACCAATGAAGAGAAGGGTTATGTGTGGTTAACTCATAACTGTGGGTTTGTGGATGACCCATAACCAAGTTCTGTGGAAGACAAGGGTTTTGTGTGGTTAAAACATAATGGTGGGTTTGTGGATGACTCATAACCAAGAGATTACAATGCGCCAAGTGCCAACGAAGACAAGGGTACGGAATCTTACCCGATACGGACAAAGGCACATGGGCATCACAAATGGATACATATATAGGATAAAGTAAGGGGCAGGATTGTGTGGTTGACCCATAACTGTGGGTTTGTGGATGAACCAAAACCAAGTTGGCGATAGCAAGCTTCGAGAAGGGTTTTGTATGGTTGATCCATAACCATCGTGAATGAAGGTCCGAGGATGGAATGCTTCTGGGCCAATTGTGATATTGACAGTGTATGGCCAAGCAAATGGACTTCGAGATAGTTTGCCTGCATATATGTGAAGGTGACGTGGGTAGAGCATGCTGCAATTCCCATAGGGAATCACATAGGCAATTGGATTTCTTGCTAGAACGTTTGTTGAATACATCTCTAGAGCGATTATGATGAGTAGCAAAGCCTTCAATATGCCTTGCAAGCTGTGACACTGTGTAGTGTGAAGCAGTGGATGCTATATTATATGAAGAAACTGAAACTTGGGCAAAAGTCGGTAAGGCACTCCCTCCAAAAGCAACACAAGAGAACAAAGCAATAATGAAATGCAACCACATTACCCCCCTTAATGTAATACCCCCACCTATTTTGATGATGTAAATATATGTATTTTTGACATTAGGCTATTGAGCTGGATATTTTATTATGTGGCCTGCATGCACATGTAGTTATTTTGAGTCATGTTTTTGGCGTCATTGTGCATGATATTGTAAATTTGTACATATTATGATATTAATAAAATAAGGCCGGATGCGGAGCCCACTCCATGTAAATAGTATGGGGGATGCAACTCAATGGAAAATGGCAATCATTGGGTATTTTTGGCGAAAAATGCAACTGGGGCCCACATGGGTTCTAGAGGGTGCCACATGGCAAGTTGGGGCCATGGATACATAAAGAAGTGTAGGTTTTTTTGATGGGGAATGTGTGAAAATTTCTAAGTAGAAATTCTACTGCAGTGATTAATATTATTTCTCCTACTTATTACCTCAGAAATAAGTTATCTACAGTGTTCATACGGCAAATATCAAAATATATTCTACTACAGCCTTCACAATTAAAACATTGCAAAAAGTAAATGTAAGGAAATACACTGACACAAATACAACCACAATGACAATTATTATTGGACAATTGTCCCCGGAAAAACCCAATGTGGAAAAACCAGTGCAACAGATGAGGGTTTTTATTATTCTTCAGCAAATTCTCTTATACAAATTATAGCCAGCAAAATAAGAACGAGAAATTTTACAGACACTTCTTGACTGAGTTCTACTCTAGATGAAGCCCTTCTTCTTCCCCGCAATCCTTCTTATCCTCTTTGCGTCAAACTGCTCTCCCAAGCTCAACGTCAAGTTGCCCACGCAGGCTCTGCGTCAAACTGCCTCTGCGCTGCCTCTTTCTGCGTCACCCTGTTCCTGCTCTGCGTCTTGCTGCCTTGCACTCTCTAAATGTGCTAATGCCCTCTCTCTCTGTCTCACCTGCAACTCTCCCTCTGAATCGGTTTTCTCTTGCCGAACTTTGACCAGTGAGAAAATCGATCTTACTCGGGTAACTGAGTATCTGCCTCTGGTGTGTTTTCCAAATGACCCTCAAGCCCCTTCTTATATCTTCTCGTTGGACAACCAATGACCTAGATTAACTCCTAATCAAAGGCTCAGATCGTTTTGATTTGATATTCGTTTTTTTCTAGAAGTTTCACCTACAATTAGATTAATACCCATTAATATTTTATTTTTTTTAAGTTTAGACTTAGGAATCCCATTAAAAATATTAATAATTTTAATAAAATCGTCTCTGGGTGGAATTTCCCAAAACAATTTCTATGTTCTTTGGAATGCATGTGCCCAAGCCTCCCTGCAAAATTTGAGGTCTAGAGCACATCCGATGCTACCCCAAATCAACACTCCCTCTTAGCGAGGAATGTGCTCTAGCAATATACTGTTGCTGCAAACTGCTCTGACTCTGAAGCATCGTGCTCTGCGCTGCTGATGTTTGAAATGCTGTCCACTAACTACTGCGCTGCTGCTGCAACCATACTGCTGCCTTTGACACTGCCACTGCCATTGCCACATCTATACTACAACTCCCTCTGAATGTCTGCCTCTTTGCTGCTGCTGGCACTGCGATTGCCAATTGTCCCTACACTGCAAACTGTTGCTGCTACTAAAACGAATTTTCAACCATACCCATTTGCTCTCTGAACTGAGTGAACTTAGCTCTTCCAAGAGCCTTTGTGAGTATATCGACCACCTGCTCTCTTGTGGGGACATATTATCGCTGTATTGCCCCAAGCTCAACACAGTCTCTGATAAAGTGACAACGGATATCTATATGTTTCCACTGATCATGAAATTTTGGATTCTCAAAGAGTTTGATACAACTATGATTATCGCAGTAAACCTTGGTCGCTTCCATCCATATTCTGAATAAGCTCACAAGCAATTTTCTGAGCCATATGGCTTCACCCATAGCTATGCTGGTTGACATATATTCTGCTTTCGCTGAACTCAGTGCTACCAATTTCTTCTTCTTGCTGCACCAAAGTATCATCCTTGATCCAACAATGAAGCAGTACCTTGAGGTACTTTTTCGGTCTGCTGAATTACCTGCCGAATCTGTATTAGTGAACCCATTCAAACTAGCGTCCTCCCCTCTAGAGTACTTCAACCCATATCCAACTGTTCCACATACATACCTGAGAATGTGTCTTGCTGCTGCCCAATGCACCTTGTTGTTGCACAAAATGTCTAGGCACCACGACAACGACCCAGATTGGGGGCTGTGGCACTGATCCCCAATCACTCCTTTTGAGTTGTCTCCCAATAATAGAATAAGGGGGGTAGACCCTATGGAGATGGAAAAAGGAAAGATTAGTTGGGAACCAACCAACCTGGGAGACAGCTAAGCAACCAATACTTGTTTTAGATTGCGCAAGATTTTAAGGATTCAAAATGATTTGAAGAAAGTGATACCAGTGCCTTATGGAGTCAACTGTCTTGCGAAGAAAATAAGGTTTAAGTAAAGTATGAAAAACTGCTGCTGAAAAGACTCGACTGTCTCATATGCAAATGCAAAATTAAAACTATGTGAAATGCAAGGGCTTGGTTAATTTTAGTTAAATGAGAGCCTAAAATTATTTCTGAAATATGTATTAAATGTAACTTAACTTGAGGCTCAGAAAGGTGGTGATCTAAATGTGAAAGCCGGTACTTATACCAGCGTTGCAAAATGTAAAATCTGCACAAATAATTACTGAAATGTAAAATGCTGGAATAAAACAGCTTTAAATTCAAAAATTCATTTGTATGAAATACTCAATCAAGATCACTAGATGCATAAGTGAAACTAGATTAGTTCTACTTGCATAAGCAGGTAAAAAACAAATGAACTTCAGAAATTAAACTAAGTGTTTAAATTCAAATTACATCAATGAAATATCGATCTAGAAATCTACTCTTAAAACAAGTGTTAATACCAACAATATATTTCAAATTAGCAGTGTCGTAACCATGCAATATTCAAAAATTTCTATGTATAACAACAAAAAAATTTAAATGACAAACTGATAACTACAATTCAGAAAATTTCCGAGTTTAATTATTTCTGATCTATTAATTTATTTGATCTAAAAAACTCAGAAATAAATTACCAAACAACAGTAAAACAATTTTCAGAAATTTGTTTGCAAAAGTTACTGAAACTAAGTTCTATTTCAACAATTATACAACAGTAAAGATGTAAATTAAATCTGCTGTTAAATTCAGAAAATTTTTGAGTTTAATTCTTTTTGATCTATTGATGTATTTGATCTAAAAACTCGGAAAATTACTAAAAAAGACCAGTGAAATAATATTCAGAAAACAACGTGCAAAAGTTTATGAAAGTAATTATATTTCTGAAATGTAATGCAGTGAAAGATGCAAACTAATTTGTTGCTAAATTTCAGATAACTAAAATTTTATGTCAGTATTAATCTTGCTTTCAATTAGATCAATGAAAAAGGTAAGGGTTTAAAAGATATGCACCAGTCAACCCCTAAGGGCTTGAAGACACTTGAAGATGGGCTGCCCAAGTCACTGAAAATTCTCCAATGCAAATGCCAAACTCAGAAAATTTTGAGAAATTTTGTTAATTTTTTTTTTGGGGAAATTTTAGGAAAAAATTAGGAAAGATTTAGTGAGAAAATTATGGTGAAGAAGGTTGCAAAGATGAGAGGCATGAGGGTAGAATGATAGAGGCTGAGAATGAGGCTGGAGATGGCCAACGCTGGGCCTCAAGGCCCTAAATTTTTTTTCCCATGATTCTTCTGAAATTTATCCTCAACTTGCAAACAAAATGGAGATGCCCTCTGGGGCTCAGATCTCTCTCCGGAATCCACAAAAATCACCTGCAATTTTTAGATTTTTTCCTGCACAAATAAAAGATAGAAAACCCCAAAGCGTGTATATACAAAAATATGAAATACCCAGAACTCCAATGAATTAGAAATTTTCTATTTACAAATCTACAATAATATTCTATAGATATAAGAAATCTATAGATCAAAGGCCTCTATTAGCAAGATTTAAACAAATTTTTGTACAATATTTAGAAATAAATTTGAAATTTTAAAGAGGCACAAGCCCAAAAAAAACCTGCAAGTAAAATATTCTATAAAACGACTTAAAAAATTAAAAAGATAGTGGGCTCTTTTAGATTTTGTAAATTGAGAGTCAGTTGATTCAGCTGAGGACTTCCCCAAACGCCCAAATTCTGAATGATAACTTCTGCACACTTAAATTTGCTTGTTAGATTAATAGAGATCTAAAAAATGATCGTAAAATTATCAAGAAATAAAGATACTTGCTACTTCCATCAAATTAAAATGGTATTCTAAAAAACCCATAAATCTGTGCAAGATACATGTACACAGATCAATCCTCCAAGGCTATTAAACAACAAATGCACATAAAAGCAGCAAGTATTAAGAACAATATTACTACATAAATCTGAAAGAGGAACACCACGATCTGAAACCCCAAAGTCTTTGTGTTTTATTAACCAGGAAAAGTTACAAGAGCTTTTTTAGAGCAAGTACATGATTCAGAAATTGGATGCAAATAATAGAGAGAGGCCTCTCATTTATAGGAAAACTCTCTAACAGCTAGTTGGCTTGATCCCCGTCAAAGCAATCTCAACCGTTGATGAACATCAAATGATCTTTTAATAATCACCGTTGAAATAAAGTTACTTTTTGAGGAAATTTGAATTTCATTTTTAATTTTTTTTGAATTAACTCAAAAATGATTATTTTGAGTTAATTGCCTCAAAAAATTGACTTTGACTTAACTACTATGGCCCAAGGGTTCAAAATATGTTGAAATTTTCAATATTCCCTTTGTCGGGGACCTCCAAAAATTAAAAACTTTAAAACCCACGAATTTTAAATGTTGGAGAATTTATTTTTTCTGGGACCTAAATTAATTAAATTTCTGGCTTTTTAGCATTTTAATTTATTTTAGTCAGTTTTTTTTTTTTTTTTTTTTTTTTTTTTTTAACTGAAACGGTTATAAATTTTATTTATGTGGAGAAAATAAGAGGGGACTTTGCCATGGCAGCCCCGATTACAAAGTGAGCAGCCTTCTGCTTCAGATTTTGGAATACATCGATTTTATGGTGTCTGGAGGAAGATGTTACCATTTACTATCAGCTGTCCTTTCGGTAGAGAGCATCCTTTATTCGCCATTTGGTCAGCTTCCCCATTCAAGTTTCTGAGGATGTGGTAGAACTTATAGTTGCTGAAATCTTGCAGCACTCTTTTTAATCTGCCCAGGATTTTGTTTAAAGCGGCATTACTAAAAGGCTCTTCCATATTCAATTTCTTAATTAGTATCTCTGAATCTCCAAAAACTTGCAGCTCTTTATTACCTTGTTCTCTCACTATTTGGCATGCTTTGAGTAAAAGAATGTTCAATGAATTAATTTTGAATGAGCAAACAGCTCAATCATAATACAGAGATATTTACAATAATAGAAACATCAGGTTTCTATGTAGAATATAGAAACACTCAGTTTCATCAAAGAAACTGCTAAAAGAATATAAATAGCAACAGCTAAAAGGAATGAGCATTAAATGCTAAATAGGAATATTCTAATATATTCTAATACCCTCCCTTAATGCTCAATCTATTTACAACACCAATAGACCCTCTGAATTTTACAAATTTATCAGGACCAAGAGGCTTGGTGAAGATGTCGGCGGGCTGCTCTGTTGTGGGAACATATTGCAACTGAACTGAGCCGTCTTCAACAAGCTGGCGAATGTAGTGACAATGAGTTTCCACATGCTTTGTTCGTTCATGAAAGACAGGATTCTTGGCAAGTTTGAGCACTCCCTGATTATCACAAAACAAAGAAGTAGGCCCTGTCTGAGAAACATGCATATCTGCCAGCATACGTCGAAGCCAAACTGCCTCACAGGATGCCTTAACTGCTCCCCGATACTCGGCTTCTGTTGAGGAGAGAGCCACTGCCTGTTGCTTCTTACTAGTCCAAGTAACAGCACCGGATCCTAGATTAAACACATACCCAGCTGTAGATTTACGGTCATCAACCGAACCGGCCCAGTCAGAATCAGTGTAACCACTGAGAATAGGATTGGAACTTCGAGTGTATAGGAGGCCATAATCAGAAGTGCCACGCACATATTGTAGCACACGCTTTACTGCTTGCCAATGATCAGCTTTAGGAGCGGACATGAAGCGAGAAATGTAGCTTACTGCAAAACTGATGTCAGGTCTGGTAGCAGTAAGATAGATGAGACTGCCCACTAATTGTCTGAATAAAGTTTCATCCACAAGGGGAGAGGATGACTGAGCTGAAAGTTTGAGCCCTGGTTCCATAGGAGTCGTGGCCGGTTTGCAATCCTGCATTCTGAATCTGTCCACAAGATTTTTGGCATACTTGGACTGAGAGAGAAAGATTTGATTTTCAGTCTGCCAAACTTCAACCCCCAGACAATAATGAAGAAGCCCCAAGTCTGTCATCTCAAAAGTTCTGCATAAATCTTGTTTGATCCCATGGATCAAATGTGCAGAGCTGCCAGTAATGATAAGATCATCCACATAGACAACCACAAACAAGATATCATCACCAGTATGCTTGATGTACAGGTTTGCATCAGAAGGGCTCCGCTGAAAACCCTGATCTGTCAGGTACTGATCAATTTTCATGTACCAAGCCCGAGGAGCTTGTTTCAATCCATAGATTGCTTTAGCTAACCGACACACTTTCTGTTCTTGACCAGCAACCTTAAATCCTGGAGGCTGCGTCATGTAGACTTCTTCTTGGAGATCACCATTTAGGAAAGCACTTTTTACATCCATCTGATGAACTTTCCAATTGAACTGAGCTGCTAAGGCAAGAACAAGCCTTATGGTACTCATCTTGGCTGTAGGAGCAAAAGTCTCCTCATAGTCGATGCCTTCCTTCTGTGAAAATCCTCGAGCCACAAGCCGAGCTTTATACTTGTCTATGGTTCCATCAGCTTTGTATTTCACTTTATACACCCATTTGCAGCCTATGGGCTTTTTGTCTGCAGGAAGATCAGAAAGTGTCCATGTGTGATTCTTCTGAAGACTCTGGAATTCGGCTTCCATAGCCTGTTCCCACTCAGATGTACCCTTAGCCTCTGAATAGGTTTGAGGCTCAAAAGTACTGTGCAGGTTAGCCATAAGAGCAAAATTGACTGTAGACTGTTGTCTGCTCTTATGTCTAGAAGTTCTGCCTTCAAGGAGCTCATCATCCCGGAGATCACCAATGGTTTTAGCCCACCATTTTGGTCGAAGAGTAGAAGAAGTAATAGCAGAAGTAGAGGAACCAATATCAGGAGGAGGTGGAGGAGACTCAAGAACAATAGGGGCCGCAAGAGGAGGGTTATTTTCTGGAGGAAGCTCAGATAGAGTATGATCAAATACTGATGCTACATCATCCCTCCCATCAGGTGGACCGACCGGAAGAAGAACACTGTGAGACTGATCCTCAGAACACTGCTTAGAAGAAGAAGACTGAAAAAATCCTCTGTCTTCATCAAATACTACATCCCGACTGAAGCTAAGACGACCAGTGGCTATATCTATCAGCCTATAGGCCTTGTGATGATCACTGTACCCTGTCATCATGAGTTTCTGGCTTTTGGAATCCAACTTAGATCGCTTAGCAGCTGGAATCCAAACATATGCAACTGAGCCAAAAACTTTGAGGTGACTGATCTTAGGCTTTCGGCCAGACCAAACCTCTTCAGGAGTCTTCCCTGTAACAGCCTGAGTGGGTGATCTGTTAAGAAGATAAACAGCAGTAAATACAGCTTCAGCCCAGAATTTGTTTGGAACACTCCTGTGTTGTAGCATGGAATGAGCCATTTCAACAACCGTGCGATTGCGACGCTCGACAACACTGTTTTGCTGAGGAGTGTAAGGAGTGGTTAATTGACGTTTGATGCCATGGATATCACAGAAGTTGGCAAACGCTGAAGAACAAAATTCCCCCCCATTGTCTGTCCTAAGGGTCATTATGTTACAACCAGATTCTTTCTCCACTAAAGTTTTAAACTTCTGAAAGGTACTAAGAACATCAGATTTATTTTTTAAAAAATATACCCACATCTTTCTACTGAAATCATCTACAATAAGTAAAAAATATTTGCAAGCAGTGATAGAAGTTGTATTCATAGGTCCGCAAATATCAGCATGAAGTAACTGAAGTACCTTAGATGCGCGCCAAGATTCTCCATTTTTGAATGAAGACCGATGTTACTTTCCCGCTTGACAGGCGCTGCATACCCCCAACTGCTGAGTCTGAATATCAGGTAATCCAGACACAAGTCCCTCCCTAGAGAGCTGAGAGAGATACTGCATATTGAGATGCCCATATCGCTGATGCCATAGAGCGCTGATAGGAGAAATACGTGCTGCTAGAGCCACTTCTGAAGAGTCACCGGTGTCAAGTAGCCTGTATAAACCATGATCTTCTAGGCCAACAGCAACTGTTAAACTAGACTCCCTGTCAATAATGGAGCACTTGTGGGTACTGAACACTACATCAAGTTGAGGCGAATTTCTCATAATCCGGCTGACAGATAGCAGATTAATTTCCATACCAGGAACATAGTATACATTCAGAAATATAAGTGTGCGCCCACCAGACTGAATTTGAACTGTACCTCTGCCTGCTACTGTGTACTTTTCACCTCCGCCAAATACCACGGAATCACTGAAAGGTGAGAAGTCAATAAACCAGTCACGCCTGTGAGAAAAATGACGTGATGCGCCAGAATCAATGTACCATGCAGAGGAAGGAACATGATCTGAAGACCTTTTAGCCATAAAGGCGTAAAAGGCAGACTCTGTCTGCTCGGAATGTTCTGCAACATTTGCTGTCTGATGTGGCCCGCCCTGTTTCCTCTGTTCAGAAGCAATCCTCTGCCGACAATCTTTCTTCGTGTGACCGAACTTGTGACAGTAATTACACTGCACACTTTTCTTCCTAGCAGGATCAAAAGGCTGAGAGGAGCCTTTCTGCTGAAAGGACTGAGAGGACTGATATTTTGCAGAAAATGCATTTTCCGAGGACACTGATGAAGCACTACTACCAAACTGTTGTTTCCATCGATCCTGCTGCAGAAGTTTGGTACATAAATCTGGAAACTTCAGATCAACATTTGTGGTGGTAATGTTGAGCGTTTCAATGAAGTGTTCATAAGATTTCGGTAGACTCTTCATAGTAATGACTACCATATCTTCTTCCTCCATGGTCCGACCAATGGCTTCGAGCTGATCTCGAATGTCTTTAATTTTGTTGAGATGTTCTTGTAAAGACATATGTTCATCCATCAAGATGGAGAACAACTGATTTTTGAGAAAAAAAGCTCTGCTTTTATCAGATGTCTCATGCAATTCTTTCAACTGTTGCCAGATTTCAGCAGCTGTCTTGCCAGAAGGGATCTGTGGTAACTGATCATCAGCGACAGAGAGCTTGAGAAGCATAACAGCCTCTCGATTTCGATCATCAAATTTATCTTGATCGGTCCCGGCTGTACCTGGACGAAGCTCTTTGCCCAAAATGAGTTGATCAAGACGCCTGTACTAAAAAATGGTCAACATTCTTTGTTTCCAAATGTTATAGTTGCTGCCATTAAAGTGTTGATTTCCTTCTAACATCAGATTGGTAAGTGTGGCCATTTTCACAAAGAGAATACAAAAGTAAGACACACAAGAACAATGTAGCTGACTGCTTATGCTGGTGAAAAGAACAGACTTTCAGCTGTCTAAAACAATAGTAATACTGCTAATTCAGTTCTGAGAATACAGTTTTCCACAAGAGAATGCCGGTCTACCATAAGAGTATACTGATGCAATAAACAGATGTCACAGGTCTGAGTTTGTAATGAAGACTGTCAGGATCACAAGAAAAAAATTCCGCTGATTGGTAACACACTGCCGGCAACCAGAACCACAAATACAACAAATACAAATGTTGAAAAATGGACCCACATGTGCTGTCTCAGTTTCACGCTTCTGCTGAATGGTAACCCACTGTCAGCAAACACCACGGATATATATATACGTCTCAGGTATCAAAATGGCCCACAGAAAAACGTCTCAGCTACCGGTCATATGCTTTGAAAATGGACCACGTGAGTTATCAAAACTGCACGTTCTGTCTCAGCTATTTTATATACGAATATATAAAAGCCACAGGTGAATATAACCACGCGTATGACAGAGAATATATCACGCGTATGAGTTTTAT
Source organism: Pinus tabuliformis (assembly GCA_031772625.1). Classification (NCBI taxonomy): domain Eukaryota; kingdom Viridiplantae; phylum Streptophyta; class Pinopsida; order Pinales; family Pinaceae; genus Pinus; species Pinus tabuliformis. Next base: position 1,495,367,061 of record CM062804.1, on the reverse strand, counting down.
AAACACGGGTTACGTAAATCCTCGGACTCACGTTCCGTCTCAGCTATTACAATGAACCACGGGTTTTAGATCCACGGGTTTGACTTATAAATCCACGGGTTTCAGATCCACGGGTTTGACAGTGACAATATAACGGCGTTTGCAAAATACACAGGTTACAATGAACCACGGGTTTCAGATCTAGAGCCACGGGTTTCAAATGAATATCACGGGATTCAAAATGTATATCCACGGATACATAATCCACAAGTTGACAGCGTTTAACAGCAGTTAAAAAAAATTGACAAATGCTCGCAGATCGACTTTTCAAACCACAACTCCTATTTTCAAACAAACAAATGAGTTTTGAAAGGAGAACACCTGGATCACTAATGCTGAGAAATTCCACGGTGTGGTCGAGTAGCCGCCAGGTGAAGAGGAAGATAGCCGGATCCGCGATTCCAAGCAAAACTGACCAGCAAAAAAAATCTCGCTCCCATGAAAATAGTCACCGCCACAAAGTTATTTCTTTAATAAAATGATCATGCAAGAGAAGAATCCATTTCTGTATCGAGATGGACGACTGTAAGCTTTTATCACAGCGAGCAAAGCCGAGGCTAAGACTCAGTGAAGGCTGCCTGGCTTACAGAGGGCTCGACCTTAGAAAGGACTCAAGAGATTACGATGCAAAGAGAATTACTGTTTCAAGAAGAATCTCTTAACCTTGCTCTGATACCATAAAAGAATGTTCAATGAATTAATTTTGAATGAGCAAACAGCTCAATCATAATACAGAGATATTTACAATAATAGAAACATCAGGTTTCTATGTAGAATATAGAAACACTCAGTTTCATCAAAGAAACTGCTAAAAGAATATAAATAGCAACAGCTAAAAGGAATGAGCATTAAATGCTAAATAGGAATATTCTAATATTGAGGAGTCCATAAATCTCAGCTTGGTTATTGGATTTCTGTCCCAAACTCCAGCTAAAACAATCTTTTAGTATCCCATTTGTGGAATAAATGATACCTCCTGCACCAGCAGTTCCGGGGTTTCCTTTGGAGGCCCCGTCGAAGAAGATAGTGGTTAACTTTTTGGATCTCCACCAGGTTGAGAAGACATCCTCTTGGTCTCTTCTGCGCCATTCCGGATTTGCTGATTGGGGTGTGGGAGGAGATTTTCGAAGAGCAGGCTCCAGGGAGCATAGCCAACTCCTTTCTTCAGATAGTAAAAGCGGATCCTCTTTATGAAACTTCTGTTGTGCTGCTTCCAAAAGGAAGGCTTTGGCTTTAGCTGCAACCTGGAAAGGGGAGAGTTGATGCCCATTGAAAATCTGATCGTTGCGGGCTAACCAAATCTGCCAGCAAACAAATTTTGGTATGGCTGTCCAAACTTTGTTCCAGAAGGATTTTATGGGAATTCTTTGCGGATATTGATTATTCCATTCAGCAAAAAAGTCATCAACAGAACGCTGGGGAAATGACGGAATCTGTAATCCCTGTAAGATGAGGCTCCACGTTTCCTTAGCAAAATGGCATTCCAGAAATAAATGTTGGGTTGTTTCTTTGTTGTTTCTACATAGCGCACACCTGTGAGGCCCAACTATGTTCCTCTTCTCCAAATTGTCCCCTGTTAAGATTTTGTTGTGCATCAATGTCCAAAAGAAAAAATTAACTTTTGGGAGGGCGAGACTGTCCCAAACTCGCTTCCAGAAGGCTGGATTATGTTTGTTATTCCTTGAATCCTGAAGGGCCTTGTATCCGGCTGTTGTGGTGTATACGCCTACCTGTCCCCATGCCCAACGATCTTTTATGTGTCGATTCTCTGGCTTCGACTCTTCCAGAAGCTCAATCAGATGGTTTCTCTGTGCGGATAGCCAGCCAGGTGCGTCGTGGAGGTTCCACCCGGCCCACTCTCCTCGGTGGTCCCAAACTGAGATATCGCACAACCTATTAATGCCAGCGTCAATCATCCATACTCTGATATCTTTTATTTCATCACTCTGTTCCAGTGGATCGCCTCCCATAATCCGATCCTTCCATAGATTAGTTCTCTTGCCATTACCTGGTATTTTGTAGAGCGATTTTTTGAAAAAGGAGCTGCTTTTGCAACAGAGAGCCCAAACATGCGTACTGTTGACAGGAGGCTCGGATTGTAGGTTGCTGAGTGACAAGTTCTGGGCGTATTTAGACAACAGGATGTCGCTGGGATGCTTGGGATCGTTAACCAGTTTCCATAAGAGTTTGCCTCCGAGCGCAAGGTTAACTAGAGATGGGTCACAAATCTGAAGGCCTCCTTCTGTTATTGGCGTTTTAATCAAATCCCAATTGACTAGGTGCATCTTCCTTTCGTTTCCTTTCCCACCTTGCCACAAGAAGTCTCTTAAGAGCTTGGAGATCTGCTCCATGACATTTCTGGGGGCTAGTAAGAATGCTCCCTGATAGACTGGCAACGCTGATAATAGAGCTTTTATTAAAATGACTTTGCCTCCTTTAGATAGCCAAAAGCCGCCCCATGATGCTATTTTTGATTTTATTTTGCAAATAATGTCTGTCCAGAGTGACCTTCTGTTCGGACCATTTGTGATCGGTAGCCCTAGATATTTGAATCGATCCCATTGGGTGTGGCCTCTGAACCCCAAGGCATTTGTAATTCCAGTTAGCTCTTGATTATCTATATTCCAGGTGTAAATTTCACTCTTGTTTTTGTTGACCAGCGCTCCTGAGACCCTGCAATAACTCTTGAGAACTGTATCAAAACCTTTGGCGATTATGGAAGATGCGCCTCCAATTAGAAGAGAATCATCTGCGAAAAGAGCATGGTTCAAGGGAACTACGCCAGGGGAGGGTTTGAGACCGGGGAGAGTGCCAGCAGCTCTTTCAGAAGAAAGTTTCCTACTAAAAGAATCAGCCATTAAAATGTACAGGAAGGGGGAGAGAGGGCAGCCCTGCCTGATGCCTCTCTGTGCTTGAAAGAAATTGGAAGGGCGTCCATTGACTAGAGGGGCAATCCAGGGATTTTCAATACAGGCTTGTATAAGCTGGACAAACTGAGGAGAGAAGCCAAAGGCACTGAGAACTTTAAGGAGGAAGGGGCGATTTACTCTGTCAAACGCATTTGCCATATCTAACTTTATCACCATACCTTTCTCATTTCTCTGTTTGCTGGAGTGGATTGTCTCCTGTACCTGAATGACATTATCAAGAATGTGCCTACCTTCCACAAATCCTCCCTGGGGGCTGGAGATCAATCTTTTTAATAGGGGCTTGATCCTATTTGCAAGAAGTTTAGCCAAGATCTTATATGATGCATTGCATAACGATATAGGCCTGAATCTTGTAAAAGATTCCGGATTAGATTCTTTGGGTATTAAGGCTAAATAAGTGGAGTTGGTGCTTCCTCCAATCTTTGCTTTTCTCATGAAGCCTTTAATCATTTTTAGGAGATCAGTTTTAATGATGTTCCAGCATACTTTATAGAAGTGTATAGTAAAGCCGTCTGGGCCAGGGGCTTTATCAGGTTCCATGGTCCAGATGACTTTGATTATTTCTTCCTCAGTGAAGTCACTGATGAGAACGTCGTTATCTTCAGGATTGATCAGTTGGGGAATATTATGTAGGAAACCTGTAATTTCCTCCTCGCAGTCCTGTGGTTCCTCACTATATAATTTCCTGAAATGGCTGTCTGCAGCATCTTTAACTTGGTTGAATCCCTATCTGACTTCGCCTTCTGCTGTTTTTATTTCTGAGATATGATTCCTGGATAGCGTTGCTCTATACTGTCTGTGGAAGTAGGAGGTGTTCCGATCCCCTGCTTTTAGCCACAGACTTCTGGATTTGATTCTCTAGTATTCTTCTTCTTTTCTTAAGGCTTGAAAGGTAGAGCATTGAGCCTTTGTTTCTTGCTCCAGTAGCTCTGTTGTAATCTCTTTGCGTTCCATGTTATCTTGCAGGTTCTCCAACGTGTGGACTGCCTCCTTTCTTGTATTGGTTGGGTTGTGGACTGGTTTCCTTATCCAGTCCTTCAACGCATACTTTGTAGCCTTGAGCTTTTGCTCCCAAACAAAGCTTGAGGATCCAGAAATAGGTTTGGCCCACGCTTCTTTCACAATGTCTATGAAACCTTCTCTCTCAATCCATAGAGGATTAAATCGAAAAGGGAGGGGCCCCAGATTTTCTTCATCTTCTAGGAGGAGTTGAATCGGTTTGTGATCTGAGGAGAGCTTGGGCAAGATTTTGGTTTTTATTATCCTTTTGTTCAACATAATCGAACTTTGAACCAAGAATCGATCCAATCGGGCAGCTATATGATCTGGCCCAGATCTGTTGTTGGACCAAGTATATAGGCCTCGCACTGGGGCAAAATCAAGTAAGTCCCATTGCTGTGTGAGCTCTTCGACGAAAGCCAGCATTGGATCTCTGTTGTTTGATCCTCCCCTTTTCTCCTTTGTTTTCAGAACGATATTGAGATCGCCTGCTATGATAATGTTATCTGGATTATGCTGTTCAAGATAAGCTGAAAGGGATTTCCAGCAATCTCGTTTTTCAGAATATGTAACAGGAACATATAGATTAAACAAAGAGATGGTCAACTTACTTGTACAGTGTAACAGCTCCGTAAAGATCCAGTGCTGGGTTTCATGGGACTTTTTTAGCTGAAATAGGTCTTCGGTCCAGAGAGTTGCCAACCCTCCAGAGGATCCCCTTGAACTAACTGCTTTGCCTGCTCTTTTCTTCCATTTTGTTTTGCTGATATCTAGAAGAGCGCCCCCTTCTATCTTCGTCTCTTGGAGCATGAGGATATCTGTAGGTTCTATTTTCAGGAGGTCCATGACTGCTTCGGCTTTGGATGCGTTCCCCAGCCCTCTGCAATTCCAAGAGACGAGTTTCATCATTTACTTAAGGAAAGGGGTGTGGCCTCCCTTGGAAGGCCTTGGTCTAATGTTTCTTCCCATGGTCATTTCTATGGTGGCCTGGCTTCCTTGGACTTTGAGTCGCTCGGCCTCCTCTTCCCTTAGCTCTTTGCGAGATTTCCTTCCTGCTTTTTTAGTAGGTCGCTCAAAGGTTTCGTCTTCTGAAGAACCTGAGCTTTCTTCTAGTTTTTTCCTTGTTACATCAGCATATGAGGGGCTGGAGGGGCTTCGTTGCGCAGTCTCAACCTGTGGGATTTCCTCCCCCTCTTTGATGGGGGATCGATCTGCTACATGCTCTGGATTTTCCTGAGTCGAGGTAGATGGGTTAGCCTGAGTATTTTCTACTCCTTTCTGAGTTGCTTCCTTATCTTGGTTAGGCTTGGAACTGCTTGGAGCTTCTGGCAAGCTGCCTTTACCATTTCCTTTTTTTTGCCGAGCGGTTTTTTGAACTACAGTCCATTGGTCCTCACTTGTTTTTGCTGCTTGTTCCTCGATCTTTTTCTTGCAGTTCTTTGCAAAGTGCCCATGTTCATGACAATATCTGCACTTGAATGGAAGCTATTTGTAATCCGGTTCCTGCACATGAGTCCACCCGGCCACCGAGAGCTTTATTGCTTCGGGCAAACCCTCCTCAAGGTCCACTTCTACGCAGATTCGGGCGCATGAGTACTGATCTTTCCTTACTGCTTGATCTATATACTTTCCTAACGCATTGCCTATGATTTGCAGAGTTTTTTGGTTCCAGCAGTGTAAGGGCAGATGGGGAAGTCGCACCCATACTGGAACAGCTGATGGCACGTCCTGAGAGGGGTCGAAATCCGGAGACCATTTATTTAGATACAACCCCTGCTGTCCCATAAAATAAGGGCCATTTCTGAAGATTAGGCTTCTGTCATCCGAGCTCTCGAAGACGAACACATAGAATCCTTTGCCTACGGAATAACTTTTGACCCCTTCTTTGATCAAGGGAGCCCAATTTCTTTGGGTCCAGTTCTCCACTGTCTTGGGGGAAGGCCAGAGACCCGTGAACTGGCCTATCAACCCTTTCTCAGCTAGATTCAAGGCAGCTTTGCAAATTTCTTCTTCAGGTAGGGCAACCGTTGGGATGGAATCAAGCTTCTTGACAAATTTCTGCTGGCTAGCTGAGAGAGGGCGTTTCGAGCTAGCAGCTACCATGGCTTTGAACGCCGTGATCTCCGGAGGAAGGGTATGGGGGGGGCAGAGCCCCCGCTGGGCTCCATGAAGGTCTCAGCAAGGGTATGCTGTGAGGTCAGCCGTAGGTCTGGCAGGCAGAAACTAAGGGAACCCGTCTCAGAACGCCAAGCGCGCAGGGGAGGGCCTGTGAGCCGAGACTGGCCGGCGGCCGCAACCAGCTGCAGGGGCGGCTAGGTCTCGGGAGCGAGAATAAAGTTGTTAGGTTTTAAAAGTAAATAGGTTTATTTTAGCCAGAAATTTTAATTAATTGACTCATGAGGGGATTATTAATTTTTCCAACCCTCTAATATTTAGCCATGTTGTCTAACTATGAGGGACCATGCACTAAATATTTTTTACATGAAATATTACATTTCTAACCCATGAAGGGGAAACACCCATTTGTTATAGACCCTCAATAATTACCCATTTCTGTGACACAAAATATGATCTAGTAGACTAAGTGACTTGTAATTAAATAATCCTAACCAAATAGTTAGAATTACTCCCAAATCACTTTTACAAAGACTCGATAAATAACACTAGGACTCATTTAAAATCCCGACAACAAATTCCACCCCAGCTTTGGGGTGAGGCTTGAGGGAAAAACTCTACCGATCATTTGTGTTTAGAAACACATGAATCAGTGAGACTAAAAACCTCCTAGGATAGAAATCATCATCAGAAAAATAAATTTACGTAGGTTGTTACATACATTTGTCTTACTGAGATCATTTACATTACAAAATGCACAACGAGTTTACAAAACTTCAGTGTACATATAGATGATAATGATGAATCCGTGGATCATCTGAGTGCTCGGACATGATGGAAATCCATGCGCAAAAAAAAATGTATAGCTATGGGGTAGTTGACATGGAGTGGTCAACACACCCTTTTTGGTTCCACCATGAACTGACTAAGAGTGTTGACAACAAAACAAATGTCTGACCTGGTGTTGACCAGATACATAAGCGACCCAATGAGCTTCCTATATAAGGTGGGATCTACTTCTTTGTCTTCTGATGCATCTATTTCTTCCAGTTGGTGATCATGGGAGTAGCCATGGGTCGACAATCATGCTTTCTGAATCTCTTCAGAATTTCTGTAGCATACCTTCCTTGTCTAAGGAAGATCTCGCCATTCTTCTGCCAAACTTCCAACCCCAGAAAATAATGCATCAATCCCAAGTCCTTCATGTCGAATTCAGCGTCAAGATTCTTCTTGCAATCTTGGATGAGCCTGGATGACCCAGTTAGAAACAGGCCATCTACATATAGCACCAGAATAAGTGGCTCATTTTCTACCAACAAATAGTAGAGATTGGGATCAACATCACTCTTGAGAAATCCCAACTGTTGCAAGTAACTATCAATCCGACCATACCATGCTTTGGGTGCTTGCTTGGGCTCGTACCAGGCTTTCTTTAACTTGCAAACATGAGCTTTCTTCTCATGAGTTTCGAAGCCTTCGAGCTGTTCTATATACACCTTCTATTCTATGACTCCATTCAAGAATGTTGTCTTGACATCCATCTAGTGAATCTCCCATCCCATTTGAGCTGCTAGGGATAGAACAAATCTGATAGAGGTATGTCGAGCAATTGGGGCGAAGGTCTCTTCGTAGTCTATTCCTTCCTTCTGAGCATACCCCTTTGCCATGAACCTTGCCTTGTACTTCTCTATGTTGATGTCCGTAGCATACTTGATCTTGTAGTTACATCATGATCCTACAACTGATCTATCTTCTGGTCTAGGTACTACTTCCCAGACATCATTCGTCATGATGGAGTTGTATTCTTCCACCATGGCATCCACCCATACTTGGTGTTGAACAGTGTCTTGAAAGCTAGAGGGTTCTTCAACCTGAGCTACCAATGCTTGGTATCTGTCTTGTTGTCTACGCTGCCTCTTTTTGGCTCTAGGAGCTCCAACAAACTTCTTTGCTTCTCTCAGTGTCTACCGTACTTCTCTGCTAGTTCTACCACTAGTGGTGGGAGGCTCAACCAACTCTTCCTCCTGATCTTGTCGTCCCATCTATTGAGAATCATTTGCATTTCCTCCTTCTGAGGAGATACGAGTGTTGGTCACTGTACTCGATCCAGGTGTATGTCCTCCTGCTTGTCCTTGCTGCTCCTGCTGCTCTTGGACTAGCGGAACATCTCCTGACTGATCTTTTGCAGGCATCTCACGAGATTTCCTGAAAGCTCTATCTTCCATGAACTTTGCATCCTGTCTTACTACAATCTTCCTGCTGCCAGGAATGTAGATTCTATATGCCTTTGAGGTCTCGCTGTATCCTACGAGATACCCTTTTTCTACAGTCTGATCCAGTTTACTGCGCTTCTCGTCTGGAATGTGACAATAAGCCATGCTTCCGAATATCCTGAGATGATTGACTTCCACTTCTTACCAGTGAAAACTCCTTCGGGCGTTCTCTTCCCCAGTGCTCTATGAGGAGTTCTATTCTGGATATATATTGTTGTGTTGCAAGCTTCTGCCCATAGATACCTAGGTAGATCCTGATCAAACAACATAGCTTTGGCTGCCCCAACAATAATTCTGTTCTGCTACTCCATTCTGCGCCAGATTATATGGAGCTGTCCACTCTCTTTTGATGCCCTCCTTTGTGCAGAAATCTGTGAAGTCGTTGTTTGTATATTCTCCACCATTATCTGAACGCAATACCTTTATCTTTTTCCCTGTCATATTTTCAACAAGAGCCTTAAACTCTCGGAAACGATCAAAGACCTCATCCTTGGTTTTTAAGAAATAGATCCAGGTTTTCCTGGAGTGATCACCGATAAAGGTGACGAAGTGTATGCCACCACTAAGAGTTGTTGTGGACATAGGACCACAAATATTTGAGTGTATTAATCCTAATACACACTCTGCTCTATTGTTACTTCTGGAAAAAACTGCGTTAGCATACCTTCCTAACACACATCCTCTACACAAGTCATCATGTTCACTACTAAGGAATGGTACCCCTGTAACAATCTCTTTGAGCATCGTCAATGCTCCATGGTGTAAGTGTGCCATTCGCCTATGCCATAATTCATTTCACTCCTCACCATTACAGTTGCTGCCTATCAGTGCCATTGGTGATTCGAGCTGCAACCTATACAACTTGTTGCTTCGAACCCCAATTTGCTTTTTCTTCTTCCAACTTGGATGCTTGACATATACCTTCTTTCCTATGAAGTATACATCATATCCCTTGTCTTGTAACTGGGACACTAAAATTAAGTTCATTCCTAATCCTGGCACATGCAGAACATTAGTGGCTCGGATGCTGGTCCTTGCTTTTGTCTGAAAAGCTATGGTGCCTCTCCCTACTGGAGTACATTTCGTTCTATTTTCCATAGTTATTTGGAAGTCCATTTGTTCTTCTTGATAGCTCGAGAAATGTTCTCGTACTCCAGTCATATGAGCTAAAGCCCTGCTATCAATGTACCAAACATCCACTGATGCTGAATTTGCTAGGCATGCGAATTTTTCATCTAATCTGGTAGATATATCTGAGACATTTTGAGTATCCATATTGTGCCAATTTCTGACGCTACCCTGTCCCAACAACTGTAGCAGGAAAAACTACTCCCACCTGAGACAACCCTCCTTGCTGAATCTTCTGCTGTGCTGTACCTTCTACCACTGATAAACTTCGTTTGGAAAGACTTACCTCTCCGTTGACTCACTTAGAGAGAGTTTTCCCAAGAAATCCAATCTCCTTGGCTTGAACTGCGCAATCCTCTGGGAGATTCGAATTTCTGCCCCTGTAGGAATTTCAAATTCCCTTCTCCTTTCAATGTTAGGTCCTCCGGCTTCTCTCTTCTGCTTCCCTGTACCTTTGATACCATGTGAAAATTTCTAAATAGAAATTCTATTGCAGTGATTAATATTATTTCTTCTACTTATTACCTCAGAAATAAGTTATCTACAGTATTCTTACGGCAAATATCGAAATATATTCTACTGTAACCTTCACAATTAAAACATTGCATAAAGTAAATGTAAGGAAATACACTGGTATAAATACAACCACAATGACAATTATTTTTGGACAATCGTCCCTGGGAAAACCCAATGTGGGAAAACCGGTGCAGTAGATGAGGGTTTTTATTATCCTTCAACAAATTGTCTTGTACAAATTACAACGAGCAAAATAGGAACGAGAAATTTTACAGACACTTCTTGACTAAGTTCTACCCCAGATGAAGCACTTCTTCTTCCCCAGAATCCTTCTGATCCTCTTTGCGTCAAATTGCTCTCCTAGGCTCAGCGTCAAGTTGCTGACGCAAGCTTTGCGTCAAACTGCCTCTGCGCTGCCTCTTTCTGTGTCACCTTGTTCCTGCTCTGCGTCTTGTTGCCTTGCACTCTCTGAATGTGCTGATGCCCTCTCTATGTGTCTCACCTGCAACTCTCTCTCTGAATCGATTTTCTCTTGCCGAACTTCGACCAATGAGAAAATCAATCTTACTCGAGTAACTGAGTATCTGCGTCTGGTGTGTTTTCCAAATGACCCTCAAGCCCCTTCTTATATCTTCCTATTGGACAACCAACGACCTAGATTAACTCCTAATCAATGGCTCGGATCATTTTGATTTGATCTCCATCTTTTTCCAGAAGTTTCACCCACAAATAGATTAATACCCATTAATATTTTAATTTTCCTAAGTTTAGACTTAGGAACCCCATTAAAAATATTAATTATTTTAATAAAATCGTCTCTGGGTGGAATTTCCCAAAATAGTTTCTGGGTTTGTTGGAATGGATGTGCCCAAGCCTCCCTGCAAAATTTGAGGCCTAGAGCACCTCTGATGCTACCCCAAATCAACAGAATGAACTAAGGTAATCATGGAGTTGGTTACTGATAAGTCAACGAGTCTCGGGGTGGACTCTGAGACTAACATAGGTGGTTATTCAGTGAACTTTGTTGAACTGGATGCATCCTGTTTATGATGTGAGTCCCTATGCTGGTTCTAGGAATCCTGGTGTTATGAGGGTTTGTTGGCCCTGTTTATCGCTGGGTTGCCATGGAGTTCTGGTTTGGGAACTTGGTTTAGAGATAGCTAGTGAGTCTTGGTGGGGCTCTGGCACTGATTGTGGGGTAATTTCGGTTTGGCCATTGGTTCTTGGATGCCCAGATAGCAGTAGAGCCCCTGGAGCTGTGGGTTGAGACTGTCTTGGTCGACTGTAAGTCGCCCTGGAAGGTGGGGACCTCTGAGCGACTCAGGCTACACCACTTGGGTGCCGGTCAGGGGGACGTGAGCCTATGGCAGGGAACTGAGGTTGTTGCGGTTGGTGCCTCAACTAGGGTTTCAACTTTCATTTTTGGTTTACAATAGTTGCCTATGGTGTTGCTGTCCCAACTCGGGGGTGACCAGTGCTTGAGCTTATGAACCAATAGGTTTATGGCTAGGAGGAACATGGAGAGCCCACAACTAGTTAGCTTTTCATTATCAGATAAGTTCCTAAATTCTTATGTGCTATTGTATATTTATGTGCCTTTATTAATTATTGTTTTTCTTATGTTAAAACCCTAATTTTATGGGTTCAGGCTTATTGTTGTTCATGTAAATTTAATTTCCATTGTGTTATCTAAATTACATCGTATGCAATGCATAATGCTTGCACGAGATATAGAACTGCATTTCATGTTTTATTTATTTGCTAGATGTAGGGTAAAATGAAGACAAATTTGAGTGTTTACATGCTTCTTCAAATTAATTAATTATAATTATGCAGTTTTGGATGAGTGTTGTTGCACGATTGAGGGCCGGGGATAGTATAGATTGGTATTATTGCCAGGTTTCAACATTGGGTTTGAATTGGGCCAATCTAGGGCAACTTGGAAAAATTACAAGTTTACTGCCAATTGTTTGACAAAAATCCTATGTTAAGATTGGTAAAAATTGACTCAGGATTGGAAAACAAGTGCTAATAAGGGCACAATAATGGTTAATCAATTTAATTAGGAGTGCTAAAATTTCCGTGCAGAGCATCATTGCCATGAAAGAGAGGGTTTAATTTTTATTTTAAATTGTAATTATATCTATATATATACACGAAGCCATTATAAAGATTTTGAGCTTCGATATGAGCGCAGAGGTTTATTTTCTTTTAAGAAAAAATATTGTAAACCTCACTTTTGATGTGTATATAGTATATACCAGTTTATGTGTGTTGAAGGGTAAGGATTCTAGAACAAAACCTCCCATTTTCCTACTGTGAAATGAGTTACAAGGTGGAACTTGAGGGAGACTTTTAGGTTCAGTCGGTGTAGATCTTAGACAACAAGGTCAAGGTGCTCCGAAATCGAGCCATAGGCATGGTCAAGGTACAATGGACTGTGCTCGGTCCTGAGGATGCGACTTGGGAGCAAGAGGAAGTCATTAGGGAAGAATACCCTCACCTTTTTGATTGACATATTGTATATGTTTCTATATTTGTATATACGGTGCACTTGGGACAATGCATAAAATGGGGGGGAGGAATGTAATACCCTGACCCGTTTTGACAATGTAAATATATGCATTTTTGATATTAGGCTGTTGAGCGAGATATTTTATTATGTGACCTGCATGCCCTTGTAGTTTTTTTTAGTCACGTTTTTGGGATCATTGCGCTCGATATTGTAAATTTATACATATTATGATATTAATAAAAGAACGCTGACTGCGGAGCCCACTCCACGGAAAGAGCATGGGGGACACAACTCCATCAAAAAAGGCAATGATTGGGTATTTTTGGTTTAATGTGCACTTGGGGCCCACGTGGGTTCTAGAGGTTGCCACATGGCAAGTTGGGGTCATGCATACATAAAGAAGTGTAGGTTGTTTTGAGAGGGAATGAAATTAGTTAATCATGGAGTTGGTTATTGATTAGCCAGTGAGCCCTGGGGTGGACCCTAATACTGACTGAGGTGCAGTTATTTAGTTAACCATGCCAAAGTATATGCATCCTGTTTATGATGTGAGCCCTGGGGTGGACTCTAAGATTGACTGAGGTGCAGTTATTCAGCTAACTGTGCTGAACCAGATGCATCCTGTTTATGATGTGAGCCCCTGTGTTGGTTCCAGGGAGCTTGGTGCTTTGAGGGTTTGTTCGCTCTATTTATGGCTGGGTGGCCATGGAGTTCTAGTTTGGGAACTCGGTTCGGAGATAGTTGGTGAGTCTTGGTGGGGCTATGGCACCGACTGTGGGGTTATTTTGGTTTGGCCATTGGAACTTGGATGCCTAGACAACAACAAAGCTCCTGGATTTGTTGGCTGAGAACATCTTGGCTGGCTGTAAGTTGCCCTGGAAGGTGGGCATTGCCGAGAGACTCGGGCTATGCCACTTGGGTGCCGGGCAGGGGGACATGAGCCTCTAGCTAAAGCCTAAGGCTGCTAGGGTTGGTGCCTCGACTAGGCTTTATTTTGGTTTATGATTGTTGCTTATGGAGTTGTTGTCCCAGCTTGGGGGTGACAGGTGGTTGAGATTATGAACCACTAGGTCTATGGCTGGGAGGAACATGGAGAGGCTGCAACTAGTTAACTTAGATAAGTTCCTAAATTCTTATGTACAACTGTATATTTATGTGGCACGATTAATTATTGTTTTTCTTTTGTTAAAACCCTAGTTTCCGGGTTTAGGCTTATTGATGTTCATGTATGTTTAATTTCCGTTGTGTTATCTAAATTACATTGTATGTGATGCATAATGCTTGCATGACATATAGAACTACATTTCATGCTATATTTATTTGCTAGATGTAGGGTAAAAATGAAGACATATTTGAGTGTTTACATGCTTCCGTAGATTAATTAATTATAATTATGTAGTTCTGAATGGGTAGTGTTGCCTGGTTGAGGGTCGAGGACACTACACTCAATGCATACCTTGTGAACATGAAATAACATTTTGATGAGCATTTCTTGAAATAGTTTAAATGTCTCCTTCACAAGCCCATCATGGGTGAATCCAACAATCATTGCGTTTCATGAGATCGTTTTTTTTTTTCCATTCAAGGCATCATCCACTGGCCCATTGTGAGCATATCCAACGAGCATAGCTATTTAGGAAACAACATTTCGATCAAACATTTTGTCAAATGCTTTGCATGCTTTCTCTACACTTATATTTATTTATTTATTTTTTAATAGGATTTGAAGCTATCAAAAGCCAAAATCATTGGATTGGAACATTAATGCTCTACAACAAGTCAATATTCGTCCCTCCACTAAATCATACATAGCCAAACATGATATGCTATATGGTAATTATGTGGAAGTTCAAATCAAGTTTCCAACTATTAAATTCAAGACATGTCCAAGCTCATTTTCAATTCGTGAAGGTGCTTCAAGTACGTATTGCCATATCCAAGAGATCCCCCATCTGAAAGATGAGATTTGCAAGTGCCTTATTGCCCTCATTTAGTCGGCTTGCATTTGGATGTGCATAGGTCACCCCAACTTGTCTAACCACATTATGGGCTCATCTTTCAAGATATACAAATGCAAATGACAGTTTTGTATCTCTTCTCCTTGCTGCTGGTGCGACCTCTTTTACCAAATCTATTAGCTCTTGAAGTGTAGCATCCCTCCAGGTGTAAATCTACATTTCATATTTTGGCTCTTTGCCTCTAACTGCAGAGTCCTTTGCCGTATGTCTCTAACTGCAAAGTCCTCTGCAGTATGATGACTTCCAATCTTGGTAAAAAGCTAAAGTAACAACGGACATGTCTTCTCATGATCAACTGGGGGTGGTGGTCGTGAAGGGCCGGGGGGGGGGCTCGGGCCTAAGGACCTAGAGCCCTTACGGTCTGTTTTGTACATTCACCGAAGGCGACTAGTCGACCATGAGACACCTTGTGAAACGAATCCCATTGTTCAGAAACCTGGTGCTAGTGCTGGCTCAATTGTTCATCGATGTGCATGTACCATTGATATACCCCTTAATGATGAGTGAACTTCTCGTTCATTAGGGTTGGGACATGCATAGTTTTCGGCCTAGATGAGGGCACCAATCCCAATGAACCAATGACAACAAACCCGAAGGATGGACATGAAATCAAGGGAATGGTGAAAAGTAGTAAGCATGGGAAGGTTATCGTCTAGATCACCCCTTTATCCATGTTATTATGCCCAAAACATTAAGTAAAAACACATGATTGCAAAATGATTAAAGTACCTGCCGTGTGGTAACCCACCTTCCTTCAAGAGGAACGCTGGATGGTGAGAGGTGTTTCACCGATGCAAATAGCGGAGAAATGTGGTATATCATCATACACTAAGCAAATATAGGGCTGCTCACTGGCTGGCTGTCCAAAGCAGTAGAAAAAAATTCTCCTATGGGGTTACCCACTTTTGGTGGATAACAATGCCTATGAGCTGAAACAATGCTGCTTGAAGAACATAATGTTAGGTCTGGATGTTGATCTATCAAAGAGAGTATTAACCATTCATTGGATCTTGTTGAGAATTAAGACATGAAACAATGCCAAACTTGGCTCAATGATGAATGGGTGAGCTCTAAACTATGCATGGATAATCTTAGCAGGTATAATGTCCTTACAGTGGATTATATGCATAACCATGAGAGTTTGCATCTTCTCAATGTGAACCACTACCCTGGAGGTAGACATACCCCCCATTTTGTAGGCTGATAACAACTGACGATTGCATAAAAATCCATGGCTTGGTGGGCACTTTTTGAAAAGTAGCTTAGAAGCATTGTTCTATGGGATGGATAAAGAGGCATAACCCTTTAGAAGTCTAAGATTTCCACCAGGCATAGATTGAGTCCCATACCTAAGAGTTTTAAACCAAGGTATATGCAGATCGAGTCTCCATTGGCTGGACTTCGATGGAAAAGTTGAGGTTGCTTTACTAGCTTCTTCGGTGGAAAGGAAAGAAGCACACCATTTGCAAACAAAAGTATAAATACAATGACTCTATACAACCAAGTTTATAGACCAATAGCTGCAAGTTAAGAAAAATATTTTATACTCAAAACATTTGTTTAGATAGCTCAAATTACTGGAAAGTTAATTTTGTATTATACTAATTTTAACAAAAATACTATCCTTAACTTATCTGCTTATTCAGTTAGCTAAACCTATAGTTGAAGGATATCTGTGGTATACTTTTATAAATGGTTTTTGATGTTAAATCTGACT
Organism: Pinus tabuliformis; assembly: GCA_031772625.1. Lineage (NCBI taxonomy): Eukaryota > Viridiplantae > Streptophyta > Pinopsida > Pinales > Pinaceae > Pinus > Pinus tabuliformis. The sequence continues at coordinate 1,495,350,811 of CM062804.1, read as the reverse complement.
AATTAATATGTTGGTATCGAATAGGTTATGAAACTTTCAAATGAAAAGGAGGTTGTTTATGGAGCATTGGATCATTGGGTAGCTTGGGAGGAAGAGTTCCCTTTGATTACTTTAGCTAAAGCCCTTCGAATCCTTAGGCAGAGAGATCAGTGGCAACAAATAATTCAGGTAAAATATTTTCTTCTGTTATGCATAGTCACTTTTTTGTTTTTCTTAATGAGACATGGACATGTAGTAGAAGAATATGCCATCGGCTATAGATTTCTTTTAGGCAGCTAACTGGATTGGGAACTCTCCATGGGGATGAAGCTCTCCATTACTCACTCGTTGGATGCATGCAGCTTGTAGAGTGCACAAGTTATTATTAGTGATCATGTCAATGTGAGTTGCACCATTTAGGCTATTTGTCTTTAACTAGAAGCATGCCAAAGATGCAACACATTGGTTAGTGACGTTTACAATGGAAAATGAAATATTGATCAGGAACAGGTATTGGTAACAATTCAGATTAGTCATGGTTTCATAGTTAGCTGCCAGTTATATTTTTGTTTGATGAAACTACCTCAACAGTAACTTGAATGACCTTAATATATGAAAGAACAATGCATTTGAGTGGGAAGAACACCTTAATAGATAATGTTGTTTCATGACTTGTATTACGTGGATGGGAGTTTGGGCATACAAATTAGACTGTCAACAAGGCTTTTTGAATGAGCAACATGTGTTGAAAATTGAAATACATTTAAAGGATGAAAATGTATAAACTTGCACAGATAGAGGTTCTACCAATGGTAGGATGAGGCTACAACCCTGTGGCAGCCATGAGAAGTTGTGTAACAACTTATGAGTACAACTGAATTAAGGCATGTGTTAAAAACAGCTTTTATGATGTAGGAAATTGATTCATTCTGAAGCAGCATAGTTGATATGTGAACAAATATGAGAGCGATAAGATAATTTTATTAATGTCCAATAAATGACCACAAAAGTAGGTCAGTAGGATTGAAGAATATGACCATTATGAGTAGAATGTGTGAGTGCAAGCACAGCTCCTAGAAAATGCTTAAAATAACATAAAGAAAGAAAGAAACCTATAGTAGTACATCCTCAAGATAAAACACGTGTATATATAACTGTGACAAAAGTATGGTGATGCAGAATACAAACATTGATTATGTCCAAGGCTGGAAAAGTGGACAACTCAAGAACCTAGGAAGAGAGAGAGAGTGCGGGAGAGATCAGATGATGAAGCGAATGATGTTAGGGTCTACAGGGTCTGATGGCCGAAGGCATGGGGGGCCACTTCGGTATTGGCTTGCTGTCGGAGTCCTCTAGAACCATTAGGGGTCCAACTATATGATCTTGAGGGGAATGTAGGAGTGAAGGATACTCCTAACATCTAAGGTTGAAAGAAAGAAATTGTGGGTGGAAGGTGTCTTGCTCAAGGTCCATATAGGGCTGATCCCTCTACCACTTTGAGGATGCATGGACTGATGTACGGTTCAACACCTCCGGATGGGTCTCAATGATATAGGGTGATAGAGGGGGAGGTTCAAAGAGACACTAGGTCTCACTAGTCTATTGTCTGCTGCACTCTGGGAATTTGCCTGCTGCTTGTTGCTTTGATCTAATGGATTAAGTGGAAAATACGACGTAATCATCTTGGTCATCCAAAATTGGGTACAACGTGTAGGAACTGAGATTTGTGGTTGAAGATCTCCTTGATGAAAATGGCTAGGCATCTTTGGTCTTGTTACTAGAAGAAAGTAGAGAGGGATCCCCCCAAGTCTTTATAAAGGCACTGGTAGCTTCCTATGATCTCATTGTATAGGGGGCACTGAAATATGAGGAGAATCTTCAACTCTGTTTCTTATAGGTATCACATTTGGTAGATCCTCTTAGGTCATGGTATACAATGGTCTGTCTCTATCCAGAGTCGATGAGAACCAACCTGTAGTTGGCCCAAAGGGAGCTTGAGGGAGTGCATCCAATGCCTACACGTATAAGGCAGGCAAATAATGATGCCATCTAGCACCTCCAAAAAGTGCTCGATGTAGAAGGACATTTTCGAGGCTAGGCTCATAGGAGGTGAGGTCCAAATGACCTGAATGTACAATCTGTAAATTTCCTCTTTGATAGCTGTTGAATTTTCTAAGTCTATCCGTTAGAAAATTAATCTGTATTCTACTCATTTATTTCTTCTACTTGTTTAAATTTGAACAAGTTATTTAAAACATTTAAATATCGAAATAAACGCAATATAGTCACAACATCTACAAATCAACAGCTGAAAGAAAACAAACACACAAGTGACACTGTTATTTTTGGACAAATGTCCCCGAAAAAACCCAATGCGGGAAAATTGGTGTAGCTATTCTAAGGGTTTATTATTATGCAATATTTCCTTGTACAACTGGGTGCCTAACTAGCTTACCCGACAAAGAAAAGTACACGGCAACAATACCTCTCTATTCAGAAACAGGTATTCAGAAAACCTGTACCACGAAACCCTCTCCAGCGACTCTGAAGCTCAACACTAGCCCTTTTGGCCTCTGCGTCAGTGTCAAAACTCTCTACGTCAGCCTTTTGAGGCACTACACAACCTCTGGGATCCTATGTGTCACTCCCTCTGTCTTCTGCGTGGATGACGCAGTCCCTCTAGGATCTACGTTGTCTCTGCTGGGCTCTGTGTGGCCTGCTTTGGCTGCTGCTCTCGCTCTCTGCTTCTGCGTTGGTCTCTCGGCACTGTCTCTGCCTCTCTGTCCAATACTCACTGCCCCTCGCTGTTGATCACTGATTCGACTTTGCTTAGCAACCTCGCTCTAGCAAAACGAATGACTGATCACTCTGGTGTGTTCTCCAACTGACCCTCAAGCCTCTTCTTATACTTTTCTCGTTGGTCCTTCAACGACCGAGATTAAATCTCTAATCAACGGCTAATATTAGATTTGGCTTGATCCATGACTTTTGGAACCTTCTAACCCAGTTTTATATTAATACCCATTAATATTTTATTTTTCCTAAGTTTAGACTTAGGAACTCCATTAAAAATATTAATTATTTTAATATCTCCCAAACTGGGTACAATTTATCCAAACCATTTCTGGCTCCTGGAGACCTCATGTGCTTTGGCCTCTCCACCAATTTTCATGGCTAGAGCACATCCGATGCTACCCCAAATCAAAATTCCTTCTTAGTGAGGACTGTGCTCTAGTAATACTCCACACTGAGCATCACAATGATTATCTGGCACCTGTACCTGTGCTGATGCTAGGCCTCCCTGCCCAACATCCTCTGCACTACTGCATCCTGTACTGCTACCCATGGCCCTGCCACTGCCACTGCTGCATCCGTACTACAACTCCCTCTGCATTCATGCTGTTGCTGGTCCATTCTCCCAACACTGCATCCCTCTCTCATCATGCGGCATCGTGCTACTGTATACTGCTATTGCACCGCAACTTAGTTACTGAGAAGTAATTAACTGATCCGCCCAACTTCTGACATCCTTGTCAGGCTAGAAACACTCCCAATGTTGAAGCTCTCTCTGCCACTAACAAGTGCTCCCTCTATTGACCTTTGTGCTGCTGCAACAAGTCCCTGCATCTCGCACCGCTGCAAAGCTCTCTGTGCCATCCTACACCGTTGCAACACTCCTGTGCCTCTCGCACTATTGCAGTCTGCTAGCCTCGTGCTGCTCGAGGACTCTTGCACTATGGCACTCTTTGCCGCTTCATCCGCATCCGTCTCTATCGACATCCGCCAGTCCTGCTACTCTCTCCTCGGGGCTCCCGTAGCAAGGTATAATCCAAGAAGTTGGGTATCTCAAGGATCTTGCCCCTCATCGCCTATAGTCCTTTTGACTAAAGCTCAATGTCTCCCCACCTCTTCTCTAGAGGCACATGAGCACTCATGGCACAATCGTCATCCTCCTCGACTTCTTTCTCCGCCTTCGCTGGCGCTGCCTTAGAGTCAGAAGCCTCTCCCTTACTCTTCTTCCTCGGACACTGGTTCGCATAGTGACCCAGTTCCCCACAATGGAAGCACTTGACCTTGGAGAGGTCCTTCTTCTTCCTCTTCTCCTGCTTTCCCGCAGATGCTAGAGCCGCATCCTCTTCCTCTTCCTTCTTGATCTTGACCCCTTTGCTGCTACTTCCCATCTTGGTCAGCCGTCTAATCTCTTCTTGGCGAAGAGCCGCCCACAGTTCTTCCCAATCTGGAAGACTCGCCCTGCCCAGTATGCTTTGGACAAATGTCTCCCACTCCTCGGAGACTACGTTAAGTGCGGTCCTCACCATCAACTCCTGATCTGGCATGGCCCCTATGGAAGTCAGTTGGTCCCGGATCTCCTTCAACCGACCAAGGAAGTGATCTATCTACTCCCCCTTCTGCATCTGGTATGACCTTAGCTGATTCTCAAGTAACATCTTCCTCTGCATGGAAGTATGCTGGTACAATGTCTTCAAGGTGTCCCACATCTCCTTTGCCGTCTCCTTCTCGGCAATATGTTGGACCACATGATCCTTGACCCCATCAAGGATGATGCATTTTGCCTTGGCCATTGCCTCCTTGTACCTTTCATTAGCTACCGGGTCAACTGGGATAGCCATTACTCTCAAGGCGAAGCCCTTGATGCGATGTCTGTCTAGAATGGATAGGATCCTAGCCTTCTAGACCACAAAGTTGGATGCTCCGTCCAGCCTATCCTGATCCCTCAACCCATTCACAACCATCTCTGCTCTTCTCTGTCGACTCCTCCGAGTCTCTCTACTTCTCACCTGGAAGTTCTCAGTTCGACTCCTGCTGAGTCTCTCTACTTCCCGTCTGGAAGTTCTCTTCTGGACTCCCTCTGGGTCCCGATTTCCCTCCTGGAAATCCTTCTGCCAACCGTCTAGTTGCCCCTCTTCAATCGTCTGTGCAACTGCAACATTGATTCGGATTCCTTGGCTAGAAATCCGCCTCGGCAGCAACTCCCTCGACCTTGGTTTTGCCCTGTTAGGTACTGTTCTGACCACAGTACCCCACTAGCTTCGCTCCGCAAATTGCCCACAGCTTCCTATGCCCCAGCAACTGAAAGACTAAGTCTCTAGGGTCTGTGCAAACCCGACACTGGCAAAAACAACTCCCTCAGCCACTGTGTCAACCCTCCTGGTCTCTGCGTGAGCCTCTCTCTGCCCTCCTCAGCCTCTACGTTGGCCTCTCTCTGGCCTGGATAGATGACGCAGTCTCTCTGCGTCAACCCTTCCTCTGTTGCTTCTGTCACTCGAGACAACTAATTCTATTGCAAATGCTTTGCTTAGCTGATGCCTTCAACTTTCCTGTGATTTGCAACCATGCTCTGATACCATGTTGAATTTTCCAAGTCTATCCATTAGAAAATTAATCTGTATTCTACTCATTTATTTCTTCTACTTGTTTAAATTCGAACAAGTTATTTAAAACATTTAAATACCGAAATAAACACAATACAATCACAACATCTACAGATCAACAACTAAAAGAAAACAAACACACAAGTGACACTGTTATTTTTGGAGAAATGTCCTCGGAAAAACCCAATGCGGGAAAACCGGTGCAACTATTCTGAGGGTTTATTATTATGCAGTGTTTCCTCGAGTACAACTGGGTGCCTATCCGACTCACTCGACAAAGAAAAATACACGGCAACAATACCTCTCTATTCGGAAATGGGTATTCAGAAAACCTGTCCAACGAAACCCTCTCCAGCGACTCTGAAGCTCAGTGCTAGCCCTTTTGGCCTCTGCGTCAGCCTCTTTCTGCTCTGTGTCAGCCTCAAACCTCTCTGCATCAGCATTCTGAGGTACTGCACAACCTCTGGGACCCTCTGCATCACTCCCTCTATCCTCTGTGTGGATGACGCAGTCCCTCTGGGCCCTGCGCTGCCTCTACTGGGCTCTGCGTGGCCTGCTCTAGCTGCTGCTCTCACTCTCTGCTTCTGCGCTTGTCTCTCGGCACTGTCTCTCCCTCTCTATCCAGTACTCACTGCCTCTCACTGCTGATCACTGATTCGACTTTGCTTAGCAACCCCGCTCTAGCAAAACGAATGGCTGATCACTTTGGTGTGTTCTCCAACTGACCCCAAGCCTCTTCTTATACTTTTCTCGTTGGTTCTTCAACGACCGAGATTAAATCTCTAATCAACGACTAAGATTAGATTTGGTTTGATCCATGACTTTTAGAACCTTCTAACCCAGTTTTATATTAGTACCCATTAATATTATATTTCTCCGAAGTTTAGACTTAGGAACTCCATTAAAAATATTAATTATTTTAATATCTCCCAAACTGGGTACAATTTGTCCAAACCATTTTTGGGTCTTGGAGACCTCATGTGCTTTAGCCTCTCCACCAATTTTAATGGCTAGAGCACATCCAATGCTACCCCAAATGAACAATAGCTTGATTCAGTATCTGCCTAATGACACAATGCATCAGGAGAGAATCTGAATGGGTGAAGGTGCTTTGGAGTGATAGTCATTAATTGTAGAAGCCAAGATGCCTCTGAAAACTTAGAGGGGGAGGTTGGAAAGAGACGGTAGGTCTCACTAGTCTATTGTCTGCTACACTTTGGGAATTTGCCTGCTGCTTGTTGCTTTGATCTAATGGATTAACTTGAAAATACGAGGTAATCATCTTGGTCATCCAAAATTGGGCACAATGTGCAGGAACTGAGATTTGTGGTTTATGATCTCCTTGATGAAAATGGCTAGGCATCTTTGGTTTTTTTACTAGAAGAAAGTAGAGAGGGACCCCCCCAAGTCTTTATAAAGGCACTGATAGCTTCCTATGATCTCATTGTATAGGGGGCATTGAAATATGAGATGCATCTTCGACTTTGTTTCTTGTAGGTGTCACATTTGTTAGATCCTCTCAGATCATGGTAGATGATGGTTTGTCTCTATCCAGAGTCGATGAGAACCAACCCTTAGTTGTCCCAAAGAGAGCTTGAGGGAGTGCATCCAATGCCTACACGTATAAGGGAGGCGAATAATGATGCCATCTAGCACCCCCAAAAAGGGCTCGATGTAGAAGGACATCTTCGAGGCTAGGCTCATAGGAGGTGAGGTCCAAATGACTTGAATGTACAATCTGTAAATTTTCACTCGTTACTCACTCACTCGTTGGATGCATGCAGCTTGTAAAGTGCACAAGTTATTATTAGTGATCATGTCAATGTGAGTTGCACCATTTAGGCTATGTGTCTTTAACTAGAAGCATGCCAAAGATGCAACACATTGGTTAGTGACATTTACAATGGAAAATGAAATATTGATCAGGAACAGGTATTGGTAACAATTCAGATTAGTCATGGTTTCATAGTTAGCTGCCAGTTATATTTTTGTTTGATGAAACTACCTCAACAGTAACTTGAATGACCTTAATATATGAAAGAACAATGCATTTGAGTGGGAAGAACACCTTAATAGATAATGTTGTTTCATGACTTGTATTACGTGGATGGGAGTTTGGGCATACAAATTAGACTGTCAACAAGGCTTTTTGAATGAGCAACATGTGTTGAAAATTGAAATACATTTAAAGGATGAAAATGTATAAACTTGCACAGATAGAGGTTCTACCAATGGTAGGATGAGGCTACAACCCTGTGGCAGCCATGAGAAGTTGTGTAACAACTTATGAGTACAACTGAATTAAGGCATGTGTTAAAAACAACTTTTATGATGTAGGAAATTGATTCATTCTGAAGCAGCATAGTTGATATGTGAACAAATATGAGAGCGATAAGATAATTTTATTAATGTCCAATAAATGACCACAAAAGTAGGTCAGTAGGATTGAAGAATATGACCATTATGAGTAGAATGTGTGAGTGCAAGCACAACTCCTAGAAAATGCTTAAAATAACATAAAGAAAGAAAGAAACCTATATTAGTACATCCTCAGGATAAAACACATGTATATATAACTGTGACAAAAGTATGGTGATGCAGAATACAAACATTGATTATGTCCAAGGCTGGAAAAGTGGACAACTCAAGAACCTAGGAAGAGAGAGAGAGTGCGGGAGAGATCAGATGATGAAGCGAATGATGTTAGGGTCTACAGGGTCTGATGGCCGAAGGCATGGGGGGCCACTTCGGTATTGGCTTGCTGTCGGAGTCCTCTAGAACCATTAGGGGTCCAACTATATGATCTTGAGGGGAATGTAGGAGTGAAGGATACTCCTAACATCTAAGGTTGAAAGAAAGAAATTGTGGGTGGAAGGTGTCTTGCTCAAGGTCCATATAGGGCTGATCCCTCTACCACTTTGAGGATGCATGGGCTGATGTACGGTTCAACACCTCCGGATGGGTCTCAATGATATAGGGTGATAGAGGGGGAGGTTCAAAGAGACACTAGGTCTCACTAGTCTATTGTCTGCTGCACTCTGGGAATTTGCCTGCTGCTTGTTGCTTTGATCTAATGGATTAACTGGAAAATACGACGTAATCATCTTGGTCATCCAAAATCGGGTACAATGTGTAGGAACTGAGATTTGTGGTTGAAGATCTCCTTGATGAAAATGGCTAGGCATCTTTGGTCTTGTTACTAGAAGAAAGTAGAGAGGGATCCCCCCAAGTCTTTATAAAGGCACTGGTAGCTTCCTATGATCTCATTGTATATGGGGCACTGAAATATGAGGAGAATCTTCAACTCTGTTTCTTATAGGTATCACATTTGGTAGATCCTCTTAGGTCATGGTATACAATGGTCTGTCTCTCTCCAGAGTCGATGAGAACCAACCCGTAGTTGGCCCAAAGGGAGCTTGAGGGAGTGCATCCAATGCCTACACGTATAAGGCAGGCAAATAATGATGCCATCTAGCACCTCCAAAAAGTGCTCGATGTAGAAGGACATTTTCGAGGCTAGGCTCATAGGAGGTGAGGTCCAAATGACCTGAATGTACAATCTGTAAATTTCCTCTTTGATAGCTGTTGAATTTTCTAAGTCTATCCGTTAGAAAATTAATCTGTATTCTACTCATTTATTTCTTCTACTTGTTTAAATTTGAACAAGTTATTTAAAACATTTAAATATCGAAATAAACGCAATATAGTCACAACATCTACAAATCAACAGCTGAAAGAAAACAAACACACAAGTGACACTGTTATTTTTGGACAAATGTCCCCGAAAAAACCCAATGCGGGAAAATTGGTGTAGCTATTCTAAGGGTTTATTATTATGCAATATTTCCTTGTACAACTGGGTGCCTAACTAGCTTACCCGACAAAGAAAAGTACACGGCAACAATACCTCTCTATTCGGAAACAGGTATTCAGAAAACCTGTACCACGAAACCCTCTCCAGCGACTCTGAAGCTCAACACTAGCCCTTTTGGCCTCTGCGTCAGCGTCAAACCTCTCTACGTCAGCCTTTTGAGGCACTACACAGCCTCTGGGACCCTATGTGTCACTCCCTCTATCTTCTGCGTGGATGTCACAATCCCTCTAGGATCTACGTTGTCTCTGCTGGGCTCTGCGTGGCCTGCTTTGGCTGCTGCTCTCACTCTCTGCTTCTGCGTTGGTCTCTCGGCAATGTCTCTGCCTCTCTGTCCAATACTCACTGCCCCTCGCTGTTGATCACTGATTCGACTTTGCTTAGCAACCTCGCTCTAGCAAAACGAATGACTGATCACTCTGGTGTGTTCTTCAACTGACCCTCAAGCCTCTTCTTATACTTTTCTCGTTGGTCCTTCAACGACCGAGATTAAATCTCTAATCAACGGCTAATATTAGATTTGGCTTGATCCATGACTTTTGGAACCTTCTAACCCAGTTTTATATTAATACCCATTAATCTTTTATTTTTCCTAAGTTTAGACTTAGGAACTCCATTAAAAATATTAATTATTTTAATATCTCCCAAACTGGGTACAATTTATCCAAACCATTTCTGGCTCCTGGAGACCTCATGTGCTTTGGCCTCTCCACCAATTTTCATGGCTAGAGCACATCCGATGCTACCCCAAATCAACATTCCTTCTTAGTGAGGACTGTGCTCTAGTAATACTCCACACTGAGCATCACACTGATTATCTGGCACCTGTACCTGTGTTGATGCTAGGCCTTCCTGCCCAACATCCTCTGCACTACTGCATCCTGTACTGCTACCCATGGCCCTGCCACTGCCACTGCTGCATCCGTACTACAACTCCCTCTGCATTCATGCTGTTGCTGCTCCATTCTCCCAACACTGCATCTACACTGCATCCCTCTCTCATCATGCGGCATCGTGCTACTGTATACTGCTATTGCACTGCAACTTAGTTACTGAGAAGTAAGTAACTGATCCGCCCAACTTCTGACATCCTTGTCAGGCTAGAAACACTCCCAATGTTGAAGCTCTCTGCCACTAACAAGTGCTCCCTCTACTGACCTTTGTGCTGCTGCAACAAGTCCCTGCATCTCGCACCGCTGCAAAGCTCTCTGTGCCATCCTGCACCGTTGCAACACTCCTGTGCCTCTCGCACTATTGCAGTCTGCTAGCCTCGTGCTGCTCGGGGACTCTTGCACTATGGCACTCTTTGCCGCTTCATCCGCATCCGTCTCTATCGACATCCGCCAGTCCTGCTACTCTCTCCTCGGGGCTCCCGTAGCAAGGTATAATCCAAGAAGTTGGGTATCTCAAGGATCTTGCCCCTCATCGCCTATAGTCCTTTTGACTAAAGCTCAATGTCTTCCCACCTCTTCTCTAGAGGCACATGAGCACTCATGGCACAATCGTCATCCTCCTCGACTTCTTTCTCCGCCTTCGCTGGCGCTGCCTTAGAGTTAGAAGCCTCTCCCTTACTCTTCTTCCTCGGACACTGGTTCGCATAGTGACCCAGTTCCCCACAATGGAAGCACTTGACCTTGGAGAGGTCCTTCTTCTTCCTCTTCTCTTGCTTTCCCGCAGATGCTAGAGCCGCATCCTCTTCCTCTTCCTTCTTGATCTTGACCCCTTCGCTGCTACTTCCCATCTTGGTCAGCCGTCTAATCTCTTCTTGGCGAAGAGCCGCCCACAGTTCTTCCCAATCTGGAAGACTCGCCCTGCCCAATATGCTTTGGACAAATGTCTCCCACTCCTCGGAGACTACGTTAAGTGCGGTCCTCACCATCAACTCCTGATCTGGCATGATCCCTATGGAAGTCAGTTGGTCCCGGATCTCCTTCAACCGACCAAGGAAGTGATCTATCTACTCCCCCTTCTGCATCTGGTATGACCTTAGCTGATTCTCAAGTAACATCTTCCTCTGCATGGAAGTATGCTGGTACAATGTCTTCAAGGTGTCCCACATCTCCTTTGCCGTCTCCTTCTCGGCAATATGTTGGACCACATGATCCTTGACCCCATCAAGGATGATGCATTTTGCCTTGGCCATTGCCTCCTTGTACCTTTCATTAGCTACCGGGTCAACTGGGATTGCCATTACTCTCAAGGCGAAGCACTTGATGCGATGTCTGTCTAGAATGGATAGGATCCTAACCTTCTAGACCACAAAGTTGGATGCTCCGTCCAGCCTATCCTGATCCCTCAACCCATTCACAACCATCTCTGCTCTTCTCTGTCGACTCCTCCGAGCCTCTCTACTTCTCACCTGGAAGTTCTCAGTTCGACTCCTGCTGTGTCTCTCTACTTCCCGTCTGGAAGTTCTCTTCTGGACTCCCTCTGGGTCCCGATTTCCCTCCTGGAAATCCTTCTGCCAACCGTCTAGTTGCCCCTCTTCAATCGTCTGTGCAACTGCAACACTGATTCGGATTCCTTGGCTAGAAATCCGCCTCGGCAGCAACTCCCTCGACCTTGGTTTTGCCCTGTTAGGTACTGTTCTGACCACAGTACCCCACTAGCTTCGCTCCGCAAATTGCCCACAGCTTCCTATGCCCCAGCAACTGAAGGACTGAGTCTCTAGGGTCTGTGAAACCCGACACTGGCAAAAACAACTCCCTCAGCCACTGTGTCAACCCTCCTGGTCTCTGCGTGAGCCTCTCTCTGCCCTCCTCAGCCTCTACGTTGGCCTCTCTCTAGCCTGGATAGATGACACAGTCCCTCTGCGTCAACCCTTCCTCTGTTGCTTCTGTCACTCGAGACAACTAATTCTATTGCAAATGCTTTGCTTAGCTGATGCCTTCAACTTTCCTGTGATTTGCAACCATGCTCTGATACCATGTTGAATTTTCCAAGTCTATCCATTAGAAAATTAATCTGTATTCTGCTCATTTATTTCTTCTACTTGTTTAAATTCGAACAAGTTATTTAAAACATTTAAATACCAAAATAAACACAATACAATCACAACATCTACAGATCAACAACTAAAAGAAAACAAACACACAAGTGACACTGTTATTTTTGGACAAATGTCCTCGGAAAAACCCAATGCGGGAAAACCGGTGCAACTATTCTGAGGGTTTATTATTATGCAGTGTTTCCTCGAGTACAACTGGGTGCCTATCCGACTCACTCGACAAAGAAAAATACACGGCAACAATACCTCTCTATTCGGAAATGGGTATTCAGAAAACCTGTCCCACGAAACCCTCTCCAGCGACTCTGAAGCTCAGTGTTAGCCCTTTTGGCCTCTGCGTCAGCCTCTTTCTGCTCTGTGTCAGCCTCAAACCTCTCTGCATCAGCATTCTGAGGTACTGCACAACCTCTGGGACCCTTTGCATCACTCCCTCTATCCTCTATGTGGATGACGCAGTCCCTCTGGGCCCTGCGCTGCCTCTACTGGGCTCTGCGTGGCCTGCTCTAGCTGCTGCTCTCACTCTCTGCTTCTGCGCTTGTCTCTCGGCACTGTCTCTCCCTCTCTATCCAGTACTCATTGCCTCTCACTGCTGATCACTGATTCGACTTTGCTTAGCAACCCCGCTCTAGCAAAACGAATGGCTGATCACTTTGGTGTGTTCTCCAACTGACCCTCAAGCCTCTTCTTATACTTTTCTCGTTGGTTCTTCAACGACCGAGATTAAATCTCTAATCAACGGCTAAGATTAGATTTGGTTTGATCCATGACTTTTAGAACCTTCTAACCCAGTTTTATATTAGTACCCATTAATATTATATTTCTCTGAAGTTTAGACTTAGGAACTCCATTAAAAATATTAATTATTTTAATATCTCCCAAACTGGGTACAATTTGTCCAAACCATTTTTGGGTCTTGGAGACCTCATGTGCTTTAGCCTCTCCACCAATTTTAATGGCTAGAGCACATCCAATGCTACCCCAAATGAACAATAGCTTGATTCAGTATCTGCCTAATGACACAATGCATCAGGAGAGAATCTGAATGGGTGAAGGTGCTTTGGAGTGATAGTCATTAATTGTAGAAGCCAAGATGCCTCTGAAAACTTAGAGGGGGAGGTTGGAAAGAGACAGTAGGTCTCACTAGTCTATTGTCTGCTACACTTTGGGAATTTGCCTGCTGCTTGTTGCTTTGATCTAATGGATTAACTTGAAAATACGAGGTAATCATCTTGGTCATCCAAAATTGGGCACAATGTGCAGGAACTGAGATTTGTGGTTTATGATCTCCTTGATGAAAATGGCTAGGCATCTTTGGTTTTTTTACTAGAAGAAAGTAGAGAGGGACCCCCCCAAGTCTTTATAAAGGCACTGATAGCTTCCTATGATCTCATTGTATAGGGGGCATTGAAATATGAGATGCATCTTCGACTTTGTTTCTTGTAGGTGTCACATTTGTTAGATCCTCTCAGATCATGGTAGATGATGGTTTGTCTCTATCCAGAGTCGATGAGAACCAACCCTTAGTTGTCCCAAAGAGAGCTTGAGGGAGTGCATCCAATGCCTACACGTATAAGGGACGCGAATAATGATGCCATCTAGCACCCCCAAAAAGGGCTCGATGTAGAAGGACATCTTCGAGGCTAGGCTCATAGGAGGTGAGGTCCAAATGACTTGAATGTACAATCTGTAAATTTTCTCTTTGATAGCTTGATTCAGTATTTGCCTAATGGCACAATGCATCAGGAAAGAATCTGAATGGGTGAAGGTGCTTTGGAGTGATAGTCATTGATTTTAGAAGTTAAGATGCCTTTGAAAACCAACCTCGTGCACCGATAGCTTCCTATGATCTCATTATATAGGGGGCACTTAAATATGAGGTGCATCTTCGACTCTGTTTCTTGTAGGTGTCACATTTGTTAGATCCTCTTAGATCATGATATACGATGGTCTGTCTTTATCTAGGGTCGATGAGAACCCACCTGTAGTTGTCCCAAAGGGAGCTTGAGGGAGTGCATCCGATGCCTACACGTATAAGGGAGGCGAATAATGATGCCATCTAGAACCCCCAAAAAGTGCCCGATGTAGAAGGACGTCTTTAAGGCTAGGCTCATAGGAGGCGAGGTTCAAATGAATTGAATGTACAATTTTTAAATTTCCTCTTTGATAGCTTGATTCAGTATTTGCCTAATGGCACAATGCATCAAGAGAGAATCTAAATGGGTGAAGGTGCTTTGGAGTGATAGTCATTGATTTTAGAAGTTAAGATGCCTCTGAAAACCAACCTCATGCATGGCTTGAAGGGAGGATTTGAAGCAACAATCGAAAGTGTAAGGTAGGGTACCTCTCTATCCTGGTGGTAGAGGCTTTGAGAGTTTTGACTTTATGAGGGAAATAGATCAAGCGAAAGATGACCTTGAGGCGTAATGGGTGGACATTGAACTTTGCCTAAATAATGGGCCATAGAACTGTTCGATTGCAATGGATGATGCGCTTGAGAAGTAGAGTTTGGACTGTCTCCATCTTGGTCTAGTTTGTTTGCAATAGGTTTTGTCCCCATATCTTGAAACCATAAAGAATTGTGGGTTTGATAATTGCCTTCATGAGGTAGAGTTCGGATTGTTGATTTCGGCTAGCATCAGATGTGCTCTAAGCCTCAAATTTTGCAGGGAGGTTTGGGCACAAGTATTCCAAAGAACCCAGAAAACATTTTGGGAAATTCCACCCAAAAGTGATTTTATTAAAATAATTAATATTTTTAATGGGGTTCCTAAGTCTAAACCTAGGAAAATTAAAATATTAATGGGTATTAATCTAATCAGGGTGAAACTTCTAGAAAAATCCGTGGATCAAGTCAAATCGATCTGAGCGTTTGATTATGTTTTAATCTAGGCTGTTGGTTGCCCTACAGGAAGATATAAGAAGGGAGTTGAGGGTCATTTGGAAAACACAAGGAGAGATTGAGAAAATCGATTTTCTGAGGTGAGAAGTTCTTGAGAGGAAAATTGATTGAGGAGATCTTGCAGTAGAGAGATAATGAGAATCTAGGAGAAGGAATTTCTGGAGAGTATAAGGCGAAGAGAGAACATAAAGATGTCCAAAAGAACACTGACGTGAACCTACGCAGTGTTGACGCAGAGGTAGTGCAGTTAGAGAGGGGAAGTCGAGTTTCTGCTGGGGGAAGTCGAGTTTCTGCTGAGGGAATTCAAAGTTCAGTTGTTGGAAGCCAGGGTGCGAGTCTGGGAGGCAAGAAAGTCGATTTCTCAGCCAATAGAAGATCCAGAGCAGAGAGGTATCGTAATACCCAAGAGGGGTGATGCAGAAGCTGCCTAGGGTGATGCAGTTCTGCGTAGAAGCCACACAGAGGGTGACGTAGAGCCTCCAGAGCTGAAGGATCAATCATTGATTCTCCAGTGATAGGGTGAAATCATTTCACCATTCTTTTGTCCAATATTCTCTCTGTATCAGATTGCTAGTTGAACATCCTAGAATTGTACTCAGAATTTCTCCCGCATAATAATAAAACCCTCAGAGCTGTTGCACCGATTTTCCTGCATTGGGTTTTTCAGGGGACTATTTGTCCAAAAATAACTGTGTCCTATGTGTTGCATTGTTCTTTCTTGCTCAGTATTTTGTTTCCGCAAATATATTTAATTAAGTGAAGGCTGCAGTGTATGTATTAGGTGAGTCTTAGTGTTTTAGTCGAGTCTGATGTAAAAGTGGGTTGGGAATAATTTAAGCTAATTGATTAAATCATTTTATTACAAATCACTTGGTTTACTAGATCATATTGAGTCGCAAATGGGTTGTGTCTTGAGGGTCTAAAACAAATGTGTATTCCCTCTTTGAGTCTTGTAAATGAAAAATTATATGGATTAGAGGGTTGTAAAAATAATTAATCCCCTCATGTGTAAATTAATTAATTTTTCTAGCAAAATAAAATTAAATCCTAAGCTAGAAAATTAATTAACTAGAGTCAAAATTAAATTTTATAGGAAAATAAATTATCCAAATGGAAAATTCGTGGGTCTTGAAAGAATCAATTTTTAAAGGTCCTCCACCAAGGGAATATTGTCTTTTTCTAGAAAATTTGGACCCTTGGACTTGTTGGAAATACTGGAAGGGGGGGATGAATCAATATTTCTTTTCAATTGTTACTTTTACCAGTTAGATCATTTATATTTAGAACACAAAATGAACAATAAGAATAAATGATTTTATTAATTTCTTCTTTATAATAAATCAAGTACAATATATGTAGGGCTCCAATCCTAGATGAAGAGACCAATCTTCAATCTCTCAGGCTCCAACCTGTATTTGCTAAGCACTGACTAGGAATTCCAAGGCTCCAACCTTGTCAATTTTGAGGCACCAACCTCAAGGGCTCCAACACTATATTTGGTTCAGGCTCTGACCTAGTTTCTTGAGGACTCCGATCCTCTAGGGCTCCAACCCTATCCTCCAAGGCACCAACCTTGTCATTTCGAGGCTCCAACCTCTTGGGCTCCAACCCTTACTTTACTTCGTCAAGTTGTATTTGGTTATGCTTCACAACTCCCAATATCTTCTTCAACAAGCCCTGCCAATCTTCAGCTATCCCTTCACTTAGTCTCCACGTCACATCATCAATGACAACCTTGTTCTTCACATGAAGGTGTCACCACTGCTCTTCATTGTACCCAAAACAAAATCTCCAAGGTCACATCATGAGGGCCTTCAATCAATGCATCATGGTCTTCAATAATATCTCCAAGACCAACTTCTACAAGTCTTCCAAATATCTTCAAGTATCCTCCAAGGTATCTTCAATAGGCAGCTCTACGAGTGTCTTATAAGTCCTTCAAATGTCTTCAAGAATTGATCAAGGTGTCTTTAATAGACTTCTCCAAGAGTACTTCAAAAGGTGCTCCAAATGCCTGCTCCTTTAATCTAGGTTCCAAATTTATTCAAGGTGCGTATCCAACAACAAGATTTGTCCACTAGTATTCTTCAAGGTTTCCTTTAGTTTGTCCCAAAACTACTCCTATAACTTGGGCTTCGTATCCAACAACAAGATTTGTCCACTAGTATTCTTCAAGGTTTCCTTTAGTTTGTCCCAAAACTACTCCTATAACTTGGGCTTCAAAACTGCTTTCAAAATTTACTCTAATAAGGCTGTCTCCAATAGTGCTCCAGGTGGAGACAAGGATGCCTGCTCTATATTAGCTCAACAAGAAGGATTAGATCAAAGTTCTGGTCAAGAAAGTCTGCTTCAAAACATTTATGCACAAGGGTCAACAGCTACTCCAAAGTCTGCATAAGTCTGTTCTAAAACAATGCTCAATAATGCTTCAAAGAACTATATACAAAAAAATTGTTTGTAGCTTCCAGAAGGTCCTCTAAACAAAGTCTGATCTTTAAGAGTGATAAGGTCTGCTTCAAACAACTTTAGTAGAAGGTTGAAACCACAGGTCAAGATTTGTTTAAAACAAATCCCAATAGGATGCTCTCAATTAAGTGCAAAGAATTGTAGGTCCGAGCTACAAACAAAAATCACCACAGGTCCGAAGTATTCAACTCTTCCACAAGACTATTTTATTATTGGTCCAAGCTTTACTCACAGGTCCGAGCACTTACTGATGGCTCCACAGATTTGTTGTAGCTCCGGGCTTGATGAGTAACTCAACACAGAACTTTGGGAAGTCTCCACTGTTGACTGTTCACACAGGTGGCTGCTACAGAAATATATCAAGATAGTCTGAGGTCTCGTATTATTGTCCACACACAAATCCGAAGTATAATTCCATAGGTGACTGTAAAACCAAGTTGACATAGATTTGAGGCAAAGATCCAAATTGTCCAGGTGACTGCTCCCTAGTCTGACTGTTCCACAGATCCGATTTTGAAAGATGGATTGCCCAAATAGTAATCTCTTGTTCTCTTCGACCTTTTTCCTCCTTTTATGCCTCTTATCCGAATTGATCACCGAGATGCTAAAATGAGAGGGAACGTGGCTTATTTATAGCCTTTAGTCATCCTTTAAATGAGTCGACATGAAATTGAAAAAGGCATGTCTTTTAGGATATAATTTTTAATGAAGCCGACTTTACTAGGCCATAAAAATACATGATTAATTAATTAATTTATTTATTTTTTGGGGCTGACTTAAATGACTTTGAAATGATTTGATTTTGTTCTTTACAAAAGGATTCTCATTTTGTTCTTAGTGATAGGCTTACGTATATCTCAACACTGTAGGATTTGTCAAATATTAGTCTGCCATGTGATGTATCACACATGCATTACATCTGCCTACCATGTGAAGAATACTATGCAAAAGACCTTGTCTGCCATGTGGAAGATGGATCATATAAGACCTTGTCTGCCATGCGAGTGTTATATCCCATGAGTGATGTATTACACCATGCTGCTGCATTATGTCTGCCATGTTTGTCTTCCATTAATCAAGATTAATGCCATGTTGTTAATAAGGAATTTTTTTTATATTGTTTCAAAACATATTTGGAGCCAAGAATTATGTTTATTTTAATGATGTTTGGTAGTGTGTAATGTAAGATAATGTATGGTTAGGATCAAGGGATTTTATGAAATATGGAATTTAGGAATTAGGGTTTCATAATTAATGAACGAGAACATGGATTAGGATAGAACTAGGGTTTTTGGACAAGGGTAAGGGTTAGGGTTTATTAGGCTAAGGACTAGGGTTTTATCATTTAACGAATGCTAGATTAGGGCTTCCAAGTAATTAAGGTTTTCTCAAGGTTTGCATGAGGTTAGGGTTATTCATGTATCACAGGAATATTTGCTTTCTCTAACAATGCCATATTGACATCAATGAAAACATTGATTAACAATTGGTGGTTAAGTCAAAGTCAAATTTTTGAGGAACTTGGCTCTAAATAATTAATTTTGAGCTAATCAAAATGGATAGATTCGAAAATTCTTAAAAAATAAGAAATCAAAGGCCAAGATTAAAAGATAGTGAAGTATTTATCAACGACCAAGATTATTTTGACAAGGATCAAAGGAACTAGCCGTTATTTTTCCATTTGGAGGATTTATTTATAAATTAGAGAGTCATTTGAGTCTCTTGTCATCTTCATCTCTGACTAGAATTGCTGCTGAAACATTTTGTAAACTATTGTCCCGCTGGGATCTATTTTTTATACTATAATAAAAGACTTTGGGGTGCAACTCGAGGTGTTCTTGTCGCTGATCTGTGGTGTATATTGACTACGGGCTTCTTATGTGGTGCTTTATATTGTTATTTTCAGATAATACATAGTGTGTGCAGGTACTCAATCCTTGGTCTCCAAGTTCACAGACTGTGGGCAAGGTTACTTTGTTTGGATCTCTAGTTTTTATATGATGGATTGAATCTTCGTTTGGGCTATAGTGAACATTAATTTTTCTGAAGCTTTTTAGCCATTCTTTCAAAGAAAAAATATCATAAAAATTATTTTCTCAAAATCCATTTGAAAACCCATGTATATTTTGTAAATTTAAATTTGTAAATTATTTTTCTAATTTAGGTTAAGGTTTTAGTTTTATTTTTGTATATATTAGGATTTGGGTGTATTTTCATTTTTGCAGTTTAGGTCGAGAAACCAAGTGGGAGAAGAGCTAGATCTAGGCCCTTGAGGGTAAGATCCAGTCTTTTGGAAATTTTTGCAGGTTTCTCATAGATTTTTTTTTTGGAAAATGTTGATTTAGGGTAGCATCGGATGTGATCTAGCCATGAAAATTGGTGGAGAGGCTAAAGCACATGAGATCTCCAAGACCCAGAAATGGTTTAGGGAAATTCCACCCGGTTAGAGAGGTATTATAATAATTAATATTTTTAATGGGGTTCCTAAGTCTAAACTTAGGAAAATTAAAATATTAATAGGTATTAATATAAAACTGGGTGAGAATGTTCTAAATGACATGGATCAAGCCAAATCTAATCTTAGCCGTTGATTAGGGACTTAATCTTGGGTGTTGAAGAATCAACAGGAAAAGTATAAGAGGAGG
Source organism: Pinus tabuliformis (assembly GCA_031772625.1). Classification (NCBI taxonomy): domain Eukaryota; kingdom Viridiplantae; phylum Streptophyta; class Pinopsida; order Pinales; family Pinaceae; genus Pinus; species Pinus tabuliformis. The sequence goes on along the minus strand of CM062804.1, from coordinate 1,495,330,551 downwards.
CTTGAGAGTCAGTTGGAGATACACCAAGATTGATCAGTCAGTTCGATTTTCTGGAGCGGAGTTTGCTGAGAGAAATCGAACCAGTGATCTAAGTTGCAGCGAGGGGCAGTGAGTACTTAACAGAGAGGCAGAGATAGTGCTAGAGGGCCAGTGCAATGATTGAGGAGGCTACACAGAGCCAGCAAGAGCCACGCAAAAGGCTAAAGAGACTGCGCAGAGGCTAGCAGGGCTTGCGTGGGTGACGGAGGAGGCCAGAGAACTGACGCAGAGAGGCAGAGGGATGACATAGGGGGTTCCAAAGCTATGCAGAGGCTAGTAGGATTGACTCAAAGCCTTGGAGAAGTGCTGGAAGGATTTTTGTGGGGCAAACTTGCTGAATATCTGCTTCTGAAGAGAGGTATTACTGCATGATAGAAATCTTTGTTGGGTGAGCCAGTTTGGCACCCTGGTTGTACTCGAGAAAGATGCTTAATAATTAAACCATCAGAATTGCTGCACTGGTTTTCCCAAGTTGGGTTTTTCCGGGGACGATTGTCCAAAAATAACGATGTCCCTTGTTTGTTTGTCTATTATTTTAGTTGATGATCTATATATGAGTTGAGACTGCATTTGTGTTTATTTTCAATATTTATATGGTTAAATAACTTGTTGAGTAATAAACAAGTAGGTGAAATAAACTAGATAATGCAGGAAGAATTTCTAACGTGTTAGACTTAGAGATTACAACATGGTATTGGAGCGTTGCAAATCATAGGAACACTGAAGGCACCAGCGCAATCATAAGTATTTGCAGCAGTAGCAACTGTCCCGAGAGACAAAGCTGCTCCTAAGCAGAAAGCAACAGAGAAGGAGTGACGCAGCGCTGCTCCTAAGCAGAAAGCAGTAGAGGAGTGACGTAGAGGGCCTGCGTCATCATTTCGACCCAGAGAGAGGGCCAGCGCAGAGGTAGAGAGAGGCGGAAGAGGCTCATGAAGAGCCACGTCATCCTACTCAGTCAGGTAGGCTTGACGTAGTTGGCCAGAGGAGCAATTCAGTCTTGCCGGGATTGCGTAGAGCTAAGAGGCTAGTGCCTTCAGCTGCTGGGGCCTAGGGAGCTGTGTGGAGATTGTGGATTGGGAAGCTGGTGGGGTGTTGTTGCTGTTGAAGGAGAACAGTACCTAATGGGACTGAACCAAGGTAGAGGGAGCCGTTGCCTTGAGGGATTTCTATGTTGAAATTTCTAAGTATTACCCGTTAGAAATGTTATCTGTATTCTCTGGTTTATTTCGCCTACTTGTTTAATTACTAATAAGTTATTTAACCATATAAACACAACCATCTACAGTCTCAACCATCTACAGATCAACAACTGAAAGAAACAGACAAACACACAAAGGACAATGTTATTTTTGGACAATTGTCCCCAGAAAAACCCAACTTGGGAAAACCGGTTCAGCGGTTCTGAGGGTTTTATTATTAAACAACTTTTCTTGAGTACACTGGGTGCCAAACTAGCTCACCTAACAGAGAAAAAATAATTTGGCAGTAATACCTCTATTTGGAAGCAAATATTTTGAAAGTCTGCTCCACAAAACCCTCTCCAGCCCACTCTGAAGCACTGCGTCAGCCCTCTAAGGCTCGCAACAGCCTCTCTGGCCCCTCTGCACCTCTTCTGCAGCGTTTGCGTCAAACATGCAGTCTCTCTGGGCCTCTGCGCAGTCACTATTGGCCTCTGCGTCAAACATGCAGTTTCTCTGGGCCTCTGCGTGGCTTCCTCTAGCTTCGCATCTGCCTCTCTACCTCTAAGTTGGTCTTCCGACACTATCTTTGCCTCTCTGCCTTGCATTCATTTCCCCTCGCTGCAATACTGAACACTGGTTCGATTTCTCTTAGGAAACCCCGCTCTAGAAAATCGAACTGACTGATCACTGTGGTGTATCTCCAACTGACCCTCAAGCCTCCTCTTATACTTTTTTGGTTGAGTTTTCAATGGTCGAGATTACATCTCTAATCAACGTCATTTAGAACCTTCTAACCTAGTTATTATATTAATACCCATTAATATTTTTATTTTCCTAAGTTTAGACTTAGGAACCCATTAAAAACATTAATTATTTTAATATCTCCTTCACCGGGCAGAATTTCCCCAAACCATTTCTAGGTCTTGGAGATCTCATGTGCTTTAGCCTCTCCACCAATTTTCATGGCTAGAGCACATCCGATGCTACCCCAAATCAACACTCCCTCTTAGCGAGGAATGTGCTCTAGTAATACTCCATTCCTAAGCATCCGACATCAGTACCTATGTTGATGCTAGGCCTTCTTGCCCAGCATCCTCTGCACTACTGCATCATGTACTGCTGCCCATGGCTCTATCACTGTCACCGCTACATCTGTATGGCAGCTCTCTCTGAATCTGTGCTGATGCTGGTCCTTTCTCTCAACGTTGCATTTCCACTACAACCCTCTCTCCTCATGTTGCATCGTGCTGCCCATAGCACTACCGCTACTACTGCTACACTGCAACTCAGTTATTGAGACGATGGTAACTGTTCTACCCAACTACTGACATCCTTGTTAGGCTAGAAACCCTCCTGATGCTGAAGCTCTCTTTGCCACTATCCAATGCTCCCTCTACTATCTTTGCATTGCCGCAACAACTCTATGCCTCTCGCACCGTTGCAAACCCCTCTGTGCCTTCCTTCACTGCTGCAACCTCCTCCGTGCCTCTCCCGCTGCTGCAACCCTATCTGTGTTGCCAGGGACTTTTGCACTCTAGCACTCTCTGCCGCTCCATCCGCATCTGCTTCTACCGACATCCGTCATCCTGCTACTATCTCTCGGGGCTCCCATAGTCGGATATGATCCAAGAGTTTGGGTACCTCAAGGATCCTGCCCCACATCTCTTTGTTGAAATTTGGTACCGGAGGACAGGTGGTTCCCTTAGGCTTTGATCTTTGGCCTAGGGAAAAGTGTCAAAAAGAATTTAATTTTTCTCCTAAAGTAACTTTATAATTTTTATAAAGTTAAATCTAATTTAAAAGTGACTTTAAGTGATAAAGTTACTAAGTCTAATTTTAAAGTGACTTTTATAAAGTCAATGAAAAATTAGAAAGGAAAAGTGACTTTGGAAATAAATGACTAAGTGGGTCTTTATTAAAGTGGGGTGAATTAAAAAATAAAAAGTGAGATTTAAATGAACATTTAATCTCAGCCTTAGATCTCAATCTATTTCAGCCATTGGATTTAGGCATCACCCAAAAGTCACTTGGGGTTAGATTAAAGGAAGAAAATGAGGAAAAGGTCATTCATTCTTTCATAAGCAAATTGGGAGAAGGAGAGCAAGAGAGCAAGAGAGATTTCTGAGCAGGGAGGAGAAGGAGACAGCAGCTTGGCACACATTCCAAGGCAGCAGTTGAGCAGATTTGTACAGCTGATTCAACACACAGTGAAAGGCAGATTTTGGCACGATTTTCGAGGAGTGGTTTGCACAAAAATCAAGGAGCAGTTTGCTGGTTTTTCTGCACGCAAAACGAGGGCCGTACAGCGCATTTATTGCAGGCCGTACAACGCATTTAATGATGTTCGTACAGCTGCATTTAATGCTGAAAGTGGGCACGAAAATCGAGGAGGCCATACAACATTTATTGTTGTCCTGTTTGCTGTAATTTCCAGATTGCTGTGAGGCACGAGAAAAGAGATAAGTTGTAAATTTGCTTGCTGATTTTTGCTGAATATTTCTCACTGTAAAAAGGCAATTTTCAGAAATAAAGAAGAGCTCTCGAACTGGTTTTCCCCAAGAGTTGTAGGGGGTTTTTCCAGGGTCAAGTTGACCAAAAATCTCAGTGTTTAAATGTGTTTTAATGGCTGTTTATTACTGCTGATTTTTATTTCTGCAATTTCCAGCACTCTGTAAAATTTCCAGAATTTGTGTTTTTAGCAATATTTATTTTTTCAGCTTGTTAAATGTATGGTTATGGGAAAGGGTTTTTAACTACATGGGAGAAATAAGGTGAAACTGAAAACCGGAGTGGGAAAACAGAAATTTCTACACTCTTGTAGTCCTCTTGACTACAGCATGATGGCAACCACCTCTTCTCTAGAGGTACATGAGCACTCATGGCACAATCATCATCATCCTCTACCTCCTTCTCTGCCTTCGCTGGCGCTACCTTGGAGTCAGACGCCTCTCCCTTATTCTTCTTCCTCGGACACTGGGTTGCATAAGGGCCCAGTTCCCCACAGTTGAAGCACTTTATCTTGGAGAGGTTCTTTTTCTTCCTCTTCCCCTACTGCCCCGCAAATGCTAAAGCTGCATCCTCTTCCTCCTCTCTCTTGACCCGGGCTCCTTTGCCACTACTTCCCGCCTTGGTTAGTCGTCTGATCTCTTCTTGGTGAAGAGCTGTCCACAGTTCTTTCCAATTTGGAAGATTCGCTCTGCCCAAAATACTTTGTACGAATGTCTCCCACTCCTCGGAGACTGCATTTAGGGTGGTCCTCACCATCAACTCATGATCCGGCGTGGCCCCTATGGAAGACAATTGGTCCCGGATCTCCTGCAACCTGCTGAGAAAGTGATCTACCTACTCCCCCTACTGCATCTGATACGATTGCAACTGATTCTCCAGTAGTATCTTGCTCTCCATGGAAGTTCCCTGATATAATTTTGTCAAGGTGTCCCACATTTCCTTTGTTGTATTCTTCTTGGTAATATGCTGAACCACATGATCCTTGACCCCATCAAGGATTATGCATTTCGCCTTGGCTATCGCATCCTCATACCTTTTGTTATCAGCTGGGTCGACTGGGATAGCCACAGTTCTCAAGGCGAAGGCCTTGATGCGATGTCTATCCAAAACGGATAGGATCCTGGCCTTCTAGATGACAAAGTTGGACGCCCCGTCCACCTTGTCTTGATCCCTCAGTCCATTCATGGCCATCTCTCTGCTCTTCTTTTCGACTCCTCTGAGTCTTTACTTCGCTCCTGGAAGCTCTCTCTTCGACTCCCTCTGAGTCTCTACTTCCCTCCTTGAAGTTCACTGCTAGACTCCCTTTGAGTCTCGATTTCCCTCCTGGAAATCCTCTTGCCAACAGTCGAATCACACCTCTCTGATCTCCTATGCTCCTGCAACATTGATCTGGATTTATTTGCTAGAAATCCGCCTAGGTAGTGACTCCCTTCTACCTTGGCTTTGTCCTATTAGGTATTGTTCTGCCTCGACAACAACAACACCCCACCAACTTCACTCTTCATAATCTGCACACAGCTTCCTATCCCCCAGTAACTAAAGAACTGAGCCTCTAGGCTCTGCGCAATCCTGACACGGATGATTTGCTCCCTGGCCAACTACGTCAACCCTCTTGGTGTCTGTGTGGCTCTTCGTGAGCCTCTTCTGCCTTCCTCTGCTTCTGCGCTGGCCTCTCTTTGGCTCGAACTAATGACGCAGGCCCTTTGCGTCAACCCTTCTTTGCTGCTTTCTGCCTAGGAACAACTTCTGTCACTCAGGACCGCTGTTTCTGCTGCAAATTTTCTAATTCAGCTGGCGCCTTCAGTGCTCTTGTTATCTGCAACGCTCTGATACCATGTTGAAATTCCTAAGTATTACCTGTTAGAAATTTTATCTGTATTCTCTAGTTTATTTCGCCTACTTGTTTAATTACTAACAAGTTATTTAACCATATAAACACTGAAATATACACAATACGGTCTCAACCATCTACAGATCAACAGCTGAAAGAAATAAACAAACACACAAGGGACACCGTTATTTTTGGACAATTGTCCTTGGAAAATCCCAACTTGGGAAAACTGGTGCAGCAGTTCTGAGGGTTTTATTATTAAGCAACTTTTCTTGAGTACACTGGGTGCCAAACTGGCTCACTCGACAGAGAACAAATAATTTGGCAGTGATACCTCTCTTTGGAAGCAGATATTCTGAAAGTCTGCTCCACAAAACCCCCTCCAGCCCATTTTGAAGCACTGCGTCAGCCCTCCTGGCCTCTGCATTAGCCTAAAACCCTTTGCGTCAGCCCTCTGAGGCTTTGCGCAACCTCTCTGGCCCCTCTGCGTCTCTTCTGCAGCCTCTGCGTCAAACATGCAGTCTCTCTGGGCCTTTGCACAGTCATTGCTAGCCTTTGTGTGGCTTCCTCTGGCTCTGCATCTGCTTCTCTGCCTCTGAGTTGGTCTTCTGACACTATCTCTACTTCTCTGCCTTGCACTCACTGCCCCTCGCTACAATACTGATCACTGGTTCAATTTCTCTTAGCAAACCCCGCTCTAGAAAATCGAACTGACTAATCACTCTCGTGTATCTCCAACTGATCCTCAAGCCTCCTCTTATACTTTTTCTGTTGAGTCTTCAACGACCGAGATTACATCTCTAATCAACTGCTAAGATTAGATTTGGCTTGATCCATGTCATTTAGAACCTTCTAATTCAGTTTTATATTAATACCCATTAATATTTTTATTTTCCTGAGTTTAGACTTAGGAAACCATTAAAAATATTAATTATTTTAATATCTCCTTCACTGGGCAGAATTTCCCCAAACCATTTATGGGTCTTGGAGATCTCATGTGCTTTAGCCTCTCTACCAATTTTCATGGCTAGAGCACATTTGATGCTACTCCAAATCAACATTCTAGCCAAGAAATCCAGATCCGAGTTGCAGTAGCAAAGAGGATCAAAGAGGAGCAGATCGACAGTTGGCGGGAAGATTTCAAGTAGGGAAATCGAGACTTAGAGGGAGTCTAGGAGAGAACTTCCAGGAGGGAAGTCTAGACTCAGAGGGAGTCCAGAAGAGGAGCGGAGATGGCAATGAACACACTGAGGGATCAGGACAGGTTGGACTGGGCCTCCAACTTTGTCATCTGGAAGGCTTGGATCTTGTCTGTTCTGGATAGACATCACATCAAGGGCTTCGCTTTTAGAACCGTGGCTATCCTAGTCAACCCAGCTGATAATGAAAGGTATGAGGATGCAATGGCGAAGGGAAAGTGCATAATCTTTGACGGGGTTAAGGATAATGTGATACCGTATATTGCCGAGAAGAACACGACAAAGGAGGATGCGGCTCTGGCATCTGCGAGATAGTAAGGGAAGAGGAAGAAGGGCATCTCCAAGGTAAAATGCTTCCATTGTGGGGAGCTGGGTCATTATGCAACCCAGTGTCCTGGGAAAAGAATAAGGGAGAGGCTTCGGACTCCAAGGCAGCTCCGGCTAAGGCGAAGAAAGAAGTTGAGACTGATGACGGCTGTGCCATGAGTGCTCATACACCTCTAGAGAAGAGGTGGGGAGACATCGAGCTATAGTCATGGGGACTACAAAAGATGAGGGGTAGGATCTTTGAGGTACCCAAACTCTTGGATCATATCCGGCTACGGGAGCCTCGAATGACAGTAGCAGGATGGTGGATGTCGGTAGAAGCAAGATGCGGATGGAGCGACAAGGCAGTGCTAGAGTACAGAGGTCTGTAGCAGCGCAATGGGGTTGCAACAGTGCGAGAGGCACAGAGGTGGTTGTAGCAATGCAGAGAGGCACAAAGGAGGCTGTAGTAGTGCGAGAGGCACAGAGGTGCTTGCAGCAGCACAGAGACAGCAGAGCGAGCATTGGATAGCAACAGAGGTAGCTTCAACATCAGAAGGCTTCTGGATTAACAAGGATGTCAGTAGTTGGGTAGATTAGTTACTTCTCTGTGAGTTGCAATGCAGCAGTTAGTAGTGGCAGTGCTATGGGCAGCATGATGCAACATTTGAGAGAGTTGCAGTGCAAATGCAGTGTTGGGAGGAAGGACCAGTAGCAGCACAGATGCAGAGGGAGCTGTAGTAGAGATGTAGCAGTGGCAGTGGCAGAGCCATGGGCAATAATACAGGAAGTAGCAGTGCAGTGGATGTAGGGCAGCAGGCCCAGCGTCAATACAGATACCGGTGCAAAAGGATTAGTGTGATGTTTAGTGGTGGAGCATTACTAGAGCACATTCCTCGCTAAGAGGGAGTGTTGATTTGGGGTAGCATCAGATGTGCTCTAGCCATGAAATTTGGTGGAGAGGTTGGGGCACATGAGATCTCCAATACCCAGAAAGGGCTTGGGCAGATTCTAAACAATTAAGGGGATATTAAAATAATTAATATTTTAATGGAGTCCCTAAGTCTAAACTTAGGGAAAATAAAATATTAATGTGTATTAATATGAAACTGTGTTAGAATGGTCCAAAAGACATGGATCAAGTCAGATCTAATCTTAGTCATTGATTAGGGACTTAATCTCGGCCGTTGATATGTCAATAGGAAAAGTATAAGAGGAGGCTTGAGGGTCACTTGGAGAGTACACCAGAGTGATCAGTCATTCTATTCTCTAGAGCGGGGTTTACTAAGAGAGATAGAATTAGTGATCGGGAGATGCAGCTGATGAGCCCCAAATTTGGTAACATTTTGGGCTCATTTGGCCTAACTACCCTTGCTCAACCCTTCATTTTTCATGACTGATGCATCATTTTCTTAGTATATTTATGTCATTTGTACGAATGAGGGCAGTCACTATTCCTAGGTGGCTAACACGTGTTTATTTCAGGTTTTTTGACAATTAATGGAGCAAAACCACCCAGATGTGAGCTAGGAGACAGCCAAGATGGGATTGAGATTTTGTAGGAAGGTTGTCCACAGCATTGAATGGCCTTCCTCGTGATCTTCACCCCCAACTCCGAGCCCCAACAGCCACCACCACCGAGTTAGAAGGCAGCCAAACGGATTTTGAGGAAGCAGCAGTTCACTCCTAGTTTGGTCAGCCAAATCCCACTGATTTAGGAGGCCAGCTTGGGACCTCGTAATGTATAAATGATGAGGCTGTAGCCTTCGAAAAGGACTTTTGAAACCTTGTTGCACATTCTGGATTATGAGCTGTTAGCTCTGTTTTGCTCTTTTGTAGCCATTATTGGCATGTTATTTGACTTATGATTATTATCTTTTAATGGAAAGCAGGCAGATTTGAGTTCAGTTCTGAGTTCTTAAAGGAGCCATAGCTCTCGGGGTTGGGCCCAACCTGAGAGCCTAAGGCCTCCTTCCTTTGTATTGTTATCTTTCTTTCAGCATTGTATTTCTTTTCCTTTACATGCATTTGGAAACGTAGTTTGCTGAGTTAGATTTCTTGGTGTGGTTAAGTAGGTAAATTTTATGAGACAGAGTTGCTTCAGCAGGTTTAGAATAGAGTAAAGAGATTGGAGGTAATAAGAGTTCCAAAAAAGGGTTGATTGCACACTCATTTTCACCTCTGTTTAGGGGCTGGAATTGCAGACAGTGCCACCCACCAAAAACATTGTTTTACATGTTCATGCAATCTTTGATACAATGTTTTCGCTGTAATAGTTGTCCATGCGTTCAGATCTTGTGGAATGATTCTTTGCTTCAGTACCATGCATGATTTCCCTTAGAAATAACGTTGTTGTTCTTTGGTTTTATTAAACAGTTAGAATAGGATCATGATATTTCGGTTATGTGCAGGACGTGGATGAATTGTTTCGTTTACATTGTGCAGTACTACTCCCTCACTCCCTTATCCTTCTAAACCGTGCCTAGGCCAACTACTCATCTCCCAATTAGACCCCCTGTCTCTCAGCCATTCTATCACCCTCGTTATTCTACCTTTTCGGCCTTCCATTCCCTCTACCCTCTTCAAGACAACCTAGCTTAGCACACCCCCTCTTCATCTCATCTCTCTGTCACTGAGTCACTACAAACTCCTCCCCTACCTCCCTATCCATCCATGCAGCCTCTTCCACTCACCCATCACCCAAAAATCCGAGTATAGGACATCCTGTAGGAATTACTGAACTTCCTGTAGAAATTCTGAACATCCTGTAGAACCCCTGTAGACTTCCTGTAGAAGCTCATAAACACGGTTGCATGGCATCCAAACTTTGTGAAACTCTCTGAAAGGATGTTAGGGTTTCCTTAGACCCTCCCTGAGCCTTCCTGACCTCTTCCAAGCATTTCTCCCCTTGATCTACCCCCTGCACAGTAAAGACCCAGTTAGAAGCACATGCATAATAATTCCAACAACTTGAACAAAAATACAAAAATATGTTCTCTTAAGATAAAAGTAGTCTAGACACATGCATCTCACCTTCATAGAAGTAATGGCATCACTTTCAGTAGTTTGCATTCTCACCGTTGCATCAGTAAGACTAGCTGGTAGAATTAGGGTTTGTTAGTGTTTTCATTTCTTGTTGGCTTTCAGTTCATTTCTGCAAAGTAGGTTAATTTCCTTTGAGTTAGCTTTCGTTCATCGGTTAAAAAGCTTCTTCTAAGAGCTCATAGAAGTTGGCTTGAGCCCCTAGCGGACTTGTGCCAGCTGACCAAGTGACAGCTGCGGCAAGAGCTAGTACTTGTGCATACAGCACCGTCGCTTTCAAGTTTGTTACGAACTACCGGGTTGATAAAATTAGAGAAGGAAGCTCCAGGAGTTGTAGCATTATTGCTGCAATACTGGAGCCCACCATCTTTTTGGCGTCGTTGCCGGGGAAGCGTCAGAGTATTAGTAATTGTTGCTTTTCTTCTACTCTCCTACTCTCGCCTTCTGCTAAGTAGTATTTCATTTCCATTTCCTTCTTGCAAAAGTAGTATAGACATTTCCTGCTTTCATAGATTAACATTTCAATTCCGCAATTTCAATTCTGCAAGCATAGATTAACATTTCAATTCTGCAAGCATAGATTAGCATTTCAATTCTGCAAGCGTAGATTAGCATTTCATTTCTGCAATTTCATTTGAGCAAAATAGATTAGTTCTTTCATGCTTTCATTTCAATTCTGCATTTTCATTTCAGCAAGATAGTTAGTTGTAGTTCAATCTGTTTCAGTTTTTGCAGGTACCAGAGAAAAAAAACAAAAGCAATCAAAAGTCTTTCCATTTCATGCCTCGTAGGAATCGAGATAAAACAGGCAAATTCCTACCCAACACCCCCACCACATCACTGAGTCACCCTTCTCTCTTCTTTGGTGACAGTGATCCAGAAGAACCTATAGGCGAACCTCCTGAGATATACGAAGATCCTATAGCAGAAGAAGAGTTAGAGAACACTCCATCTGAAGCCATGGCTGACCATAGGGGAGAAGATGAGAGAATAGAAGGTGCCTTCCCCATCCGAGAGACCAATGGAGACATGAAAATGAAGAACATAAGCCCTTCTGCTTTACCTCACTTCCATGGACTGACTACTGAAGACCCTGATACCTTCCTGTTTGAGTTTGCTGTCCTTTGTCGAACCTATGACTATACTGAAGATGAGCAGAAGCTGAAACTCTTCCCCTCAACCCTTAAGGATGCAGCATTACGCTGGTTCATGGGCTTACCTGGGAACAGTATCACCACTTGGGCTCAGATGCAGCAAGCTTTCAATACCAAGTACAGGGACTACTGTAGGTCTAAGGAAACCAAGGGAGAAATCTTTCGGATGACCATGGGGAATGATGAGTCCTTAGAGGATTACGAGGAAAGGTTCCAACTTAGCTATAAACAGGCCAGGTGCACACTTGACCCTGAATCCCTCAAGTTGGTTCTGCTCCGAGGAGTCCCTGAAGACATCTTAGATACCCTTCACATGCTAGCTGGAGGAGATATTTACCAACTACCTTATGAGGACATAAAGACTGTGTTTAGAAACCATTCTAGGGCAGCCCGGAAACGAGGTAGAGGAAACCTCCTCTCAGCTGGTATTCCTTTCTCCAAACATGAGTTTGCAAATCAATTAGAGGATCTCAAGAGTGAGGTGAGACAGACCATTGCCATGCAACTTGATACATTCTGAATCCAGCAGAAGAAAGAGGAAGCTGAGAGGGCCTTGGCTATCTTCTGCCCTAGGTGTACGAGGAAACATCCCAAGAACGAATGCCCATTACATTCGGTTGAAGTATGTTTTGTTTGTGAGGAGGACCACCCCACAAATCAATGTTCGACCTTACCTGGGCTTAAAGCCATGTATCAAGGGACAGAAGCACCCACTGAACCTCTCTATTTCCTCAACCAAAGGAGGCCACAAGGACCTAGACCTTACCAACAGGGGATGCAAGGGACACCCCAAGCTTATTACAACCCCAACCAATCTGCTCCTATGCCTTCCTGGGGTCCCCCTGCTCATCCTTCCTGGTCTATGCCTCCTCCATGGTCTTACCCACCTCAGTACCATACTCAACCCACTACTCATTCGTATCACTCACATGCCCAGCCACAGCCTCAGTGGAATGCACCTCAATGGGGTTGGAGGCCCCAGTACAATACTCCTCCCGCCATTTTGCCTCCACCACCAGTTCAACCACAACCATTACCTCCTGCTCCTCCAAGGCAACCTCAAATGCCTGCTCAACCGAACCCGAACCCCAACAACAGACAGGCCCAGCAGGTATATACTGGGGAAACATCATGCCCTACCTATGCTGTGGAGATCCAGGAGATCAATCTGCGATCTGGAAAGACTCTTCCGGATCTCCAACCTCCTCCCCCAGAGGACGAGGAAGATAAACAGGAAAGTGAACCAAAGGCCATTCCACCCTTTCCTGAGAGACTAATAGCCACCACACAACCCAACCCAGAGGAGGATGAGCTTCTGGGAGAGCTCAAACAGTTGTGTGTGAAAATACCAGTTCTCCGAGCCATCAAAGATGTACCGATATACAACAAACTGGTTAAGGAAAAGTGTTTTAGACACCCAGGCAGGCGAAAGAGAGATGCTTCAACCATCAATGTCATAGGACAACTGTCTGATCTTATGTTGGGACAAGTCATCTGCCCAAAGTATTTGGATCCTGGGAGTCCTGTAGTTGATGTCCACATCAATGGCACCATCATACCTCACACATTGATTGATCTGGGGGCTGCCATTAATGTGATGACCAGGGATACCATGCTCAAACTCAATCTTCAGGGTTCCTTGAGAAAGACCTCGACAGTCCTACAACTAGCAGATCGCTTCACCGTGACTCCCGAAGGGATTGTAGAGGATGTCTTGGTCTCTTTTGACTCTTGGGAATACCCTGCAGATTTCTTGGTTCTGCAACCAAAGACAAAGCTTACTGGATACCCTCTTATTTTGGGAAGGCCTTGGTTAGCCACTGCCGATGCCTACATAAGCTGTCGTGCAGGAAACATGACCATAAAAAATGGTCCTATGTCCAAGCAGCTAGTCCTGTACCCTCCTGCCCAACCCTCATTAGAGCATGACTTACCACTTTGGTTGGAGGAAGGAGAAGAGGATGAGGTGTACTCAGCACCTTTGTGCACCCTAGACACCACTAGGGGAGACCCCCCAACTGAGGATGATTTGATTGAGACCTTGATCCAGAATCCACCTCCCAGTGCACTGTCCTTAGAGGAATTGGTGGAGGATGCCCAAACCAGCACCTTAGTGGACCTTTGTGTGACCAACCCTGTCACTCCCAGAGTCAAAAGTGTGGAGTTCGGCCCTGAGAGAACGTTAAAGATCAGCTCCTCCCTATCTCCTTCCCAGGAAAAGGAGTTGTGTAGTCTGTTGGCCAGTCATCTAGATGCTTTTGCTTGGAGCTATAAAGAGATGAAAAGAGTCCATCCTTCGGTCTGTACCCATCACATCTACATCAAAGAGGATTGTAAACCAGTTAGGCAACCCCAGAGGAGAATGAATCCAGCCCTTAAGGACATCGTCAAGGAAGAATTGCAGAAACTATTGGATGCCGGATTCATTTACCCCATCTCAGATAGCGAATGGGTGTCCCCCCTGGTGTTGGTTCCCAAGAAAAATGGGAAGTGGAGAATCTGTGTGGACTACCGAGAACTGAACAAAGCTACCAAGAAAGACCATTTTCCTCTACCTTTCATAGATCAAGTGTTGGATGGACTGGCAGGAAAGAAGTTTTTCTCTTTCCTGGATGGGTTTAGCGGGTACAACCAGATCCAGATCAGCCCGGAAGACCAAGATAAGACCACCTTCACTTGTCCTTGGGGTACCTTTGCTTACCGAGTTCTTCCCTTTGGACTATGCAATGCTCCTGCCACCTTCCAGAGAGCCGTCTTGAGCATCTTTTCTGAGCTGGTCCATGATGTGGTGGAAATCTATATGGATGACTTCACTCCTTATGGGACCAACTTCCAGGAAGCATTGTCCAATCTGGGAAAAGTCCTAACCAAGTGCATTGAGATGAACCTGTCCCTTAGCCCTGAAAAGTGTGAATTCTTGATGACTGAAGGGACCATGCTAGGCCATACCATTTCTTGCCAAGGGTTACAGGTGGATCCTAACAAAATTGCTCTCATCAAGAAGGTTCCACCTCCTCAGAAGGTAAGAGATGTTCGAAGTTTCTTAGGATTAGCAGGGTATTATAGGAGATTCATTAAAGACTTCAGCAAGCTAGCCTCGCCATTGTTTGGCCTCTTGGCAAAAGATGTTGAGTTTAAATGGACTGACGATTGTCAGAGGGCTCTGAATGAATTAAAGGACAAGTTGGTGTCTGCCCCAATCTTGAGAGGTCCAAACTGGGCCCTACCTTTCCACATCCACACTGATGCCTCGAACAGAGCCATAGGGGCAGCCTTAGGACAAGTTGAACAAAAACTTCCATATGCCATCTATTTTGTCAGCAAAAACTTATCCAAGGCAGAACTGAATTACACTGTAACTGAGAAAGAATTCTTGGCCGTGGTCCATGCACTGAACAAGTTCCGACATTATATCACTGGCTATCAAACATTTGTACACACTGATCATGCTGCAATTAGATATTTAATGAATAAACCAGATGTGAATGCTCGTATTATTAGATGGTTACTTTTGTTGCAGCAGTTTGATTTGACTATCGTTGACAAACCAGGTAAAGAAAATGTTGTTGCTGACTTTTTGTCTAGATTGGATTTATCTGCAGATGAGGATGGAACAGTGGATGACCAGATGCCCGATGAACATCTGTTTGCTATTTCAGTACTCTCTCCATGGTTTGCTGATATAGCAAACTACCTTGTTTCAGCACAGTTCTCTCCGCACCTATCCTCAAGAGAGAAGAGCAGAATCATCAGAAAGAGTGCCTCATTCACTTGGATCGAGGGCAACCTGTTCAAGCTTGGCCTTGATCAGATCTTAAGGCGTTGTGTAAGGGAGGAGGAAGTCTTTGATATCCTCCTCACCTGTCATGATGGGCCTTGTGTAGGACATTTTGCAGCAAAGAGGACTGCCTTCAAAATCCTACAGGCAGGCTACTATTGGCCCACGCTTCATCAAGATGTCAGAAGGTATATCAACCAATGTGACCGATGCCAAAGGATGGGGAAACCGACTCCAAGGGATGAAATGCCTCTCCAACCTCAAGTGACTCTTGAGCCATTTGAGAAGTGGGGTATGGACTTTGTGGGTCCAATCAATCCTCCTTCGAGGCAAAGATCTTACATCATTGTGTGCACAGACTACCTGACAAAGTGGGCAGAAACCAAGGCAATCAAAGCAGCAACAGAAGAAAAGGTGGCCGAGTTCTTAAGAGAAAACATCTTCTACAAATTTGGCTACCCAAGAGAGCTAGTCACCGATCAAGGAAGCCAGTTCACATCCAACTTAATTGAAGACCTACTCGCTCATCACAAAATCAAGCATAGGACTTCCACCCCCTATCATCCTCAAGCAAATGGGCAAGTGGAAGTCACCAATAGAGCACTAGAAGGGATCTTGACTAAGGTGGTGAGCAGCAGTAGAAAAGATTGGGCAGATCGCCTGGTTGAGGCCACATGGGCTTACAACACCACTTGGAAGACCACAACCGGCTTCACACCTTATGAGCTGGTCTATGGGAAGAGAGCTCTGCTGTCAATTGAATTCGAGTACAACACTTTGAGGATGGCAGCTCAGCTGGACCTAGATCTCAGCCATGCCCAACAAGTAAGGTTATTGCAGCTGAATGGATTGGACGAGCACAGAATGCAGGCCCTTCTTCACTCAGAAGTGGTTCAACTTCAGAGGAAGGTGTGGCATGACCAACACCTCAATGACAAGCAATTTCAGCCGGGAGATTGGGCACTGTTGTATGATTCTAGGCATAAAGATTTCAAGGGGAAGCTAAGAACCAGATGGCTGGGACCATATGCAGTGGAAAAATGTAATGACAATGGATCTGTACTTATTCGGACCATTGATGAGGAGGCTATCCCTATGCTTGTCAATGGGCATCGGTTGAAGATCTACAGAAAGCCTCTGTCAAGGCAAGAATTCATCAAAACTGTGGAAAAATCAGTGCTGGTCATAGAGAAGGGCTCTGCCTCTGTTTTGGGCATACCCTGAGTTAAAAAAAAAATTAAAAAAAAATAAAATAATAATAATAAAGATCCTTGGGTGAAAACCTTTCTGAGGCGCTCAAGGCAGATGGTAAGGGTGAAAACCTCATCGAGGCGCCCCTGCTATCTTTCAAAAAAAAAGAAAAAAAACAAAAAAAAGGAGAGAAAAATAAAGATCCTTGGGTGAAAACCTCTCTGAGGCGCTCAAGGCAGATGGTAAGGGTGAAAACCTCATCGAGGCGCCCCTGCTGTCTTTCAAAAAAAAGAAAAAAAGAAAAAAAACAATAAACAAAAAACAGGGACAGCAAGTTCACAATGTGGCAATGCATGCAGGTTGCAGGTATTCTATGAAGGAAAAGAGGTCCCTCAACTCAAAGACAAGGGTCCTTATTATGCTACCAGGTGACCTCACCAGCACCCCCTCCGAAAACACTCATCTTCTCCAAGGTATGGGCACGATTTGATCACAGTTTAGTCTTCTACAGGAAGCTACAAACTTTCTACAGGAAGTTCTGTATTTCTACAGGAAACTTCCTGTAGAAGTTTTGGACGGCCCAGAACTAATTATGTGGGGAGATCTAACGACCGAGGTCCGGCATGGAGGCATGCAAGCTACTATTTTCTCCATCACACACTGCTGTCACCTCCTTCTACCACCCCAGTTGCCATGCAATGGGGAACACCTGCACAGTCAAATCAGAACACTGAATTATCAGAGGAAGCGATTCTCAATGGAAAAAAGATGCAGAGATACCATGCAATACTCATCACAGCTATCCAAGGGCCCTGCGATCATGATCGTAATGCCACCGGTTTCACCGTTCAGCATGCACCCGAGGAGGAAAAACTGCTATAGGACATCCTACAGGAATCCCGTAGCAGTTCAGCCAGCTGGAGTGTACACTATCAAAACGCCTGCAGAACATAGAGCTGGCACATGCACCATCCGCAGCTAGGTAATAAGCTCCGTAGCCAGCAGCAGTCTGCGAGGAAGAACCCCCGTGCTTGTGCACGACGCAGCAACCAGCAAATCCATTCACCATCGTCCTGAAACCTGGAAATCATGTCGCGGCCGCACAGGTAAGTGCCTCACCCTTCTTTCGTTCGAATTACATGAATAATGCTATGAAATGTTTGCAAGTGTGGGAATGAACGGGTTGAGCAGTCGAATGGCCATTCCACTAGCCACGACGACCAGTGAGATGGTCTAGTCGGATTTGGTAAGTGGCGGTCGTGGCAAGCAAATCGGGTAATAGACACGTGAGAAGTGTCCAGTTGGGGAGAAGCGACGTTTTAACAGAAATGACGGCGGCGGATCTGCGGAGAATGATGCGGCAGTCAGGGAAACTTGCAGTGGAATGATTAGGTGACGTCGTCCAACGGTCCGACAGGGATAGCTCACCCCCGCGCCACGAATTCCGCCGGGATTCAAATCCATTGGCTAGATCGCCACTCCACGCATTTATCATCAGCCGTTTTGAAGTCGAGTGAGCGTCCGAATTTATCTGAAGCTCGTCACTCCAAGTCTTCGGCTTGTTCGAGCGTCTGGTAGCGGCACAGAAGGAGCAGAACCACTGCAGTGCTCTCCAGAACCCGTGCGCTGTTTCTACAGGAAAGCTACGCTACAGGAAGCTCACTGCCACGAGGAAAATTGGGCTCTTCACGCCAAAGGTGGCGAATTGGAAAAGGTAAGCCTGAACCTGTGCCTCCCATGCAATTGGTTTCGAGGGTGGCGGAGTCGACGTTCTCAAAACCGTAAAACTACAGTCTGATCATAAAAATTGCAAGCGTTGTCTTCCTTTTGCATGAGTCGTCGTCGAAGTATATGTGGGATTTTCTACAGGAGGTGATTTTTAAGGCTCATCTGTAGATAGTCTTCGCGAATTGTGTGCGTGGCAGAGGCGTAATTCTACGCTCTGTCCCAAAAGGCTAGTCTTGATACGCACCCGCCACCTCCAGCTAACTTAGCAGGTTTTCACCATGCCGGGTGGATTCATCAGAAAAGAACCGACCGACTCAAAGAAACTAAGGGAGAACCCTGAGGTGGTAGAGCTGTTCACTCGTGCGCAATGGATGTCGTTCTGCGACAAACTCTAAGGATATGATGATGAGGTGGCAGAGGAGTTCTTGCGAGCTCTGAAGCCAAAATCCAAAACACTGGCCATTGTCAATTTCAGGGGTTTGAGTCTCAGACTCACTCCACAATTCATCAGCCGAGTCAGTGAGCTCCCAATGGGGGTACCGTGGGACAAGGAGGAGAGGAAATTAGGCCAGAAGGCTAAAAAGGAATTCTTTCCACCAGAGGAGCAATTCTCAGAGGATAAGAACGGGGTTCGCAGAACTAGCTTACTGCCACTTTGGAGCGAGGTCAGCCTCCAAATTATGAAATACATCACATGCGAAGGTCGGTTCAGCATTGTGTATGGGTACCATTTCCGGCTACTCACTGAATTGAGACATCAGATGGACCTACCTGCAGAAAACAAACTAAGTATTCCCTACTTTCTACTGCAGTCTATGACAGAATGTGCCACCAAGTTGAGAGAAGGCACGCCAGACCAGGTAGCCCATCATGGGCTCATTAAGCTCCTCGTGGAGGATGCACTCCACACATACAAAGTCCCTCTCTCGTGGGAAGCCTTCCGGAATCTGACGAAGGATGGCGATATAAAAATGTTGACCGAAGAGCTTGGTTCCTCCAGCAGCGAGGAGAAGGAGTCAGTACCCACAGAGAAGAAAGGAAAAGGCCAAGAACCCACGGCCAAAGCACCGAAGAAAGAACAAAAGGAGAAACAAGAGAAAAAGGCTGCCAAAGAGAAGGATGACAAATCCATATTAACGCCCAGAGAGAAAAGATTACAAAGTAGGGTGGACAGGACTGAGCCAGTCCACGTCAGTAAAGGCACCTCGACAGCAGCCTCGACCAAGTCAAAAAGCAAAACACACTCAGCAAAACAGGCTAAAACGGTGCCACCTGTTTCTACAGGAAAACCAAAAACGGCTTCTACAGGAAGCCAGAAATCAGCTGATAAAGGGCCTTCTACAGGAAGCCCTGAGAAAGGAAAACCAAAGGAAAAGAGAGCTGACATTCTTGCAAGGGAGGCAGCAGCCGTGCTGGCCGCCCTTAGTACACCTCCTAAGCCGAAGGAAAAGAGAAAGAGGGAGATCCCTCTGTATTTTAAAGCCCGGAGAAGTGTAAGAATAAAAACAGGCAGGCCACAACCTCCGTCCAGCAGCCCAATTACTATAGAGGATACCCCTACTTCGCCCAGGGAGAGGTCCCCCTCAAAGATATCAGTCACCTATGAGAGGGGGAGCCCGAAAACAACTACGTGGAAAGAGAGAATGGACAGGTTGGCTTCAGAAGCCCGGCTACAGGATGCTGAGGCTGCTCTACAGGAAACCTTAGCCCGGCTTAAGGAGACAGAGAGGATGGAGGGAGAAGCACCCTCATCACCACCGAGGGAAGACGAAGTAGAGCCGCCAAGAGAAGAAGAGAAAGAGTATATTCCGGAGCCTAGTCCTCAGCCAAGTCTGAGCTCATATTATAACTTCTTAGAAGCTGGAAAGATTATACCACAGAAATTCACTGTGCCACTTTTCTTTGCGTTGGAGGAAGAAAGAGTGAGAATGCACACGTGGATGAAAATAGCTAAGTCAAAAGGCGTGGCAGATATAGGCCCCTTGGAGGAACAACTCAAGGAGGCACGAAAGGAGTTAGCTATGGCCAAACACGTGGCAAATTGCCAGCGGGTGTTCCTACAGGAAGAGAATGAAAAATTGAGACTGCAGCTACAAGAACTGAAGAAAGGAAAGGGCACATCCTCAGGGGACATCACAGCAGAACAGCAAGGCAGAGAAAGACTGCAAGTCGGTCTTGGGGAGCCAACCACGCATCTACAGGAAGGGGAGCTGCAAGCACAAATTGAGATACAAGCGCTCAAACAACAGTTACAGCAAAAAGAGGCACAATTGGCCTGCATGGCCAATTGGGCCATGGATGCTATACAATGCAGACAGCCGGCCAAATCCTATGGCCTGTACCTAAGAGACCAGTGGCTGCAATTTCAAATCAATGCATTGGCGCAAAGAGGTATCTCCCAACTCCAAGACCCGCAGCAATTCACTGAATTATGCAATACCAGTTCATCAGAGGATAAGGCCAAACTATCAGAGTTCTATCTCCATAATTTGGCCCTTCCTAATGTGACTTCATGGGATCCCAACACGGTCTTAGGGGATATGCAGTTAATGGCATTTGCCTCATGGTTGAACCATGAAGACAAAAGAGCAGCAGAAGTCAAAGCGGTCATGAACCGAGAGCTGAACGAGCCATTACTAATTAGAGCAGAGCCAGGGGATCCAACTGCATTAATATCGGCACACCAACACTTATCCACCAACCCTCAAGCTTTATTGAAATATATGGATCAGCAGGCCCAGGCCATAGCGCATTTCGAGAATATGGAGAGACTGTTAGGGGACAACTGTGTTCAAGCTTGCACCCACCGATGGAACACATTGGCCCACAGTCTAAAAATCAGAGAATATCACACTCCAACTCGAATGAGGGAAGCTCTAGTACGGGTGCCCCTCTATAAGAAATCCATGCAGAACCTCCAGGCCAGCTGGATTGGCCTCAAGCTAAGCCCACCTCTGCTGTTAGGATTGATGGAAGGCAGCACAGACAAAGATGAGCATGAACAGTGGGAAGAGGTGGAAAGAAAGGCTGGGTTCCATATCAGTGAAGAGGACACTACTGCAGAAGCCTGGGATGTGAGGGTGGCAGTGAAGGCAATGAAGGACGAGGAGCTGGATTAGTTGCTCAAGGATGAGCAATCATTTTAGCTGGGGGGTGATGATGAGCCCCAAATTTGGTAACATTTTGGGCTCATTTGGCCTAACTACCCTTGCTCAACCCTTCATTTTTCATGACTGATGCATCATTTTCTTAGTATATTTATGTCATTTGTACGAATGAGGGCAGTCACTATTCCTAGGTGGCTAACACGTGTTTATTTCAGGTTTTTTGACAATTAATGGAGCAAAACCACGCAGATGTGGGCTAGGAGACAGCCAAGATGGGATTGAGATTTTGTAGGAAGGTTGTCCACAGCATTGAATGGCCTTCCTCGTGATCTTCACCCCCAACTCCGAGCTCCAACAGCCACCACCACCGAGTTAGAAGGCAGCCAAACGGATTTTGAGGAAGCAGCAGTTCACTCCTAGTTTGGTCAGCCAAATCCCACTGATTTAGGAGGCCAGCTTGGGACCTCGTAATGTATAAATGATGAGGCTGTAGCCTTCGAAAAGGACTTTTGAAACCTTGTTGCACATTCTGGATTATGAGCTGTTAGCTCTGTTTTGCTCTTTTGTAGCCATTATTGGCATGTTATTTGACTTATGATTATTATCTTTTAATGGAAAGCAGGCAGATTTGAGTTCAGTTCTGAGTTCTTAAAGGAGCCATAGCTCTCGGGGTTGGGCCCAACCTGAGAGCCTAAGGCCTCCTTCCTTTGTATTGTTATCTTTCTTTTAGCATTGTATTTCTTTTCCTTTCCATGCATTTGGAAACATAGTTTGCTGAGTTAGATTTCTTGGTGTGGTTAAGTAGGTAAATTTTATGAGACAGAGTTGCGTCAGCAGGTTTAGAATAGAGTAAAGAGATTGGAGGTAATAAGAGTTCCAAAAAAGGGTTGATTGCACACTCATTTTCACCTCTGTTTAGGGGCTGGAATTGCAGACAGTGCCACCCACCAAAAACATTGTTTTACATGTTCATGCAATTTTTGATACAATGTTTTCGCTGTAATAGTTGTCCATGCGTTCAGATCTTGTGGAATGATTCTTTGCTTCAGTACCATGCATGATTTCCCTTAGAAATAACGTTGCTGTTCTTTGGTTTTATTAAACAGTTAGAATAGGATCATGATATTTCGGTTATGTGCAGGACGTGGATGATTTGTTTCGTTTACACTGTGCAGTACTACTCCCTCACTCTCTTATCCTTCTAAATCGTGCCTAGGCCAACTACTCATCTCCCAATTAGACCCCCTGTCTCTCAGCCATTCTATCACCCTCGTTATTCTACCTTTTCGGCCTTCCATTCCCTCCACCCTCTTCAAGACAACCTAGCTTAGCACACCCCCTCTTCATCTCATCTCTCTGTCACTGAGTCACTACAAACTCCTCCCTTACCTCCCTATCCATCCATGCAGCCTCTTCCACTCACCCATCACCCAAAAATCCGAGTATAGGACATCCTGTAGGAATTACTGAACTTCCTGTAGAAATTCTGAACATCCTGTAGAACCCCTGCAGACTTCCTGTAGAAGCTCATAAACACGGTTGCGTGGCATCCAAACTTTGTGAAACTCTCTGAAAGGATGTTAGGGTTTCCTTAGACCCTCTCTGAGCCTTCCTGACCTCTTCCAAGCATTTCTCCCCTTGATCTACCCCCTGCACAGTAAAGACCCAGTTAGAAGCACATGCATAATAATTCCAACAACTTGAACAAAAATACAAAAATATGTTCTCTTCAGATAAAAGTAGTCTAGACACATGCATCTCACCTTCATAGAAGTAATGGCATCACTTTCAGTAGTTTGCATTCTCACCGTTGCATCAGTAGGACTAGCTGGTAGAATTAGGGTTTGCTAGGGTTTTCATTTCTTGTTGGCTTTCAGTTCATTTCTGCAAAGTAGGTTAATTTCCTTTGAGTTAGCTTTCGTTCATCGGTTAAAAAGCTTCTTCTAAGAGCTCATAGAAGTTGGCTTGAGCCCCTAGCGGACTTGTGCCAGCTGACCAAGTGACAGCTGCGGCAAGAGCTAGTACTTGTGCATACAGCACCGTCGCTTCCAAGTTTGTTACGAACTACCAGGTTGATAAAATTAGAGAAGGAAGCTCCAGGAGTTGTAGCATTATTGCTGCAATACTGGAGCCCACCAGCAGCTAAGGGGCATTTGAGTACAGAGAGATAGAGAGGTAGAGATAGTGTCGGGCGAGCAGTGCAGTAGCCAAGGAGAGTGACACAGAGCCAGCCAAGGCTCACACAGGGCCATGTAGAGGCAGTCGGGAACTGCACAGAGCCTTAGAGAGGCCAGCATGACTGATGCAGAGGGCTAGAGGGCTGACGTAGGGCCTCCCAGGGTTGACGTAGACCCATTCGGGGTTATGCAGGGCCAGCGTGAAGCAGAGGGGTGGACGCAGTTTAGAGAGAGGCTGACGCTGGGGTTTCTGGGGCATATTGGTGCTGAGTAGCTACTAGAAGGATTATCAGGGGTTTTGGCCAGTAGATTTGTTAGAAACAGAGAGGTATTACTGCTAAGGAAATTCTTTGTTGGGTAGTCTAGTTTCGGCACCCAAATTGTACTCTGATATTGCTTAATAAGAAAACCCTTATATAACTGCACCAATTTTCCCACATTGGGTTTTTCTAGGGACATTAGTCCAAAAATAATGGTGTCATATGGTGTGTTTGTCTCTGTTTCTTTTAGTTAATGATCTGTAATATCTTGAGCATGCACCAGTGTTTATTTTCAGTATTTACATTGTAAATAACTTGTTAAGGAAAATAACAAGTAGGTAGGAATAAATCAGATAAAGTGCATGGAGGGTTTCTAACTATAAGTAAACTTAGAAACTTCAACATGTTATTAGAGCGTGATTGCAGATCACAGGAGGACTAAAGGACATCAGCCGAGCAAAGTAATAACAGTGGAAAACAACTTTCTCGAGGTGACAGAGGCTGTTTCTAACATAGCAGCAGCAAGTAAGGGTGACGTAGTGCCTGCGTCATCAAGGGTGAGCCGGGAAGAGGCAGCGCAGAGGATAAGGAAGGCAAAATAAGCCTCACGCAGAGCCACACAGTAGCTGGGAGGGCTGACGCAGTTGGCTGAGGAGGTCGGGTTGCTAGTGTCGGGATTGTGTAGAGCCTAGGAGCTCTCACCTTCAGGTTGCTGGGGTTTAGAAGGCTGCAAGAATATTGCAGAGTGGAGCTGGTGAGGTACTGTAGTCAGAACAATACCTGACAGAGCAAGGCCAAAGGAGTTGTTACCGAGGGTTTCTTGCCGAGGAACTCAGATCAGTGGTGTGGTTGCATAAGACAATTAGAGTAGGGGGCATCTCGACAGTGGTAGAAGGATTTCTAGGAGGGAAATCAGGACTTAGAGGGAGTCCAGAAGAGAACTTCTAGACGGGAAATAGAGACTCGGAGGAGTCGAACAAAGAACTTCTAGGAGGGAAGTAGAGGAGCATCATGGCACTACACGGAGTAAGAGACCAGGATAGACTGGACGGAGCATCGAACTTCGCAGTCTGGAAGGCCAGAATCTTATCTGTACTTGACAGGAATCGTGTCAAGCACTTCGCGTTGAAGGTAATAACTGTCCCAGTCGACTCTAATGATAATGACAGGTACGAGGAGGCGATGGTGAGGGCCAAGAGCATTATCCTTGATGGGGTCAAGGATCATGTAGTACCACACATAGCTGAGAAGGAAATGACATTTGAGATGTGGGAGGCTCTCAAGAAGCTGTACCAGCATACTTCTGTGCAGAGAAGAATGCTGCTTGAGAATCAGTTGAGGTCGTATCAGATGAAGAAGGGAGAATCGATTTACACCTTCCTCGGAGGACTGAATGAGATCCGAGATTAGTCGACTGCTATAGGGGCAACACTGGATCAAGAGCTTATGGTGAGGACAACCTTGGATGTTGTCTCAGAACACTGGGAGGCATTTGTCCAAAGTATACTGGGTAGAGGGACACTTCCACCTTAGGACGAGATGTGGGCAGCTCTTCGCTAGGAAGAGATCAGATGACAGTCGAAGACAGGTAGCAGCAGCAAGGGGATCAAAATCAAGTAGGAGGAGGAAGATGTGGCCCTAGCATCTGAGGGAAAGCAGAACAAGCGAAAGAAGAAGGATCTCTCCAAGATCAAGTGCTTCCACTGTGGGAAGCTAGGTCATTATGCGACCCAGTGTGCAAGGAAGAAGAGTAAGGGAGAGTCTTCCGAGACTAAGGCAGCGCCAGCACGGGCAGAGAAGGAAGTTTTGATAGACGATGACTGTGCCATGAGTGCACATGCACCACTTGAGCGAAAGTGGGGAGACATCGAGCTGTAGTCAGGCAGACTACAGGTGATGAGGGGTGGGATCCTCGAGGTAACCAGCCTCTTGGATTAGGCCTTGCTATGGGATCCCTGAAGAGGAGTAGCAGGACTGGCTGAGTCGGATAGAGACAGATGCGGATGGAGTGACAGAGAGAGCTACAATGCAGGAGTCTTGAGATAGCGTAAGGCTAGTAGGCTGCAGTATTGCGAGAGGCACATGAGTGTTGCACCAGTGCAGGACAACACAGAGAGGTGTGCAATGGTGCGAGATGTAGGGAGTTGTTGCAGCAATGCAGAGGTCAGAGAGGGAGCACTTGTCAGTGATAGAGGGAGCTTTAGCATCAGTGGGTGTCTCTAGCCCAACAGGGAGGTCAGATTGGGAGATCAATTACTTACTTCTCAGTAACTGAGTTGCAGTGCAGCAGTGGGCAGCACGATGCAACATGATGAGAGGAGGTGCAGTGCGGATGCAGTGCTGGGAGAAAGGACCAACAACAACACAGATGCAGAGGGAGCTATCGTACAGATGCAACAGTGGCAGTGGCAGAACCATGGGCAGCAGTACATGATGCAGCAGTGCAGAGGATGTTGGGCAGGAAGGCCTAGCATCAGCACAGGTACCGATGCCAGATGATCAGAGTAATACTCAGTAAGGAGTATTGCTAGAGCATAGTCCTTTCTAAGAGGGAGTGTTGATTTGGGGTAGCATCGGATGTGCTCTAGCCAAGAAATTTGGGGGAGAGGTTGGGGCACATGAGATCTCCAATACCCAGAAAGGGTTTGGGTAGATTCTAAATAGTTAAGGATATATTAAAATAATTAATATTTTAATGGAGTCCCTAAGTCTAAAGCGTTAGAATGGTTCAAAAGACATGGATCAAGCCAGATCTAATCTTAGCCGTTGATTAGGGACTTAATCTCGACCGTTGATATGTCAACAGGAAAAGTATAAGAGGAGGCTTGAGGGTTACTTGGAGAGTACACCAGAGTGATCAATCATTCTATTCTCTAGAGCGGGATTTGCTAAGAGAGATAGAATTAGTGATCAGGAGATGCAGTTGAGGGGCATTTGAGTACAGAGAGAGAGAGATGCAAAGATAGTGTCGGGAGAATAGTGCAATAGTTAAGGAGAGTGACGCAGAGCCAGCCAGGGCTCACGCAGGGCCACATAGAGGTAGTCGGGAGCTGCACAGAGCCTCAAAGAGGCCAGCGTGACTGACGTAGAGGGCTAGAGGGTTGACGCAGGGCCTCCCAGTGCTGACGCAGACCCATCTGGGGTGACGTAGGGCCAGCGTGAGGTAGAGGGGCGGATGCAGTTTAGAGAGAGGCTGACGCTGGGGTTTCTGGGGCAGATTGGTGCTGAGTATCTATCGAAAGGATTATCCAGGGTTTCAGCCAGTAGATTTGTCAGAAACAGTGAGGTATTACTGCCAAGGAAATTCTCTGTTGGATAGGCTAGTTTCGGCACTCAGATTGTACTCTGATATTGCTTAATAAGAAAACCCTCAGATAGCTGCACCGGTTTTCCCACATTGGATTTTTTCGGGGACATTAGTCCAAAAATAATGGTGTCATATGGTGTGTTTGTTTCTGTTTCTTTTAATTGATGATCTGTAATATGTTGAGCATGCACCAATGTTTACTTTTAGTATTTATATTGTAAATAACTTGTTAAGGAAAATAACAAGTAGGTAGGAATAAATCAGATAAAGTGCATGGAGGGTTTCTAACTAAGTAAACTTAGAAACTTCAACACTCTAGCCATGAAACTTGGTGGAGAGGCTAAAGCACATGAGATCTCCAAGACCCATAAATGGTTTGGGGAAATTCCACCTGGTTAGAGAGATATTAAAATAACTAATATTTTTAATGGGGTTTCTAAGTTTAAACTTAGGAAAATTAAAACATTAATGGGTATTAATATAAAATTGGGTGAGAATGTTCTAAATGATATGGATCAAGCCAAATCTAATCTTAGCCGTTGATTAGGGACTTAATCTCGACCCTTGAAGACTCAACAAGAAAAGTATAAGAGGAGGCTAGAGGGTCAGTTGGAGATACACCAAGATTGATCAGTCAGTTTGATTTTCTGGAGCGGGTTTTGCTGAAAGAAATCGAACCAGTGATCTGAGTTGCAGCGAGGGGCAGTGGGTACATAACAGAGAGGCAGAGATAATGTCGGAGGGCCAACACAAGATTCAAGAGGCTACACAGAGCTAGCAGGAACCATGCAAAAGGCCAGAGAGACTGTGTAGAGGCTAGCAGGGCTTGTGTGGGTGACGCAGAAGGCTAGAGAACTTATGTAGAGAGGCAGAGGGCTGACGCAGGGGGTTCTAGAGCTACGCAGAGGCTAACAGGGTTGACAGAGCCTTGGAGAAGTGCTGGAAGGATTTTCGTGGGGTAGACTTGCTGAATATCTGCTTTCGTCGAAGAGAGGTATTACTGGTAGATAGAAATCTTTGTTGGGTGAGTCAGTTTGGCACCCTAGTTGTACTCGAGAAAGCTGCTTAATAATAAAACCCTCAAAACTGCTACACCGATTTTCCCAAGTTGGGTTTTTTTTGGGACGATTGTCCAAAAATAACGGTGTCCCTGGTGTGTTTGTCTATATTTCAGTTTATGATCTGTATATGAGTTGAGACTGCATTTGTGTTTGTTTTCAGTCCTTATATGGTTAAATAACTTGCTGAGTAATAAACAAGTAGGTGAAATAAACCAGATAATGCAGGAAGAATTTCTAACGTGTTAGACTTAGAAATTACAACAGAAAAATCAAGGGAGATGAAGCATAAATTTTTTTGAGCAAGGGTTTCAAACTTTTCGGAACTTCTAGGCCCAAATTTGCCTTGCCCTAGGCCTCCATACCCTCTTTTTCCCAAATGCTAGCCTCATTAGGCATAACGTTGGCCCTTTAAAGCCATATTCTTCATGCTTTTGTCCCGATCTATCATCCTAGCCCGTTTATCCCCGCAAAGTTGCTTCCCTTAGCCTTGTTCTCCATTTCTTGGCCTCTTTTGCCCAAAAATTGACCGGAAACCCTAAGCTGAAGTTTTAAAGCTAAATACTTGGTTGTTTTGCACGGGTAAGGCCTCAAAATTATTATTTTTCAGGCGGCAAAGTGATCCCAAAGTTTCAATGATTTTCAATGGTGGGATCTTCAAGGCCTGGGCCTAGGGTTTGACCTCTACTGTAGTTTTATTACAGCAAACAAATTGTTAATAATCGGGCCTTAAAATCACAAACTAAATGATCAAAGTCATTTAAAATTGCAATTTTTTTATTTTCACACATTTTGGCCTCTTGCGTATTTGAGTTTTGATCTAGATCTAAGCTTTAAGCTTGCTGGATTTTTTCTACATAGCTTAAATTTTCTGCAGATCTGAAATTTCTGAATCAAATACTTAATAAGGGCAAAAAACTGAAATTTTCAATTTCCAGATTTTTTTTTTTGGAAATATTGGGCATCTATTTTAACTTGATTGGTTTGTTGATTTGTGTTTAACTGACTACTGTACAAACATATAAGTTCTAAAAATTGTGGAGTCAAAGCCCTAAAATTGAAATTTTCAAGTTTTAGTGAATTTTGCTATTTTTGGGCATATTGACCATCTATTTTTGTCAACTTTATCTTGCTGACCTGTCTTTATTTACTGCTGCAAATCAAGAATTAGATCTGAAATTTGATTGAATACATCATCTTAAAGTGATCTAAACACGCTGAATTACATTTACTGGTCATTAGAATTTTAGTGTTTTATGTGTTGGACAAGTTTCATAATTTGAAATGGTATATGCACTGCTGTTACAACATTGATAAGATCTGAATTTTCTGAGGTAGTATTGTTGGCATAAACTGTCATAAATATGTGATCAACATCTTGCTTGACTATTTTAAGCATTTGGCATCTTGGGTTACTTGGTATCTTGTGGAATATTTGTTGAAGTTTATGCTTTTATCTCTAAGCATTTTGTCTTGTCTAAGATTGCAATTCACTATTGTTAAATACACTTAAAAAATTCTAATTAGGTACTTAAACAACTTAAGAAAATCTTAACTCAAGATAAATCTCACTCATAATCTCTTGCATAAGCATACTAGATCTAGATTTGCATTAATAATTTACCTCTTAGCATAAGCTAGGTTGATAGAGATATAGGACAACCCTTCTTATCTAGCTTGAGGGGCCTCGACAACTCTTCGGTGGTTAACATGATGATATTGCATTCGTCAAAGCTACAGTCTCTACAACGCTAGAGGCATCAGGTGATAGAAGCCTAATAGAATGTATCGTTAATTAAGCCCAAGTCTGCTTCTTGTTAGCCTCCTTCCCATAACCTACCTTGGAGCCCAACTTCAAAATAGTTAAAGGAAGGTAATACTTAGACTAGGTATTTAACTAAAATTTACCAAGATCACTGCATCTCACATAGGTTCTAGGATTTGCATATCATATAGGTTAGTCAACCATTCAAGCAGCGGGTGTCCATCCGGTCATTTGGTTCCAATTTATAAGAAACAAGAATTTGTGACTCCATTAAGGCACTGGTCTCATAATAGAAAATCTAATCTAATCAATAATCTTGCTTAATTTCAACCAATTGGCTAGGCCACTCATCCGTGTCTCCCCAAACAAGTTGGTTTCCAACTTGTTTTCCTTCATCTCATTCCATAGGGACTACCCCCCATAGCCTGCTGTTGGGAGACAACTAGAACGGAGTGGGCGGGGATCAGAGTGACAACCCTTGTCCTAAGCATTGTCGTAGTGCTTGTACAATCCGGGCGACAACAAGGTCAAAGCACATCAAGATCAAGTAGCACTATATCAGAGATATGGTACAGAGAGGAGCAGTGAGGCTCCAACACATCTCAACAGATGAGTAGGTTGCAGACATTCTCACCAAGCCTTTGTCGAAAGCGAAGTTCTTATTCTTCAGAGAGCAACTTGGAGTGTAGGAGAATGTATCCCTCCTTGGTAGGGAACACTACTGATCGAGAACAATGAGCATATGCTCTTCCCCCAGTGTTTTGATTAACCATGGACTTATTGGGGGTGGGATGAGTAGCAAGGCTCCTAGGTGTGAGGGTACTCCTTGAATCCATGGACTTGGCTGAGTACATACCCTAGTATGCATCCTACCCGCAAGTCACCTTCGAGTCATAATCGACCAAGGGCCATATTGAGATGGGTAAGCTTGTCAGGATTGCCACCCATCTGGAAATTGGGTGAGGAGACTTAGGTGTGTGTGATATTTACCAATGTTAAACGTGACTACCATAGACTTGGTTGTGGTAAATTGATCTCCCATAAGTGTTGGATGCAGGTGTTCTACCACTTGATCACTGAGGATCAAGTTGGGTGAGAATTAGTCAGTGGACATAGGGTGTGTGATCTTTACCAAGGTCATTTATGACTGCCATGGACTTGGTTGTGGTAAATAGATCTCCCCTATTGTCAGTTTGGATCATTCTTCTTCTTCTATGATTGTGTCGTCATTGTTCAACTGAGATGAGATGAGATGAGATGGGATGATGATGCAACTATCTGCTTCCCTTTTGTTGAGACATGTACATATGAGTTGAGACTTATGATGTAGCTAGAAATTCCTCCCTAGTTGAGAGGACGTGTTGAAAATTGGTAGCTTTTGTTAGAATTACATTTACAAAATGATGGAGAAAATTCAAATTTACAAGTTTGACCAAGTCAGCCTCATGAAGGACAAGCTGGCCCCACATGTGTGAAATGCTATGTTGCAGGAAATGCTGGGCAGGAGGTCGTTTCACCCAAAAACGAAACAAAAACATAAAAATGTGTGTGGTACAATCTTGAAACTTGTTTCAAGCCATAATGGCTCATTTCACGACGCTGAAACGTGGTCTAGTACGACTTGAAATGTGTTGCAAGACTGTACAATTGCGTTTCCGACAAATTATTTTTTATTTTATTTTATCTTGTAGGGGTCCAGAATATAGTAGTTGTAATATAGTAGTTGTCCTTCTAAAGACTGGGATGTGGAACCAAAAAATCTTGATTTGGAGCTCTCTCTTGTTTCCCTAAATATTGATGACCAAGAGCCTAGAAGTGGAATTGGCCAATCATCTTCTTCAACTCCACCATCCACTGCGGAGCCTGATTATTCTATTTTTGACGAGGATTATGATGAAGATTGAAGACTATTAGTCTTTATAGTCTATATGTGTTCATTGTCCATAGTTTGATACTTGTTGATGTAGCATTGTACTTTCAACCTCATATATATAATAAACGCTAATTTTGGATATATATTTATAATAAACGTCATTTATCAAGGCTTTTTTTGGATATTATTGCTTTCATTATGTGATAATTCATGAGTAAATGTGATGCTAGTATGTTTCATCATCATGTATAATTGACTTATAGTTTATGCAATGACATTGGACAATTTAATCATAATGTAACAATGTATCATGTATGCTTTATGATTGCACATAACATTTCTTAAATGTCCTAACATATATATATATATAACGTTTCCCCGTTTCCAAAATTTGTGGGGTTCACGTTTTGTACCCGGACTTGTTTCGGAAACTCGTACCGGTTTCCCCGTATCGTGCAAATTAGGTGAAGTGGCTCCTCCAAAACCATATATAAATGGACCATCATTGAAAATCATTTTGGCACATCACATCATCACAATTAGATCAAAAATTGCCAGAGGTAATTCGACACGTACGAAGGAGCAAGGAGACATTCTCTGTTTTGCGTTGACAAACACCTTTCTCTCTCTTTTGACCTACGTTGACTTGGGTTGATTGGACCTGTTTGATTGAGTTTTCAGACTATCTTGAGATGCTGAATATTCTAGGAAACTTTGACTGTGTTTGACGGCATATTACCTTTGTTTTGGGCACATTGGCTGACGTTGAGCACCGTCAACTCTCCTTTGACCGAGAATTGCAGGAAGACCTTGACTTTGTTTGACTGCCTTGGAAGGCAGAATCTTTGAATAGAATATGCTGTTGTGTTGACCAAATCTCTCTTTGCGTTGATTGAAATTCTGGGTGTTGACCACTGGGTTTGACTAAGGCATTTCAGGGATCTGTTGACTGAGGTTTGACTGTCTTCCACAGGCCGAAATTCGGCCCTCTATTGCTAACTGTGATCTTTGACTAGAGTTGACTTTTTGTCTCTCATTTGACTAGATTTGACTTGGTTGACTTGGAAGTCAAAGGGTTGACTTTGATTAGTTTATGGATGTACAAATTGGATTATGTATCTCAATTGAACATTGATTGATAATCTAAGAAGAAGAAGAATTGTTTCTGGGTTTTCTTCCTTGTGGGGTTTTGCCATGGTCTTTGACCAAAATGTCAATGTCTCATTGTGCTTCATTATCTTCTATTGAGCATTACTATTTACTATTATATCTACAATTACTTAACTATTAACGGGGTGAATGAAATTGAATGCGACATGTTTTAAGTCATTATAACATCATAGAACATGTGAAAATTAACACACATCTCTCTTGATGATTGTTTTTTTATTTGCTGGAATGTACACCCTATACACCTTGGATGTTTCACTCTAACAAACGAAGATACCCTTCTTTGTTGTGGGCTTTAGCTTCTTCCTTTTCTCCTCTGGTACATGGAAATATACAAGGCTACCGAATATGTGAAAATGAGACAGATCTGGTTTCTTCACTGTAAACACCTCCTCTGGTGTAACTTGGCCCAACACTGTTAGAGAAAAACCTGGTGCAAGAATATTTATTGTGTGTAGTCTTGTATATACGTGTAAATAAGCAATTGTACTATTGAATAAGAACTGAATGGTGATTACAAGCTTTCATGGCGGTTTTCCTATATAGGCATTGATTGCCCACGAAGCTGAATGGGCACATTGTTTGACCTTTGACTTTTTGTAAATGGTGTTAATAATTAATTATTATTATTGTCATTATTTATTTAATTAATATTTTATTCATAACATTGCCCCTCCCTTAGAGATGTGTTGTCCTTAAAGCATAACATGTAGGGTTTTCTTTAATTGAACACGTTGCTATGGAATGGCGTCTATTTACTTTGACTTTGTTTGTGCCTTATGAGTTGGTGAAGTTTTCATGTATTTGCACCTTCCTTGAAGCTGGGACCATTAACACCATATAATTTATAGTGTCGTGCTTGCCAATTAAACACCACGAATTGTTCTTCAAGGTTTGCAGTATAACTTCCTCACTGTATTAACCATTCTGCACCTAACACTATATCCATTTCTTTGAGCGGTAGGGCAAAGAATTCCGTCCGTAGTTCTAGTTGTATCTGGATTAAAATCTTATGACATTCTCTTATCTCTTTGAACTTTTGTCCAGTAGCGACAGTGATGGTCAGGGCCTTGATTGGGCGCATACTAAGATTAAGTTGTTTAATGAGATCAATGTTTATACAATTATGAATACTACCAAAATCTGCAAGTATATTGACACTTTTGCCTCTTATGATCCCTTTAAGCTTTGGGGATTTAGGGCGTAATCTGCTCGTTATGTTTGCCGGTGGTGTTGTAAGCTTAGTGTTCTTTCTTTTTGGAGATTGGTTTCTCTGCTTTCGAAGTTGTGGTGGAACATATTTTGCAGTGGTTTGTTGTTTTTGATCCTCTGAAAAATTGCTTTCTTCATCCTGATTTTGTTGGTCACATGAGAATGTAGCAAATGATGCTTCTTGCGATGTTTCTTCAGAATCTGAATTTGCATTGTGCACTATAGTCATTTCTTCATCGGGTTCTTGTACTTCAACTTGGCTTCCATCTACTATCTTATACTAACATTAGGACATGTCTTTGTGAAAATTTGTTGCAATAATTGATTTATTTCTCTTACTTATTTATGATAAGTTATTTACCAGTACTTCAGTAAATACCAAAATAAATTCAGTTGCAAAATTCACAAACTAGAACTAAAAATTAAACGGCAAGAGAAACATCAGCATATGAACAATCACATTGACACACTTGTTTTTGGACAATCGTCCCCGGGAAAACCCAATGTGGGAAAACCAGTGCAGCAGATCCGAGGATTCTTATTATTGGCATTAAATATCTGAATACAATCTAGGATGCTCATCTAGTAATCTTTTACAGAGAAAATACTGGCAGAAAATCTGAGTGAGTTTTACCTCAGTTCACTCGGCAAAATTCTGGCTGATCCGACACAGGACTGGCTAACCTCGGCTATTTCTGTGCTGGCTTTGCGTCAACCCTGCATCATCTTCTCTGCCCTCTGGGTCAGCGCTCCCGGCTACTGCGCTACCTCTCTGCAAGCTCTCTCCGCCTCTTTGTTCTGTATTTTCCGGAAAGTCCTCCCGAATTCTCTCTGCTCCTTAGCTGCAAGATCTCCCCAATTGATTTTCCTCCTGAGAACTTCTCACCTTAGAAAATCGATTTCCTCAATCTCTCAGTGTGTCTTCAAATGAACCCCAAGCCTCCATTTTATACTTTTCCTGTTGAGTCTTCAACGGCCGAGATTAAATCTCTAATCAATGGCTAAGATTAAAACATGACTTGATCTGCCTTCTAGATCATTCTCACCCATATTTTGATTAATACCCATTAATATTTTAATTTCCCTAAGTTAAGACTTAGGAACTCCATTAAAAATATTAATTATTTTAATAAAATACAATTCGGGTGGAATTTCACCAAATGGTTTATGGATTCTTTAGAACTCATGTGCCTTAGCCTCTCCACCAATTTTCAAGGCTAGAGCACTTCCGCTGCTACCAAAAACTAACAGTGTTCACATTTATGTCTTGGTGTCCAATCTTCTTCACACTTGCAACAATTATTTTTCTTCTTTATCCATTTTTCTGACTCATTATTTGAAGGATTTGACTCTTTCTCAACTTCATATATATATAATTTCTTGTTAAGGCATCTCTGTCCTGACATCCATTTGTCTCCACAATAACTACATTTGTTTGTCTCTTTTTTACTTGAGTATTGTTGCTGGTTTTCATCTTCCTTGAATGATGGCATGTTGAAGTTATGTTTTTGTTCAATAAGCCTTGCTGCATGTCCAGCTTTTTCGATAGTTTGTGGTTTGTACAATTTCATTTTTGCATGAATATAGTCTTTAAGTCCACATTTGTACATTTTAAGTAGTTCATCAGTAAATCCTCTTTGTCGTGTAGCCAATACTTCCCATTCGTGGGTATATTCGCTTATAGATCCCTTTTGCTTGAGATGAACAAATTTGTTATAAACATCATCTTCTTCTTCATCATAGAACCTTTTTAGCAAGGCATCCACAAAATTCTTCCAATGAAAAAACGAGCGCCACATTTGCCAAACCACCATAAGAACCAATCATATGCTTTTGCTTCCAAATTGTTGGATGTTGTCATGATTTTCTCACGTTCA
This sequence comes from Pinus tabuliformis, assembly GCA_031772625.1. Lineage (NCBI taxonomy): Eukaryota > Viridiplantae > Streptophyta > Pinopsida > Pinales > Pinaceae > Pinus > Pinus tabuliformis. The sequence goes on along the minus strand of CM062804.1, from coordinate 1,495,294,788 downwards.
CCTAATGGTGGGTTTGATTTGAAAATGGCTTCCATTTTATTAACCCAAACAATAATGTTTCTATGGTCTTTACCATTGTACTTGTGTAGCTCCTTTTTAATCCTCTGATAGTCTTTTTTCTAGAAATTTAGTGTAATATTGGTTACTTGGAAAGCATATCTCTAGTGGATCAACAAGTTCATGCACCTTTTTGTTTTGCGGGATGGATTCTGGTCCTTGAAAAGTTTGAACTATTAGCATGTCCACTTTTTCCATTAATTGATTAAGTTGTTCGCTATGGTTGTCAAGTCTTTTGGTGGTTTCATCAATTTGAAGTCTTTCTGCAGTGTTTGCTCCATCATCAACATCAACTTTTTTTGTTCTTCCCTAAATTTTGTTAAAGAGAGAGTCCATACAGATTGGTAGAATTTATTTTTGTTTGTGGAAAAAACTGTGAACAGTTTTTGAAACCAACGTTTCGGACTAGCTTAGTGAGTCCATCATCAGGGCAATGTGATTTGTATTTTGAGAAAAGAAAGCGTGAAATTATGGAGCTATTAATAGTTAATTGAAAAAATATTCAATGTTTTTTATTGTCGGCTTACAAATGACTAACTAATTAATAATTATTTCTTTATTAATATATATATATATATATTATTTTTAAGTGATTGATTATGTATATATTTAAATTTATTTATTTATTAATAATATTAGTTTATATAATTAATGTATTTGTCTTAAGAAATATTAATAAATATTAATCTGAGAGATATCTAATAGATTAATGTTTAAGGAATTAATCTACTATTAGTAATACATTATATTACTTAATGTATTAATATAAAACAATTAAATAATATATTAATATATTAGTATAATGTTAATAGTTTATTGATATTCTAGATAATATTACTTTGTTAAAAACATAGCACTATAATATTAATATATTAATATTTATGTAATATAATATATGTTATATTAATGAAGTGTATTTAATGAATCAATGGATTAATACCCTAATATCAAGATATTAATCTATTAATTTATTATGGAAGTTAATTTTATTTTTATTTATTTATTTTTTAATGAATGTATGTATATCTGTGTTCACTGTTTTTTTTATTTTATTTAATAAGGGTCTCTAGGTGTTACTTAATTTTAGTCCATGACCCCCGGAAACCCTTATTAAATAAAATAAAAAAACAATGAACACAAATATACAAACATTCATTAAAAAAAAATAAAAAAAATTAACTTCCATAATAAATTACTAGATTAATATCTTGATATTAGGGTATTAATCCATTAATTCATTAAATACACTTCATTAATATAACATATATTATATTACATTATATAAATATTAATATATTAATATTATAGTGCTATGTTTTTAACAGAGTAATATTATCTAGAATATTAATAAACTATTAACATTATACTATTATATTAATATATTATTTAATTGTTTTATATTAATACATTAAGTAATATAATGTATTACTAATAATAGATTAATTCCTTAAACATTAATCTATTAGATATCTCCCAGATTAATATTTATTAATATTTCTTAAGACAAATACATTAATTATATAAACTAATATTATTAATAAATAAATAAATTTAAATATATACATAATCAATCACTTAAAAAAAAATAAAAATAATAAATAAATAAATATATATTTTAATAAATATATTAATATACATATAAATTAATAAAGAAATAGTTATTAATTAGTTAGTCATTTGTAATAAAAAACATCCAATATTTTTTCAATTAACTATTAATAGCTCCATAATTTCACGCTCTCTCTTCTCAAAATACAAATCACATTGCCCTGATGATGGACTCACTAAGCTAGTCCGAAACGTTGGTTTCAAAAACTGTTCACAGGGTTTTCCACAAACAAAAATAAATTCCCTAAATTTTGTTTGTGATTTTTCTATGTTATTGAGGCGATAATACTCTCTCTTCTCAAAATACAAATCACATTGCCCTGATGATGGACTCACTAAGCTAGTCCGAAACGTTGGTTTCAAACACTGTTCACGGGGTTTTCCACAAACAAAAATAAATTCCCTAAATTTTGTTTGTGATTTTTCTATGTTATTGAGGCGATAATGCACGCTGTTGACGTCGTCTCTGTAGTGATTGACATCAGATTGTAATTCCTCATTTTGCCTTTTTTCTGGGCAGAACCATTTTTTTTAATTAATTAACTATATAATTTCAAACATATCTTTATATATATATATATATTTAATTAAATATATATATATATAATTAAATATATATATATATATATATTTAGATTATATACACGAAACTTTATATAAGTCAAAAATATATATATATTATATTATATTATATTATATGTATGAAATTTATAATTAAATTAATTCAACTTTAATCAATGTTATGTGGGGGCAGGGAGACCATGTGTGAGTGGGCAGAGAGCTGGACGCGATGAATTGAGGGAGAGATGGTTCATGGAAAGGGTAATGGCGGGGACAGGCATGGCCACAGAATGTGAGGGTCGCGACTGTCTGACGAATGATGAGGAGGTTGTCGGGAGGTGATAAGGAAACACTGGAAGTCGATGGTGGGAGGTGGAGGCATGACGGTTTAGACTGGTCCCTTGGGTGTTGATCAGGACAGTATTATATTGCGGTTGGTTTGGAACACTGAATAACGACGGACACAAGCAGAGGATCGACGGGTATGCAGGGGCAACAATCGGGACAAAAGAGGCTGCAGATGACAGAGAAGAGCAGGGAACAACGGAACAAGGGAAAACGTTGACAATAGAATAATAACAATGAGGAGTGCAGAACAATGACAGTGGTGGAGTAATGAACAAATTGTGCTGCGATTTGGGAGAGGATAAGAGACTTTGATATCACTGTTAGACAAAAACCTGGTGCAAGAATATTTATTGTGCCTAGTCTTGTATGGATGTGTAAATAAGTAATTGTATTATTGAATAAGGACTGAATGGTGATTACATACCTTCGTGGCAGTTTGCCTATATTGGCATTGACTAGCCACGAAGGTGAATGGTCGCATTGTTTGATCTTCGACTTTTCATAAATGGTGTTAATAATTAATTATTTAATTATTTATTATTATTATTGTCATTATTTATTTAATTATTATTTTTATGAATATTTTATTCATAACAAACATTGTGTGGGCTTCGGTTCTACAAGAAAACTATTGTATTGCATGCCTTTGCCCAAAGAAACATAGTTAGCCCTTGATCATGCAACATGCGTTTGGCCGCTCCAACTATGGCCCTATTCTTGCACAACCACCTTGTTCCACTGAGGATTATATGGTGTGGTCAACTCCCTCCTGATGCCCTCCTTGGCACACAACTCCTTAAATACATTTGAGGTGTACTCCCCACCATTATCAGACCTTAGTACCTTGATTTTTTTGGCCAGTATGGTTCTCAATCAAGGCCTTAAACTCTAGAAACTTCGAGAAGACCTCATCCTTCTTCTTCATGAAAAATATCTAGGTCTTCCTCGAGTGATCATCTGTGAAGGTGACATATATTTGTACCCACTGAGTGACACTGTAGAGAAAGGTCCACATACATTTGAATGAACAAGGTCTAAGATACCCTTGGCCCTGTCGTCTTTTCTAGGAAAAGATGACTTGGCATACTTGCCAAGTGTGTAACCCTTGCACATCTCATGCTAATCCGTGCTGCACTGTGGAAGCCTTGTCACTATCTCCTTAATAATCTTTAGCGCTCCATGGTGCAAAGGCCCCATGTGCCTATGCCATAACTCTCCAAGCTCGCTGCCTGAGTCACGACCTCTGCTACTAGTTAATGTTGCGACTGTCTGAAATTGTAACCTGTATAGGCTCTTGTGCCTAACCTTAATCTACTGCACCACTTTGGAGTCTGAGGGCTTAATGAAAACCCTACCTTGTTTGAAGGTCAGCTCATACCCCATATCCTCCAAAGCTGAAACTAAAATGAGGTTCTTCTTGAGCCCCAATATGTAAAGAACATCTCTGAGATATAGAGGGTTCGTAGACTCCCTCTCAAAATGAACTGTACCAGTACCCTTGACCCAATACTTCCCATCATCTCCCTTCTCAATGTCAAACTGCATGTCTTTTTTGACAGTTTGCTGAAATACTTCTTGTTTACTGTCATATGACAGGATGCACCGCTATCCACATACCATAAGCTGGTAGCCATTGAACTCGCCATATAGGCGATGAGCGAAAATTTCTCAAAATGAGAAGAGAACTTGTCTATCTCTAGAGAGGCTGCTACTTGGTCCTTCTTGTTAAGGTATTTAGTATCATAATGCCCAAATTGGTGGAATGAAAAATACTTGATCCTATTAAGATCCTTTTTCTTCTTCTCAACCTTAGAACTCGACTCTGCACCACCATTGCTCTTTTTTCCCTTTCCCTTTGCTGGCTAGGGCCAAATTTTCTTCATCTTTCTCGCTTTAACACGAGATCTAGTTTGAGCTTGTCTGTGAATCTCCTCTTGGACGTATACCCCATAACCTCTCCCATTTTGGAAAGTTCTCTTGGGCACATATCCCATCTGTGAAGGCTTGCCATGACTTGGTGAGAGGCAATAGGGAAAAATTTAAGAGATCTCTATTTGGAACTGTCTCACCCACACCAGCCAATTCCTCGTTTAGTTTGGAAAATTTGGTGAGGTAAGACACTACCGAGTCTGACTTGGACATTTTAATACTTTTGAGCTTGTCCTTGAGCAACAATTTTTTGGCCTCGCTCAAACCCTGATAAAGGCCATTGATGGCTGCCCACGTCTTTGGCCTTCTTCTTCCTAGTTAGGTGAGGGATAATGTGGTCTTTGACTCCTTCCAGGATGATCCTTCTTGTACTAACATCCATCTTATTATGTTGAACCAACTGTTGAGGGTTAGTGGGTGTTGTTGGGACAATGTCAACAAAATCCAAAATTCACTATTCCTACAACAACACCGCTATCCTTTCATGCCACGAACAGAATTTGGACGCACTGTCCAATCTGTCTTCGAATCTAAGACCGTGATATGACATATTGATAAATCGAACTGATGAATACAAATCGCGCTGCTAGAAACCCTAACGACCAAATCGATCTAATATACCCGTTCCCTCTGAATCACAGTGTCTTCTCTTGAAGATAAAATTTGTGCTTGGTCTTCAATAAAAAACTAAGCTTTGATACCATGTTAGATTTCCTTTAAACCCAACAATTGATTTACAATTTTCTAAATGTAAAAACTAGAAATACAAACAATTGCTGCACTGGAAACTTAAACTGCATATACATTGAGTTTTCTAACTTATCATGCACAACGGAAAATAAATCAAAAGACAAACACATCAACCATAGTACACATGATATACACAGGAAACCCCAACTTTGAGGAAAACCTACAACAAAGGATTTTCTTCCGAGAATTACAACAAGGGAGAAACTTCCCTTTTATCACAAGAAACTATTCGATCACCCACTTGCAAAATCGATCTCCCTTCCTGCACACTAGATTTGCGAAACTCATGTGTAGATTAGTTATTTTCCCACACGTGCGAGCACACTTCCTCTCTCATACGTGCATGTGCGAATGGAATACTGCATTGGGCTGTAAGAGCTCGACCCTCACTTGATTTCTTTCGCTCAGATGCTGAGTCCTGCGATTTGTTGAAACCCTTGGCTCTTCCTTTGCTGATCTCTCACACGTGTTTGTGCTCAACTGACTTGCCACTGACTTTCCCTATCTCCTCTTATAATATTGATCTCAACCCTAGTCTCCCTCTCAACGGCTGATATTAAATTGTGATCAATGATGAAGATTAAATCATAAGTTAGATTAGGAATTTTTAATTTTTTTCCAAAGTTTAACTTTAGGATATAGTTAATTAAATTAATAATCTGTTTAAGTGGCTGTCTCATGGGTTCTTTTGCTTGCCTTTGCACCTAGGCAAGCAAAATCCTTCTTCTCTACTCCAATCAACGTATGATTATGAATGTGTCTCGTCCCAAAAAGGTGTCTTGGCATCAATTACTAGCTCATTGCACTATGCCACTCCAATTTTATGTGTCATGATTGTAATTTCTCCTTGGTGATAATGATTATAGTTCTTGGTGAAAAGAAAAGTCTGCAATCAAGCTTATCATTAGTATATGGTGATTTTATCTTTAACCCATAAGCAAACTACAAGAGGCTTGGTAGACACGTCTATATAAAAGGTCTTATTTATGATTAGTGAATCTTCAATGGATGAACAACTGTAATATGAAGGGATAAATCTTCTAATATAGAAAAAATGATCTTAGATGCTTCTCTTGATTGTGCAAACTGGTGTTTGTTATCTTTTCTTTCTTCAGAATAAATTACAGGTTCATTGCTAACTCCAAAATCTATCTAATACTTTTCAAGTATAACTTTTAGACATTCTAGGATTTCATTGCCTTTTTGTAGCTTTTGAAATTGATTGATTTGTTATTCAGGTCGCTAAATGGATGTTAAGCAAGGGCCAAGGGATGACAATGGGCACTTATGACACAATGATACTTGCATTTGATATGGATGGAAGGGTTGATGAGGCAGAAGCATTATGGGATATAATTTGCCAAAAGTACACAAGATCTGTTCCACGAATGTTATTTTCAAGAATGATATCCATGTATGAGAGACATAACTTGCCACAAAAAATTTTAGAGGTACAAATTTATCTCTCTCTTTTACGATTTAAGAAGAGATATTCTAGCTAGTGAAGATTACTTACTAATCTACATCTCAGTTTTGAATTTCACATATACATGTAATTGCAATTTGTTTAATCTGCAATCTAGAATGCTTACACATTGTTTGCCACTTTTTGTTTAAAATTCATTTGATATATTTCTCTTCATTTCAATTGTTTAACCAAGAAGGAGATTTACTTCAAAAGATAATGTTCACTTAGGGTGAAATGCAATAAGAGTGTCTAAATTTATTTGTATGTGCCATTGTAGCTTTTATTAATTGGATGACATCTCCCTTGATAGATCTATTTGCAATTACATTGAGCTTGTTCTCACCAATACTATCTATCTATGATCTATATCATGTTGAGAATAAAATGAAAGATAACATTATCACAAAAGGACTAGACAGATATGAAACATTGTTGAAAAGCATTGCACAAGTACAATGACTAGAATGCTGGTAGTTATATTTGAGAAGAGATGTGTCTACTATGCTTCTTCAAAAAACTTGATAACGGGAGGCTAGAAATATATTTTATATAAATGCCAAAATCTGGAGGGAAAAATCCTAAGATGCAAGAACCCTAACCCTAATATGAAGTTAGCACTAAATGTGATATTACATTGGTTGAAATCAAGTTGTACAAAAAGGGGAAACCTTCAAGATGCAATAATTTTTTGTTCATTGCTCTATATTAGGTCTAGTTTAGCTTGTTGGAAAGTGAATTTGTAGATTGGTCTAGATCCTCTTCGTTTAGGCATCAAAATTGTGAAAAATTCATGGGAAAGCCCCAAAAATGTGTTAGAAATTAAGGACTTGAAAACTGTCAGTATCTTGACCATTTCTAATTTGACCCAGAACTACCACCTACTTCAGTGCTTGACTCCTCCCCTCTTGAGTAGCAATGATGTCCATTGTGTCATTTTATTAAATTGGATGGGTGAACTTTTGTTGGATGGTTCTCAATGAACCACATTCCTTAGTGAGTAAGCTACATCACTTTGATAACCTAGAAGACTTGTCTATTTTGTTGGTAAGTGCTTTTCAACTTAATGATGATGATTGGGTCTTTTGTAGCTTGTTCAATGCAAAGAGTGTTGAACTCTTTGGTGGCCAAGTGCTGCACCACCTTTGAGGTGTCCAATAGTTATGGACGGTATAGCCAAAGCAATGCCACACTAATGGGCTTACGTCAAGGAAGGGAGGAAGATTGAAGATTTAATCAAAGACATTCTCACCCACAACCTTGGTGATGATGTAAGGTCCACATCAGAGTGGTTTGAGCTTCCTATGGGGGCTTGTGATGTAACCCTACTTTGTCACGATCCTAAAACTTACTTGGAACCCAATGCTGATCGTGTTGCTAATTGTACTTGGTGTTGGTTTTTTGTAGAATGTCATGAAGTTGATACTAAATGTATTGGATCGATTGAGCAAACTTGGTTCGTCTCCCTCATTCTTATGATGGGAGAGTTCTTCCTGTGCTAATGCAATGGATAGAATCTAGAGCTACATCAATTGGGGTTGGTGGTGAAAACCTTAAGCACACTGGAAAATGCTTGTGGTTGATAATATTGTGAAATTTTTTGTTGTAGCTATGTTGAACATAAAAAAAACTTTCATTTGACTTACATTAATCCTTGGAGTTGTACATCTTGATGATATGTACAATCATCCTATTCACTACATCCATCTATCCATTGGTGTGGGGATAGAAGGCAAAGTATTTGGTCAAGTTAGTGCCCATCATGGACCAAGAGTTGGAACATAAGATACTTAAAAACCTTTTACCCTTACATAGTTGTGATTAATACTTTTTAGATTTGCATTTCACATTCATATCATGTTGCTTTGTTTCTTTCAATTCATGTAGCTTAGTATAAAGTAATGATAAATCTTTCAATATGCATTTACACAGAATATTTCACTAAGTTATGGCACATTTAAAATCAATAATGAAAACTTTAAGGAGTCCTGATATCCATAAGGAGGAAGAACTCCATTAAGGAGAGGTACGCATGCCTTAGTAACTTATGCTATTAAGAGAGGAACACATGCCTTAGTAACTTATGCCATTATGAGAGGTACACATGTCTTAGTGAAGGAGACTGTAACATATGCATTAAAGAGAGTGTAAGAGGAATATTTTATGACATGCCTTTAATGAGTGTAGGAGGAATATGCCATGTCTTTAATGGGTGCGTAAGAGAGAGTGTAACCTATCTGTTAAACTCACATGGAAATTGGAATGCAAACAACTATATGAAAGATAACCATTAGATTCCTTTACTATTCACAAGATGTTCATTTATAATACATTGTACATGACTGTTGGATTCATGTTCCAACGTCTCTTGGACTCCGGCGGCTGTTCACATTCCACACCAACCCATAGAGGATTAGGTGTCCAACATTTTGCCCCTTAATCCAAAAGGGTATGTATGAGTCCAAGAAGAGAGCTGTAATACAAAATGTGCAAAAATGCATGGCAACACTAGGCTGAATGTGCTCTCTGAAATGTTGGTATAAGGGAGGTGGTTTAAGGATGACCACCAACATTGGAATGCTTAGTGCACTTCCCAGAACTCTTCCAGGTTTGGTAAGAAGATGAGGTCTTCTGCTAGAGGAAGTGCTCGTGATGTCTTGAAGAGGGGAACCTTCAACCTTGAAAGGGAGGTCTCACCCCGCATAAAGAGGGAGAGCCTCAACCCGAAAAGGGAGGTCTCAACCTGTGATGGTTTAAGGATGACCAACAACTTTGGAATGCTTAATGCAATTCCTGGAACTCTTCCAAAACTAGCAAGAAGCTGAAGTCTTTTGCTAGAGGAAGTGTCCCCCATTCTTTGAAGAGGCATCACCAAATGAAGGCATGCTCAGGGGCATCTTTGTCTCTGGCTACAACTCTGAATGTGGTATGGCAGGTTGTGGCTCAGGCTCGCTTGATGTGGCTTTGAAGCTTGTAGATGACCATCACTTCCCCCCTTATCAGATACAAGGTGAGATGATGGAGAAAACTCATTTGCAAGACTGTTCAATACTCTAGAACAAGTTCTGACATATGACTGAAATATCTTCTTGGCTGTTGATGCCCATTGCCAAGAAGCGATCCATCTAAAATGAATCTTTGTTATTGCAGGAGGCTTGTTTTTGAAGCATTTGTTTGAAGAATGAGTAGTTTTATGACAGTGCTCACATGGATGAAGATCAAAACAATGATCTTTCATATGGCCAACTCGGTCACAGTGTTGGCATATAACAACTTGTCGCTGTTGCCATGGAAAAGGAACGGAATCTGAAACAATTGAAGGTGAATTGTCATGAAGGAATCCAACAATTTGAAACTGGATGGCCTTTGAGTAATCTGGAATATGAAAAGAAACCTCCTTTTTATATCCAAGACATGTTCTGTGCTTGTTATGGACAAGCTCTTCCCAAGGTTTGATGACCGACTTGGGAAGTGCAGGCTAAATTTCTGCATCTGCATGTAACTTTGTTGCTTCATTGGGTACTAAATCTAAATGAATTTCAACAATATTGACTTGTTGCTGATGGGAGTCTATCTCAATGTTTTGAACAAAATGATGCTTACGATGTTGTAGCTTTGTCTCAAGCTGCAAAAACTCAATATTCTCCTGTGCATTTTGTAGACAAATTTTAATATTGGAAAGAGAGGGTTTGTTGATCTTAACCATCTCATCAACAATGGAATGTATTAGATTATTCGGTAGTTTCAATACATCATCCATTCGATCCATTTCAAACCAATATAATCAGAGAAATGATGTTATCTTCAACTACAAATTGACGTATAAAATGATAAATAGCTGCAACTATTAGATGAGTAGCAGGATACCAATATCACCAAGTCACTGTTGCAGACAACGCAGTACCAATTTCAACACAACAAATGACTCACTGCTTTAATGCACTTCTCAAATTATTCAAACTACTCACATTGTGAAAAAGAAGAGCCAATCTTCACTAGAGGTTATTGCTTGGGATATAAAAAATATGGAGAGCTGCCCCTTGACTTCTTCCGCGAAACCCTACATCGTCACTGCCATGGCCTCCGCTTTACTCCGTCAATTTAATATCATCAACGTTAATGCAAGAGGTGGTTGCCGCAACCCCCATGATCATTTCTTTGCATATGAATTTTTTTCTCAGACGGAGACAGAACTTGATCAGATGCTCATTTACTCTGGTATTCGACTACAGCGGTCCCCTGCCGGCAAGGCTGGTGAAATACAAAAATGATGATGGCATATGTTCTTCTTTGGGCGATGGATACGCCCCCGCCTGCAAATATTGTTCTTATTGGTGGTAATTTGGATCTTAGTTACTTGTTTGAGAAGATTCGCTAGAGATCGTATAATGTATTTCTCGTTAGCTTGTCTGGCATTTAAGTGCCTCAAGGCATGTTGAATGCAACTAAAGATTGGCTAGGATGGTATTCTTTTCTTCGGTCATTAGAGAACGAAATTCAGGAATTTCGCTTTCCTAATTATTTATGACACCATGTATACCGGCCCAAACAAAGGAATACATCATCTGATAATTATTTATGACACAATGTATGCCAACCAAAAAAAAGGAATACAACCCTTCAAGGGCCAGTCTTCAAAAAATTTAATGCATAGGCAGCATGTACTGTATACGAAATCCACTCTCAACACAATACGCCACTCAATGATTTTTATATACCATAAAACATTTACCAGTTCAATGACTTCCAACGAAGTTGCAGAGATGGGCCATAAAAAACACAGCATGGCATTTAATCAAACACAATTATGTTCTCAGCATTCCTTTTGGGCATTGTTCACCATGGTTTTGCTGCACCACCCTTCCTTTCAGCGATTCCCACTGCCATTCTTTCAAATCAGGAAAAATAATATAGCAAATGTCGTGACAAAATGAAGTGTTGATCCTTTCGGAATCCTAACTAAAAGGAAGGTTCAACCATGCTTAACAGGTCACCGAAAGTTATTTAAATACGGGAGCAAGAATATGAAAGGATAAGTGGTCATAGGATTCAAATACAGGACAATTGAGCATGAAAGAATAAATGCTCAATATCGTTACACTGCAATTTACACTCTTATCTTTACAGGCTTCACATGCCTCGGTATCGAAGCCTTTTTTTTATCGATTTTTGAATTTCATATTTGAAATCCATGGTCTAACAAAATTGAATGTTATAGCCAAGAATATACCAGTGACACTAGTACACAGAAAGGCTGTAACGGTTCCTTCAAGGGGCAGTGGTGACAGCGTGAAACAAGAATAGTAATGGCAGTTCTGACACATAGGAAGGTAGAACTGACATTTAGAGAGTCCACAAAACAAGTGGCTCAAATTAGAGTAGGCCAAAATTCTCCTGCAGCTTTGATACCATGCTGAACTCACATGGAATGCAAACGACGATATTAAAGATAAGCATTAGATTCCTTTACTATTCACAAGATGTTCATTTATAATACATTGTACATGACTGTTGGATTCATCTTCCAATGTCTCTTGGACTTTGGTGGCTGTTCACATTCCACACCAACCCATAGAGGATTAGGTGTCCAACAGTATCATTAAGAGAGAGAGAGAGCTACGTAGTGCCATGTGAGCCATCAAGGAGAGAGATGAAAAGTGATTGAGGTAATGAAGGTAAGGTGACTTGTAATTCCTTTTAATAATAATATCATAGTATCATAAAGGATAATAATAATAATATTAATAATATTGATGATTAAGTCGAGATTGAAATATTAGGATTGATTAACAATAAGTTAAGTGATTTTCCTTCAACTATACTTGATTACCAATTGATGTAAGGTGATTTACTATTTTTGGAAAGTCATACTTGAGATGCTAGACATGGATTTCTATTTTTAGAAAGGCACTCTAGAATTGTCAAAAATAAGATTTTATTTAAGGAAATTCATCCCTGAGCTGCCAATTTTCAACACTTGCTCTCAACTACGGAGGAATTGCATTCTATGACAAAGATCTTAGCTTTCTCTGCTCATCTTTGTTTATCTCTGCTCTGGAGCAGTGATGCCTCAATCTAATGAAGAAGAATCATCATAGGGGAGATTCATCTATTACCCTATATCCACTGATCTTCCCACCTTGACACAGACTTGGGGGAATTACCACTTGTCAACACATGACAAGGATCATGCACAATCAAGTGTTACTGTAAGAGTCAAGTGGTAGAACACCTACATCCACAGACTTTGAGGGGATTACTGCTTGCCAATACATGATAGGGATTGCACACAACCAAGTCTCATCTCTGCTTGGGGGGGTTACCACTTGTCAACACATGACAAGGATCACGCGCAACCAAGCTTTACCACACTCATTGGCCAGATGGGTGGAAATACCAATAAACCCAACTTGTGGGTAGGATGCACACTGGGGTATACACTTGGAAAGTCCCAAACTTGATGGTAGGGGGGATTAACACTTGTCAACACATGACAAGGATCGTGCACAACCTACAGTCAAGAGTTCCCTCAACCCCAGGAGCTCTCCGGGCTCCATTCCCAACTTGTGAGCTCAAACAAGAGGGAAGAGCGTAGGTCAATGTTCTCGACCATCCATGACTGCCCCCACTAGGAAGGGTCACATCTGTCAGTCCAAGCTCCTCTCTGACTACAAAGAAATTTCCTTTTGGCAAAAACTTGGTAAGTATGTCAGCTATTTGATTATCAGTTGCACTTGCAATATGATGGAGTCTCAAACTACTCTTTGACCATTTCGTGGATATAGTGATATTTAATCTCAATGTGCTTGGAATTTTCATGGAATACGATATTTTTTGCAAGTTGTGTTAAAATTGGCAACCAGGGCAAAACTTCATGTGGGTCATCGTATTCATGGCTAATAATATTTTTATTAGATTCCTCTCGTCGAGAGGTGTAGGATTGATATAAAGATCATCCAATTCCGATAAGTATTCATGGAGATATGAATTTATTTTGATTATGGGATTATTATCAAGCCGACCTACAACTCATGTAGGCTCAGAAGTCCAACAGTCGCATCTATTCACCCACCAACGTTGTGTATAAATATAAGAGGACTTTTCCTCATTTGGACTCACTCATCTCATCACATCTCTCTCTCTCTACTGCGCAGATATGAGTCTCTTCTTTACTGCGCTGAAATGGGTCTCTCTCTCTCACACATGTGAAGCAGGAAGCTGTTGAAGTTGAAGCTGCAACTGCAGAAGTAAAGATTGACTTGCGTGGCCTAAAAGATCTCCTCTTTGGAACTGCGCTGTAGGTTCATCTGAACCTCCTTTGAAATCCGCAACTTTTGGTGGTGGAATGAAGTCAATCCGACGAACGGTTTGCAAGATATCGACTGCCCTAGTTTGAAGCCGGAAACTGCTGAAACTGAAGCTGCAACTGCAGAAGTAAAGATTGACTTGCGTGGCCTAGAAGATCTCCTCATCTGAACTGCGCTGTAGGTTCATCTGAACCTCCTCTGGAAGCCGAAACTTTTGGTGGTGGAATGAAGTCAATCCGACCGTCGGTTTGTGAGATATGGTCTGCCCTAGTTTGATAACGAAGCCGCTAATGCTGATGCTACTGATCTAGGGTTTGCTACTGCTGATATGAATAAGATTTATTGTACTATTTCTCTCTGCTGAATTATTGAAGATAAAAGAAGATTTGATCAAAGGGTTTCCCCACACATTGTGGGGTTTGTCCCTGGCTAGTCGCCACATCTTGTGTCTCTTGTCTTGGCTTGTTTTCTGTCGATCGTTTAATGTTCTATCTGCACTTTACTTTATGTACATGTGATTGCTAATTGGTGGAATATAATAAGAAAAAGAAGTAAACTGTTATAAGCATAGAACATACCATAACTTAACAAGTTGAATCCCACTCTTATTGTTAGAGTAAATTACAGTTGTACCTAGGACATGCTCAAACAACTCTCCAAAGAGCTTCCTCAGCCATACTGCCTCACAACTAGCCATGCTAGCAACAATGTACTCGATTTTAGCCATGCTAAGGGCTACAAATTCTATTTTCTCCTCATCCAAGAAATCATGGCAGATCCCAAGCTAAAGCAACATCCAGATGTGCTCTTTCTTTCAACAGAGTTACCAACCCAATCAACATCGAAGTACCCATGTAGTCTCACATCTCCAACAATATATCTCAATCCAAGATTGATGGTCCCATGCAGGTATCTCAGCACATGTTTTGTAGCAATCTAGTGTGCATGTGATGACTTAATCATATATTGGCTCAGAGTATTGACCGCAAAACATATGTTCAGTCTAGTGTCCACTAAGAACATCAGTGCCCCAATCAGTTGTCAATACTTAGAAGGACATGTCAAATCAAGACTTGCAACTTCACCACATAACTTCTTGAAATTCATTTCCATTGGTGTATTCATGGACTTACATTCTGTCATACCAAATCTTTCCAATAGCTTGACAACATATTTTCCTTGAGAAAGGAAAATCTCACCAGGTCTTTGCCATACCTCTAGGCCCAAAAAGTAGTGCATCAAATGAAGATCTTTCATTTCAAACTCAAAAGCTAACTCCCTCTTACACTGGAGGATAAGAGGTTCTCCACCTATCAAGAATAAGTCATCAACATATAATACCAAAATCAAAGGCATACCTTGGACCATTTTGAAGTAGAGATTTGGATCAACATTGCTTCTGGTAAAACCAAACTTCATCAAGAATCTATAAATGCGGGCATACCAATCTCTTAGGGCTTGCTTCAATCCGTATTCAATCCGTAGAGAGCTCTCTTTTGTCTACACACATGAGTTTTCCGGTCATGTACTTCAAATCCTTGTGGTTGCGCCACAAATACTTCCTCCTTGAGGAAGCCATTCAAAAAAGTAGTTTTCCCATCCATTTGGTGAAGAGTCCATCCTTGGCTTGCAGCTAGAGCCACAATAGATTGTATGGTAGTATATCAGGCAACAGGTGCAAAAATATCATCATAGTCTATTCCCTCTTTCTGAGAGAAATCTCTAGCCACAAATCTAGCTTTATATTTTTCAATATTGCCATCCACACCATGTTTAATTTTATACAACCATTTAGAAGTCACAACAGACTTACCTTTGGGTCTTGGAACTACTTCCCGTACATCATTATGTATGATGGACTCGTATTCTTTGGCCATTGCATCTTTCTATACTTGATCTTTCACTGCTTTTTCGAAAATGCATGGTTCAACCTGAATAATGTTGCTCATGGCTACAACGTATCCCTGGAACCGACATGGTTTCTTGCTTTCTCTGAAGGTTCCTCTAGGGGCAACATGTGTATCGCCATCATGTAGAGTGTCATGAAGCTAGGAGAATCACATGGAGGAGGATCCAAGTGGTCCATGGGCTCCATGGGTTCATTAGCAAGATCAGGCTTAGGCTCTGGATCTTCTTGAATTTCAAAGGAATCATCTTGTCTATCAACATTAGCAGGAGGAAGAGGAGTGTCGCTTGCCTTTCCAAGAGCTGCGTCTTCATCAAATGTTACATCTTTGCTAAACTCTATAGTTCTTTGACTAGGTACATATATTCTATAAGCGTTAGAATTTTCACAATAACCAAGAAACGTACCTTTCTTACCTGAAGCTTCTAGCTTGTTCGTCTTTTCCTTTGGCACATGAAAGTAGATAGAGCAACCAAAAATTCTCAAGTGCCCAACCTTGGGCTTTTCACCAGAGAAGACTTCTTCAGGAGTCTTGTTGTTTAAGGCTCAATGTGGAGATCTATTTTCGACATAGACAATAGTGTTAGTAGCTTCTCCCTATAGAAACTTAGGTAGCTTTTGATCATGCAACATAACTTTGACTACTTCCATGATAGTTCTGTTTTTTCTTTCAACCACACCATTTTCTTCCGAGTTATATGGTACGGTGGTCTCTTTCTGTTAATTTTAGGCAACAATGGGTGTTCTATGCTTTAGAGCAATTTTACTTCAATTTCTTTATTAGCCCAGTATCAATGTTCAGATTAACAATCACATCAACATGATAGTAAAATGCAGATAGAACATAAACATAAATAGTAGAAGACAAGCCAAGACAAGAGGACACAAGATGTGGCACCAGCCAGGGACAAACCCCAATGTGGGGAAACCCTTGATCAAATCTTCTTTTAGTCTTCAATAGTTCAGCAGAGAGAGATAGTACAATTTACAAATCTGATAATTTATAATAGCAGCAAAAGAGCCCTAACCAGAAAAGTCAACGCTGGTCAACAGGGCAGATTTGACCCTCAACAAATCGGTCAACTTCAGTTAACTTCGGCCTCCAAACAACAAGATAAAACATCCCTCAAACATTCAAATTCAACCCAGTCAAAGTTTGGTCAAACAACCCACCTGCGATCAACCTTAATTGGAATCAACGCTAGGTCAAACTGTCTTGAAATTCCGCCCTCCTGAAATTTCACTCTCCTAAAATTTCAGACTTGTGGAGAGAGAGAGGCCCAGAAATCCATACCCAACCAATCAGGAGAGAGAGAGGCCCATAAATC
Source organism: Pinus tabuliformis (assembly GCA_031772625.1). NCBI lineage: Eukaryota > Viridiplantae > Streptophyta > Pinopsida > Pinales > Pinaceae > Pinus > Pinus tabuliformis. Next base: position 1,495,277,529 of record CM062804.1, on the reverse strand, counting down.
CGTACCCAATCAATGAGGAGAGAGAGAGGCCCAGAAATCCGTACCCAATCAATGAGGAGAGAGAGAGGTGTGAAGATGAGTGTGTCCAAATGAGGCTAAGTCACCTTCTATTTATATGCAACGTTGAGGATGAATAGATGTGATTGTTGGGCTTCTGAGCCTACATAAGTTTGCTGGCCGACCTTGACAATTTGACCATAATCAAAATAAATTCATAACTTCATTTGTACATGTCAGAATCAGATGGTCTTTACATCAATCCTACACCTCTCGAAGAGAGGAATCCAAGAAAAATATCAACTGCCATAAATAAGATGACCCATGTGGAGTTTGGCCCTAGTTGCCAATTTTAACACTCCCTCTCAACTAGGGAGAACTCCATCTGCTAATCCATCTGCCAATCTATACTATCTCTGCCATCAATGCACTGCTCTGCTCTATTGAACTATGAAGAAGAAGCAGTGTTTGAGAATGTATCGTACCATTCTCTGCTGACCCGGAGTCAGTCCCAATCAAAGGAGAGTGTGTCATACTACTCTTACTTACCCGAAGTCAGTTTCAATCAAAAGAGTGTCTCATACCACTCTTACTGACTCAAAGTCAGTTCCAATTGATCTTAGATCAATATTGGTCATCCTAGCATAGGGAGTATGGTAGTACACGATGCATCCATTGGTAGTACTATGGTCCCTATCCTCATTTCCCTACTCATTGGCCAGATGAGAGGTACTTCCCATGAGTCCCAAACTGCATGGGTAGGATGTCTCAGCAGCAGAAGGATGAACCACTCATCTTGCCTACATGTTGCTAAGGGGTATCGCAAGGGAAGGCTGAACCACTCACCCTGTACACATTAAACCACTAGGGGAAGGCTGAACCACTCACCCTGTACACATTAAACCACTAGGGGAAGGCTGAACCACTCACCCTATGGTTGCTCATCGCTCCAAGAAGTACCCCAAGCCCCCCGGAGCTCCTAGAGCTCAATGTCCATCTCATATAGGACCCTCATAAGAGGGTCTCTCCACGACTCCAAGTCATTCTCAGAAGGCCAAGAACTTGACCTTCCCCAAGGGTTTTGTTAGAATATCGACGACTTGCTCATCAATCCCAATGTGATGGAGCTTTATTGCTCCTCGTTGTACCATATCCCAGATAAAGTGGTACCTGATATCTATATGCTTGGAGCGATCATGAAACACAAGATTCTCTGATAATCAGATCCCACTCTGGTTGTCGCAGAGGATCACAGTGGTATCCAACACATGTCCAAACAGCTCACTGAAGAGCTTCCTCAACTAGACAGCTTCATAGGAGGCCATACTAGCAGCTATGTATTCGGCCTTGGCGGTGCTCAAGGCAACTGATTTCTGCTTCATGCTCATCCAGGATATCAAAGCAGAACCCAAAGAAAAACAACATCCAAAAGTGCTCTTGTGATCCACCACACTGCTAGCCCAATCAATATCAAAATAACCATGCAACCTCACATCTCCGACAGTCTATCTCAGTCCATGAGTGATTGTGCCCCGAATATATCTTAAAAGATTCGTGGCACCAATCCAATGTATATGATGAGGCTTAACCATATATTGGCTCAATGTGTTAATTGCAAAACATGTCCGGATGGGAGTTTACCAAGAACATCATTGCTCCTATGAGTTGACGATACTCAGAAGCATTTCCCAATTCAGGTCCAACAACACTACCAAATAACTTCTTCAAGTTAAGTTCCATCGGAGTAGTCACAGGCTTGTAGTCCACCATCCCAAATCTTTCCAATATCTTCACAACATATTTTCCTTGAGAGAGGAAAATTTCACCTAGCTTTTGCCAGACCTCCAACCCTAGGAAATAGTGCATCGGTCCTAGGTCCTTCATCTCAAATTCAGAAGCCAACTCCCTCTTACATTTGTGAATGAGAGGGTCTACACCTGTCAGAAAGAGGTCATCCACATAAAGTACCAGAATGAGAGGTTTATCATTTTCAACCTTAAAATAAAGGTTCAAATCGACTTCACTTCTAGTGAATCCCAGCTTCATCAGATAGCTATCGATCCTCTCATACCAAGCCCGAGGTGCTTGCTTCAATCCATAGAGAGCTTTCTTCAACCTGCATACATGAGATTCCCGATCATGAACCTCAAACCCCTCGGGTTGTTCCACATAGACTTCCTCTTTGATTGAACCATGCAAGAAAGCAGTCTTGACATCCATCTGATGTAGGTTCCATCCTTGCGAGGCAGCAAGGGCTATGATCGAGCGGATGGTGGTGTATCAGGCAACAGGTGCAAATATCTCATCGTAATCTACACCTTCCTTTTGAGAGAACCCTCAAGCAACAAAGTGAGCCTTGAACTTTTCTGCACTTCCATCAGCTCCATGCTTGATTTTGTAGAGCCACTTAGAGGTGACAACCGATTTGTCCTGTAGTCTACAGACCACATCCCAGACATCATTCTTCATAATTGACTCGTATTTTTCATTCATAGCATCCTTCCATATTTGATGCTTCACAACTTCTTCAAATGATGAAGGCTCATTTTGAATGATAATGCTCATGGTAGTCAAACATCCTTGATACTTATTCAGCTTCTTGCTTTCACCGAAAGTTCCCCTTGGTGTAATGTGTCTCTTGGCATCTTCGAGAGTCTCCCGAAGCCATGAGAGTTTTCTTTTGGAGGATGAGGGCTCATGAGGAGGAGGATCAATAGGATCCATAGGTTCATCATGCATTCTTTCGTCTTCTTTTGCAACCTGATTTCTAGTGTCAGCTTCTTTGTCCTTCCTTAGGATAGGAAGGTTGTTGATCTTCCTGAGGGCCATATCTTTGTCGAAGGTGACATCATGACTTATCTCAACTTCCTTTTTGTTAAAATTGGCAACCAGGGAAAAACTTCATGTGGGTCATCTTATTCATGGCTAATAATATTTTTATTAGATTCCTCTCGTCGAGAGGTGTAGGATTGATATAAAGATCATCCAATTCCGATAAGTATTCATGGAGATATGAATTTATTTTGATTATGGAATTATTATCAAGCCGACCTACAACTCATGTAGGCTCAGAAGCCCAACAGTCGCATCTATTCACCCACCAATGTTGTGTATAAATATAAGAGGACTTTTCCTCATTTAGACTCACTCATCTCATCACATCTCTCTCTCTCTTCTGCGCAGATATGAGTCTCTTCTCTACTACGCTGAAATGGGTCTCTCTCTCTCACACATGTGAAGCCGGAAGCTGTTGAATTTGAAGCTGCAATTGCAGAAGTAAAGATTGACTTGCGTGGCCTAGAAGATCTCCTCTTTGGAACTGTGCTGTAGGTTCATCTGAACCTCCTTTGAAAGCCGCAACTTTTGGTGGTGGAATGAAGTCAATCCGACAAACGGTTTGCAAGATATCGACTACCCTAGTTTGAAGCCGGAAACTGCTGAAACTGAAGCTGCAACTGCAGAAGTAAAGATTGACTTGCGCGGCCTAGAAGATCTCCTCTTTGGAACTGCGCTGTAGGTTCATCTGAACCTCCTTTGAAAGCCGCAACTTTTGGTGGTGGAATGAAGTCAATCCGACGAACGGTTTGCAAGATATCGACTGCGCTAGTTTGAATCCGGAAACTGCTGAAACTGAAGCTGCAACTGCAGAAGTAAAGATTGACTTGCGTGGCCTAGAAGATCTCTTCTTTGGAATTGCGTGTAGGTTCATCTGAACCTCCTCTGGAAGCCGAAACTTTTGGTGGTGCAATGAAGTCAATCCGACTGTCGGTTTGTGAGATATGGTCTGCCCTAGTTTGATAATGAAGCCACTAATGCTGATGCTATTGATCTAGGGTTTGCTACTGCTGATATGAATAAGATTTATTGTACTATTTCTCTCTGCTGAATTATTGAAGATAAAAGAAGATTTGATCAAAGGGTTTCCCCACACATTGTGGGTTTTGTCCCTGGCTAGCCGCCACATCTTCTGTCTCTTGTCTTGGCTTGTTTTCTGTCGATCGTTTAATGTTCTATCTGCACTTTACTTTATGTACATGTGATTGCTAATCGGTGGAATATAATAAGAAAAAGAAGTAAACTGTTATAAGCGTAGAACATACCATAACTTAACATGGTATCAGAGCTGAGGTGAAGACAAAGCCCGAGCAAGAGCAAGAGCAATCATTGAAGAGAAGATTGGCAAGGCTATCCTAAAAGAACTATGGGGTCCTCAACACTCTTTCCTGCCGAAGACAAGCTCCGTGAGAATGCTGACTATCACGGATGAAAGATGTCTATCGATCTAACCCTTGAAGATCGAGGAGTGCTGGACCATGTAAGAGGCAATATTGTTGAGCCTTCATCAAATGCATCTGCTGCTGCCTGGAACAAATGGAAAAATGGAGAAGTCAAAACAAAGAAGATCATCCGGGATTCTATCGACAAGCACTTGGTGGCCTACATCTCTGATCTAGACACCTCCAAGGAAATCTACAACAGACTGGTGAGTTTATTTAAAGTTAATGATGCAAATCAAGTTTTGTTTCTTAGAAATAAGCTGAGGGAAATCAAGAAGGGTAAAGATGAAAGTATGCAAGCATACTTCTTAAGAATCACTAAGATCAAGAACGATCTCCTATCTATTGGGGAAACTATTACTGACAGAGAAATGGCACTCACAACTCTTGAAGGATTACCATCTGAATGGTATGTGTTCAGGACTACTCTTCTGAACTATAATGTAATTCCTGGTTTCGAGGAATTAATGGCTAGATGCATTCAAGAAGAAACAAGGGAAGAAGTGTAAGAAATGCCCATGCCTAAAGGTCCTCCTGCTGCCTTTTCTTTTCATGCAAAGAAAAGAAATAATTTCGGGACTAAATCAAAAGGAAAGGCTGGACCTAAGGCTAGAAGAAAATGACGATGTTACATTTGCGATAAAGCAAGTCACTATGCAAGGGAGTGCCCTGATAGAAAGGACTCACTCTAGGACGATGATCAAAATCCCTCTGATGGCAATCAAAGGAATGACAAATTCAACAGCAAAGGTAAGAGGAGAGCTGGGAATCAAGGAAGAGGACAAGCATTCAAGAAGGCCAGAAATTCCAGGATGTATTAAATGCACCTGACCTCAAAAAGAACCTAGTGTCCATCTCGGGAACGGAAGACAAAGGCTACAATGTAACCTTCAGCGATGGCAAGGTATGTATATGGAAAAATAATGTTTAAGATGCCTTTACTCTTGGGTTTAGTGTTGATTCATTATATCAGGTCGATGGAAGTCTGCTAGGTGTCATGTCTTATGACACATCTCTTCAGTCCGAACTTTGGCATTAGAGGTTTTCCCCCTTTCATTATAAAGCTATACTCGGTGTAAGACAAATGGTGATAGGGATGCCCGAATTCTGAATAGAGAATGAAGGTGTATGTCCAGGATGTGCTGAAGGAAAGCTCAAAAGGGGACCATTCCCCTCAAGCCAAAGCAAGACCTCTGATATATTACAATTGGTTCACTCAGGCATACCTGAGGTTGGCATTAAGAGGGAGACTACTACACCACATACTCCTGAGCAGAATGGTGTGGTGGGAAGGAAGAACCGCACGATGATGGAAGCTGTCTGGGCCATGCTACATGATCAAAGACTTCTGATGTTTCTATGGGCTGAAACTACAATCACCGTCGTATATGTACAAAATTGATGCCCTCATCAAGCATTGGGTTCCAAGACTCCTAAAGAAAAGTTCACCGCAAGGTGAACAATCTTTCGACTTTGAGGAGCTCTCAAGAAGCCAACACCAGGGAACCGAAAGAAAAGGATGATGAATCAATGCCTGATGTAGAAGAACCCATGGATCTGATAGATTCTCATCCACATGAGCCTTCCTCTTCTAGGAAGAGGCCTTCATGGCTTAGGGGGATACCTGATGATGCTAAAGGACATGCTGCACCCTGAGGAACCTTCCGTCAAAGTAAGAAACTTAATAGGTATCAAGGATACCTGACCATCATGAGCACGATCATACAAAATGAGCCTTCGTCATTCTCAGATGCCGTCAAGCATCAAGTATGGAAGGATGCTATGACTGTAGAATATGAGTCTATTATGGAGAATGATGTCTGGGAAGTAGTTCCCAGACCCTGGACAAGACAATTGTTACTTCAAAATGGCTTTACAAGATAAAGCATGCAGCAGATGGAAGCACGGAAAAGTATAAGGCTCGTTTTGTTGCTCGAGGTTTCTCCCAAAAGGAAGGTATAGACTATAATGAGATATTTGCACCTGTTGCCAGATATACGACCATCCGCTCGATCATAGCCCTTGCCGCTTCACAAGGATGGAACCTACATCAGATGGATGTCAAGACTGCGTTCTTGCATGGCTCGATCAAAGAAGAGGTCTACGTGGAGCAACCCGAAGGATTTGAGATTTATGATCGAAAATCTCATGTATGCAGGTTGAAGAAAGCTCTCTATGCGTTGAAGCAAGCACCCCGAGCATGGTATGAGAGGATCGATAGCTACTTAATGAAGTTGGGATTCACTAGGAGTGAAGCCGATCCTAACCTTTACTTTAAGTTTGAAGATGACAAGCCTCTCATACTGGTATTGTATGTGGATGACCTCTTTCTAACAGGTGCAGACCCTCTCATTCACAAATTTAAGAGGGATTTGGCCTCTGAATTTGAAATGAAAGACCTAGAACTGATGCACTACTTCCTAGGACTTGAAGTATGGCAGAAGCCAAGGGAAATTTTCCTATCTCAAGGGAAATATGTGGTAAAGATATTAGAAAGATTTGGTATGATGGACTGCAAGCCTGTGACTACCTCGAGGATCTTAACTTTTAGAAGTTATATGGTAGTGATGTCGGACCAGATTTGGGAAATGCCTCTGAGTTTCATAAACTCATTCGCATTGATGTTCTTGGTGAACCTCCGTCCGAACATATTTTTTGCAGTTAGCATTGTGAGCTCATATTTGGTTGAGCCTCACTGGATTGATGCCAGGAATATTTTGAGATGTCTTCAGGACACAATCTCTCATGGATTAAGATACACTGCCGGAGATGTGAGACTACTTGGATATACTGATGTTGATTGGGCAGGCAGTGTGGTGGACCGTAAGAGCACTTCCGGGTGCTGTTTCACCTTGGGATCTGCTTCGATATCCTGGATGAGCAGGAAGCAGAAGTCGGTGGCTTTGAGCACCGCCGAAGCAGGATATATTGTTGCTAGCATAACCTCGTGTGAGGTAGTCTGGTTGCGAAAGCTCTTCAGTGAGCTGTTTGGATTTACATTGGATACCACTGTGATTCTCTATAACAACCAGAGGTGGGATTCGATTATTGAGGAATCCCGTATTCGTCGATTGCTCCAGTAGATAGACATCATCTTGGATATGGTAAGTTGATGAGCAAGGAGGCTCCATCGCATTAAGATGATGTACAGGTTGATATACCTTGTCAAAGCCCCGAGGAAAGATCTAATCTGTGATTTTCCCAAACGACTTGGAGTCAGTAAGAAACCCTTGTACAAGGGTCCTGCATGTTGCATACATTGAGCTCTGGGAGCTCTGAGGGCCTGCGGTTATTACTGGAGCAACATACGACCACAGGGTGACTCACCCTCCCCTGGTGGTGCACACTGGAACAAGATGATTCGCTCTCTTGTGGGACAAGATGATTCGCTCTCTTTTGGAACAGGATGATTCGCTCTCCTGTGTAGCAGGATGATTAGCTCTCCTGTGAGGCCTGGATTGATGTGTTCTCCATGGCAATTGTAGTAGGATTGATGTGTTCTCCATGGCAATTGTAGCAGGATTGATGTGTTCTCCTGTGAGGACAGGATTGATTAGTTCTCCTGTCGAGGCATCCTACCCATGCAGTCTGGGACTCATGGGAAGTACCTCTCATCTGATCAATGAGCAGGGAAATGAAGTTAGGGACCATAGTAGTACCGATGGACGCATCGTTGTAACTACCGTACTCCCTACGCTAGGATGACCTCCATTGATCTGGGATCAATGATACTGGTCTGGGACCAGTGGTAGGAGTTGTACCATACTATGACACTGACTTCGGGTCGGTTGAGACTGGTCTGGGATCAGTGGTACATACTCTGAGACTGACTTTGAGTCAGTGGAGGATGATATTGGTCTGGGACCATTGGAGTTGTACTCACTATGACGCTGACTTTGGGTTGGTTGAAACTGGTCTGGGACCAGTGGTACATACTCTGAGACTGACTTTGAGTCAGTTTGATACATCCTCGATCATTTCTTCTTCTTCATAATTCGGACAAAAGCAGAGTAGAACAGAACAATGCCAGAGCAGAGCAGAGCAGAACAAAACAGTACAGATCAGTGCAGGGCAGAACAAGACAAAGCAGAACAGGCAAAATAGAGTAGAGCAGGGCAAGGGTCAGGCTGTACAAGGCAGTGCATTTGATGGATGAATAGTAACAACCGATAGACAGATTGCAGATGAAGTTCTCCATGGTTGAGAGGGAGTGTTAAAATTGGCAACCAGGGCAAAACTTCATGTGGGTCATCTTATTCATGGCTAATAATATTTTTATTAGATTCCTCTCGTCGAGAGGTGTAGGATTGATATAAAGATCGTCCAATTCCGATAAGTATTCATGGAGATATGAATTTATTTTGATTATGGAATTATTGTCAAGCCGACCTACAACTCATGTAGGCTCAGAAGCCCAACAGTCGCATCTATTCACCCACCAACGTTGTGTATAAATATAAGAGGACTTTTCCTCATTTAGATTCACTCATCTCATCACATCTCTCTCTCTCTACTGCGCAGATATGAGTCTCTTCTCTACTGCGCTGAAATGGGTCTCTCTCTCTCACACATGTGAAGCCGGAAGCTGTTGAATTTGAAGCTGCAACTGCAGAAGTAAAGATTGACTTGCGTGGCCTAGAAGATCTCCTCTTTGGAACTGCGCTGTAGGTTCATCTGAACCTCCTTTGAAAGCCGCAACTTTTGGTGGTGGAATGAAGTCAATCCGACGAACGGTTTGCAAGATATCGACTGCCCTAGTTTGAAGCCGGAAACTGCTGAAACTGAAGCTGCAACTGCAGAAGTAAAGATTGACTTGCGCGGCCTAGAAGATCTCCTCTTTGGAACTGCGCTGTAGGTTCATCTGAACCTCCTTTGAAAGCCGCAACTTTTGGTGGTGGAATGAAGTCAATCCGACGAACGGTTTGCAAGATATCGACTGCGCTAGTTTGAAGCCGGAAACTGCTGAAACTGAAGATGCAACTGCAGAAGTAATGATTGTCTTGCGTGGCCTAGAAGATCTCCTCTTTGGAATTGCGCTGTAGGTTCATCTGAACCTCCTCTGGAAGCCGAAACTTTTGGTGGTGGAATGAAGTCAATCCGACCGTCGGTTTGTGAGATATGGTCTGCCCTAGCTAGATAATGAAGCCGCTAATGCTGATGCTACTGATCTAGGGTTTGCTACTGCTGATATGAATCAGATTTATTGTACTATTTCTCTCTGCTGAATTATTGAAGATAAAAGAAGATTTGATCAAAGGGTTTCCCCACACATTGTGGGTTTTGTCCCTGGCTAGCCGCCACATCTTCTGTCTCTTGTCTTGGCTTGTTTTCTGTCGATCGTTTAATGTTCTATCTGCACTTTACTTTATGTACATGTGATTGCTAATCGGTGTAATATAATAAGAAAACGAAGTAAACTGTTATAAGCGTAGAACATACCATAACTTAACATGGTATCAGAGCTGAGGTGAAGACAAAGCCCGAGCAAGAGCAAGAGCAATCATTGAAGAGAAGATTGGCAAGGCTATCCTAAAAGAACTATGGGGTCCTCAACACTCTTTCCTGCCGAAGACAAGCTCCGTGAGAATGCTGACTATCACGGATGAAAGATGTCTATCGATCTAACCCTTGAAGATCGAGGAGTGCTGGACCATGTAAGAGGCAATATTGTTGAGCCTTCATCAAATGCATCTGCTGCTGCCTGGAACAAATGGAAAAATGGAGAAGTCAAAACAAAGAAGATCATCCGGGATTCTATCGACAAGCACTTGGTGGCCTACATCTCTGATCTAGACACCTCCAAGGAAATCTACAACAGACTGGTGAGTTTATTTAAAGTTAATGATGCAAATCAAGTTTTGTTTCTTAGAAATAAGCTGAGGGAAATCAAGAAGGGTAAAGATGAAAGTATGCAAGCATACTTCTTAAGAATCACTAAGATCAAGAACGATCTCCTATCTATTGGGGAAACTATTACTGACAGAGAAATGGCACTCACAACTCTTGAAGGATTACCATCTGAATGGTATGTGTTCAGGACTACTCTTCTGAACTATAATGTAATTCCTGGTTTCGAGGAATTAATGGCTAGATGCATTCAAGAAGAAACAAGGGAAGAAGTGTAAGAAATGCCCATGCCTAAAGGTCCTCCTGCTGCCTTTTCTTTTCATGCAAAGAAAAGAAATAATTTCGGGACTAAATCAAAAGGAAAGGCTGGACCTAAGGCTAGAAGAAAATGACGATGTTACATTTGCGATAAAGCAAGTCACTATGCAAGGGAGTGCCCTGATAGAAAGGACTCACTCTAGGACGATGATCAAAATCCCTCTGATGGCAATCAAAGGAATGACAAATTCAACAGCAAAGGTAAGAGGAGAGCTGGGAATCAAGGAAGAGGACAAGCATTCAAGAAGGCCAGAAATTCCAGGATGTATTAAATGCACCTGACCTCAAAAAGAACCTAGTGTCCATCTCGGGAACGGAAGACAAAGGCTACAATGTAACCTTCAGCGATGGCAAGGTATGTATATGGAAAAATAATGTTTAAGATGCCTTTACTCTTGGGTTTAGTGTTGATTCATTATATCAGGTCGATGGAAGTCTGCTAGGTGTCATGTCTTATGACACATCTCTTCAGTCCGAACTTTGGCATTAGAGGTTTTCCCCCTTTCATTATAAAGCTATACTCGGTGTAAGACAAATGGTGATAGGGATGCCCGAATTCTGAATAGAGAATGAAGGTGTATGTCCAGGATGTGCTGAAGGAAAGCTCAAAAGGGGACCATTCCCCTCAAGCCAAAGCAAGACCTCTGATATATTACAATTGGTTCACTCAGGCATACCTGAGGTTGGCATTAAGAGGGAGACTACTACACCACATACTCCTGAGCAGAATGGTGTGGTGGGAAGGAAGGACCGCACGATGATGGAAGCTGTCTGGGCCATGCTACATGATCAAAGACTTCTGATGTTTCTATGGGCTGAAACTACAATCACCGTCGTATATGTACAAAATTGATGCCCTCATCAAGCATTGGGTTCCAAGACTCCTAAAGAAAAGTTCACCGCAAGGTGAACAATCTTTCGACTTTGAGGAGCTCTCAAGAAGCCAACACCAGGGAACCGAAAGAAAAGGATGATGAATCAATGCCTGATGTAGAAGAACCCATGGATCTGATAGATTCTCATCCACATGAGCCTTCCTCTTCTAGGAAGAGGCCTTCATGGCTTAGGGGGATACATGATGATGCTAAAGGACATGCTGCACCCTGAGGAACCTTCCGTCAAAGTAAGAAACTTAATAGGTATCAAGGATACCTGACCATCATGAGCACGATCATACAAAATGAGCCTTCGTCATTCTCAGATGCCGTCAAGCATCAAGTATGGAAGGATGCTATGACTGTAGAATATGAGTCTATTATGGATAATGATGTCTGGGAAGTAGTTCCCAGACCCTGGACAAGACAATTGTTACTTCAAAATGGCTTTACAAGATAAAGCATGCAGCAGATGGAAGCACGGAAAAGTATAAGGCTCGTTTTGTTGCTCGAGGTTTCTCCCAAAAGGAGGGTATAGACTATAATGAGATATTTGCACCTGTTGCCAGATATACGACCATCCGCTCGATCATAGCCCTTGCCGCTTCACAAGGATGGAACCTACATCAGATGGATGTCAAGACTGCGTTCTTGCATGGCTCGATCAAAGAAGAGGTCTACGTGGAGCAACCCGAAGGATTTGAGATTTATGATCGAAAATCTCATGTATGCAGGTTGAAGAAAGCTCTCTATGCGTTGAAGCAAGCACCCCGAGCATGGTATGAGAGGATCGATAGCTACTTAATGAAGTTGGGATTCACTAGGAGTGAAGCCGATCCTAACCTTTACTTTAAGTTTGAAGATGACAAGCCTCTCATACTGGTATTGTATGTGGATGACCTCTTTCTAACAGGTGCAGACCCTCTCATTCACAAATTTAAGAGGGATTTGGCCTCTGAATTTGAAATGAAAGACCTAGAACTGATGCACTACTTCCTAGGACTTGAAGTATGGCAGAAGCCAAGGGAAATTTTCCTATCTCAAGGGAAATATGTGGTAAAGATATTAGAAAGATTTGGTATGATGGACTGCAAGCCTGTGACTACCTCGAGGATCTTAACTTTTAGAAGTTATATGGTAGTGATGTCGGACCAGATTTGGGAAATGCCTCTGAGTTTCATAAACTCATTCGCATTGATGTTCTTGGTGAACCTCCGTCCGAACATATTTTTTGCAGTTAGCATTGTGAGCTCATATTTGGTTGAGCCTCACTGGATTGATGCCAGGAATATTTTGAGATGTCTTCAGGACACAATCTCTCATGGATTAAGATACACTGCCGGAGATGTGAGACTACTTGGATATACTGATGTTGATTGGGCAGGCAGTGTGGTGGACCGTAAGAGCACTTCCGGGTGCTGTTTCACCTTGGGATCTGCTTCGATATCCTGGATGAGCAGGAAGCAGAAGTCGGTGGCTTTGAGCACCGCCGAAGCAGGGTATATTGTTGCTAGCATAACCTCGTGTGAGGTAGTCTGGTTGCGAAAGCTCTTCAGTGAGCTGTTTGGATTTACATTGGATACCACTGTGATTCTCTATAACAACCAGAGGTGGGATTCGATTATTGAGGAATCCCGTATTCGTCGATTGCTCCAGCAGATAGACATCATCTTGGATATGGTAAGTTGATGAGCAAGGAGGCTCCATCGCATTAAGATGATGTACAGGTTGATATACCTTGTCAAAGCCCCGAGGAAAGATCTAATCTGTGATTTTCCCAAACGACTTGGAGTCAGTAAGAAACCCTTGTACAAGGGTCCTGCATGTTGCATACATTGAGCTCTGGGAGCTCTGAGGGCCTGCGGTTATTACTGGAGCAACATACGACCACAGGGTGACTCACCCTCCCCTGGTGGTGCACACTGGAACAAGATGATTCGCTCTCTTGTGGGACAAGATGATTCGCTCTCTTGTGGAACAGGATGATTCGCTCTCCTGTGTAGCAGGATGATTAGTTCTCCTGTGAGGCCTGGATTGATGTGTTCTCCATGGCAATTGTAGCAGGATTGATGTGTTCTCCATGGCAATTGTAGCAGGATTGATGTGTTCTCCTGTGAGGACAGGATTGATTAGTTCTCCTGTCGAGGCATCCTACCCATGCAGTCTGGGACTCATGGGAAGTACCTCTCATCTGATCAATGAGCAGGGAAATGAAGTTAGGGACCATAGTAGTACCGATGGACGCATCGTTGTAACTACCGTACTCCCTACGCTAGGATGACCTCCATTGATCTGGGATCAATGATACTGGTCTGGGACCAGTGGTAGGAGTTGTACCATACTATGACACTGACTTCGGGTCGGTTGAGACTGGTCTGGGATCAGTGGTACATACTCTGAGACTGACTTTGAGTCAGTGGAGGATGATATTGGTCTGGGACCATTGGAGTTGTACTCACTATGACGCTGACTTTGGGTTGGTTGAGACTGGTCTGGGACCAGTGGTACATACTCTGAGACTGACTTTGAGTCAGTTTGATACATCCTCGATCATTTCTTCTTCTTCATAATTCGGACAAAAGCAGAGTAGAACAGAACAATGCCAGAGCAGAGCAGAGCAGAACAAAACAGTACAGATCAGTGCAGGGCAGAACAAGACAAAGCAGAACAGGCAAAATAGAGTAGAGCAGGGCAAGGGTCAGGCTGTACAAGGCAGTGCATTTGATGGATGAATAGTAACAACCGATAGACAGATTGCAGATGAAGTTCTCCATGGTTGAGAGGGAGTGTTAAAATTGGCAACCAGGGCAAAACTTCATGTGGGTCATCTTATTCATGGCTAATAATATTTTTATTAGATTCCTCTCGTCGAGAGGTGTAGGATTGATATAAAGATCGTCCAATTCCGATAAGTATTCATGGAGATATGAATTTATTTTGATTATGGAATTATTGTCAAGCCGACCTACAACTCATGTAGGCTCAGAAGCCCAACAGTCGCATCTATTCACCCACCAACGTTGTGTATAAATATAAGAGGACTTTTCCTCATTTAGATTCACTCATCTCATCACATCTCTCTCTCTCTACTGCGCAGATATGAGTCTCTTCTCTACTGCGCTGAAATGGGTCTCTCTCTCTCACACATGTGAAGCCGGAAGCTGTTGAATTTGAAGCTGCAACTGCAGAAGTAAAGATTGACTTGCGTGGCCTAGAAGATCTCCTCTTTGGAACTGCGCTGTAGGTTCATCTGAACCTCCTTTGAAAGCCGCAACTTTTGGTGGTGGAATGAAGTCAATCCGACGAACGGTTTGCAAGATATCGACTGCCCTAGTTTGAAGCCGGAAACTGCTGAAACTGAAGCTGCAACTGCAGAAGTAAAGATTGACTTGCGCGGCCTAGAAGATCTCCTCTTTGGAACTGCGCTGTAGGTTCATCTGAACCTCCTTTGAAAGCCGCAACTTTTGGTGGTGGAATGAAGTCAATCCGACGAACGGTTTGCAAGATATCGACTGCGCTAGTTTGAAGCCGGAAACTGCTGAAACTGAAGATGCAACTGCAGAAGTAATGATTGTCTTGCGTGGCCTAGAAGATCTCCTCTTTGGAATTGCGCTGTAGGTTCATCTAAACCTCCTCTGGAAGCCGAAACTTTTGGTGGTGGAATGAAGTCAATCCGACCGTCGGTTTGTGAGATATGGTCTGCCCTAGCTAGATAATGAAGCCGCTAATGCTGATGCTACTGATCTAGGGTTTGCTACTGCTGATATGAATCAGATTTATTGTACTATTTCTCTCTGCTGAATTATTGAAGATAAAATAAGATTTGATCAAAGGGTTTCCCCACACATTGTGGGGTTTGTCCCTGGCTAGCCGCTACATCTTGTGTCTCTTGTCTTGGCTTGTTTTCTGTCGATCGTTTAATGTTCTATCTGCACTTTACTTTATGTACATGTGATTGCTAATCGGTGGAATATAATAAGAAAACGAAGTAAACTGTTATAAGCATAGAACATACCATAACTTAACACTTTTGAACAACCACATAAATTCTATATCCCTTAGAATTTTCACTATAGCCCACAAAGATTCCTTTCTTCTCAGATGCACCCAATTTGCTTCTTTTCTCTTTCGGCACATGGAAATATATGGGACTTCCAAAAATTCTAAAATGAGAGACATCGAGTTTCTTACTGGTGAACATTTCTTCGGGAGTCTTGGAGTCCATTGCTTGATGAGGGCATCGGATTTGAACATACAAGACAATATTTGCAGCTTCAACCCATAGGAACTTCAAAAGGCCTTGATCATGAAGCATGGCACAAACTGCTTCTACAATAGAGCGATTCTTCCTTTCAGCCACACCATTTTGCTTAGGAGTGTATGGCGTTGTAGTCTCCCTCTTAATGCCAACTTCTCTGCAATAATCTTGGAATTCATTGGATTCGTACTCGGTCCCATTATCAGTCCTCAATATCTTGATTTTCTTCTCGGATTGGTTTTCGATCAAGGCTTTGAAGTGTCGGAACCAGGTGAACACTTCATCCTTCTTCTTCAAGAAGTAGATCCAGGTCTTGTGAGAATAATCATCCGTAAAGGTGAGATAATATAAGTATCCTCCCAAAGAGTTTACGGGCATCATACCAGATATGTCGGAGTGGATCAATTGCAATATATCTGTGGTCTTGCTATTACTTGAGGGGAATGGTCCCTTTGTAAGTTTTCCTTCGGCACATCCTGGACATACACCTTCATGCTCTACTTTGAACTTGGGCATACCTGTCACCATCTGTCTCACATCGGGTAGGGCCTTATAATGAAGATGGGCAAACCTCTAGTGCCATAGTTCAGATTGTAGAGATGTGTCACAAGACATGGCTCCCAATGGACTTCCTCCAACTTGATACAAAGTGTCAACCCTGAACCCAAGAGTAAAAGCATCTTTAAAATTTCTTTTCCAAACACGTACCTTTCCATCGATGAATGCCACCTTGAATCCTTTTTTCTCCACAGCTGAAATGGGCACTAGGTTCTTCTTGAGATCAGGTACATATGGTACTTCTTGCAAATGAATAGTGTTACCTTGATTCAATTGAAGGGTAACATTCCCTACTCCCTTCACGAGATAGGTGGCATCGTCTCCAAGGATGATCTCCAAGTTTGTCTCATTTTCTATCAAATTAGAGAGGGCTTCCTTGTATCTGGTGAAGTTCCTTGAGGCACCACTATCAAGCAACCAATTTCCAAAAGTGTCCGGAGGAGAGGCAGTGGAGAGGGCCGATATAAGATAGTACTCTTTTTGCTTATTGTTAACAATGTTTGATTCTTCATACCTGGAGTTCCTTGATTTCTTGGAGGGTCAACCATTTCCTTGATGTCTCGCATTCCTTTTTCCTTTGCCATTGGACCTGCCATTCCTTTGATCGTTGTTGTTGAAGTTGCCCCTGGAATGATTGTGATCATCATCATGCGATGTGTCCCTTCTATTTGGACACTCCCTTGCATAGTGGCCAAACTTATTGCAAACAAAGCACCTACCCTTCCTTCCTCCCTTAGATCCAGGCTTTCCATGGAAATGACCTTTAGACCCTGCATTATTTCTCCTTTTGGCATGAGCGGAGAATGAAGTGGGGTTGCTTCTAGTAGAAGGTATTTCTTGCTCCACCATTCTTGTTTCTTCTGGAATGCATCTCGACATCAATTCTTCAAACCCTAGAATTCGATCATTATTGAGAACGGTGGTTCTAAACACATACCACTTAGGTGGGAGTCCTCCAAGGGTCGTGAGAATAAGTTCCCTGTCAGGAATGACTTCTCCAATCGAGAGTAGATCATTCTTGATCTCAGTGAT
Organism: Pinus tabuliformis; assembly: GCA_031772625.1. Lineage (NCBI taxonomy): Eukaryota > Viridiplantae > Streptophyta > Pinopsida > Pinales > Pinaceae > Pinus > Pinus tabuliformis. Next base: position 1,495,260,367 of record CM062804.1, on the reverse strand, counting down.
CCTCAAGAAATAGGATTGAATATCCTCGTTCTTAATATCCTTCAACTTATTCTTAAGAAATAGAATTTGATTAGCATTACTAACCTTGAACATGCTGACCAACCTGTCGTAGATCTCCTTGGAGGTCTTCAATTCAGAGATGTAGGCCACCAGATGCTTGTTAATGGAATCCCTGATAATATTCTTTGCTTTGACTTCAACCCTATTGTACTTGTTCTTCGTAGCAACCGGTGCATTTGAAGGAGGTTCAGGGATTTTACCCTACACATAGTCCATCACTTCTTTTTCTTCCAAGGTCAAATCAAGAGACATCTTCCATCCATGATAGTTAGATTTATCATGGAGCTTGCCTTCAGTCGGGAAGTAGGATGAGTAACCCATAAAACCTCTTGTCCTTGTCCAACTGTCTTTGGTGATTGCTCTTTCACTCTTGCTTGGGCTTTGTCTTCACCTCAGCTCTGATACCATGCTAATTTTAGGCAACAATGTTATGTTCTATGCTTTAGAGCAATTTTACTTCAATTTCTTTATTAGCCTAGTATCAATATTTAAACTAGCAATCACATCAACATGATAGTTGTTAGACACACATGGACATCAAGAGAGATATGAAAGATAAAACATGCAATACATTTTTTTATTAACATGAGATATACATTTATAGTACAATATGTGACTCTTGGGTTTCAGATCCCAAGGTCTCTTGGACTGCTTTGGTCTATTCGGCTTCCACACTAACCCATTTAGGATTAGGTGTCCAACATTCCCCCTCTTAATCCGAAGGGTTATGTATGAGTCCAAGAAGAGAGCTGTAATACAAAATGTGCAAAAAATGCATGGCAGCACTAGGCTGAATGTGCTCTATGAAATGTTGGTATAAAGGGTAGTGGTTTAAGGATGACCACCAACACTGGAACGCTTAGTGCAGTTCCCGGAACTCTTCCAAAACTGGCAAGAAACTGAAGTTTTCTGCTAGAGGAAGTGATCCTATTGTTTTAAAGAGGGAACCCTTCAACCATAAAAGGGAGGTCTCACCCCGCATAAAAGGTAAAACTTCAACCTGAAAAGGGAAGTCTCAACCTGTGATGGTTTAAGGATGACCAACAACTCTGGAATGCTTAATGCAATTCCTGGAACTCTTCCAAAGCTGGCAAGAAGCTGGTGTCTTCTGCTAGAGGAAGTGTTCTCAATTTTGTTCCTGGAATGCTTCCGAAACTGGCAAGAAGCTGAAGTCTTCTGCTAGAGGAAGTATCCCAGATTGCCAACTGAAGGCATGTTCACGGGCATCTTTGTCTCTGGCTACAACTCTGAAACTGGTGTGGCAGGTTGTGGCTCAAGCTCGCTTGATGTGACTTTGAAGCTTGTAGATGACCATCATTTCCCCCCCTGTCAGATACAAGGTGAGATGATGGAGGAAACTCAACTGCAAGACTGTTCAATATTTTGGAACAAGTTCTGACATGTGTTTGGAATATCTTCTTGGCTGTTGATGCCCATTGCCAAGAAGCGATCCATCCAAGATGAATCTTTGTTCTTGCAGGACGTTTGTTTCTGAAGCATCTGTGTGAAGAATGGCTGGTTTTATGACAGTGCTCACATGGATGAAGATCAAAACAGTGATCTTTCAGATGGCCAACTCGGTCACAGTGTTGGCATTTCACAATGTGTTTTTGTTGTTGTTGTTGCTGTGGAAGAAGGGCAGAGTCTGGAACAACTGAAGCTGAACTGTTATGAGGAGCAGCTGAACTGTCATGAATGAATCCAACACTCTGAAACTGAATGAGCTTGGCATAGTCTGGAATATGAAAGGACAAGTCCTTGTCATATCCAAGACCAGTTCTGTGCTTGTTGTGGACAAGCTGTTCCCAAGGTCTGATGATGGGCTTGGGAAGTGCAGACTGAGTTTCTGCATCTGCATGTAAATCTGTTGTTGTATTAGGCACATAATTTGCAACATTAGTGTCTTGCTGTTTATGGGAGTTTGTTTCAATTTTCTGAACAGAAACAGGTTCAGAATGATGACTCCACTGCTGTAATTCTTCTTGCTGTAGCTTTGTTTCCAGCTGCAAAAACTCAATATTTTCCTGTGCATATTGTAAAGATTTTTGAATATCTCTGAGAGTGTTTTTGTTGACTTTAACTGTACTTCCATCAGTAGATAAGATTAGAGTGCTTAATAACTCTAATAATCCATGATTTTTCTCCATTATTCAGACAATCAAATCAACAATGTATTTGTAAAAACAATCAAATGACCAAAAATGCACTCCCCCACCTTTTTGTTGTTGTTGTTTTAGCCTCCAATGCACGTTCCTTTAGATATCTCGGTAGAAGTTTCAACTGTTTAAGATGAAGATTTCCACTTTGCAATACCCAGAAATTGTACCCAAGAGTGACAACAAGTTCTGAGCGGACTTCGATATCACAGTGACAATGAGCATATATGTTGCTGAGCGGACTTTTGAGTCATTATTTCTTTGTATGGATTGATAGATTTGAGCATCCATAGTCTTGTACTCAGATTTACTACTGCATAATATTAAAACCCTCCACTGCTGCACTAGTTTTCCCGAGTAAGGTTTTTTCCAGGACTTGGTCCAAAAATAACTATGTATTTGTGTTTGTGTGTGTATCTATTCTTCTAGCGTTTTTGTTTCTTCCACGATATTTATTTTGTGAAGGTTGTAGTGTATTTGTTTCGATATTTGTCGTAGCACACAACAAATAATTTGTTTAATTAACAAATAGAAGAAATAACATCAGTTGCTGCAATAGGATTTGGGGTAAGACGAATTTTCACATGGTATTAGAGCACAGATTGAAGCCGAAGAGCTCAGTTGTAGGCTGGAAGAAGGAACTTCGAAGCATTTCGTAAGCAGATGCTCGAAACCCTAGGGGTTGCGCAATCCCTTTGGCCAAGAGGGTCAATTTTTGAGGAAAAGTTTATTTCTCTGAGAGAGTCGACAGAGAATAAATTTTATAGATCAAAGATTACCAGAGGCAGAGGGAGAAGCAGTATTTTCCTTGAAGAGCAGATGTTCAGCTGGGACGCAACTATTTTGCAGCAGTTTGTTGGTGCAGAATAATAGTATTTTCCTTGCAGAGCAGTAGTAGTTGTGAGTAGATTTGCCCACTCCAACAGGGAGTGCGTAGAGCCAGTCAGCAGCTGCGCAAAGGAGAAGAGGAGGAGTTCGACTTTTTGTAGAGATGGCATTAGTAGGGCTGAGAGATCAGGATCGGTTGGACGGAGCCTCCAACTACATGATCTGGAAGGCAAGAATTTTCTGTCTTCTAGATGAATGCGATCTCAAAGCCTACATTGATAACATGGTAGTTGTACCCACGGATGTAGATCAACTGAAGGCCTACAAGAAGGAGATGGCGAAATCAAAGAGGCTGATTCTCGATGGGGTTCGAGATCACGTGGTGTCTCACATAGCTGGCAAAGATACTGCCAAGCAAATGTGGGAAGCTCTCACTACGTTATACTAGGGATCTTCTGAGCAACAAAAGATGTATCTTGAGGAGAAGCTAAGATGTACAAGGATGTAGAAAGGGGAGTGCATTGACCCCTTCCTCACTAGGATTCAAGATGTCCGAAACTAGCTGTTTGCAGTAGGGTTAGCGCCCCAACCTACAAAATTGGTGCGGTTAGCTCTAAATAGCGTTTTCGAAGACTGACAGGTCTTTGTCCAGAGTATTCTGGGCAGAGACAAGTTGCCAGAGTGGGATCGAATGTGGGTTGATCTGCAGCAGGAGGAGATGAGGCAAGATTTGGTGAAGAGCACCATTAGTGGCAGCAACAGCAACAGTGGGACGAAGCAAGTGAAGGAAGAGGAGAATGTGGCCCTCGCATCAAAGGGGCAGCAGGAGCAGCGCAGGAGGAAGAAGGACCTTTCCAAGGTCAAATGCTTCAGATGTGGTGAGCTTGGCCACTACAGCACCCAGTGTCCTCTCAAGAAGAAGGACAAGGAGGAGAAGCAGGACCAGGCGACAACTCATGCAAAGATCGACAGGTTGTCCTCTAGATTGGAGGAAGAGTTTGCCATGATCACCGATATACCTCCAGGAGTGAGGTGGGGTGATTTGGTTTTGTAGCCCCAGAGAGCTACAGGATGGGCAAGATTCTTGAGGAGGTCCACCTCTTGAATCAGAACCTTGCTACGGGAGCCCACAATATTTCAGTAGCAAGATGGATCAGTGGCAGATGGTGCAGTTAGATGCCAAAGTGACAAATGCAATGGCTAGTAGTGGTCAGATACTGGGCAGTGCAATGCAGAGTTGGTAGCAGTGTAGTTGGCACGGAGCAGACTTAGCAGCAGCGTAGAGGCTTCAGTGACAGCGCAGAGACTAGCAGTAGTTAGAGACTCGGGAGACAGATGCATCATATTGATCACACTTGGTTTAGTATTTTGTATGCTTTTTAGTTGCAGTTGTTGCAATTGCAGCAACAATAGATGGAGAGGGAGTTGCAGTGTAGATGCAGTGTTGGCAATAGTTCGACAGGGCCAACAACAACACAGATGCAACGTATATCAAAGTTGCACAGTAGCTGGTGGGCAACAACAACTAGACATCAACAACGTGACAGGAGGTGGTGCAGAAAGAGGGTGTTGCTTTAGTGGGTTGCAGCGCTAGAACACATTCCTCGCTAAGAGAGAATGTTAGTTTCTGTAGCATCGAGTGTGTTCTAGTCACGAAAATTGGTGGAGAGGCTAGAATACATGTATTCTCCAAAACCCAGAAATCGTTTATGGAAAATCCACCTAGAGACAACTTAAATAACTAATCAGATTTTAATATTTCTTAAGTCTAAACTTAGAAAATATGATTAATCAAAGGGTATTAATTAAGTCATGGTGAGAATCTTCTAGAAAAAGACTTGGATTGAATTCTAGTTAATCTTAGCCATCGATTAAGTTTTAATTGTGGCCATTGATTTCTCAATGAGAGATTATAAGAAGAAACTCGATGGGGCTTGGAGAACACACACTAGTAGTTTGATTTCATTGGCAGATTGATTTCCAGAGTAGCAGCGCTGAGTTGCCAGAGAGAGAGCTAGTGAGCTCCAAGCAGTGAGAGAGGGGTAGGGATAGTAAGACTGGAGGAAGTTTTTCAAATTCTGTTGAGCACACTGTAGAGATGCAGTAAGTGCCACAAAGAAGCAACACGATTCTTTAGAGTGGATTACGTATTTTTGTCGGGGGGAAGCAGTGATTCAGTGCCAAAAGCCGGAAAGAGAGTCTGAAGGCCAGGAGGATCCATCTTCCAGACAACAGCTGATCAAATAGAGAGAGGGAAAGCAATTCCGAGTTGTGAGGACGAAGCACTGCGTACGCTGACGTAGTGATTGCACAAAGGTAGCAAAGGGAAACTCAACTTGAGCTAAGGTCAGTGTCGAATCGCCTGTGGGAGTGAGATTTTTCTCAGTAGATTTATTGTTAGTCATTTCTTTGTATGGATTGTTAGATATGAGCATCCATAGTCTTGTACTTAGATTTACTTTTGCATAATATTAAAACCCTCAGCTGCTGCACCGGTTTTCTCGAGTTGGGCTTTTCTAGGGACTTAGTCCAAAAATAACTGTGTATTTGTGTGTGTGCATCTATTCTTCCAATATTTTTATTTCTTCCGCAATATTTATTTTGTGAAGGTTGCAATGTATTTGTTTCAATATTTGTTGTAGCAGACAACAAATAATTTGTTTAAGTAACAAATAGAAGAAATAACATCAATTGTTGCGATATGATTCGAGGTAAGCCGAATTTTCACAAAAACCCCTCTATAGGGGAAAACCCGGTCAAACTCTTCCATTAGTGAAGCAGATTGAGATAGAGGAAGACCTTAGACCAAAAGACCTTCCTCATTCCACCTAGTCAACCCTCAAACTATCCTTCGAGTCTCCAAAGATCAACTGCAACATTACTGCATCAATGATAGAATTTCGGCCCAACTACTCCAGAATTTTTAGCCAGCTACTCTAGAGTTTTTGGCCCAACTACTCCAGAGTTTTCGGCCCAATTACTCGAGAATTTCGGCCCTATTGCAACCTTGCAACTTCGGCCCTTCTGCAGCTCCATAATTTCACATGTGTGGATCACAAGAGAGAGAAATTGGTCTCGAAACTTCTTCATTAGGGTTTCTTCTTCTTTGCTAGGGTTTTTCTCCTTCCTTGAATTTCACACCCTTCTTTCTTCTCCGACAACTGCAGATCGAACCTCTTGTGTATGTGCTCCAAATTAGGTTGAGTTGCTGCCTTTATATAGTGGATTCTGCCTCTTAATTTGGCCGACTTGTCCAAGTTGAGGCCGATTTGGCGGAGGAGGCCTAAAAGACCTAGTTTACATCAAAATAAATTTCATTCTTGATAGATAAAGCCTAAGAAGGGCCTTCTACATGATGACAAAGACATGGACTCTTGACATAAACCCTAGAAGCCTACAATGGAGGCTTTGACTTAAAAATCATTGACCCAAGCATGAAACCCATGCTTTAATAAGTCAATTTCTTTTACAATAAAATTTCTTTTTCTTTCTTTTGAGAAATACAGTAAATTATGAAGACCAACACTAGTTACATTTTTCAATAGAGTTCGATAGGAAGGGATCTGTCAAAGGTAGGAAATAAGGAGTCCTACATCAGTTGACACGAAACATGACAAAATGATTGATTTTGAAGAGAAAGTAGAACAACGAGATGAACAGATTCAGGGCAATAGGTCATATGATCAGATGATTTATAAAGGTAACAAATTGTAGATGATCCCTTGAATAATTGAAGTCACGACACCAAAAGGACCAGGGAACTTAGACTCAAAAACACCAGGAGGAGTAGGACACGAAGATGCAGGGACATCAAGGTATCAAAGAAAGACTCATAATATGGTAGAGTTCTCAGGGAAGCCGACAAAAGAGGAATATGGTAGGAAAAGTGCCATGTTCAAGGGATGAACAATAAACTGCTGCCAAAAAATTTCATCAGATATAGATATAGTAGCCACTGTTTCTTCCATTTTTTTCCCAATTTTCTTAGGTTTAACGAGTCCAGAAAGGGTAAACTCGACGGTCTTTTCACATTTAGAGAGTCTAAAAAGAGCTTAAAGAAGACTCCAAGGGGGTACCTTTGTCATGGTTGGTGACCGGGTGCGACAAAGGGTTAATAGTATACCCGACACAGTTCCTTTTCTGTAGTTAGTCCATTAAGGCCGGATAAAGTGATAAACCTATGCTCAATAGATGCCCACCTCATTTTCTTACGAGTAAGAGGGAACAAAGTAAACTCGATATTTTTTGTAAAGTTTGAAATGAGTTAGATGAAGAAAACTCATAGTATATTTTTCAGTTTAAGGAGCGAGAAAAAGACAGAAAAATAATTGCTTAGATATTCTTTGTAGGAGTTTTACGAGCTCGAAGAAGGTAACTCATTGTTTTTTCAATTTCATGAGCGAGAAAAAGTCCCTAAAAAGAAAGCTCGCATCGAGTCTGTAATGGTCAAATCTGCAAAAAATCACTTAAAGCTGCATTAGAACATGTAAAACATATTGCAAATAGTAATCGGGATTGATTGTTAGATAAAATAAGGAAAAACTGCTTAAACATGACAAAACCTAGGGTTCAGGCATACCTCTAATGTCTATAAATAGGAGTTGAGCTCCTCATTTGCACCAATTCAGTTGGTGAGAGCTATTTGGAGAGCAAAAGAAGCAGATCTTCGAAAGCTAATTGCATATAATCCGGGTCACCGTTTCGACTCCCGTCAGCTCCAGGTAAGAGTAAAAACCTTGCTCTTTCATTTATTGTCTTTTATTTCAGTTTTTATTGGCAATTTTTAGTATTTTGAGGAGTCCTAACTCGTTTGGCTGGGTAATGCGGTCGCTTGGGTCAATAGGGCACATTAACATGCTTTTTCGAGACAGGAAGAACGTGTTAACACATGCTAATAAGGTGTAAAATCCCGCGTTAATGCGGCCAAACGAGGAGAAAAATTGAATTCTCAATATAGAAGCTTAGCAGATGGGGCAGGAACTGATCTAAAGCTTGAATTGTGCACAAGATAACTCTAGCAAGAGGAGTTTGTGGAGAGGAGTCCACGATCGAGAGAATTTGCAAATATTGAATGATCCGACATGTTTGGCAACATTGCAAAGATGCAACTTGCTTAACTTTTCAAGGTTTGATCTAATGAAGGCCCAAGAAGATCTCTTGGCCAGGATAATCCAAATGTGGGATGAACACCAAGGAGTGTTCAAAATAGGGGATAATGAGTTGAGAATTGAGAAAGATGATGTTTATTTCTTCACTGGTTTGTCATGTAGAGATGTATGAGAAAATGTGATAGGAGGAGGGGTTGATCCCCATACCACCGGTGATATGATCTTTAGCTATTGCACACCAGGTACCTCTAAGATGAGCCAACATGTAACAACTAAAGCCCAAATGCTGCTAGCAGTCAATTGCATGCAACCACAATTTTTTGACTGGTGTGTGAGTCTTCTCATACGGGTTAAAACTGAGTTGACAACAGTTAAGACTCGAGTCTAAAGAGAATTTGGGTATGGTACATTGGTTGTCTTTTTCATCCTAGAGAGATTGCCCATAATGAGACCATGGGTGAGTCTGATGGTAGAAGGTCCAACAATGCCAAGAATGCAGAGATGGTCTTCCTTGATGCCTCAAACAAGAGTTGGACCAATTACACGATATTTCAATGTAGACTTCTTCGATTGGTTGTAGAGCTAGATCCCTATGATTGAAGTCTTTCCATATGCTGGGATGAATTACACACGAGATCCAAAGTTAGTTCGACCACCAGGTACTCAGTGGGGCCTAATATGTGAGAAGATAGATCAGTGACAGTATTTTTGTCATTTGAATTTTATGCAATTATTTTGTTCGGATGTAACAAATTGACATGAGTTTTGGCATGACACAGATGTAACACCATTTCGACTTGCAGGTATGCCCCGACATGTGAGACGTGATGAGCAACTACCTAGGGCTAGGGAAACAACGGGGGCCCCAACAGTCATCGAAGAGGGGGACGATACTTAGAGCTTACATGAGGTTGCGAGGAACCTCGAGGGTCTCACAATGGGTGTTCCACCTCTTCCCATGAGGGAGATACCGATCCATTTGTAGCAACACACAATGGGTGTTCGAGAGAGATTTCTTGTACCTCGTAGGAGGATAATACAGGCTGTGATATGTTATCGTGAGCAACAGGCTCAACAGGTTTAGATGTTGTAGTGCTAGGGTGTCATGCCGGGCTCGATGAAGCCATTTTGTATAAAACACCCAAGTTTTGGGGATTTTTGGATGTACTGAAACTTGAAACAATCTATATATAATTATATATGTTTTGGCATTCTATGGTATATTTGATATTTTTAATGTATTTTTCAATGGAAATATACACTTATGCTTGAAACTATAATAAATGTGATAGATGTCAATCTAATACATAATTTGCTAATGGATAAACTAATGCATTAGATTCTCCAGGAGCATGACTTGCACCATTTAGATAGCCAACATATGGTAAGAGTAACGACGACATTTGTGCAAAAGATACAAGCATAAGGAAAATAACCAAGTTTTAGCCAAAAGCAAGCAACAGAAAAGAAACACACCAAAAGAGAGAAAACTTTGTACATAGAATTACAAAGCATATGCTATTTAAGCATTATACTTTTTCAGATAGAGCCCATTTTGGGGCTTAGGGAGTGGGAAGCTGTTGTGGTCCATAAGTTCATAGGCCCCTTTAGAAAGGACCCGAGTGACGATATAGGGACCAAGCCATATTGGTTGAAGAGTTCCTGCCCCCAAGAGGTCATTCTTTTGATCGTAGACAAGGACAAGATCACCCTCTTGGTAAGAACGAGGCTTAACACATTTGTTGTATTGAGCTTTGACTCGACGCTTGTGAGCTTCGAGAGCTAGTGCAATATCTTGACAAGCTTCATCTAAGTTATGGAGTGAAAACAAACACTCCTTTTCATCATAGGTATTGGGAAGAAGTTCAACAACGAGTTTCAATGATGGGATCTGACACTCAATAGGAAGGACTGCTTTCAAGCCGAAGCAAGTTAAAATGGTGTGAAGTTTGTGGCAGAATTAACTGAGGTCTGGTATGCCCATAGCGCAAAATATAACATTCTATGCTAGTTGGTTTTGTGATTTCCTACTAATCAATAGATTATGGTTTTGAGGATGCATTACGACTTCGACTTGGTCATTAGATTGTGCATAGTAGGAAGATTGATGATCTTGGAGAAAACCAGGCATAGAAGTTAAGTCAGACATCATATGATGCTGAAAGTGAGATCCATGGTTTGTAACGATAGTGTGAGGCACACCGAACCGGCAGAGTACCTGATTGAATAGGAATAAGGCGGCAGTTTTGTTGTCAGCCTTGAAAGTGGGAATGGCTTCAGCCCAGTTCGTGAAGCAGTTGATGACAACAACAATGTAACCGTTACAATTCGCTGAAGTGGGCTTGCAAGTGATGAAGTCAATTCCCCATTTAGAAAATGGACCTACAGTAACTACCGGGTGGAGGGGGACAAGGGGCATGTGCATTTTCTTTTAAAAACTTGACAAGGATGACACTGCTTGACCGCGATTATACAGTCTTTGAAAAGAGACGACTAATAGTATCCAACATGCAAGATTTTTTGGGCAGTATCCATGCTCGAAAGGAAACCATCGCATGCCTGAGCATCGCAGTCATTTAGAACATGTTCCACTTCGTTGTGAGTGAGACACCACTGAAGGAGAAAATCAACACCACGTCGATATAAAGTATCGTTAAGAACCAAGTAATGTTTCGCGTGGTGGTGAATACGATGATGATTGTCTTTCGATAGATTTGGGTGGAAACGTTGGGTTTGAAGATACATAAGGATATCTCCATACCATGGGTCAGAAGAGTCAACCAGATAAAATGATTCATCAGGCATGGGATCATGGGCTACTTCATCTAGGTCAACTCGGGGAAGATTCGATAACAACTCAACAAACACCAAAGACTTTTTAGATTTTGCAGTGGTGAAGACTAGATCAAATTCCTGGAGTATAACTATCCACTTAGAATACTTGCCTCCAATGATCTGGCAAGACAAAATGTGTCTCATAGGGTTCTCCAGAGTAATAACAGTTGTTTGGCGTAGGAGGATGTAGTGTCAGAGTCAGCTCGACAACAAAGACTGTTGCCAACGAAAGTTTCTCCACATGTGAATACTTAAGCTTAGGCCCCGCAAGGCATTTGGAAAGGCAGTATTATTGAACAAACACCATGCCTATAGAGGATGGTGATGCGGCGAGATAGAGCGAAAAGTCACGTGTAGTCAGGAGGGCTCAATAATGGTGTAGAAGTCAAAGCCTTTTTCAAGGCGTCAAATGATCTCTAAGCTTGATCATCCCATACAAAAGGGAACTCCTTTCTTTAATAGGCGCATGAAACCTTTTGTTATTTCCCCATAATTAACGACAAAAAGTTGTAAGAAGTTTGCCTTCCCCTGCAAATGTTGGAGTTGAAGAATGGATTGTGGAGGGGGAAATTTGAGGATTGCCTTGACCTTAGTGGGATCAACCCGAATCCCATGTTTTGAAACAATGAAACCAAGGAGACGACCGAACTTGACGAGGAAAACGCACTTGTGCGGATTCAGACAGATGTGATAAAAACACCACCTAAGAAAAATGGCTCGCAGATGAGCTAGGTGATTGAAACGATGCTTGGAGTGAGTAGGAAGGTCATCCAAATAGGCTTGCACAATCACTTTGATATCATGAAAGGCATAGTCCATTTCCTTCTAAAAAGTTGCCCCCACATTCTTAAGACCAAAGGGAATCTTGCAATAAGCAAATGTGCCCCAAGGGCAAATGAAGGCAGTCTTGTGTTGATATGCTGGTTTGATAGCGATCTGGTTGTAGCCAGAGAAACCGTCCATAAAGGAAGAAGTTTGGCAACCATTGCAATCATCAATAATTTGGTCAATGAAGGGTGTTGGGTAATTATCTTTTGGACAAGCAATATTCAAATTGCGGTAATCGACACATATACAAATGATTCCCTGTTTCATATTGATAGAGATTATGTTAGGCACCCAGTATGTTAAGGGAACGAGGTAGATGAAACCAACTTTGAGCAACTTTTCAATCTCAGCCTTGATGGCAGCTGATTTACGAGGGTGGATTGGTCTAAGTCTTTGCCGGAAGGGCTTGGCATCAACATATGTCTTGATTGTTGATTTCTGGTAGCATCGGATGTGCTCTAAGCCTCAAAATTTACAGGGAGGCTTGGACAGATGTATTTCACAATACCCATAAATCATTTTGGAGACAGTTTTATTAAAACAATTAATTATTTTTAATGGATGCCTAAGTCTAAACTTAGGAAATTAAAATAATTAAAGGGTATTAATCAAACTGAGGGTGAAACTTCTAGAAGAAGATGAGGATCAAGCCAAAATGATCTTAAGCCATTGATTAGAATCTAATCTGGGCCATTGATTTTCAATGAGAAGATTATAAGAGGCGGCTTGATGGGCATTTGGAAAACACATCGAGTGAAAGATCAAGAGATCGATTTCTGAGGAGAGCAGCGCAACAGTTGCCGAAGAGTGATCGAGGTGATTTCTTGCAGTGAGGGGTAGAGATAGTTTTTCGGTTGGAAAGTTTTCCTGATCTAGGGAAACATTGTAGAGGAGGTAGAGAGAGATCCAGAAGAGGCAACGGAGAGCCATGCTGGGCAGGGTAGAGCCATGCTGAGGTAGCGCAGAGCCTGGGAGGAGATTTGAAATTTGCTGGAGAGTCGAGTTCTAGAGCCAGAAGTCGGGGTGTGAGACCGGAAGGGAAGAAAGTCGAAGTTCTAGAGGCAAATCGATCAGCCAAAGGAGTGACGTAGTCCCCAGAAGCTATGATGTAGAGCAGTGCAGTGATTGCGCAGAAACTGCGTAGAGGCAGCTAGGGGCTAGCCATTCAGTGGTTGGATTAGTATTGGATTGCCAGTGATAGTGTGAGGTATATCTCACTCATCTCTCTGTCAGTCAGATTCTCTGTATTGGATAGCCAGTAAGGCATCCAAAGATTGTATTAAGAAAACTACTGCTTAATAATACAAACCCTCAACTGCTGCACTGGTTTTCCCACATTGGGTTTTTCTGGGGACATTGGTCCAAAAATAACGGTGTCACTTGTGTGTGTTATTTCTTTCTTGCTCAAATTCTTGTTTCCGCATATTATTTAAAGTTGTGAAGGCTGCAGTTGTATTTACTTTGATATTTACAGTAGAACACAATAAATAACTTGCATGGATTAACAAGTAGGAGAAGTAATATTAGTTTGTTGCAGTAGTGATTCGGGGATTCTCGAATTTTCACATGGTATCGGAGCATAGGTGAAGCAAAAGAGCAGATTGGAAGAGCCCAACGTTGAAGAGGAGGGAGATTGAAGTGTTGCATAGGTAACAAATCAAAAATCCAGAAGGAATGTGAAGTCTAGGCCAGGAGGGCAAAATTTTCGTTGGAAAATCTCTCTGAGTGAGTCAACAGAGAGAGATTTCTAGGTTGAAGTTTGCCAATGTTAGAAGGAGCAGCGCAGCAGAAGCATCAGCGCAGAGCAGTGTCTGGTGAGACGCAGTTTTCTGCAGCAGATTGCTGGGGCAAAACAATGTCAGAAGAGAGAAGGAGAAAATACCTTGAGGGAATTCTTTATCAGTGGACTTCTAGCCAAGAAGTTTGAATTCTCATTTGTTGAGCAACAACAGGGAGCAATAGATCTACTAACTCTAGCAGGGAGTGCGTAGGCCAACCCAGCAACAACGCAGAGGAGAGAGGAGGCAGTTCGACATTTCGTTGGCAGAGATGGCAGCTAATGGGTTGCGAGATCAGGATCGGTTGGAAGGTGCATCCAACTATGTGATCTGGAAGGCAAGGATCTCATGCCTTTTGGATGAGCACGATCTCAAAACCTATGTCGACAGTGTGGTAGCTGTACCTGCGGATCCAGATCCGCTCAAGAAGTACAAGGCTGAAATGGCGAAGGCCAAATGATTGATCCTCGACGGAGTGAGAGATCACGTAGTATGTCACATTGTCGGCAAGGATACTGCCCGACAGATGTGGGAAGCATTGGCCACGCTATACGAAGGATCTTCCAAGCAACGAAAGATGTACTTGGAGCAGAAGATGAGATCCACGTAGATGCAGAAGGGGGAACGCATTGATCTATTCCTAACGAAGCTTTAGGAAATCTGAGACTCGTTGGCAGTTGTGGGGTCAACACCTCAGCCTACCGAGATGGTGAGGCTGGCCTTGAATTTAGTCTCAGAAGAATGGCAAGTGTTTGTCCAGAGTATCTTGGGTAGAGAGAGATTGCTGGATTGGGAAGGAATGTGGGCCACTCTTCAACAGGAAGAGATGAGGAGAGACTTAGTCAAGTGCAAACTTGATAGTAGCAGCAGTAGTGGGACGAAGCCAAAGGAGGAGGAAGAGAATGCAACCCTTGCATCTAAGGGGCAGCAGGAGCAGCAGAAGAAGAAGAAAGATGTTTCGAAGATCAAGTGCTTCCGGTGTGGTGAACTTGGTCACTACACTATGCAATGTCCTCTCAAGAAGAAGGACAAGGATAAGAAGCATGATTTGAAGGTTGCATCTGCAAAGATCGAAGAGGAGTTTGCCATGGTTGCCCAGATACCTCCAGGGGAGAGGTGGGGTGATCTAGTATTGTAGTTCGAAAGAACTGCAGATGGGCAAGATCCTTGAGGAGTCCACCTCTCGGATCAATACCTTGCTACGGGAGCCCATATCAGAAGTAACAGGATGGACTGGGTCAGTTGATGCAAAGGAGTGTCAGAGTGACAGTTGCAATGGCTAGGAGCGCCAGAGACTGAGCAGTGCAAAACAGAGTTGCTAGCAGTGCAGTTGGCACAGTGCAGAGTTAGCAGCAATGCAGGCTTCAAAGTGTCGGCGCAGAGACTAGCAGCAGTCAGAACTCCAACAACAAACGCATCATGTTGAAGACCTGTTCAGTGATTTTGGATGCTTTTCCATTGCTGATGTAGTAGCAACCGTAAATGGGGAAGGTTGCAATTTTTGGCAGTGGCAGTGCTAGCAGCAACACAAATGCGAAACTTATGTGGGTTGTAGTACAAATGCAATGTTGGCAGTGGCAGGGTTAGCAGTAGTACAAATGCATCATTTGCACAGTAGTTGGTGGGAAGCGATATCAGACATCAGTAGCACAAAGGGAGATGTTACAGAGAAGGGTAATGCTTCAGTAGGTTGCATTACTAAAGCACATTCCTCGCTAAGAGGGAGTGTTGATTTTTGGTAGCATTGGATGTGCTCTGTTGTCGCATAGAATGTCTAGGCATCTCAACAACTCAGATCGGGGGATGTCACACTGATTCCCAATCTCTTCGTTTGAGTTGTCTCTCAATAACAGACCAAGGGTGGTAGACCCATATGGAAATGGAATGAGGGAAGATTAGTTGGGAACCAACCATTCTGGGAGACATAGTTAAGCAACCAATACTTGTTTTAGATTGTGCAAGATTTTGAAGGATTCAATTAGATTTGAGGAAAATGATACCAATGCCTTGTGGAGTCAACTGTCTTATGAAGGAAATAAAGTCCAAGTAATGGATGGAAAACTGCTGCTGAATGATTTGACTATCTTATATGAAAATGCAAAACTTAAAGCTATGTGAAATGTAGGGACTAAAATATGGGTTATTTTTGAAATATGTCACGAGTGTTTTTTAACTTAAAGCTTAGAAAAAATGATCTTAATGTGAAAACAAATACTTATACCAGCAATGTAAAATATGAATTCTGCACAAGTAATTACTGAAAACACAATAGGAAACCAATGTAAAATGTTGGAAATAAAACACTTTATATTAAGGAATCCATTTGCATGAGGCACTCAATTGGAGATCATTAGATGCATAAGTAAAGCTAAATTAATCCTTCCTAAATGAGAATGTAAAAACAAATGTACTTCAGAAATTAAACTAAGTGCTTGAACTGAAATTTCATTAATGAAATATCAGTCTAGTAATCTGCTCTTCAAACAAATGTCAATGCCAACAATATATTTTAAACCAGTGGTCCTATTATCATGCAATATTCAGATTTTTTCTATGTATAACAACAGAAACTTCACATGACAAACTAATAACTAACAATTCAGAAAATTTCTGAGTTTAACTATCTCTGATCTACTGATGCATTTGATCTAAAAACTCATAAATAAATTACTGAAAAACAGTGAAACAATGTTCAGAAATTTGTCAATTAGCATGCAAAAAAGTTTCTAAAAATAATTCTATTTCTGAAATGCACTGCAGTAAAAGATGTAAATTAAATTTGTTGCTAAACTTCAGCTAATTGAAAATCTATGCCAGTATTAGCCTTGCTTTTAATCAGATAAATGAGAAAAGGTTTAGAGAATGTGCACCAGTCAGCCCTTAGGGGCTTGAAGGCATTTGGAGACAAGTTGCCCAAGTCATTGAAGATTTTCAACTCATAATTTTTTTTGGAAATTTTTAGGAAAAATTTAGTGACAATTATGGTGATAGGGAATGAAAGAAGAGAGGCTTGGGGGGTGAGAAGAGGCAGTGAAATGAGGGAGGCCTAGAAGACAAGGGAGAGGATGGAGTGAGGAGGAACTGCGAAGAGAGGAAGGAGGGATAAGGAGGCCGAGAAGAAGGGTCTGCCGTGAGGGAGAAAGAGTAGGCTGAGAAGGGAGGAAGGGAAAGGGAGAAAGGGGAAAACAGAGGAGAAAGGAGGAGGGAGGCCATGAGCTGGAGGGAGGCCGAGAATGAAAAGGGGATGCCGAGAATGAAGAAGGGAGGCTGAGAAGGAGGCTGGAGATGGCCAACGCAGGGCTTCAAGGCCCAAAAAAATTTGCTCACGATCTTCTTGAGATTTCTCTTCATCCTGCAAACAAAATGGAGATGCCCTTTGGGGCCTAAATCTGTCTCCAGAATCCATAAAAATTGTCTGCAATCTTCATATCTGTCCTTGCAAAAACAAAAGATAGCAAACCCCAGAACATGTTTATACAAAAATATAAAATACCCAAAACCCCAGAATTAAAAATTTGATATTTACAAATCTACAATAATTTCTACAGATCTAATGGATCTACAGATCAAAGCCCTCTATTAGCCAGATTTAAACAATTTTGCACAAATTTATAAAAAAACTGGAAATTTTAAAGAGGCACAAGCCCAAGAAAAACCCCGCAAATAAAATATTTTGTAAGATGATTTCAGAAATTAAAAACAGTAGGCTCTTTAGATTCTATAATTTGAGAGTTAGTTGGTCCAACTGAGGACTTCCCCAAATGCCCAAATCCTAAATGATAACTTCTGCACACTTAGATCTAATTGTTAGTCTAATAGAGATTCAAAATGATCATAAAATCATCAAGAAATAGAGATATCTACTACTTCTATCACATCAAAATGTTATTTTAAAAATCTAGATATCTGTGTAAGATACTTGTGCACAGATCAATCCTCAAAGGCTATTATCCAACAAATACAAATAAAAGTAGCAGAGTATTAAGAGCAATATTACCACCTAAATCTTAAATAGGAACACCACCATTTGAAACCCCAAAGTCTTTGCGTTTTATTAACTAGAAAAAAGTTACAAGAGCTTTCTTAGAACAAGTACATGATTGAAAAATCGGATCCAAATAATGGAGAGACACCTCTAATTTATAGATAAATTTTCCAATGGATAGTTTTCTTGATCCCCGACAAAACAATCTCAATCGTTGATGAAGACCAAATGATCTTTTAATCATCACCATTGAAATAAATTTACTTTTTGAGGAAATTCGACTTTCACTTTTAATTAACTCAAAATTGATTATTTTGAGTTAATTGCCTCAAAAAGTTGAGTTTGACTTAACTACTATGGCCCAATGGTCCAAAATATCTTGAAATTTTCAATATTCCCTTGGACAGGGACCTCCAAAAATTAAAAACTTTAAAACCAACAAATTTTAAATGTTGGAGAATTTATTTTTTCTTAGGACCTAAATTACTTAAATTTCTGGTTTTAGTATTTTAATTTATTTTAGCTAGAAAATTTAATTAATTGACTCATGAGGGGATTATTAATTTTTTCAATTCTCTAATACTTTAGCATTATAGCTAAAATATTATTTACATGAAATATTATATTTCTAACCCATGAAGGGGGAACACCCATTCATTATAGACCCTCAACAATTACCCATTTCTGCGACACAAAATATGATCTAGTAGACTAAGTGACTTGTAATAAAATAATCTAACCAAATAGTTAGAATTATTCCAAAATCATTTTTACAGAGACTCGATAAATGACACTAGGATTTATTTAAGATTGTTAAAATTGGCAACTAGGGCCAAACTCCATGTGGGTCAGCTTATTTATGGCAACTGATATTTTTATTGGATCCTTCTCATCGAGAGGTGTAGGATTGATCTAAAGATCATCCAATTCCGATAAGTATTTATGGAGATATGAATTTATTTTGATTATGGAATTATTATCAAGTCGACTAGCAACTTGAGTAGGCTCAGAAGCCCAATAGACGTGTCTATTCATCATCTACATGTTAGTATAAATAGAAGAGGATTTGAAGTCATTTGGAAACTCTCTTCAAGTGATCTCCTCTCCACGTCTTGGGTTTTTGGAGAAGGAGATACACTATGGATTACGCTGGCCTAGTATGATGATGCCCTAATGGAGAACGCAGTCATAAATTCGCAGGCAATGGAGATGTATTCATCTACGAATTAACAAGCAGGTATATGAAGCCGCATGGATAGAAGTAGCTGCAATACGCTATTCATGAAGAAATATAATATGTTGTTCATGGAGACCTAGCCGTAGTCATAAAAGGGTAGCCGCAGAGAAAACCATTGTAGGGTATTGACTGCACCATGGTTTTAGGTGCAGTCATGTTGAGACATTCTCGGCATCCTATAATGTTCTCGGATCTGGCAGCATAGATCAGGCTCCGTGTAGAATGGAGCTGGCAGCATAGATTAGAGCGTAGAAGACTCCTTACACAGTTCTTGGATTACACGTTGTACATGATGAGGAACGCAGACATGGAGACATTCATGTGATGTAATGGGATACGCTGTAACATACGCATATATATATATATATATATATATATACGCACAACACCTCATCGCTGACATGAGCATACGCAGTCAAAAGCAACGTAGCATGATGAAGGAGCCACAGTTATATATGAACCACAGCCAAGAGCCGCAGTCATGGAAACTCAACGCTGTTATGCATATGCACTAATAACGCAGTCATGGCATTAACATATACGCTATTATGTATATGCAGAGACTGATATATAACGCAGTCATGGCATTAACATATACGCTGTTATGTATATGCAGAGACTGATATACACATCATGGTATACGCACAACATGGATACTACACATGATATATGCGCAGACGTAAACCCTAATCCGTTGTCAAAGGTGGCTGATATCTGCACCATGGTATAAGCACAACATGGAGACTCTATACATGATATATGCATGGAGACTCTATACATGATATATGCATGGAGAATACAACATAAGGCCACTGTCAATGCATGAAGCCGCAGCATGAACAATGCATGGAGCCACAGTAAAGGCATGAAGCTTTTGAGAGCCACAGTCAACCTATTCCTGTGGCAAAGAGGATCTATGAAATCCTTTAGCAACATTATCATGATCTAGGTAGCGTGATGATAAATATGAGCATGGGCAGCATCATGGTGAATGAGATCATGAGCATGGGCAACTTGATGATGAGATTATGAGCATGGGCAGCATTATCATGATCTAGGTAGCGTGATGATAAATATGAGCATGGGCAGCATCATGGTGAATGAGATCATGAGCATGGGCAGCTTGATGATGAATAAGACCATGAAAGATGCAGCATGATGAGCAGCATGAAGATGAGAACAACTCAGTCATCAAGGTTCAACACATGTGACAGTACAACAAGGTGGCACACGGTAATGTTCAGCGAATGAACGAGAGGCAGCACTACGATAGGTGAAGCCGTCACCTTGGAGAATTAGTTAAAGCAGAATGTCTTCAACTGATCTCATCATTATAGGAAATGATCTATGCTCAGATCAGGTCTAGATAAGTGAAAGTGTTGACTTCTGTTGTAAATGTACTATCTCTCTCACTTTCTCTACTGAACTTTGAAGAACATAAAAGAAGAATTGATCAAGGGTTTCCCCACATTGTGGGGTTTGACCTTGGCTAGCGCCACATCTTGTGTCCTCTTGTCTTGGCTTGTCTTCTGTGATTTATATTTATGTTCTATCTGCAGTTTACTTTAATGCTGATGTTATTGCTAACTATGAAAATTTTAAAAAATTGCTCTACCATAGAACATACGTAAAATTAACATGGTATCAGAGCTGAGGTGAAGACAATGCCCAAGCAAGAGTGAAAGAGCAATCACCAAAGACAATAGGGACTAGGATCAATGGGTTCCACATCTCTCTTCTAAGTTCACAAAGGGTGAAGTCAAAGCAGAGCATATTATCAGAATGGCATAGCGGAAGTTTCTGATGGCCCATCTAAGGATAACTTCATTGGGAAGTTCGGATCTAAAGGTGGAAGGAAAGGTAGATGCCTTGGTTGCAATAAGTTCGGCCATCATGCGAAGGAGTGTCCATAGGACAGGGACACATCTCTTGATGAAGATAATAATCATTCCAGGGACATCTTCAATGATCAAAGGAATGATAAGGAATGCAAGTCATCAAGGAAATGGTCGACTCTTCAAAGAAAGCAAGGAACCCCAGAATCTCTTTTAAGTACCTGATCGCAAGAAGAACCTGGTGTCCATCTCGGAAATGGAAGTCAAAGGTTTCAGGGTCGTACTCATCGATGGAAAGGTACGTGTTTGAAAATAGATTTTTTTTCAAAGATGTTTTAGAGTTCAGAGTTGTATCAAGTCCACTGGGGACCATGTCCATTGACTCAACACCGAAGGTCTGTGAGTTAGATGGTGACCGGGATGCCTGAATTCAAAAAGAGCATGAAGGTACATGTCTGAGATGTACCGAAGGAAAATCTTACAAGGGGAGCATTCCCCTCATGTAGCAGGTCCATAGGTTTGGAACAACCCGTGGAGTTTGTGATTCATGAACAGGGAATCGCATGTATACAGGTAGAAGAAAGCCCTCTATGGCTTGAAGCAAAACACATCGGGCGTAGTATGAGAGGACTAATAGCTGTTTGATGAAGCTGAGATTCACTAGGAGTGAAACCAATCCAAACCATTACCCGAAGGTTGTGGATGATAGACCTCTCATACTGGCACCTTATGCGGACGAACTATTTCTGACAGGTGCAAACCCTCTCATTTGCAGAAGTAAGAGGGAGTTGGATTCCGGACATATGTTTTGCAGTTAGCATGGTGAGCTCATATTTGGTTGAGCCTCACTGGATTGATGCCAAGAATCTTTTGAGATATCTTCGGGGCACAATCTCTCATGGATTGAGATACACTGCCGGAAATATGAAAACTGCATGATTATTCGAATGCTGACTGGGCAGGCAATGTGGAGGATCACTAGAGCACTTTTCAATGCTGGTTCTCTTTGGATTCTGCTTCGATATCATGGATGAGCAGGAAGCAGAAGTCGGTTGTTATAAGTACCGCCGAGACCGGATACATAACTACGAGTATGACCTCGTATGAAGTTGCTTGGTTGTGGAAACTCTTCAGTGAGTACACATGATGAATACCACTGTGATTCTCTGTGACAACCAGAGGTGGGATTTGATTATTGAGGAATCCCGTATTCAATGATTGCTCTAGCAGATAGACATCAGATACTGCCTTATCTGGGATATGGTAAGTCGATGAGCAAGGAGGCTCCATTGCACTGAGATGATGTACAGGTCGCTACACTTTGTCAGAGCCCCGAGGAAAGATCAAATTTTTGATTTTCCCGAATGATTTGGAGTCGTCGAGAGACCCTTGTAAAAGGGTCCTGCATGTTGCATGCATTGAGCTTTGAGAGCTCTGGGGGCTTGCGGTTCTTACTGGAGCAACATACGACCACAGGGTGACTCACCCTCCCCTGGTGGTGCGCATTGGGACAAGATGATTCGCTCTCTTGTGGGACAGGATGATTCGCTCTCCTGTGGACAGGATGATTCACTCTCCTATGAACAAGATGATTCGCTCTCTTATGGGACAAGATGATTCACTCTATTATGGGATAGGATGATTCAATCTCCTGTGTAGTAGGATGAATAGTTCTCCTATGAAGTCTGGATGATGTGTTCTCCATGACGATTGTGTAGTAGGATGATTAGTTCTCCTGTGAGGACAAGATTGATTAAGTTCTCCTGTCGAAGCATCCTACCCATGTAGTCTGGGACTCATGGGAAGTACCTCTCATCTGATTAATGAGCAAGGAAATGAGGATAGGGACCATAGTAGTACCGATGGACGCATCGCTATATCTACCGTACTCCCTATGCTAGGATGACCTTCATTGATCTGGGATCAATGATACTGGTCTGGGACCAGTGGTAGGAGTTGTACCTACTATGACGCTGACTTCGGGTCGGTTGAGACTGGTCTGGGACCAGTGGTACATACTCTGAGACTAACTTCGGGTCAGTGGAGGACTGGTCTGGGACCAGTGGTAGGAGTTGTACCTACTATGACGCTGACTTCGGGTCGGTTGAGACTGGTCTGGGACTAGTGGTAGGAGTGGTACCCACTATGAAACTGACTTTGGGTCAGTTGAGATTGGTCTAGGACAAGTGGTACATACTTTGAGACTGACTTCCGGTCAGTGGAGGACTGGTCTGGGACTAGTGGTAGGAGTGGTACCCACAATGACACTGACTTTGGGTTGGTTGAGACTAGTCTGGGACTAGTGGTACATACTCTGAGACTGACTTCGGGTTAGTGGAGGACTGGTTTGGGACTAATGGTAGGAGTGGTACCCACTATGATGCTAACTTTGGGTCGGTTGACACTGGTCGGGGACCAGTGGTATGCACTTTGAGACTGACTTCGGGTCAGTGGAGAATGGTATGAGACATCCTTGATCAATTCTTCTTCTTCATTATTCAGCAGAGCTAAGTTGAGCAGAGCAGAGCCAGCAGAGCTGAGCAAAGCAGAGTAGAGCCAGCAGAGTTGAGCAGAGCAAAGCAGAGCCAACAGAGCCAATAGAGCTGAGCAGAGCAAAACAGAGCCAACAGAGCTGAGCAGACCAGAGCAGAGCTGGGTATAGCAATGCAGGGCACTGATGGCAGAGATAGTACAGTTGGACATATGGATCAACGAATGGAGTTCTCTCTAGTTGAGAGGGAGTGTTAAAATTGGCAATTAGGGCCAAACTCCATGTGGGTCAGCTTATTTATGGTAGTTGATATTTTTATTGGATCCCTCTCATCGAGAGGTGTAGGATTGATCTAAAGATCATCCAATTCCGATAAGTATTTATGGATATATGAATTTATTTTGATTATGGAATTATCATCAAGTCGACCAGCAACTTGAGTAGGCTCAGAAGCCCAATAGACGTGTCTATTCATCATCTACATGTTAGTATAAATAGAAGAGGATTTGACGTCATTTGGCAACTCCTTCAAGTGATGTCCTCTCCACGTCTTGGTTTTTTGGAGAAGGAGATACACTATGGATTGCGCTGGCCCAATATGATGATGCCCTAATGGAGAACACAGTCATAAATCCGCAGGCAATGGAGATGTATTCATCTACGAATTAAGAAGCAGGTATATGAAGTCGCAGGGATAGAAGTAGCTGCAATACGCTGTTCATGAAGAAATATAATATGTTGTTCATGGAGACCTAGTTGCAATCATAAAAGGGTAGCCGCAGAGAAAACCGCTGTAGGGTATTGATTGCACCATGGTCTTAGGTGCAGTCATGTTGAGACATTCTCGGCATCCTATAATGTTCTCGGATTTGACAGCGTAGATCAGGCTCCGTGTAGAATATATCTGGCAGCATAGATCAGAGCATAGAAGACTCCTTACACAGTTCTTGGATTACACGCTGTACATGATGAGGAACACAGACATGGAGACATTCATGCGATGTAATGGGATATGCTGTAACATACGCATATATATATATATATATATATATATACACATAGCACCTCATCGCTGACATGAGCATACGCAGTCAAAAGCAACATAGCATGATGAAGGAGCCGCAGTTATATATGAACCACAACGAAGAGCCGCAATCATGGAAACTCAACACTGTTATGCATACGCAGTAATAATGCAGTCATGGCATTAACGTATACGCTGTTATGTATATGCAGTGACTGATATATAACGCAGTCATGGCATTAACATATACGCTGTTATGTATATGCGAAAACTGATATACGCACCATGGTATATGCACATCATGGATACTATACATGATATACGTGCAGACATGAACCCTAATTTGTTGTCAAAGGTGACTGATATCTGCACCATGGTATAAGCACAACATGGAGACTCTATACATGATATATGCATGGAGAATACAACATAACGCCACTGTTAATGCATGAAGCCGCAGCATGAACAACGCATGGAGCCACAGTAAAGGCATGAAGCTGCTGAGAGCCACAGTCAACCTATTCCTGTGGCAAAGAGGATCTATGAAATCCTTCAGCAGCATTATCATGATTTGGGCAGCCTGATGATAAATATGAGCATGGGCAGCATCATGGTGAATGAGATCATGAGCATGGGCAACTTGATGATGAGATCATGAGCATGGACAACGTGATGATGAATAAGACCATGGAAGATGTAGCATGATGAGCAACATGAAGATGAGAGTAGCTCAGTCATCAAGGTTCAACACATGTGATAGTACAGTAAGGTGGCACACGGTAATGTTCAACAAATGAACGAGAGGCAGCACTACGATGGGTGAAGCCGTCACCTTGGAGAATCAGTTGAAGTAGAATGTCTTCAACTGATCTCATCGTTATACGAAATGATCTATGCTCAGATTAGATCTAGATAAGTGAAAGTGTTGACTTCTGTTGTAAATGTACTATCTCTCTCACTTTCTCTGCTGAACTTTGAAGAACATAAAAGAAGAATTGATCAAGGGTTTCCCCACATTGTGGGGTTTGTCCCTAGCTAGCGCCACATCTTATGTCCTCTTGTCTTGGTTTATCTTCTGCGATTTATATTTATGTTCTATCTGCAGTTTACTTTAATGCTGATGTGATTGTTAACTGTGAAAATATAAAAAAATTGCTCTAGCATAGAACATACCTAAAATTAATAAAGATCCTGACGACAAAATCCACCCTAACTTTGGGGTGAGACTGGAGGGAAAAACTCTATCAATCATCCGTGTTTAGAAACACACGTGAATCGGTGAGACAAAAAACCTCCTAGGATGGAAATCATTATTAGAAAAATAAATTTACATAGGTTGTTATATTCATTTGTCTTATTAGGGTCATTTACATTACAAAATGCAGAATACAAAACTCTAGTGTACATATGGTTGATAATGATGAATTTGTGGATCATTTGAGTGCTTGAACATGATGGAAATCCATGCGCGAATAAATGTACAGCTATGGGGTATTTGACATGGAGTGGTCAACATGCTCTAAGCCTCAAAATTTGTAGGGAGGCTTGGACACATGTATTCCTCAATACCCAAAAATCGTTTTGAGAAATTCCACTCGGAGACAATTTTATTAAAATAATTAATTATTTTTAATAGATGCTTAAGTCTAAACTTAGGAAGTCAAAATAATTAAAGGGTATTAATCAAACTGAGGGTGAAACTTCTAGAAGAAGACGAGGATCAAGCCAAAATGATCTAAGCCATTGATTAGAATCTAATCTGGGTCGTTGATTCTCAACGAGAAGATTATAAGAGGACACTTGATGGGAATTTGGAAAACACATCGAGTGAGAGATCAAGAGATCGCTGCAGTTGTAGGAGATCCAGAAGAGGCAGCATAGAGCCATGCTGGGCGGCGTAAAGCCATACTGAGGCAGTGCAGAGTCTAAGAGGAGATTTGAAATTTGCTGGAGAGTCAAGTTCTAGAGCCAGAAGCCAGGGTGTGAGACCAGAAGCGCAGAAAGTCGAAGTTCCAGAGGCAAATCGATCAATCAAAGGAGTGATGCAGTCCCTAGAATTTGTGATGCAGAGAAGTGCAGTGATTGCGCAGAGACAGCTAGGGGCTAGCCATTCAGTGGCTGGATCAGTATTGAATCGCTAGTAATAGTGAGGTATATCTCACTCATCTCTCTGTCAGTCAGATTCTTTGTATTGGATAGCTAGTAAGGCATCCAAAGATTGTATTTAGAAACTACTGCTTGATAATACAGACCCTCAGTTGCTGCACCGGTTTTCCCGCATTGGGTTTTTTTGGGGACATTGGTCCAAAAACAATGGTGTCACTTGTGTGTGTTATTTCTTTCTTGCTCAAATTCTTGTTTCCACATACTATTTAAAGTTGTAAAGGCTGCAATTGTATTTACTTTGATATTTACAGTAGAACATAGTAAATAACTTGCATGGATTAACAAGTAGGAGAAGTAATATTAGTTTGCCGCAGTAGTGATTCGGGGATTCTTGAATTTTCACATTGATCTCATGTTTGATGATAGATGTATCTATGCTGGGCATTTCCTCATAAGACCAAGCAAATACGTCCCGAAACTCTTTAAAGAGGCAGGTGAAGCGAGCAATCTCCTTGAGAGTGCAGTTTTCTCCAATCTATATGTTTTCCACGACACCTGTCTTGATCGAGATGTCAATAAGCATTGTTTTAGACAGATTACCTAAGTTTCATTCTACATCTATTTCATGAAAAGTTGTAGAGGGGTAAGGAATAATCTTAGGGCGATGAATAGACAAGATTTGTAAAGGATAAGTTCCTAGTTCAGTTTGGAGAGAGACTGAGGCACAATGATGAAACTCATCCCAAGGCAACTCGTCTAAAGACATGACTTCCATGATAGCCTCGTCAAAAGGCAAGACATCATCAAGGAAATCAATAGACGGAGTTGCGATGGGAGAGTAAGTGGTACCATGGGTTTGAACCAAGGAAGATGGAGACTTAGATGCCATATGGATAGCTTGATAAGCTAACTCGGCAGGTGACAAGGGAATTTGGTCTCCAAAAGAATCAATGGTAGAAGGGGTCGGGAGGATCCAAGGATTGGTAGGGCCATCAACAGTCGAGACCATTGAAATGGTCAGAGGAACCTCGAGTGGCGGAAGAGGGAAACACCCTAAAAGTGACTAGGCCTTCAATAGACCAGTATTGATGCTGACAAATGCGTCAGGAGAACCACCCACTAGAGGAACGCAATTGGCTGGTAAGAGTTGAAACTCAAGGGTGCAGAAAGATAACTGATCCAAAGTCACAATTTTCCCTTGATGAGGGAAAGCAATAACTCTGAAGATCGATGAGACAATGGCTCGCATTTTGTAAGTCCAACTATGTCTAAGAAGAAGATTGTAGTAGAGTGAGCGATCCACAACTTCAATATCAATAGAAACAAATTCCCCCCTAAGAGTGATGGGGAAGCTAGCCAGATATCCCTTAGGAGGTGTGGCCATCAAAAGCTTTCAAGAAATTCGATGACGGGGATAAAGTGGGTGAAGCAACAAGAAGTAGCCATTACACGAGTATAAGCACCTTCATCAATGACAGTGCGGTGAATTGACTTTTCCTTTCGCATGGACCTGCACTTGGAATGCAAGTTGATGGGAAAGGCAAGGTGTACTTTTCTCCATGTCAAAGAAAACTATACTAGAATCTTGAGGGTCAACTTCTCCTATAGTTGATAGCAAAGCTTATGTTGCACATGATAACTTTGTAAAATTTCGAGAGTGGACATGGCACAAGGGGCCTCTGCATGATCTTCTACAATGATGTAGTTTTGTTCAGAGCATGTAGACGGATTGTGCGTAGTTCGATGAAGTGCCCCTTTGGGGGGACGAATCACAGGGTCTACAACGGGCCTCTTGATATGTAAATCATTAGGTGGAGGCGAGGCGGAGCTTGACAGGGTGTCTAGAGTGTCAGGGACAGGGTTCCCATAATTCTTGGCCCATGTTTGTAATCAACTGCCTTTAAAGTATAGACAGTTAACGATCCTTGTCCAGAAGGAGGGGGGTGAGAACCATCGTTGCCCCTTACAGGGGTGGGGGTGAGTTCGCAACAAGGTGTTCATGCTACTGCTGGGCAGGGAAAGGTTTATTAAGGACAGCATGGGTCCTATAATCCTTCTGTGCAAGGAGATAAATACATTCCTATAAACGAGGAAATTTGTAGGTTAAATGGTCCTCAACGTAGATCTTGCAAGGAAACTTAACCGCTTTCTCTTTGCCTTTATCAGATTTGGAAGCAGTAGGGGCTTTCTGAGTTGGAGCGTTTTGACCAGGTCGTTGCTCCTCAGAAGGAGAAAATTTCTTCTTATTCTTCTTTTCTTACCGTTGGTTGATTGTGCAGACTGCACAAAGTTAGTCACAATGGTTGGAGGGGCAATAGGGTGAGTTTTTGTAGTTGAAGTGAAGGAAGCAACAATGGATAATTGACCTGCTTGCCCACTCAACTGGTTTATAGTAGTTTCGGTCATAGCACTAACGAGACTGTCAACGTTCGGACCAGGCTGCTGAATGGTAGGAGCATTCGAAGTTTGAGGAGCATTAGGGATCAAGTCGTAAAGGGTGCACAATTGCAAACAGAGAAGATCGAGATCTTGGGCATGTAGAATGACTTGATCTTTCGTAATAGCTCCAAACATGGCAACGTTTTTTGCTATGGTAGGTAAAAGAGATTTGCAGAACCAATCGGCAAGTAGGTAATCTAGAATGGTTAGCTTTACTAACCTCCGCTTTGGTCTCCATTCGTGGATATGATCGGAGATATGGGTGGAAGTATTCTGGCACAAAGTAGTCAGTAGTTCCATTCCGGTTTCATAACGGATTGGTAACTAGAAATGCTTGAAGAATTCCATAGCGAGGGTGTTAAAATTATTAATAGAGGCACATGGTAATTCAATGTACCACTTGGCAGTGTTACCAGTGAGGGTATGCGGGAAATGTTTGAGCCGAACACTGTCATCAATCATGGAATTTGAAACACACCAAAGGTGGTATGTAGTGACATGTGTCGCTTGATCATCCCCCCTGATTGCCCTCAAACTTTGGAATGTCAACAGGGATTTTGTGCGGGGTCGGAGGCCACAACAAGTTATGATTGATGGGGTCGTTAGTCAACTTGTCCAAATCTGGGATGTCTAGTATAGCCAAAATGGCAATGGAGTAGGTGCCGTCGAATCTGACCAAGGAAGACTAGGATGATTTGAAGGACCAGGAGGTTCAACTGTCAATTGGTTTCTGATAGGGTACATGGGTGTTGTTGGGTAATAATTTCCTTGAGGTGGAGGTGGGGTCGTATAAAGTGGTGGGCCATAAGGCATGCCCCCAACTTGAGGGATGTTACCAGTAAACTGGTTACCCCCAGGATAGAGGTTTCCCCCAATAGGTATTGACAATTGAGTTGGGAGGCCCCAAGGAGATGCAACATGTCTAGGATATCGAACACCGCTGGCCACATAAGGCAACTTAGGCATAGAATTGCCACCTTTGATGATAACAGGGGTACCACTAATAGAGTAGCCACTGATAGGGAAAGAATCAATCAAAGAAAATCTTTTTTGTACTGCAGGTTGCGTGGGTGTAGGAATGCCCCCAACGGTCGGACAAGTACTAGAAACATTACCCCCACCTTGTGGTGGTGGAGGGGTTGAACTTAGCAGTGGATTCTAACCAAACGGTGTTGAAATTTGGATGTTCTATGTTGTGACAATCATGTATTACAAAACTTCTTTATGTTGCGGGAGCGACTCGGGAGTGGGTCGGGAGCGCGCTCCCTAAAAAATTTTTCGCTCCATGCCTTTTCGGGAGCGTTTTGCCTTTTTTGCAATTTTTTTTTGTAGTAATGTTCGAAATGCAATTTTTTTTTAAAGAAACAAATAATTTTTGAGTGGGGTAGCTTAATGATCAAGTCTGGGCCCTGTTGACCACTACGTGTCAACTTCCCATAGCAAGTACACCCCCTTTTCTTTGCAAAAGGGATAGCGCTTGATTGACATGTCCATGCCATTCGATAGTCATCGTCGACTTGATCATATTATGTTGTAAACCCAATCTGCATGTGTGAATTGTAAATAATCTTAGCAGATATGTCTCATGTATGTAAATTGCTTAGGTGGACCTAATTTTCTAGTGATAATCTACGTTCCGGAAGGTTTTTTGTCTCACCGATCCATGATCGGCAGAGTTTTCCTTCAGCCTAACCCCAAAGTCGGAACGAATTTTGTCATTAGAATGTTAGGGGAATCCTAGTGCGTTGATCTGCTAGATTATGGTTGTGTCGCAGAACTGGGTGGTCTATGAGGGTCTACGTCAAATGGGTTTTCCCCCTTTAGATGTAACATTGTAAAAGTCATGACGTAAAGTGTCTTGAGGGTTAGATAATGTTTTAATCCCCTCATAAGTCCTAAGTCCTAAGTCCTAGGGAATTTTTTCCAAAGGCTAAGTTCGAGGATCTTTTTAAAAAATAAAAATTAAAAAATTGGAAAAATAAAAAATAAAAAAAACAATAAAAAAAATAAAATATAATAAAATATATATATATATATATATATATATATATATATATATATATATAAAATTAAAAAATAAATTAAAAAAAATAAAAAAATAATAAAGTAAAATAAAATAATAAAATAAGTCGAAATTTTGAGAAAACAAATGCAAAATTTTAATTTTTAATTTATTAAAATTTCGACGGATGAGATTAAATGATATCTTGATCCTCATCGACGGTCGAGATCATTTTGACATGGATCACTCGAACTAGCTGTTGGGATTTTTTCCTTTAAATAGGGTGCTAGGGGTCATTTGAGATCATTCGATCTGTGAGTCTTGTGCTGAAGAAAGCTCTCTTGTAAACTTTTTCTGGTGCTAATAAAGAAAGACTTTGGGGTTGAAATCTTGCTGGTGTTACTCTCCTGAAGTGCTGTGAGTTGTTTTATTTTTTGCATATTTTTATTTTTCAGCCATTAGTAATAGCTTGATGTAGAGTATTGTTGAACACAGGTATCTTGTTCACTTACTAGGGTTTGAATGGTAATAAGATTTCTGAAATAATGGCAGGTATCTCCATTGTATCTGGAATCTAGTATTGTTTTTTCCCTCTTTATTGATGGTTGAAGTGAGCTGTGCAGGAAACCCTTATTGAGAAGATCAGTGGGCATTTGGGGAAGTTCTCCGCTGAACCAACCAACTCCCACAAGCATTCTCTTGCAGAGCCCAGCCAGTTTCGATCCTGGGTTTATCATTTAAGTTTGTTTTATGAATGCATGAGAGATTTTTGAAGTATCTCATAGTAAATTTGATATTCTGAAAATATTATGGAGGGTTATTGACAAATCTGGCTATCGCAGAGCCACAAAGTTGTAAATTTTGTAGCTGGTTTTTTTTAGGATTTTATTTTTTGCATGTATTCCGAGTGTTTTTCTTTTCCATTTTCAAGTTGCAGGGTTTTCTGAAGACCTTCAAGGGTTTGATCAACTCCCGCTATTATTCAGGGTTTTGTCATGTTGCAGGTGTAATTGTGTTTAAGGGACATTTTGAATTTTTTTTTAAAGCAAAGCTGTGTTCCAGCCTCTCCATACCTGTTGCTCTATCAACCGCTGCTATCATTCACGCTGGCCATTCCAGCTTCCACGCATATCTCACATTTTTTTTTAAACACTGCACACATATCCCTCTGCCGCAGTTCTCATCCAACTTATCCTCTCTTCTCCGCCATTCTCATTGTGCGTCTTCCATCCCTCATGCGTCCCTTCAGCCCATACTTCTTCTCCACCGTCGTCCAGCTACACGCTGTCACATTTCGACTTGCCTGCTCCTTCGATTGCTACCTTTCTTCCTCATCTGGAAACTTCTCCCCTCACGCATTTCATTTTCTGGCCGTCATTGCTCTCATCAGCTCCTTGGTTATCTACATACTGCCTCACCTTTTCGTCCATCTTCTTCACGTTCATTTGCTGTTGACTATTTGCTAGTTTCGCGCAGCTCCATACTTCCTTCAACAGCTTTCATTCGACCTGCAACCTATCCACAAGCAGCGTTCCACGCAGCTCCTCCCTTGGCATCCCGTCCACCTGCATTTTTTTTCTCGCCGTCAAGACAAAGCTGCGTCGCGTCTGCTCCTTCTTGCGGCAAAACAATTTTTTTTTGAAATATTTTCTGAATAGCGGCTAGGTTTCTACGCATAGGCAAGATTCGGTTTCAGTTTTAACGTAAATACGATTTTAGTTTTAAGTTTTTGGTTTCACATAGCAGAAAAATAAAAGTTAACGTTTAGATTCTCTTTATAATTTAGCTAGGGTTAGGTTCTTAATTTTTGATTTAATTCTGTGTATATTCGACTAAGGAATTTTTTTTAGTTAGATTTCATTTGATATAGTTTTAGATTTAGACTTTTTTTTATACTTTTGATAGAATTAGCTTAGCTTAGTTTAAATGATTTCTAAGTTTTAAAATATATATATACAATAAAAATCATAAAAAGTTTTAAAAGAATCCGTTTTTTTAAATAGATTTTAATTTTGACCATTTTTAGGTTTTAGTTTTAATAAAGTTTTAGTTTTAGATTTGGATTAGGATTTAAGTTATTTTGTCTAGTTTTCTTTATATAACAAAAAAAAAATTATAAAATTATAAAATGCATAAAAAAAGGTTTCTTTTAATTTAGTTTAGATCTTAGTATTATTTAGATTTTATTTGATTTAAAGTTTCATTTAGTTTTTATTTTTGTTTTATTTGAAAATATAAAAATACTTTGCCAGTTTCAGTCTTGGCTCAGGAATTTGTTATGTTTTATCTTTTCTGCTGAGGCTAAAATTTTGATGTGGGAATTAATGTTTATCATTTTTAACATGCTTGAATGATCATTTTGAAGATTAGCTATATGAATGTGATATCTGGTTAGCATTTGAAATTACGTGGTTGTTTAAAGCATCTAATTTTTTTTTTGAAATTTTAATTGCTGGAGTATCATTAAGCCATTGAGCATTTTTTGATTATCTTGCATTTGGTAAAAGTTAAGTTTGAGTTGTTTGATGGTAAACGATTGTTGATGAGTTCATATTTCTACAGTATTTGATAAATAATCGTTTAATCATTTATTTCATAAGGCACTGGTCTATTAATTTAATAAAATCAATTTAGTGTTGGTTTCCCTTCGTGTCTCCCAACTCAACTGGTCCCTAGTTGGTCATTCATTATCCCATAGGGTCTACCCCCCTTAGCCGCGGGAGACAGGCTTAAACGGAGAGATCGGAGATCAGGGTGACAACCCCCGGTCTGAGCGTTGTCGTGACAATCTGTGCGATAACAGGCCCTAGTATTGATATGCTATTCATGGTAATGTTAAATTCTTAAAGTAAAAGTGACATTCTCTTTAATTTTCATTTTCATCCTTTTATTTAAATTTTTAACATTACCATGAAATGACTCAGGATGTTTGAGAGTGGTTCCGGCCTCATTGGATTTCATATGGAGAAAGTAGAATTTTAGATTTCATTCAAAATCTAGCAGACTTATCAGTTTTTCAGGACTTCAGGATTAGGGGATTGCAATGTTTCCATTGAATTTTGTCATGTATTAGGGTATGGAACTCGTATTTAATCAAGAGCACCAATCCCTCTATGTACCTTGATGTTAGTGACATTGGTTGTCGAACTCCTCTATCATGACCCTCCTAAAAATGTACGCATCACTCAAACAAAATCTTGACTTGACATGCTATACTTTTTCTATCTTATGTTAATGCTTAGAGGGTTATATTAATAACAAAGATCGCTATACAGATACAGAGGTAATGACAAAGATACCTCTGGATTGTAAGATCCTGATTTTCCAACAAGACTAAAAAATTAGACATTTGTCGTGGTGGCAAGAGGCCCAAGCATAAGAAATAGATAATAGATTTACTTCTCTTTTCTAGTTTCTAGTAGCTTTTATAACTATTGACTCTTTCATATTTATTATGATATTTTTTTAAACAATATATGACAATTTAAGTTTGAAGTTGGCAATTATAACTCATTAGTAATGAATTATGAATATGATGCTTCATGAAAGTTGAAAGTTGTTTCATTTCATTTCATGTTAGATATTTTTTGTTGTAATGGTTACACTTAGCTTACAAGTACAACTTTGGTGATCAATGATGATAAATGTTATATATTGAATTTTGAAAGCTTGAAACTTTAAGATTGATGAATCATGAGACTCAATATGTTGAATGTTACTATGTTACTAACCTGTGGATGTGGTTGATGAAGATTATAATTTCTAGATGATTGTTGTTATATGGTTCAATCTACGTTTTTTTATGTTTTTTATATCTAATTCATTATTCTACATGTTTTTGTTGACATATATGTATCAAAATATAAAAAATATATATATTATATAAAAAACACTTCGGGATTCGCTCCCAAACTGGGAGCTTCTAAAAATGTCGCTCCCGCTCCCGCTCCCAAGTAACACTGGTTAAGCAATTATAGATAAAACATAAACCATATAAACCATATGCACAATAGAAGACAACGAAGAACACAATGAGACACAAAGAATTTAGGTCCAATGACTAGGGGAAAACCCACAGGGGGGAAACCCAACCAAATTTTTCTTCTATTAGATATCAATAGTTCAGCAGAGATACAAAGTACAATTAGAGATCAAGAGAATGAGAAATTTCACCCAAATCTGAACAAGCTGTAGCATGAAGATCACTGGTAGCAGCAACTAAAGCAAACACATAATCAACCTTGGCTCACCAAGTTTTGCTCTTACTCTCCAAGTCTCTCTCTCTCACAATCTCCTTCAAGTCTCTCCAACTCTCTCTCAAGTTCGAATTCACAATGCACAAGTGAGGTGAGATGATATGAGACACATATATATAGGAGGAGCAATGAATTATTGACATAAAGGAGGAGAAATATGCATGGATTGAGGAGGAGTTACATTTTCCATTTAGGGAAGAGTAACTCATGCCATTAAGATGAGAGGGTGAGAGGAATCTTTTATGACATGCCTTTAATGAGTGTGTAAGAGAAATCTTGCATGCCATGCCTTGTAAGAGGAATCTTTTATGACATGCGTAAGAGGAATATTTTATGACAAGTCTTTTAATGGGAGTAAGAGAGTGTAAGAGCATTAATGAGAGTGTAAGAGAACATTATTGAGAGCCATGATTGAGACACTTGAATTTCTTTTTAATAATAATATAATAGTATCATAATAATAATAATAATATTTATGATAGTATTGATGATTAAGTTGAAATTGAACTGTTAGGATTGATTGATGATCAGAAGGGATTTTCATCAACAATACTTGATTGCAAATTAATGCAATGCGATTTACTATTTTTTAGAAATTCTATTTTTAGACTTTCTATTTTTAGAAATTCATCCTTGAGCTGCCAAATTTTCAACACTCCCTCTCAGCTAGGGAGGAATTTCTTTCTGCAACAAAAGATCTCTACTTTCTTTTCTAATATTTGTTCATCTTTGCTCTATATCATCTAGAACAATGATGTCTCACTCTAATGAAGAAGAATCATCATAGGGGAGCTTCAACTACCACCCTATATCCACAGACAATAGGGGAGATTAATCTATCACCCTATATTCACTTGGGGGGATTGCCACTTGCCAACATATGACAAGGATCTCGCACAACCAAGTCTCATCTCTGCTTGGGGGATCCACTTGTCAACACGTGACAAGGATCTTGCACAACCAAGTCTCATCTCTACTTGGGGGATCTACTTGTCAACACATCACAAGGATCTCTCACAACCAAGTCTCATCTCTGCTTGGGGGATCCACTTGTCAACACATGACAAGGATCTCACACATCCAAGGGTCATCACTACTTGGGGGGATCCACTTGTCAACACATGACAAGGATCTCGCACAACCAAGTTTCATTAAATGTCAAGTGGTGGAACACTTGCATCCTAGACAAGTTACACAGAAAAGTCTCACTACACCTATTGGTCAGATACGTGGCTCTTCCCACGTTCTAGACTGTGGGTTGGATGCATACTGAGGCCTACTCTTATGGCACACACTACACAAGAGGTCCCTCATCCTTAGGAGCTTTCCGGCATCATTCCTTAAGCCTGTGAGCTTTGACAGGGGGGAAAGGCACTTTGATGTTCTCGATCAGCTATGACTGCTTCTCAGAAGGGTCATGACCATAAGTCCAAGCTACTCTCTAAAAACCATGAACTTTCATTTCGATAAAGGCTTGATAAGAATGTCATCTATCCGATAAAATCACAATATGACGGAGCCTCACTGAGTCACTGCTCCTCTCTGCACCATATCTCGGATATAGTGATATTTGATCTCAATTTGCTTGGACTTGTCATGGAACACGAGATTTTGTGCAAGACGAATCCCACTCTTATTGTCACAATATATAATTGTTGTGTCTGGAACTTGCTCAAATAGTTGCCCAAAAAGCTTTCTCAACGAAATTACCTCACAACTAGCCATACTAGTAGCAATGTACTTAGCTTGTGCAACAAATTTCTTCTTTCTGCTCATCCAAGAGATCATGGCAGATCCCATGCTAAAGCAACACCTAGAAGTGTTCTTTCTATCAGCAGAGTTACCAACACAATCAACATGAGTATATCTATTAAGTCTTACATTTTTAGTAGTAGATCTCAATTCAAGATTGATGCTCCTATGCAGGTATCTCAACACATGCTTTGCAACGATCCTATGTGCATGTGATGGCTTAATCATATATTGGCTTAGAGCATTGACCGCAAAACATATGTCCGGTCTAGTGTTCACTAAGAACATCAATGCCCCAATCAGTTGTCGATACCCGAAAGGATTTGCCAAATTAGGACCTGCAACTTTACCACACAACTTTTTGAAGTTCATCTCCATTGGAGTATTTATGCACTTACATTCTATCAGAGCAAATCTTTCTAGCAGCTTGACAACGTATTTTCCTTGAGAAAGGAAAATCTCACCAGGTTTTTGCCATAATTCAAGACCCAAAAATTCGTGCATTAAATGAAGATCTTTCATTTCAAATTCATAACCTAACTCTCTCTTACACTGGAGGATAAGAGATTCACCACCGGTCATAAATAAATCATCAATATATAATACCAAAATCAAAAGGCATACCTTGGATTGTCTTGAAGTAAAGATTTGGATCAGAATTACTTCTAGTAAAACCAGTCTTCATCAAGAAGCTATCAATGTGGGCATACCAAGCTCTTAGAGCTTGCTTCAAACCATTAAGGGCTTTCTTCAGTCTACACACATGAGTTTTTCGGTCATGTACTTCAAAGACTTGTGGTTGCTCCACAAATACTTCTTCCTTGAGGAAGTCATGCAAGAAAGTAGTCTTCACATCCATTTGGTGAAGAGACCATTCTTGGCTAGCAACTAGAACCACAATAGATTGGATGGTTGTATAACAGGCAATAAGTGCAAAGATTTCATCATAGTCTATTCCCTCTTTTTGAGAGAAACCTTTGGCCACAAATCTAGCTTTATATTTTTCAATACGACCATCAATACCATGTTTAATTTTATACAACCATTTAGAAGACAACATATTTACCTTGTGGTCTTGGAACCAATTCCCATACATCATTATGAATGATGGACTCATATTCTTCAACCATTGCATCTTTCTACTCTTGATCTTTCACTGCTTCTTCAAAAGTGCATGCTTCAGCCTGAGTAATGTTGCTCATGGCCACAACATATCCTTGGAACCAACATGGTTTCTTGCTTTCTCTGAAGGTTCCTCGGTAGCATGTCTATCAACATCCTGTAAAGAGTCACGAAGCCATCATCGTCTCTTTCTAGCACATGGATAAGGTCCTGGGTTCATCAGCAAGATCAAGCTCAGGCTCAGGATCTTCTTGTGCATCCAAGGCATCATCCTGTCTTTCAACATTAGTAGGAGGAGTGTCTATGGCTTTTCAAAGAGCTGCATCTTCATCAAATGTTATATCTCTGCTAAACTCTATATTTCTTTGTCCAAGTACATATATTCTATAAGCTTTAGAATTTTCACATTAACCAGCAATCATACCTTTCTTACCTGAAGCTTCGAGCTTGGTATTCTTTTCCTTTGGCACATGAAAGTAGATAGGTCAATGAAAGATCCTTTAGTGCCCATTTTGTTCTAGGTTGTATGGTACAATGGTCTTTTTCTTGATTCCAACTTCCTTGCAGAAGGATTGAGCTCTTATCCATTTCATGTGCCCGCTTAAATCATGGATGGCTCGACATCTTCCTCAATCTCATTACAGAGGACTTGGTTCTCACATTCATCAAATGTACATGTGAATCCCATAACAAGGGCAAGAGCAATAATAACAAAGAAAATAAAGATAATGAAAGTATATCTAGTGATGTGGCAGGTCTTTCTTTCTTTTATAGATGTGAGAGTGACTCTTTCATTATCCTTGCACCAACTTTCTCTTGGATTTTACTCTTTCTGCACTATTTTGCAACCTGATGATCTTCAGGATCTATTTTCTTGATTGCATCCTCATCAAGAAGTTAGTGAAAGAATCATTCAAATACTCATGCAGGAAGAATAATCAATGATCTATAAAGATAAATCTAAATAAGAACAGTGGCACAAATAAACAACATAAGACTTAAAAATACTTATTTATCTATTTTTTTCTTAATGGGGATTGAAGGAAGTTGTTAGCTCCATCTTGATCCAGCCTTTATACGTTACCACTGTCCATCGGACATATGTTATTGGTAGAAGAAATGCATCTTTTTGAATACCACTTGGCAAACTCCATTATGATCCACTCTAATCTCAGGTATTTCGGAAACCATCTTTCTCACATGAGGTAATGCTTAATAGTAAAGATGAGTGAACATTTGGTGCCATAGTTTATATTGATGATTACATATCATGAATCAATGCATGAATATGTCTTCCATTGATTTTATAAAGATCTTGAAATCGATCCCAGAGTGAAGGTATGCAATAATAATTATACATATTGACTTCATTCCCTGCAATGATATTAGTTATAATCCATCTTTGTTCACTGCAAAAGAGGTTAGTTTAGGAAACTATCATTCCATCTTTTGCAAAAGTCATGATCCTTACCTGCAACAACTATTGTTAGTAAACTCTAATATCAAAATGACCAAAAGCCGTAAGATTATGTTTTTTCTCATATAATGTGAGAGAATCAAAATCAATCTATCATTTATTCTTTCATAACCTTATATGCGTTATACTTCATTTTAAGACAACACTTTCTTGCACGTGCATAAACGGAAGTACAAACTTTTACATGCATCAACAAATAACAAAACCATAATTATCAAACACATGCAACACCTTAATTTTAAACCAAGTATATACAAAACTTCTTGATCCATACAAAAAGAAACAGAACCAGATCCCTTTATAGGATGTAAAATTATCTCCAAGTATAATTTTCAGATTTGTCTCCCTCTCAACCAGATTTGAGAGAATTTCTTTATAACTAGTTAAGTTCCTTGAAGCACCACTATCAACCAACTGTCACAAGAATTTGTAGGAGAGGACCTTCATCATGGTTGCATATCTCACGATCTCTTCCTTCCTCGCACATTCGATTCCCAACAGCTTTTAATCAGAGTTTGTTCATTCTAGTCAATCACCTCATACTTCATATGAGGACATATTATGTTGATTTCATCTAGTGTGACTTATGCCTTTTTGCATCCTTTTAGACAAAGAGATCCTTTTCCCTCGATCATGCTTCGTAAGATCGAAGTGATGATCTATATTACCTGCAACCATATGACATGATAGTATAAAAAATAAATACAAGCATACATACCTCATTTTATTTTTAGGTCATCTAGGCTTCTTCCACTAGCTTCCCTGATTGAAGTGTCTTCAATCCCTTCATCTGCTTCATCTCTTATGACATTGTAACAGTCCAAAAATAAATATCTAATTAACTTTTCTAATTAACATTAAATTCAACTAAGAATAGTGCTTACCTGTCGTAGAAGTAGGCTTACCGCAACAAGGTTTTGGGGACGACTCTCCACCCAACCGTAGGCTCAATTGTGCAAGGATTCTGCTACAACTGGCCACCCCCGAGCCCTCAATCAACATACTACTGCCAGTGACTCCTAAGTCTTAGAACACCATTCTCCCAAGAGAATGAAAGATAGAATCTCGGAATGATGGAATGCAGGAATGCCTCTCACCTTCCTCACCATCTATTAAATAGAACAACATTGGAAGGGGAACCACATGCACACACTCCATGTGTCTACATGCAACTTTCTTTTGATTTTTAGCTTTCTTGTTTTATTTCTTTACTTTTTATTTTTAGCTTTAGCTTTCTTATTTTATTTTC
The DNA here is from genome assembly GCA_031772625.1 of Pinus tabuliformis. Classification (NCBI taxonomy): domain Eukaryota; kingdom Viridiplantae; phylum Streptophyta; class Pinopsida; order Pinales; family Pinaceae; genus Pinus; species Pinus tabuliformis. The sequence continues at coordinate 1,495,219,799 of CM062804.1, read as the reverse complement.
TTCTTTTTGATAGCTTTACTGATTTTTTTATTGTTTTCTTTGTTTTATTTCTATTTACTCATATTTAGAGCTTTAGTATAGTTATTACTATTTATATTTTTATTTATTTTCTTGTATATTTTTAAATATCATTTATTATTTAACATTTATGATTTATTATTTATTATTTACATTATTATTATTTATTTTGTATTATTTATTATTTTTATTATTTATTATTATATTATTATTTATTATTTATTATTAAGTGGAGGGATATTACAGACATCATACCATCATCCCATAAATTCCATAAGTTGGAGTTCCTGATGAAACACTTGCTTCCTCTCTTGATTAGTGAATCCTCCGACTAGGATTCTATCAGAGAATTTTTGAGGATCTTGTATATCCTCATATGGCAGATGTTTCCCTTTTGACTTGATGTATGATGAGACCTATCCTGGATGACTTCTTCCTTTGCTTCAATGTCCAATGAGGTTCCCAAGAGTTATGTCCTTCATGTTCTACTGTCATGGATTTTGTTTTCCATGATTCCCATGGTGATGCCACGAGCTCTTGCTTCTAATGCTTTCATGATGCCATGATGCATCTTAATATCATGGCCATATCTAAGGATTTAGGAGCTTATGATAGGACCCCTTTTGGAAGGGAGGCCATCTAATCATAGTGGAGATCTGTTGCTCCCTCTTTCCTTGGCCCTTTTCTTTAGCTTCCTCCATCTTTTCGGCGATATGAACTTCTTTCCATATTCTTTTCATAGCATTGAACCTTATACTATTATGTTTTGTTTGAGGACCAAACTTTCCTTTCCTTTCTGCACATGATTGAGTTCTTTAACCTTTAATACTTTTGTTTGCAACTTGTCTTTCTCTATCTAGCATAGAGACCACAAATTGTTGGATGAGGTAACCTTCTTGTTCATTGACATTTGTTACCTTGCTTTTCAATGATGACTACCTTCTTATCATCTTTCACAGATCTCTTAATTGAGATCTCAAGAAGATATTCCTTCATTCTTTGATACCTTTATTTTTGTGTAAGTCTAAGTGATGTGACCTTCTTTACTACAATTTTAGAGAGTATATCTTCTAGCATTTCATATATCTCTTTTTATGTCTCCTCTTCTGCTACATAGGCATGAGAGGACCTTTGAGTGATTTCATACGAATCCTATGAGTCTCTTGTTGCATTCAAACAATGCTTGACCTTCAGAGACCTTTCCATAGACATCAATGACTTTTCTTTTCTATGAGGATTATGACAATCCTCCTTATTCTATGCAAGGACTTTCGATGACTCATCAACTTGTAGATCTCCTTGCAATCATGAAGTCATTTTACCAAATTGATTAATGAAAAGTACTTACTTGATTTGTGAGGACAAAATCTTTACCTTGATCACGTTGATGAAGAAGATGTATGAGGGCTTCTTCTTGGATGATCTTCTTTCAAATGAGAAAGCCTTTCCTCAATAGAGAGGTTGCTCCTTTTCATGAGAATGATTTGCTACTCCATCAGATGATCTTATTTCGTAGTGTGGATCAGGATTGCTGCTAGGGTTTCAACTTTCTCCAAGCTGATGTGATCTTTGTTTTGAAGTCCTTCAAGCTACCTTGCTTTGTGGACAACTTGATGAGTGTCTTGATGGCCTTTTGATGATGACTATGGAGACAAGAGCTCTTGTTGTTGTAGACTACTCTTTGATCTAGGGTTTGATCAAGATTAGGGTTTGATTCTGCAATGTAGATCTTGATGTCCTTCAGCTTGCTTTGATGCCTTGCTAGAAACTTGATCCTTGAATGTCTCTTTTCTGCCCTTCCTTCGACTGTAACCATAGCTCTGATACCATGTTGAAGAATCTAGGGCATATGTCGTTAGTGAGATTCTTCTATGTGATAACTATTTGTGAGGAATTTTATCTTTAGATTATTAGCACAATCTTTTGTTGATTTCATTAGTGTGTGTATTTCTTACTTCATCAAATAGCTATTAGAACAAAGAGACAAGAACATAAGGAATTGGAATTTTTCCAGGGCCAAAACCTCTCCCTCTTGGAGAGGAAAACCCACACAAAATTCTTTTTACAGAGATTCTTATTGACGAACACCAAGACCACAACCTTTGAATTACTATGTCACTCCAAGACCAAGACACCAATCCTCTGATTTGTCACTGTAGAGATCATCTTTGCTGTTATACTGTTGTTCCTTCAATGAGATCTTCATAATGTCAACTAGTTCATTGTTATTGCTCCATTGTCGAGATTCTCCTTACCTTCTTCAGAATCATGAAAATCATAATTGTCACTATGCAGAGATTGTAACCAGCTACGTCGAGACTGTGATTGAGATGTTGTGTCCAACATATCACACAGCTACGTCAAGACTGTGACTGAGATGTCACGTGACTGCGTTCAGTATTTCACAAGACTGCGATTTGTATGCCAAGGATATATCTCACACGATTTCGTTTGTATTCACAAAACCGTGTTTTGTATGTTATACAGCTACCCTGAGACTATATCATGTGATCCTTCTTCGTCACAGGTGTGTCGAGAATATGATACTGAGATTGTTACCATCGAGACAGAGTATCCACCGAGATAGTGATAACATTGAGACAGGAGTGTCGAGGTAGTGTTTGCGTGGAGATCATATAAGGATGTCGAGACAGAGTGTCCTCCTCTGTCACCGAAACAGAGTACCCATCGAGATCATATACCAAGATTTTGTCATTGTTTTGTATCACCGAGATCATATATCGAGTATGTCATTGTTTTGTATCACCAAGATACTATATCGAGTATGTCACTGTTTGTATCACCGAGATACTATCCCTTCCTATATCATACGAAGTTTCAGAGTGATCTAAGGTTCTATGTCTTCGTTGATCACTCTAGCTGCATATATATATAGTTATTTGACCATGTATGCAATCCGACATGAGCCAATGAACTGTTGCATCCTTTTGTTGAGCCAACATGTCATCTATATATATTTTGAAGCCGACTTAATTGTCTTTCTCATCGTTTTCACAGGCAAACTTCTTCTTTGGAGGATGGTGCTTGTCTTGGAGGGCTACTTGACACTAGGTTGACCCATGTACATTACATAAATGCTCAAGAAGAGCTCTTTAACATGATTTTGACTCTTTGACTTTCCTAGACCTATGGAATGAGCAAGAAACTCATTCATATAATTTACAAAAGTAATATTTCTTTTTTCTTGACAAGTACAAAGATCAAAATTACATTGACAAATACCGAACCTAGTTACACTTTTCTTCGACAATAAGGAGAAGATTTGTCCAATCCTATAATTTCCCTGGGACATTCAGCTTTGGTAGACCTAGCCAAGTCCTTCTAGCTTCAAAGACAAATGTATAATTTGCCTCTGTAATTTCCTTGGGCCATTCACCATTTTGGTCAAAGTCCTTTATGACCTAGCCAAGTCCTTCTAGTTTCAAAGGTGAATGTATTCATCTCCTTTTGGTCAAATTCCTTTATGACCTAGCCAAATTCCTTTATGGCTTCAGGAGATGGTCAGTCCAATCCTGCAAAGACCTCATCATTCCATTCTAATGAGGGAGATATTCAACATCAAACTAAGCTTACCTTTGTCCACAATTACTCATTTGTGGATATGTACTAGAGCTCTATTGCTTCTCTTTGCATCATGTCTTTGATGAAGCGACCCAACCATGTCCTTTTGGCTTCTGAAGCCTCATTGTTTCATGAATTGTGATATTATTGCAAAGACTCACTTCACTTCATGAGACATGTCTCAGACCATATCCTATTGTACAACATAAGTACCACATGCTTTGCTATTATCCACTGTATATACCTCGGCTCAACCATAAACTAGTTCAGAATGTTCATTATAAAGCAAATATCTAGCCTGGTGTTAACCAAGTACTTCATGAATCTAATCAATTGCCTATACATCATGGTATTCATCAAATCTAAATCCCCAATCCCAAGAAATAGTGGATCTTCCAAAATCCTTCATTTCGATCTTCGAGGCCAAAATCCCTTCGATACTGAAGCAGGGTTTCTTGTGGTAGTCCTAGGTGCTCCCTTTGTCACAAAAGCAAATCCTCTTGCCACTATTGCTCCTCTATCACACAAGAAGGTCCTTCCTCTGAAGCTGTAAGCAAGTCCTTTTGATGTAGTTGCTCCCTCTTACTGGGAGAACCCTCTTGTCACAAACTTTGTTTTTTTCTTCCTAATGCTATTAGATTCATTGCCTTGGAAGCCTTCATGGTGTACCTGCAAACCTCATTTAGGAGGCCATGAAAGAAACACTTATAAGCAAGAAAAAATACAAGGACAAGAGGTTGACCAAGGCATAAAATAAAAATTAATCAAAGGAGAAAGATACAAATTACTTATCTTTTAATTGAGATTTGTAGGGAATTGTCAACTGCCTCTTGATCCTTACCTCAATTACTGAAAATCACAATCAAGCTTGGAATGCTCATCCTTGTCCTCAACATTAGCTGCTAATGCATTCTACTTTCCTTTCTTTTGTAAGAGAGCTAGGATTTCTTCATCTTGCGGATTCATTGAGTTATCTAGCCATAGCAAAGGCTTGACAACAAGCTAGCATCAATACCAAGTCATCGCCATGCTGTCAAGTGGTATACATCACACAAATTTGACTTGCATCCAACACTATGGGTTTTGACCTAGGGTTTCATCCCACAAACCCTAGGACGTTCTCATCCAAGAGTTCAATACAAGTTGCAACCTTCAAGTCTTCTCTAGGGTTTACAAGACCTAAGTCTTCCAACTCTTGGACTACACAACCATAAAAAAAACACTCCAAGAAGGGCACATACTTTAATACAAGTGTTATGACAGGTTCTTGTCTTCAACAATCAACACAAACCTTTATGAACAGTTCTCACCAATATAGACTTGCCATCAACACTTTGGTAATTCATAGCAACCTCATCATCACTAGTTCAACAATTACTCTAAGGTCAACAACTCTAGTGTACAACTAGCATGCTCTTGGCCATAATCAATAGTCCATTAAACCCTTAGATCTGGGCAAGCAACAAAGACTTTGAATACTTTCAACAACAACCACAATGTTCATTCCTTAATAACTTACATAGTCATAAATCGCTGCAACCAAACTCTGCTGGTCTGTTTCGATTAAAGGCATTGATCTGACTATTAAACAGTGAATCAAATAGATTGTTCTAGGTAACATACTACAATAGTACAACTGTGAAGTGATCAATGACTATTAGTGCAGGCATGTGCACGCTGTGTCTTATTAGTGGTCAAATTTTGTCCCTTCAAACTGTACAACTCAAACGTAAGATTCTTCCCTTTATGAAGGATATTTAGAGGTTCATCTCATACATCAGCCCTGCAACTACTACAATGATCCACTGGTTGCATATTCAGATTACGTGATAGCCCTAATCACATCAGCGCAAAGAAGCATAACAATTATTACTCTGGGCTTCACAGAACATAACTTACAAGCATCAAATCTTGACCCCACGTATACTTGATCATAAACTCCATGCTCAATGATCAAAATGTAGACAAGGTCATCAATTGAAATCGAACATACTCAGAATAGAGCCAACAACACTATCATATGTGAGATCAATTTGTTTCCTTCAGTCAACAAATAGTCACACATTGGTCAATTGTCCTATACATATAGAATTGACCGATGAGGCCAATCACCATCGACCCATACTCAGGAATTACATATAAATGATTTTGATCTCGAATTACTCTGCCATTCGCATCCTCAACCCTTCATAGCAGCCAATGCACAACGATCTTCATCATTTATGCTTGGACCATTAATCGCACCATGTCTATCCATTTTAATTATTGTAGAGACGTTAAGCAGATTATAAAATGAACATCGATATATATATTAACACTGCAGCACAACGAAGCAGTGTCCTCACTTCATGTATGGAACTAAAACACATTTCACAAAAGCACAAGACATTAAGGCAGATAGCTTCAAATTATTGTTATGACGAGGTTGTAGACTTAATTAAAAGAGAGACCTCGTAACTATGTTGCAGACACCCTTTTGGAAATCATTCCTTAACGCCCAAAACAACCACAAAACCTCTTTTTCACAGCAACAAACACATACAACAATCAAAACAACATTGATCAATGCATCCTACGAAGGCTGCTAATGCACAAGTGTGTCCTCTAATCGCAGTGTATGCAACCACGACATAATCATTTAATTTACTTGCCCTGGACACCAATCGAACTGTTGGTGTGATTACTCATTGGTCCTATTCCATTATTTTTGCCCAGATTCACAAAAATTGAAAAACAACTAAAAGGGATAAATAAAAAATGTACCAGAACTCTTCAAAACTTTATCTTCAGCCTCATTAGTTTGACTTCTCTTCCTTCTTTAATTTGTAGCTAGTGCATCAACCCTTCTTTTCAACAATCCAGTGAGAATAGACTTACTAACAAACTTGACTCTCCTTCTAGTGCACTCCAACGAATGCTCTTTTATCAAGGCTCTGATACCATATTGATTTTTCTACAATAAACACAGTAGAAAATTATTTTTCTGATCTGATAATGACTTTTAATGATTTTTAATTAATTCTTTTTATGTCACTAATATCATTAAGCAATTATACACAGAAAAATCTCAACAGTAAACCAACAAAAACAGTAGAAACAATAAAGATCATAAAGAGACAGTCATGCACAATAGAGACAACAAATTTTCCTTGGGAAACCCAAACTTGGGAGAAAACCCAATAATTTTTCTTCTAGGAGAATTTCTTCTTCAACAAGGTTTACAATAAAATGTTTAGAAATTTGTGCCAAAAACCAAGTCCAAATCTTAGCCATATCATCCTTTTTTTCCTGCTCCCACGAGTGTCTTCTATATAAAAGAGATGATAGGTGAATGAGTCAAATGAAGTGTCACATCATGTGTATATATACAAGTTGAATAAGTGCATTTACCCCAAAGGACACGCCCTTTCATGTTGGGCCTGACTTGTCCCTTTTGAGCCTACATGAAACCCAAATTTTTATTTTATTTTATTTTAATTTCCATAATTTTTCTAAGCTGACTTAGGAGGCCCCTTGGCATGCGGGAATACCTCTTGATGCTACACAAAAAATCAACAGGTATGTGAATGTATGGGTGCCAAATCCCAAAGAACCAATGGCCAATTGAACCCAAAGAAGGGATGTGAGATATGGGCTTGTAAGGTATGATGGAAAGTGGTAAGTATGGAATATGGATATGGAAGTATGCTATCTCAATCAGGACTTCCCAAGTAGTGCCCCTCCTATACCCATTGGGCCATTAGGGGAGATCCCACTGGACTGGGATCGAAGATTAACTCCCCATTTAAGGTGAGAGAACAAGATCATGGTCAAAACCCCTCTTCCTTCTAGGTCATCCCATTATCCATATCAAATGTCCAAATAAAAACAAGCGTGATTGCAAAATGATTAAAGTATCTTTTGATCAGAAGCCCACCTTCGTCCATGTGCTCTTGTAAAATGGGTGAGAAGCATATGGTTGATGCAGGTGGCAGAGATATAATGGCATGTTATCAGCCAGTGGTGGTTGTCAGGGGCTGCTGGTTGGCCGACTGTCTATCCAGAGGTTGGGGAAAAGTTCTCTCCTTGGGGTTACCCATTTTGGTGTGTAACAAGGCCCATTACTTTCTTGGGGGAAAGCAACCTAAATCTTGAGATGTATAAATTCAAATCCAAAGTCGTTTATTTTTCTTCATCTTATGAGCTATTGCTCTAATACAAGTGTGAGATCTACATTCACCTGCACAATATGGTGCTTCTCTCTATTTTTTGTTTTCTTTGAATGGGTTCACCAACAAAGTGGTGAAGTGATTATGTATTTATCCATCTAAGCTCCAACACAAGGAGGATTATGTAATGCATTTTATGTCTTTTTGCTCAAATATATTGCAAGGTAGTCATCATTGTTTGATGGTTCATAATGATATACATGTTTTATTTATGATTGACATAATACAATAAAAATGTTCACAAGTCCTGTAGGTTTGGCCACAAAGCGACGATGAACTTCCATTTTAAAATTATTTTGTCGTTGCAATGGTCACTTTTTTGGTCATGAAGGTGGAGTGATTTCAACATGATGGCAACTTGGCATCCATGAACATTCAATAGTCTCAACATGTAATTATGCGAATATATTCTCTCCTACATTTATTACTAAGTGATTGCTTAACCTTAACGTTTTTTTCCGTCAGGTGTTTACTGATATGGAGGAATTAGGTGTTAAACCAGATGAGGGTACAATGAAAAAGGTTGCTCATGCCTTCTCAAGATTGGGTTTGGAAGATAAACAGAACGAAGTTTTGAGAAAGTATGGACCAAAATGGAAGTACCTTCGTTTTAATGGTGAGCAAGTTAGAATACGTGCAAAAGACCTGTAAAGAAATCAAGCTTATAATTCTCCTTCAACTAAATAACCTTTGTAAAGTTGGATAGGTATCAAGGAATTTATTCATTATTGTTTTGAATGAGAAACATGAGTGAGTTTATTTATTTCTCAGTTTTACAATACAGCCAAAGACAGGTTTGAATAAGGGCATCCCTACATTTATAAATGTTCCCATGCGTCTCCTAACACCTTTTGTTTTCCTGTTTTCCATTTCCTCAACTGTTTGTTCCTGTTGATATATATTACGTGTAAGCTGCAACCAAACGATATCAACTTCAAGTTTACCAGTATTCCAACCTACCCTTCTCCCATTAGTCATTAGGGTGCAACTAACACTAGTGAGTGTGCAAACATCTTAAGCCATTGAGGGATTAATACTAACATCAATATGAACATTAATTCATTATTGTTTTGAATGAGAAACATGAGTGAGTTTATTTATTTCTCAGTTTTAGAATACAGCCAAAGACAGGTTTGAATAAGGGCATCCCTACATTTATAAATGTTCCCATGCGTCTCCTAACACCTTTTCTTTTCATGTTTTCCATTTCCTCAACTGTTTGTTCCTGTTGATATATATTACGTGTAAGCTGCAAGCAACGATATCAACTTCAAGTTTACCAGTATGCCAACCTACCCTTCTCCCGTTAGTATTAGGGTGCAACTAACACTAGTGAGTGTGCAAACATCTTTAACCATTGAGGGATTAATACTAACATCAATATGAACATTAAATTAATAAAATTAAAATGATAACTCTAAGAGTAATATAGAGCACCGGTGACACATGGACAATAGTGCGATGGACAAAAAACACGACATGAACGAAATTGCAATTACTTTTCTCTTCTCAGCTTCACAACGAGAGAGCTGGGCTTTCCAATGATCATATTCACCTCACAGATGCAGCACATAGGGGTCACCAAAGAAGTTAAATCAGTTTTAGATTTAAAACGCCATGGAAATGGAAATGCAATTTAACCGGTGAGATAATCTCTAGCTAAGTTTAAAACTAATATGATAACGCTATATTTTTTAAATGTCTTTTGTTCAATATAAATACAAATCATGAACATCTTGGAATCAGTTGAAGAACAAACACTAAATAATTTTTTCCCCATTTGGGATTCAAGGACCAGACTAAAATTCTTCATATAGATAGTTGTCTTATGAATTTCTCTTAATAGTAATATAAAAGCTAACAGCATTTTCTTTATCGAAATAAATGGACCATTTATGTGGAAATGTGGAGTTTATGTAAACTAACAAATAAATGTTCCCCAATATGGCTGAGGCCTTTTTACACACCATGTATACTTGATCTTTATATATTCTTAATATAATCTATTTCGCTTTTTCTCTCAAACAAAAAAACAAATAAATGTTCCAATATGTCAAATTAATTATTTCTGGATAGCAACTTTAGAGATCAACATCATCAATGTCACATTTGTTATATAATTTTTTAAATTGTTAATAGTTAACATTTTATTTAATCTAGTTATCCGTCAAATTAATTTAATTATTTTTTAATAACAACCTTAAAGATCAACACTATCCATATTCGTATTTCTTATATTAATTTTTAAGTTGTTACTAGTTAATCTATTTGTACTTCATTTGTGGTCCAGACTCATTTTTCTTTGCAAATATGTTAGTAATTCCACACAAGCCCCAACCAGTATTTTATAACATGTATATAATATGTTACGAATTCTAAATATTTAAGTCTTCTTCTCCCTCAAAATTAAAGAGCCATAGATGGTTGTTATATATATATTAAAGTTAAGCATATGGCTTCAAAAGTTAAGCATATGGCTTGAAAGTGAAGGTAAGCGGGCTAAGGGCCAAGCAGGTTTCAGAAGGCATCACTCAACAACAGACCACCTTGTTACGCTAAGGATCATTGCGGAGGAATGTCGTAATGATAAATCCAATTTATTTTGCTGCTTTGTAGACTTTAGAAAGGCTTTCGATACGGTTCCTAGATACAACCTTTGGAATAGGTTAGAAGATCTAAAGGTTCCTCTTGAGTTAAGAGCTGCTGCTATAAGGCTATACGGGAATGTAATTGCCAAGCTAAAGAACAATGAGGGGTGGTCAAAAGATATTAAGTGTAACATCGGAGTTAAACAAGGTTGCCCCCTCTCCCCTACCCTATTTGGCATTTACATCGATAAGCTCGAAGGTTATTTAGAAGAAGCAGGATGTGGCGGCACAATCTTAGCTGGGATAGTCATTATCCTTCTTCTCTATGCTGACGATATTGTTCTTCTGGCAAGGTGCCCTTCTGATCTTGATAAGCAACTCAAGCTTCTTAAGGATTTCTGCTCTACCATGGGTATGACTGTTAATACAGACAAAACTAAAGTTATGATTATCAAATCTAAGAAGGACACTTGCGCTAATTTTACGTATGACAATAATAACTTGGAGGAAGTGTATTCTTACAAGTACCTAGGAATTGATATCCATCACAAGCTCAACTGGAACCATAGCATTGAGAAAAGGATCAATGGGGGATGGAAAGCTTATTTTGGTCTTGAAAATAATTGTAAAACAGCAAACCTCGTAATGTGGGATAAAAAGAAGTTCCTCTTTGAAACTTTAGTCACTCCTGTTATCTTATATGGCTGTGAAGTTTGGGGTTGCAGCATCTCCAGAGAATCATGGAGGAAGATTGAGCAAATCCAGAAGCGTTTTATAACTTATAACCTGAAAATTAAAAGTAATACACCCTATCCTATTCTCCTTATAGAAGCAGGTCTTTCTTCTATTGAGAGCCTAGCTATGCTCAGGTTTCTGATGTACAAGCACAAGCTCAATAACATAGACAATCATAGACTTCCTAAGCTAGCTTTAAATTCCAGCCAAAATCACGTAAGGCTTAACCGAGGATGGCATAAGGACACAAGGGCCTGGTTAAACTATTGGGAGATCAATGAGAATGATGCCTTGCAAAACATAAATAACATTAAAGATATTGTTACTTCTAAGTTCAAAGAAAAATTGTGGTGTGAGAAAGATTTAGCGTCTAAAAGAAAACTAAGTTATTATAAGAAGGTCATCAACCCCACCCTTGAAGATCAAAAGTATTTCTCTATTCTAACTAGCTCAAAAAAGAAAATTAATACAGCAAAGATTAGAACGAATTCTCATGAGCTCCATAGCGAAACTGGTCGCTGGGTAGTTCCTAAAACGCCATGGATGGAAAGGATCTGCCATATTTGTGAGAATGGGAGCATCGAGGATGAAAACCACTTCCTCTTAGAGTGCCCTGCATACAACCACATTAGATCTCAATTTCACAACCTTTGTTACAATACTGACCTTCCTAGCCTTTTACAATGCCAAAATTATAGTGAACTCGGGAGGCTTCTCTCCAAACTTTTTGAGCATAGGAATAAAATCTTAAATCAAAATAATTAATTTGTCTTTTTAGGTCCGATAGATCATTATTTGGTCTCAGCGGACGTTAACCATCATCATCATCATCATCATCATCATTAAAGAAATAATATTTAAGAAATTCTTAAGTTATAAATAGATGGTTGTTTTATATATATATATATTAAAGTTTTAAGAAATTTTTAAGTTATAATATGTTATAATTTTATAGAAATAAGAATGTTTGAAAGTGAAAAGTAAAGTAAATGCAATTAAAATTAAAGAGCCATAGATGGTTGTTATATATATATATATATATATATATATATATTAAAGAAATGATATTTAATAAATTCTTAAGTTATAAATAGATGGTTGTTATATATATATATATATATATATATATATTAAAGTTTTAAGAAATTCTTAAGTTATAATATGTTGATAATTTTATAGAAATAAGAATGTCTGAAAGTGAAAAGTAAAGTAAATGCAATTAAAACATGAGCATCAATATCAACATTTCTTTTTTGCTTTTATTAATACATAATTTAAAATTTCTTTTTCATGATAAAGCCAATACCAAGTTATTATATGTAAGAGGAGTGTGGGTTATATCCATGAAAATGAAAACGGTTAATGATTTTCCAACATGGGATGCTCGTAGAGGATTGTCGTGTCGACTTTTTGTTTGAAAAAATAGTTTAGTGAAATAATTAGAACAACTTTTGACCAAAAATTTGAATTAATTTAATTATGTTTGATTGAAAATAGAAATTCAATTCAACCAATCTCCAACCAAAAGTGAGGGATTCTTTTGATTCCCCATATTCTTTGTGTTTGGTTAGACCTCTTTAATCTAGAGAACATTTTTCAATCCAAAATTCTTTTATATAGAAAGAAACACCTATGTCCATCTTTCATTTAGCATTTAAGCAAAAATGTAACTTTTCCTAATCACTTCTAACCAACAATCTCCCACCTACCTATCCTTTATTTGGAGTGTTTTTTTGTCATGCCTACATCATACTTCATTTGTTTAAAGAACTACATTTTTTCCTCGTCCATTGCCAATTTAGTTTGTGTAACCACGGTAACTATGTTCTTCAACCCTTGCTATTTTTATTTATGTTTTATAATTTTATCATGCACACTGAAAATAAACATCAATTTGAAAAATTGAAAGGTACCAAAATTTCATTGAATTACATAAGTACATTAAATCAAATCAAACTTAACCCAAACCAATTTACAATTTAAAAATCTCAAAATTAGTTTCTCTTTTTAATTTAAGAATGAGTTTTTATATTTTTTTTTAGGAATTGTTTTTAAAAGATATGATTGTGATAAGAAAAAGTCTTATTTGAATTTTCAAAAATCTCAAACCAAACAAAATAGCAAAGATCTCAATTCCATTGTAACCCAAACCAAACTTAACTTTGAAATATTCTAATATATTTTCTAATATCTTATTTAAAAAAATCATAAAATATTACTCTTATATATTTTATTTCATTTTATTTTAAAGAAGAAATATATCTATATTTCGTGTGAGGAATATACATGTTTTGGTCTCAAGGGATCATTAGACAACAAGGCTCGATGACATTACAAGGATATGTTGGAAAATCGGGAGACATGTATTATAGATGATTTTCCTTAACTTGATAATTACTTGTGATGTGTGTTGGTCTTTTATTACTTTATTATATCTTTGTTCATCAAGAAATTACCAAAACAATGAAGATCACAACAAGACAAAGTACATAAGGTATAGGCTCCAAGCCAAGGCAAACCCCTCCAAGGGGAAAACCCAAAAAAATGCTTATCTTCTTCTTTAGAATTTGCTTACAAAGAGACTTCCAAGACCCAACGACCAAAGCCAACAACCCTACCAAGCACCAAGTCAACCCCCAACAAGATCTTCATCAAGGCAACTTCCAAACTTTGATCTACTGCAACTTCATCCCATAGTTGTGGCCCTGCTACTGCTTCCCAGAATTTTGGCCCTACAATTTTAGCCTTCTACAACTGTAGCTTCATAGAAACCCTAGCTTCGCACATGTGTGTGAGAGAGAGAGAGATATATAACCCAAGAAACTTTACTCTTTTCTTCCTTTCTTCATCCTTCTAGCTCTTCTACTCCTTCGCTATTGCATATCGGACTTGTCCTTGTTGTGTGTCCAAATGAGGTCAAGCTCCTTTGTATTATAGCCTCCTTGAGGGGACAAATAACCCTCCTTTAGGCCGACTCGATCTTGCTATAGGGTCGACTTGGTCTTATGATCTAAAATGGCTTTTCCTTGATAAAATAAATTTCTTTCTTCATTACAAAGAGTCCAAATGGTACTATGACACATGAATACTAATATTATTTATCCTAGAATGACCTAGAAAGACCTAGAAAACCTAAAAGCATGAAGAACATGCTTTTGACTCAAACTTGAATATGAAACCCATACTCCAAAATAAAATATAATTTCTCTTTCTTTCTTTTCCTTTCTTTATAAAGAATATACAATGTCGTGATTACAATTAGGTCATTATGAAGACCGAACCTAGTTACAATTTTCAACACTCCCTCTTAATTAGGGAGGTATTCATAATCCCATTACATGGAACAAGGAATCTCAATCTTGAAGGATTCTCATAAGAAGAGTTAGATTGATCAACTATCTTTTGTCAAACATCTTTATCATAACCAACATTGTCTTTGAAGTCCTTAACTTGACAAGCTCATCCTAATTTGAGAGCATTATGCTGGGAGGCTTTATGTGAGCTGCCACACTACCTTTAAGGCACATACCCCATCTGAATGTTCACTAGGTATGTCCTTTTAGGACTATTCTTATCTTGAATTACCAAACTGGAGTCCTCAAAGAATATCAGTCCTCTTCGACTACTCTTATCTTGGGTGCCCTACTTCATCCTCAAAGAGTATTAGTCAACAACTTATTTTCCCAGATTCTACAATCCATAAGAAGTCTATGTCTAAGATGCTTATCCAATCCTCTGAACTCCATTCTTTCTTTATGGCCTTCACTAAGACTTATGGCTATTAGTCCTGGTCTAGTGCATGACCCATAAAGACACGAACTATCCAACATCCCTCCCTCTCAATTAGGGAAGAGATGTCCACCAAACCAATCTTATCTCTCAGGTACTCAATCTTCTTGTTTGGTAACACTTTAGTTAGTATGTCTGCTACCTATTCATCTGTAGGTAGATAGGGCAACTCCATGACCCCATCTTGCACCAAGCATCTGACGTATTGGTACTTATTATTTATATGCTTTGTCCTCACATGAAATACTGGGTCTTCCATCAATCTTATGCAACTTTCATTATCACAATGTATCCATGTAGGGCTAAGCGATCCTTCAAACAGGCTTGATAATAATTTCTTGAGCCAAACATCTTCCTGACAAACATCACTTGCATCAACATATCCAACTTCGACACTACTCAAAGCAATGGTATCCTGCTTTTGCTCATCTAGGAAACCATGGAAGATCCTACGTTGAAGCGTCCACCTGTTGTGGTTCTTTCGTCTATCTCACTGCCACCCCATTTTGAATTTGTATATCCCATAAGTTGGATTTCATTGCCAATATACTGGAGGCAGTGATGTATAGTTCCCTACAGATATCTTAGGATATGCTTGGCAGCAATCCACTGATCATGATGTGGCTCCATTTGAAACTCACTGAGGACATTTACTGCAAAACAAATATCCAGCCTCGTATTTACCAGATACATCAAGGACCCAATCAATTGTTTGTAGCAAATAGGATCCACTGGACTAGACTCTGAATTCTTCAACTTTAAATTTTTAATCATAAGAGTCATCATACGCTTGTTATCCATCATGCCAAACTTCTGAAGTATCTTGATCACACATTTACCTTGACAAAGACATATCTCACCTAGCTTCTACCACACTTCTAGTCCCAAGTAATAATGCATAATCCCAAGATCCTTCATATCGAACTTAGCTGCTAACTACTTCTTGCATTCTTGAATTCGATGCTCTACACCCGTGACTAGTAGATCATCCACATACAAGAGTATGATGACTGGTTCACCCTAGACCACCTTGATAAATAGGTTAAGATCTGTAGTACTCTTGGTAAAACCAAGTCTCAATAGGTACTCATTTGTTCTTGCATACCAAGCGCTAGGTGCTTGCTTTAAGCCATATAGGGATTTCTTTTATCTGTAGACATGAGTCTCCTAGTGATTTATTTCAAATCCTTGAGGTTGCTCAATGTAAACCTCCTAATTAATGGTCCCATTCAGGAAATTTGTCTTGACATCCATTTGATGGATGTGCATTAGTGTGCCACACTGCTCGAAGAATCTAATCGCTCTTTCTCTCATTTGGTCGCAGAGATAGACCGTGCTTTCAATCATTTTGACTATAGAGCACTCAATAAATAAATTCTGAAATTACGAAAAGCACTTAACGAATCCGTTGAATAGCTTCACACACGTTTTTGTAATCTTGCATACTGATTTCCCGAAGATGAAATTGATTAGGAATTTTTCAATGGAATATTTGGGTATCTTCTTTACATATCCAAAAATCCGCAATTTTTGGAATCATTTGAACCCCTCCCAGCACACCTCGGTGTTAGAGCTGCCAAATCTAAGACGGACAAGGTCATTGTCACAAGCAATTGTTCGTCCTCTTCTCATCAAACAGCTCTAGCTCCGTAGTGCGAGGTGGGAGAAGGTGCGCGCACATCTGTTGAACTATCACATCCTCCTACCCCACTTGCTCTTGATATCTGCGTAGATTTGGCTTGCAAGCCTACTAGTTGTCACGTGGATTCGTTCCCTCAACCTCCGTCCCCGTGTTCCATTGATCCTTCGGATTGTACTGTCTTGTGTTCTTTCGTTTCGGACTCCACACGTGTTGTGAACGAGGATCAAGTTGTCGACGGAGTTGGTGTTGTGCAGCCAACCTGCGCTATCATTCATGATGAGTGTGTGCAGGAATCTAAAGAAGAACCAATGGTGAAGGATGACTCCCTTCCATCCGCGCCTCATCCGCTCTATCCTGACATCCCTTGTGATTCTGCCATTGTTGATTTCCCCTATGAAAACTCATTTTTGGATGTTTCTACTTTCGATTGTTCACAGGACACGTCGGATGTCAATTTGTCATTACATTGCGGAGAGGACACATCTTCCTCTGAAAATCCATCCCATCTGTCATCTATCATTTCTGAAAACACAGAGGGTGAACATCCTTGCTTCTCATCTACCCCTCTGCACGATTCATCAAATCATGAGGATGCCAACGAACATCCCAAATTTTTTGATCGTGGCTGTCATGATCTCTGTACTTCTTCATTTGATCACGATGTTGATTCACTCGCTGTTAATCTGTCTAGGCCACTAGTCTCCGATGATCTACCTATTGATGGAGTGGAAACCTTGCAGGTTGTTGAGGCACTTCAGCTTGGGTTGATGGTTATGTCAGGCCCTCGCTGTCCTGAGGTTAGTTCCACTTCCGATCAGAAAATTTTCGAAACACCCAAGGCTCCTCATCACTCTCTTCTTCACATTGAAGATCAACCAAACACCCAGATTTCGCTTCCTCCACTCGAATCACATGATCCCATCGCTCAAGATTTGGAGGAATCTTACACAACAAGCGCGCTTGCAAAGCATAAGCCGTTGGTATTTCTCATGTTCGCTCGTATGTCACAATCCAAAGAGTGTGTATGTTTATTGTCTTCACGCAATGTGTCGTAGCACTAGGTTAAGTCCGCATAATGTTTGTCTTTTGCATTCACTCTTTTCTTTTTTGTGGATGTTTTAGAACTCAGAGCGTGTTGGTCTTCATTGTTGTATCTTTTATGTTTGTTGGTTCGCTTGATTATGCTTCTTGCGAACCATGCATTCACCAACATGAGTCAGTCAATGCGCTGATGGCTGCATTGGAAATATCACTTCATGTGAGTAGGCCCATGCACTATTTAGCATAGGAGTAGGAGTAGTCTTTGCTTCCTGCTTTGCTTTGCTTTTTGGTTTGCATGTTTGTTTGCTTGCTTCCTTGTTTTGCTTGTTTTGCTTTTGCTTTACTTCTGCTTTTGCTTTTTGCTTTCTTTGCTTTCTTGTACCCATAGGTTAGCCTCTTATGAAACCGTGTTTGGCTCTCGAGACAAGTCGGGCGAATCTAAGAGGATTTTTACATATATCAACATATGGTTATTTGTTGTCCTCTCTCTTCATGATGAACTTGTTGTCTTCAGTCGATGATGCCTTGATGGAAAATACGTTTTGTTCAGAGTGAGTCTTGGTGAAAACACAATGCTTGCGCTCTAGCTAGTATCACCTACTCTAATCATTTCTTTTGGGTTAACCCTTGTCAGCTCAGTCAAGTAGAATTAGGTGAGGGGGGAAACCTTAACAAGTATGTCAGAGGTATACATAACATACTTCTCTGAAGGAACAACCTCTCCTGCTCTCAATAAGTTGGGATCCCTCTTATGCCTCTGAAATAAATAAGTGTTTATGCACAGTTCTTGAAAAAAATGAAAAATGAATCAGGCAAAAGAAGAGAAAGGCTTCCTGCGCAGAGAGGTGATGCAAGTAACTCCGTCAGGGCACTGACCAGGCTCGCTGGCAGCAGAGCAATGCTTGTGTCCCTGTGTGACTCCGTCGGGGTAGTGTCTAGGCCTATTGGCAGCGGAGCAACACCAAAGATAAAACTTAAACTCTAATAGTTATATCACTTTTGCACCAATATACCCCTCATCCCCAATTGAAATAACTAAGTTGACTTGGCTTGGAATGTGTGTTGACCACTCAAGAAAATGTTAGGGACTACATCTTTCACACAAGCTAGTGCGGAAGCCATCATGATCAATGAATCGAACAATAGTTCCGAAAGGTTTAGACTCGCTTCTCACGAAACAAGTTCCATACAAAGAGTTGGAGTTCTACCAGTGTGTCGCCAAGTGTTGTAGCGGCTACAACCACCCTCCAAAATTTTGGCTCACATGCAAATTTTTGAGCCTACCTTGGATCTTGCAATCGATCATCCTTGGTCACTTATTGGTAAGCTAATGATTTCAAACTCCCTCCTTGATCCTAAGAGTTTTTTGTGTTCTCATCTTTATGCAGCATGTGTCATTTTCGGGCATAGGGGTTGTTTTTTTCATGCAAAGGGAATGTTGTCTTTATTTAAGGGAATTGTGTGCATATGAGTAGTTGTCATCATATAGACATGTTTCGCACTCACTTCACGCACTTTTGTCACGAAGGTTGTTGCATCAAGCAAAGTATGCCTTATGCATTCTGGATGGTCTATGTTGTGTCACTAAGTGTCCATGTGCGCTCACAGTCAAGTCCTATCATGTTTACATATGTTTCACTGATCTCACATTTAGTCATTTCCCCGAGCAACCTAGCCTCGTCTAGCTTCCCGGAATTGTGTGCTTTACTTCTGTAACCATCAAGCTTCCTCCCTTACCTGTTGAAACACCACAGCCCGTAAAGACACCAACCTCTCTTGCCTACTGAAACCCCGCAGCCCGCAGAGACCCAAGCCAACACTACTCTCTAAAAATGTGTAGAGAAGTCCAGCTGCGCTGCATTCAGAAATTGCGCAGAGGTGTCCTCCCAAGACCCCTATCCTGCAACAATGCTTTGAGCCCCAAAACTGTGCAGTGTTGCCTAAGTTGTCTTTTCATTCTTGCATGTAGAAACTGCACAGACAAGCCTCCTAGGGCCTCATTCCAGTAGCAGTCACTGTTCGCTAAAATTATGTAGATCTACCTCAGTGACTACAGGAAAATGTGAATGTTGAAATCACTTCCAAGGAGTTGAGGAGAAGGACCAAAGAACTGAGTAATGGAAAAGATCAAGACCGCATGCAAACTCCCTCCGATGCATGATCATCTTGAGGGTAAGTATGGTAAGTAAAGAACATCTTTTGAAATACACCTCTTAGTTGAGTTTGCAAGATTGCTTGTCATTGTCATATCATTATGTCCTCAGTAACATGCATATGCACAAACACGATAAGTCGTCTCTTGTGTTTCTTCTACATGTCTTGCTTCTTTTTCACTTGTTCGACCAACTGTTGTCTTCCACATGTTGATTGTTATGTCATGCTTGCGACCTCGTTTTGGTGATGTTGAAGGTTGTGTTTGAGTTATGTTTGCCATGTACACATCTATCGCACTCACACACAATGTTGTATGCATTGTCGCACAAGCGTCGACGCAGTCGTTCAACGATCTATCACAAGTGTCGTGTTTGTTGCTCGCACCGTCGGTTAGTCACATTGAGTATGTTTTCTTGATGGTTTGAGGCATCTTATCTTTGAGTCATATTGAGTGTGTGTTCGCAAGGTCGCATATGCACAAGTTCACTCGCTCACACATAGTCATTTTGCTGAAGTTCTAACGACCAGATCACCCTCCAACAGTTGGACCCTTGCTGAGTTGTATTGCGCAGTTTCAGCCCTCAATGGACATGTACTGCTGCCCAGAATTGTGAAGAGATTGAGGTTGTCTCCTAGGCATCCTGCACTGCGCAATCCTGGAATCGACCGAATTGACTGTCACCTAGAACAATGCAGAAGTTTCTCAGCAAGCCATCTCAATCTGCGTTACCCGCAAGCAAATCAACCAACTCTCTAGTTGGTCAACCGGAGAGTTTGACCAGGGAATGACCCCGAGACTCACTCCCCCAAAACAGTGTGCAAAATTTGCAGAACTTGCTTGCTCTGCTAACTAAATAAATTGCGCAGACATGCGGGACAGACACCCACTGTCCGTCCCTGTCTCCCTCAAAAAATTGTGCAGTTTTTCCAACCAGTCACCCAGACAGTTAGTCTACTGCTCACCCGGAAAAATGCGCAGTTTTCATGAGCAGTCACCCCAACTACCTAGCATCTCGCTCAGCCTAGAAACTACGATGGGATGTTCAACAGGCCAGCCTCCCAGTAATTCCATATTTTTTTCCAGCAACACTCTCACAGCTTGCTGCCAACTCCCTGGAAAAAATGTGCATTTTTTCCCGGTAAGCCTCCTGCACCCCGCTGCCAGCTCCCCAAAGGAATTGCGCAGTTTTTGCTACCAAGCCCCTCTGTTGCCTGCACTACTCCCCTCAAAAAATTGCACGGGTCTGCCCTCCATCCGAGCCAGATCCTGCGTATAGTCATTGTTCATCCAGATTGTCCATCTCAGTCTCCTAGTGACTTTTGCGCAATTTTCACCGGTAGTGCCCGAAGCCTGCATCCCAGCTTGAAATCTGCCTTGCGCAGTTTCATAGCCTTGTCCTCTCTCCTGGTCACCTGCATCCAAAAGCGAATGACAATGCATCATGGTAGACTAGGAGATTTATGGATTTGATGTCGTCTCATCATGAGTGATTGCAAATACAGGTACATGGATGAGACATGACGCGACGACGAACGAGATGAACAAGGATAGCACATGCGAGGAGATTTGTTTGCGAACGGACGAACGAACAATGCATGTGAGGAGGTTTTTCACGAATGGACAATGCATGCAAGGAGATTTTTTCGCGAATGGACGATGCATGCATGTAGATTTTTTCACAAATGGACGAACATGTGAAGCATGCCAAAGTACAAGCGAAGGAGGAACATGCACATGCAAACATCAAGTGAACACCAAGACCATCGAAGACTTTGCACACCTTGCCATATGGAGATGAAGCTATGATACACCAAGAGCACATCCATCACTCAGCAGCACTACAGCTCGACATGAACACTACCAGTAGCATGAGCATACCAGCATTATCGTGTCAAGTCGTGTCATGAGTCATGTCGGCCACATCACTATTATGGGCCATACTATTGTAAATCAATGTAATGTAACGTGGAAGTCCAAGATACCCACATGTAATTTGAAAAGTCGTGAAAGTCAAACAGTCAGAAGGGCCAGTTTTACCCTTGGCTATAAATACCCCTCATTTGTACATGCAAATAACTTTTCCCCTTGGCTCCTCCCACATAGCCTTGAGAGTTTGTAATTTTTTCTTTGAGGAGAAAGTAGTGGCTCCAATGACCCTCTCACGGGGTTAGTGATGTATGGTGTATCGATCTGACTTGGAACTTTCATTTAATTCAGAAGCCTGATAACAAGCCAACATGTTTTCGCACATGTATTGTAATTGTTTGTAAGACTAATCTTGGAACACTTGTAATGCATGTTGCTTTAACCTGTGTTAAAACAGTTGAACTTTTTCGATTGTTCTAATACATATGTTTATGAAAATTTGTTGTATAAGTTGTTAACATTATCCTGCCCACGTGAGCTACCTTACCGAACATTAGATAGAACATTTCCATAAACTTGTTATAATGATCGTCGCACTCGCACGGACTACTCTGTTGAGTGTTGTACGTGCTATTCCTTCTTGTGTGTGTGACTGTCGCATCCGTGTCGACTGCTCCGCCTGAAGCTGCACATGTCTTGTTGTGTTGTGTCTCCAACAGAGTTGGAACTTTTCCCTTTTGACTGGAGATTCACTTCCACCCTCTCTCTCCGCGATGAAAGAACCTTGACACAAGTAACACTAGCACTCACCAGGCACACGAACCTCATTGTTTGAAGACAAAGCAGACCATTGTCATGTGTTGACAAGAAAGAGCTAAGGCAAACATTTAAGATAATGGCAACCGGGCCATCATACTGGATGGGACTCCTACACCAAACGGTGTGAGGTCTACTTGGGACTTCATATCGAGGAGATCCTCTAAATGTTGGCAGGTCTAGCACTGTCAATAACACCCTAGATGAAATTGGAAAGGAAGGTTGTTTCTTGGCAAAGGAGGATGAAAGTTGGATTTGGCACAAGAGAATGGGTCACATAAAATTCAATAATTTGGTAAAGATCAGTAAAAAGGAAGTCGTCAGAGAAATGCGAAAAATTTCAAAACCAACTAACACAATGTGTAAGCATTGTAGTCATGTAAAACATACAAGCGCTGATTTCATGACCAAGGAGCATCCCACTTCAAAACCATTAGAGTTGGTACACACCAACCTATGTTGACCAATGAGAACCAAAGGATTGGATGGTGAACAATACTTCATGCTAATGATCGACGATTATACCAAAATGACGATAGTAATTTTTTTGAAGAAAGAGTCAGAAGCATTTGAATCCTTCAAAATTTACAAAGAGATGGTTGAAAACTAAACTGATTTGAAGATCAAGTGTTTGAGATTAGATAATGGAGGAGAATTCACATCTAAATAATTCCAACACTTATGTGAAGAACAAGGAATAAAATGACAATCATTGGCAGCCAAGGCAACAAAACAAAATGGATTCGTTGAAAGAAAGAAGAAATGGTTGGGAACATGTTGAATGATTCAAAATAAAGCAATGTCTTCTAGGCTCAAGTAGTGGAGACAATTGCACACATTCAAAATAGAGGAATGCTTAGAAGCAACTGTGACAAGACCCCATATGAATTATGGAAGGGGAGACTGAAAAACGTCAAACATTTTAGAATCTTCAGAAGCAAATGTTACATAAAGAGGGAAGAAAAGAAGATAGAAACTTTTGACTCTTGGGTAGATGAAGGCATATTTGTTGGGTACTCACACAAAATCAAGGCATACAAATGCTACAATTTGAGACTCAATAAGATATTTGAAAGCATTAATGTAGAATTTGATGAAGTTCATGGACAAAAGGATAGGTAAGGAGTCTCATCTTCAAGGGAACAAGAAACAAAAAAACCAGAACAAGAAGGATGAATAAAGGAAGAAGAGCAATAAGACGAAGAGTCAATTATCAACCAGAGAGAAGCATAAGATAATCAGTAGGCTCCTTCTAAAACTCCCATAGTATCAGAAGAATCATCCATCAAAAAAAAAAAACATTGCTAATATGAATGTAGGAATTGGAACTGTAAGAAGTCGATAAATACACGTGCCACAAAAAGGACATCTTGCACTCTTATCTACAATTGAGCCTAGCAACTTTGAAGAAGCCAACCATGATGAGCATTGGATCAAAGCCATGGAATAAGAATTGGATCAAATTGAAAAGAATAAAACATGGGAATTGGTTCTAATACCTAGGGACAAACATGTCATTGGCACAAAATGTGTTTGGCTTAGGTCAACTTGGGTTAAAGTGGTGATCGTTAGTGGTTAATAGATTCCACAAAGAACACTATAAATAGATATGAAATTGAGCTCATTTGTCATATCCAAGCAAGCAACTTCTAAAGTGTTTTTTTCCCAAGAAAGAGTGTGATTTACCTCAGGAGGAGAGTCGCAGACCTCATGAAGGATTGAGTTGGTGAATTTATGTTTTTTTCTTATTTGTTGTAGGCCAATTTTCCCTGGTAAGAGGATGTATTTCTTTGTGATTTGCGTACCCCTTAAGGAGGTCTATTGTGCAGGTTGAGGAAATTTTTCTATGGTAGGTTGTGCCCTAGTTAGGGCTTCTCCTAAGTGTATGTTGCTTCAATTAAAGTTTGTTTAGAAGTGTGTAATAATCTGCTAGTATTCTGTGTTTGGAGGAGAGGTTCAAGACCCTAAGAAGGAGAGGTTAAGTATAGTTTATCTCTCTAATGAGGGCCACAAATCCTTATTACTATTGCACATGGTTTTCTGTTGAGTATGTCATCATTGATGTTGAAGCGGGTGCAGGATGTCAAAGTAGTTATAGGTTGTCAAAGTAGGTGTAGGATTTCAAAGCGGGTGTAGGATATCGTAATTGATGTCCTTGGTATGTAGGTCTGCACAAATGAGATGATGCATTGATGAAACCCTAGCTCTAGGATTTGGATTCCTTGGAGAATGAGCATGCCCCGCATTTGTTGAGATTTTTGCATATGAATATAATGTATTCATCTTGGATACCCTTGCCATTGGATTCTCCTTGTCTTGTTGATTCTATTTATATGTGGAGTGCCATGAGAGGCCTCACAATTTTAGAGATATGCATGTTTAAAGTTAGTGACCCCAATCAATGGCAAAAAATCCCAGAGCATGAATGATGTGGCATTATATTATTGATTGAATAATGTGGATGCCTTATTGTGATTGAAGGTAGTCTATTAATATGTGATCTTCCACTACTTGAACCTTAGAATTTTCTCTTAAAGATGATGTGATGGATGGTGGATGATATCCATAAAGCGCCATAAATGGGGTCATTTTTGCTGCAATATGCAAGGAAGTGTTATACCACCATTCAGCGAGAGGTAACCACTTGACACATTGTGTTTGTTTATCAAATACAAAGCAACAAAGACACCCTTCTAAACATTTGTTCACTATCTCAGCATTCCCATTAGATTGAGGATGATAAGATGAGTTATGAGTTAATTGAGTACCAAGACAAGAAAATAATTTCGTCCAAAATTTCTAATGAAAATTGGATCTCTGTCACTTACAATAATCTTTGGGTTTCCATGTAGCTTTTGAATTGTTTTCATAAATGCAGTAGCAATTGTATAGGCTTTAAAAGGACGAGATAATGCACAAAAGTGTGCATGGTTAGTAAGTCTATCAACTATTGCCATGGTGACAGTCTTTCTTTCATACTTGGCTAAACCTATGATAAAATCCATTGAGACCTCCTCCCAACGCTGACTTGGAATGAATAATGGTTGTAACAGACCCAGGGTCTAAATTAACTCAACTTTATTTTGTTGGCAAACCAAACATTTTTCCATAAACTTATGAATATCAAATTTAAGGCCATCCCAAAAAATTCCTTCTTGACCTTGTGGTAAGTTTTTAAAAATCTTGAGTGCCCTCCTAAAGGCAGTCTATGCAATTCCAGAAGAATCTTTTGCTTGAGTTGGGAATTCTTACAAAGGTATAAGTGATATTTGTACCATAACGAATCATTTTTCCATCTAAATGTATCAAATGTACTGGGAGATTGCTGAAACTTTGAATGAGTGACCACACCTCTTCATCATTCTTCCATTCATCCCTTGTTTTGGTTATCCAATCAGGTTGGATAATAGAAATGGCACAAAACAATGCTCCTACATCCTCATCCTTTCTTGATAATGCATCTGCAACAACATTTTGCTTCCCTTTTTTGTAGATGATTTCAAAGTCATAACCCAACATCTTTGTGACCCATTTTTGTTACTCTTTTGAAGATAATCTTTGTTCCAAAAAGTATTTAAGACTATAGTGATTTGTTTTTACCTTGAAGTGTCTTCCCATTAGGTAAGGTCATCATTGCTTTAGTGCATGTGGTATTGCCAACATTTCATTCTCATAAATAGGTTTGTGTAAATACTTTCCTTTGATTGGATTACTTTCAAAAGCAATGGGTCTTCCTTCTTGCATTAAAACAACACAAATTCCATTTCCTGAGGCATCACATTCCAAAATAAAGGTTTTTGTGAAGTCTGGCGTAGCTAAGACTGGTGCTTGGCACATTGCCTCTTTAAGATGTTCAAAAGACTTAGTTGCTTCTGGAGTCCAAGAAAATGCATCTTTCTTCAGTAATGTTGTTAGAGGTGTTGCTATTCTCCCATAATTCTTGATTGACTTGCGATGATACCTCGTCAACCCAAGAAATCCTCGAAGATGCTTTATGGTTGTGGGGATTTTCCATTGCTTAATGGATTTAATTTTGTTAGAGTGTACTTTAACACCCTCATGAGATACAGTATGACCCAAATATTCCACCCTCTGTACTCCAAAGAAACATTTGGAGGTTTTTGCATATAGTTGTTTCTCCTCCAATAGTTTGAGCACCTTGTCAACATGTTAAACATGATCCTCCTAAGGCTTGTTTTATATTAGTATATCATCAAAAAATACTAACACGAATTTTCTAAGGAAGGGTTTGAAAATGGAATTCATAAAACCTTGAAATGTGGAATGTGCATTAGTGAGGCCAAAAGACATGACCAAAAATTCATAATGACCTCATAAGTTATGAATGTTGTTCTCAGAATGTCTTCAATTTTTATTCTAATTTGATGATATCCTGAATGAAGATCCAGCTTGGTGAAGTAAATTGCTCCATGTAATTCATCCAACAATTCATCAATGACAGGATTGAGAAATTTATATTTAATAGTGAGCTTGTTGAACTCCCTATAATCCAAACACATATGCCATGATCCGTCCTTCTTATGCACCAATACTACTGGAGAAAAGAAATAACTTTGAATAGGTTGAATTATGCCGGCCTCTAGCATTTCTGCAACCATACATTCAATTTCACTCTTTTGGGCATAAGGATATCTGTAAGGTCTTATGTTTGGAGGAACACTTCCTGGAATTGAATGAATAGCATGATCATGATCACGAATAGGTGGGAGGACTTTGGGTGTCTCAAATACCTTGGAATGGTTTTCCAAGACTTTTTGGAAAACTGGAGAAATAGATGATTTCGATGTTTGAACCTCTAGTGAGCGTAAGTTTGCAATTACACCCCATTGTTCTTTCTTCAGAAGCTTTGTCATGCCATTAGAGATTATTATCTTTCTTGATTTCCCTGTGATAACCCTTTATTCAACTGTTTTTCCTTCCGAAAAAAAATTCAAGAAAAGTTCTTTAAAATTAAAATCTATCATCCCCATAGATTGTAACCTTTGGACTCTTAGTACAACATCAACACCACCCATTAGAATGGAAAGCATTGGACTATTCATTACATATTCCCCCATGGTTAGCTTGATATTATGGTACTTTGCATAACAATTTATAGTTCCTCTATTTGAAACCATCACTTGACACTCTAGTGATGGATATGGGAAGCAATTCAATTCGTTGGCTATCTTACAATGAATAAAATTATGGGTACTACTTGAATCAATCAACACTATTACCTAATTCTTCTTTATATATTCTTCTATATTAAGAGTTTGTGGAGTGGTAATTCTTTCCAATGGATTACAAGATATGGAAAGATTCATCTCTTCTTTCTATGGGGTTGGTTCCTGGTGTATATCCTCATCTTTTGATGTTTCTTGTTCATTTTCTTCCTCTTCTTCACAATTTATTTAGAAAAAATTCTTCTTAGCACACTTATGACCTTTAGTGTATTTACTATCACAACTGTAAAAAAAAAACTATTTTTTTTTTTTCCTCTACTAGTTGTGGTATCAACCTTGTAGGTTGTGGAAGGCTAGGAACAACAATACTTCGATATTTATAGTTGTTAGTGGTAGACTTCCTTGTTGCCATAATTTTGCTTTCAACTTCCTTGAATGCCTTCTCCAATGAATCAGATTCCCAAAGGCGAATCTCATGTTGTATGCTATCTTTTAAAGTCCCTATGAAGACATCAATCCTATGCTCCTTTGGAACGGTTAACCTGATATTCAAGTTTTGGAAGTCCTCAATGTGCTTCGCCATTGAACCCTTTTGTTTGAGATTTATCAATTGGCTAAAAAAGGTTTTACTCTTTGTATCTTCATAATGTGTTGTCATTTCCTCCATAAAGTTGACCAAGTGACAAGTAGTTTACGAGAACAAAGTCATTTATACCATACAAATTGATTGGGTTCTAAATATAGAAATGCAATTTGTACCTTTTGTGTGTGTTGCACATCATGGAGATCAAAATATTGTTCCATCTACAGTATCCATGTTATTGAATCTTTGTCATCAAACTTCCTCATATCGATCTTTGGCATGTGGTGGTTCTTACACCCAACGTTGGAGAATCTAAAATCATAATTCATATTCCTTTTGTCCTCATCATGATTTTCATGAATTACCTTGTCAGCACTAGGAAGCCTTTCTTCTAGCAACATTTCCAACCCTTCCTTCAACCCTGTTATCTTAACATTCATCATTGCTTCCATGTCCGCTATTAAATCATCATTCAAAACTCCCATATCCCTTTTTAGACCATCTCTATTAACATTCATCGTGACTTCCAATTCATTTTTGGTTATTTTTTGCGAAAGCGAAATCTGTTGCACTTGGTCTCGTAATTTTGATATAGCAAGATGCATTTCATCCTCTTCTTCATGCGTCATAGAAGAGATTTATGGTTTCTTACTAGGTGTGTCCATTTTTATTTTAGAATCAAACAATGATATCTATGCTTCATTATGCCCTTTGAATCACTTCAAATTGATTTTTCAAACAAAAGCTATACAAAACTAGAAGAAGAAAAAAACACATCTTTTCTTGATTTTTAAGAGCTTGGTATTGAAACTATTGTCTCTGTAATTTCAAACTTCCAAGGTCTGAAATTTTGTTTTGTGGTAGCCCTATGAGTCTTTTTTCCAACCCCACAAGTCAGGCCGAGATTAGATTCTTCAAGAATTCGTTATACCCAACGACAACGATGACATGATTATAGATGGGTTCATTAGAGCGATTTTTTACAGAATTCCACTTGTAACTGTTTCAACCTTCGGCTCTGAAAATGATACACAGAAAACTACAATCCTGTACTTTCTGTCAATTTTTACAAAATTCGAATATGATGTTCAGAGAGAAAGTTATGTTGATTTTCCCTAGGTCACTTGCTTGAGATTGAATTATGGATCCTACAAAAATCCTAATTTCTTCAGACCATATCTCAGAATATATAGTGAACCAAGATCTGAAATTTCTACAAGAAGTTCACTAAGATTTATACTCCACATGGTCGAAATTTTTGAGCTTCTGAAGCCTCGTAGAAAAAAATCTGTAGCGAAAATGCCATGACCTGTTTGAACTAGCGAAACCATAGAATCCAAATCTTTGATACCAAATGTTATGTAACTAGCTCACAAAACAGTAGAAAAGATAGATCAATGACTTAGAAATTACCCTCTTTGAGGGGAAACCTCCTTTACATTACATAAATGAAAAATTCTTTGATGATACAAATGATAATACCTCCTTGGTATATACAGAAGTCTAAGGGGTCATAATATAATCAAAGCCTACATAACAATAATAATGTAATGGCACAACAACAACAATAGTCGGCTTCTATGGGTCACGACAATAACAACATGGGGGATACATGGGCACAACGATAAAAATAGGGGGCTACACTAACTATAACAATAAGGGGGATACACTAGTATTATAGGGACCTAACATATTACATGTTAAGGCTTCATCATTATAATAGTATGACTTTTGGCTCTGCAGTGCATTGAAGATGTCCAACATGTGGTAAAGGGTTTTATGTCTGAATTATTTTGGGTTTTGTTGTGTTTGAAGGAGTAGTAGACCTGTAGCACTCATCTCTGAGATTCAACCCTCTCTAGGGTAGGAGATCATAATGTCAGGGGCAGTATGTGTAATGGAAGAGAAGAAGCGGCAAGAAGGCACATCGTTAGGAGGAGCCTATGTAATGAGAGAAATGATGCAGTAGGAAAGCACACTTACGAGGGGAGATTGTAGACATGATGCAACATGTAAGCATATTGTTACAGGGAGTTATATCACATGGAGATATCGTCAAAGACGTGTCAACCACTCTTTTTCATTTATGTCAAAGGGGGAGAGAATATTGGAAAGAAATGAAGAGAAGAAGCATGAAGTCAAAGGGAGCCTATGAAACATGCTAGGTTATGATCGGTGTGTTGACATCAATGAAAAATGGGGAGATCGTTGAGTGTATTTTCATTGATGTCAAAGCGGGTGCAAGATGTCCAAGAAAGTGCAGGATGTCAAAGTAGGTGTAGGTTGTCAAAGAAGGTGTAGGATGTCAAAGCAGGTGCATGATATTGTCATTAATGTCCTTGGCATGCATGTATCCACGAATGAGATGATGCATTGATGAAACCCTAGCTCTAGGGTTTGGATTCCTTGGAAAATGAGAACACCCCATGTTTGTTGAGGATTTTACAGATGAATATCAATGTATTCATCTTAGAGACCTTCTCCATTGGATTTTACTCATTATGTTGATTATGTTGATATGTGGAGCGCAAAAGGAGCCCTCACAGTTTGAGAGATATGTGTGTTTAAAGTTAGTGTCAGTGGCCAAAAACCCCAAAGCATGAATGTTGTGGTTATTGATTGAATAATGTGGATGTCTTATTGTGATTGAAGATAGTATATTAATATGGTAATACATTGTCATGAAGGGTTTTAATAATTATTTTTAGTAACTAGTAAGGGTCTTTTTTAATAAAGTTTTAATTCAAATACTGGAGGGAGCATTTTGGTTCTGTTGAAGGTGTTGGACTTGCCAACATTCAAGGGGTCTCTTTGATATGTGGTCCCAATTAGACGTCACATTTTTTGGGATAGGAGCCCCATCCAGAATATGACCCAATTGTCAATTATCTTAAAGATATTCCTTGACTCTAACTGTCAACAAGAGAGATGGGTGCAAATGTGCCTTCGAAAAGAAAGGGGGTATGCTTGGTGAGTGTTCATTAGTATGTGTGTCAAAGTTATTTCACTGCGGAGGGGAGGAGAAGAGTGCCTCTAAGAGAGAGGTAGTAGTACCACCCTAGTAGAGACGCATAAAAAAAAATGATTTGTACAACATCAAGCATAATAGTCCACAAAGATGAGACAGTCATTGCAACCAATGTAACAAGAAAATTTTGTCTAATATCCAGCTAGTCCACAGGAATGTGACAATGGTAATAGAAGCTACAACACATTATCAATAAGATAAGTATCAAACTAACTAAAATAGTTCAACTAATTTAGCACAGATGAAAGCAAACATGAATTACAAACATTCACAAAATAGTCTTACAAATATCCATAATCCATGCATGAAAAATGTGATGGCCCATAAGGCTTCTTATATTAAGTAAAAGTTCGAAGACACATGTATACAATGAACACCACTAGCTCTAATAGTGGAGCGTTGGAGCCACTCCTTTGTTCCTCAAAAGAACTAGTTTATATCTCTAATGCCTTGTGGGAGGAGCCAAGGTGAAAAGTCCTTTGCTCTTACAATGAGGGTGTATATATAACAATAAGGAGGTCATGCTTCACCTTTCTTATGACTCTTCATCTACCCTCATGACTGTTCGACTTCCTATGAATTTTCAACTTTACATGAATCTCCATATTCCATACATGTCCTTTTCACTTTCACTTTACAATACATTTCGAAACATGAATTACATAATGCACCATAATGGTGCTGCAAGTGAAAACTCATGACTTGACATGACATGGAACTGCTGACATGGACTTCTTAATGATGTGGCAATGTCAAGCCATTGATGTTGCTGTGTGTTGAGTGTCTGCTTGAGAACGATTTTCTTTCCACCTCGGCATGGCTTGGTGATAAGGAATCTTCAATGATCTCAAGTCTTGAGTTGTGATCGCAAACTAGTGTCCATTTTCTTTCTCTCGGTCAATCATCTTGCATGCTCAACTAGAAAGATGTCCTTCAACATGTTCTCCTTCTTCATCTCCTTCTCCATCATCTCACCATGATATGATAAGGTACTTGTATATGCAATTTACTCATGACAAGACGACATCAATCTGAAAACCCCTAGTTTAAGATATGACACATTGTTCCATTGACTGAGCTGAAACTTGGTGATAAGTTGGGAGAGGGACTTAGTGACTGCAAAATTGCACAGTTCAAGCAGTTAGGGGTGAACCTTGAGCCTTGATACTGCGCAATGTGTAGTCCACGCTGGTCTGAGGAAGAAAACTATGCAATTCTAGGGTCAGTGTGACAGGATGAGGGGATGACAACTGGATGAGCATACTGAATAGTTTCAAGAGACATAGGAGGTTGGGCCATTGCGCAATTGTGCAATTCAGGGGATCAAGAGATCAGCTTGAGGCTAGATATTGCGTAATGTGCAGTTGAGGCCTAGCTGGGAATATGGATTGCACAATTCTGGGAGCCAAGGTCGGGGTTTGAGCATTGGAACTAAGCAGTGCAACAATCTTGTGAGGAACTACACATTATGTAGTGTCAAGAGGAAAGGTCACAACTAGACGACTGAGACTGCACAATGCACAGTTTAGGAAGGTCGGGAGAGGCTAGGTTGCTTGGTCGGGAAGCTTTTCAGAAAATGGCTAATTGCGGGATCGATGAGGCTGATGTGAACAGTGATAAGACTTCGACTATGATCACACACTTAGAACACTTGATGAGACAACAACATAGATAATCCATGACACATGAACAATTCATTTCCCTTAGTTTGATAACTTTATGCAACTTACGACAAGTGCAGCACTAAAGATACACTTTGCGACGACCGTGACGACACTTGTGCGATAGTGCTTGAAACTTTGGAAATGAGTGTGACAAATGTTTATATGGTTATATTAACTCATTTACACAACGGTATCCACTTGAAACCACTAGAACAGGCTTAAACACATTGTGCAACAACTGACATGCGAAAATACAACATTTTGCCTATCTTGCAAAAGGGACCACAACACCTCAAGAAAACACATGGAATGAGTTTCAATGTTTGCAACGACAATGTACAAGACCAAGGAAGGCTCTGAAATTGAGTGTATGCCAAAATTTTGGAGGGTGTTGTAGCAGTGACAACACTTGACGACACACTAGTAGAATTCCAACTTCTCTACATTGGTTAACTCTACTATGTAGGGTCTTGGTTCTTCGGGGAGTATTGATTCATCATGTAGATTACTTTGGTCTCCCGACTTATCCTTTGAATAAACATAGTCCCCTTTATACCTTTCTCAATTGAACACAACATAAGATTCAATGATATCGCAATGTTTTGAGTTGGGAAGGGTAGTGTAGTTCACGAACTTTAGATTTTCAGAGTATGATTTTTCATCTCTGGTGTTGCTCTGTTGCTAGCAAACCTGGAAAATACCCCATCAGAGTCACTATAGGAACACAAACATTTCTCTACTGCCAGTGAGCCTAGACAGTACCCCAGCGAAGTTGCTTGCTTCACCTCTCTGCGCATGAAGTCTTTCTCTTCTTTCGCCTTTATTTATTTATTTTATAGGACCATGCATTAACACTTATTCATTTTATGGGTGGAAGAGGGATCATGACTTATTGAGAGCATGAGAGGTTGTTCCTTCATAGAAGCATATAGAGACCTATGATTTAGGTTTTCCCCTTCTCCTCTTATACTAATTGTATACGCATGAAAACACTAGACATAAGAATTGAGTGTGGGCATAAGGTTTCCTGAATAGACACAGGTTCATAGTTTAACCAAAACTCCCCTCACGGGCAGATCATATTTTTGGTCAGAACTTCATCGACCAAAAGATATAACCAACACATGGAAGATAAACCAAAGGTTAACCAAATGTTGAAGTATAACAAGACTCTCTTTTAATTCATCCACACACAAAGAAGCCAAAAAACACGTTGACATGCAACATTTATTTACATGATGAAAAAAAACAAAATCAAGAAAATAATAAAATACTACGTACATAATGTAGGGAACAACCCCATATCATCATTGAAATTATTGTTTTAAGTCTTGGCCATTAACAGGGAGAGAGTCAATCTTCCTATCTAGTGATCGCAGACGATATGTGTGTTGGCCAAGCTTTTTGTGAATAGTGAAAGATCTCTTCCATAGAGATTGAAACTTGGTGTGTTTTCCTTTGTCCTCATGGGATTTGTCCCACTTCAAGACTAAGTCAACCATACTAAAGTTATTTTTCCCTGCAAACTTCTTGCCAAACCACTTCTTGATACGACTAATGAAGGGAAAATATTTCTTTTTCTTTCAACCTTTCTTCATGTAGCTTGTGAAGAGTGTCCATCCTACACTAAACTAATAAACATGGCTTGCGTTGGGATTCTTGAGAAAGTTGGAGAGCAAGCAAGTAGATGTTAAGAGGAAGAATGGCTTCTTTTCCATGCACTAGGATCCAAGTAAGGAGAGGTGTTCAGAGAGGGCTTTGGAGTGACTCGATCAGCCCATAAGGCATTTACCAAAGCGGAGTGCCAGTTCCTTTGTTATGAGAAGATGGTATTTTTGATGATACAGATAAGGTTATTATTTGTGGAATTAGCAAGACCATTCCCCTATGGAGAGTAGTTCGCTGAATGTTTTAATACAATTTTTTTTCTAATGAAAAATCATATAATTTTAACGATGAAAAATATGTTGCATTATCAAAAACAAGTGAAGTCATAATGCCAAACCTAGAAATGATATTTTTCCTAAAGAAGACGCTTCTGTGATCCATATTGATTATGTGAACTGGTTTGAACTCTAGATCATACTCTTGTAAATTGGTCATCCAGTTTTCTCTTCTTTCACCTAGCTCTTGTTGAACGAACACTGATCTAACTGCTAGGTGTGGAACAAATATGATATAATGATTTTTCAAGAGTGTTGTGGCTAGCAAAAACCCCCCTTTTTTAATTAGTATTAGTAATAACACTAAATAAATGGAGACCGTTCTAAAAAAAAAAAACTAGCACTTGGAATTCCCTTTTAATAAAACACACTATCATAAACTTAAGATTCTTATCTTTCCTTACTTTGTGCGCATTTAAATTTAAATATTAAAGCTTCCCTATAAAGAATTGCAACGTTACCATAAAAGCTAGGAAAAAAATCTACAAATGCAAAGTCTTAAGTATGAAAAGTCTCAAATAAAATCATTCTCTTAATGATGAACATTGCATCGCAAAAGGGTAACGGAGTGCATCATATATAAAGAAACTGTCGGAATTGCGAAAACACGACAATGCGAGATTGCGAGCCACACATATTCATTGCATATCACAGATCCCATATATCGCAACGCCACCTAAGATAAAACGTCCCGATATTGCGAAATGCGATAAAGCATCTCGCAGTCGCATATTGAAGCAAATTATTGTTAACAAAAAAGGATTAGCAATATTGCGATCTGCAATATTGCGATGCAAATCGCAAAATCGCTTTATTGCAGATCAAAAGGGCTCACAGTTCAATGAAATATTTCTCGTCATCCGATACTGATTTATGGGCATTAATGTCAACTTAGTAGTTTATTGATGGTTATTTATGAGAAATGATTTAGATCTTAGCAAAAGGGTTATTTCACGCAAGGTGATATATTTGATGTGATTTTAAAATTAAGAGCTTTCTCGTCACCTTATTATTTACCATCATTCGTTATCTTTCTTATTGTGTCTTAGTTCTCTACTTGTGAACTTACAGGAGTGGTACGCAGAACAATACACAGAGCAGTGCGCAGAACGTGATGGGGAAGAAAGGAAAAGCTCCGGTATCTGAAAAATCAGAGATGACTCCATTATTCACGGACACCACCTATACCAAAGAAGCAGGGATATCTACTTGGGAAGGCATGTATAGACTGCTGGAGGAAGAAAACCCGAGAGTCATGGAGGTTACAGCTACGGCAGATGGACGCGGGTCATCTGAAGCATCACTTACAGAGCTTGCATGCTCATTCCTACACCGTATCGCAGCAAGGCCAAAAATACTTCCCTATATAGATATGGTCAAATGGGTGATAGACAATGTTGAGATAACGGACAGGCAATTCAAGACGCGGAACCAGGAAGTTATAGGGTCATTTACCCCACAGAATTTAAGACACATGTATCATTTGCCAGAGCCACAGGCTAGCTATAACAAACAGTTCATGGAGAAATTCACCAAGGAGAACAAAGATTTGGCAAAATGCACCAAAAGCTGGTCAACGAAGGAAGAGCCATTAAAGAATGACAAAAATGGTATGTACAGCACCGGTTCCCTCTCTTCCCTGTATTGTTTCACTGCTACAATGTTATGTAGGCTATTCGGAAAACCTGATATCAATAAGTTTTCATCCGAGTGGCTACCCCTACTGGATGCAGCCACCAACGCCACTATAATGTACTGGGCCCAAATATTGTCTGATAACTTAGCCTCTGCTATTTGGAATTATCGAACTAAAAGGAGTTTTTCTTAGAGGTTTTATCCTCCCTTCTTTATAGCTGCCTATGTCATGGATTCTATCTATTTTGTTTCTAAATTTCCTCTCATGGGTTGGAAATGGACGGTACAGAATCCCTTACCCATTTAAGTCTACCATAAGGAACTGTGGGATTCTAAGTTCACCCCATATTTTTATAAAATTTGCCATGGAGTTATGCTACCCATTCACAAGATGTTGTATAATATAGATGCCCCAAGACTTTCTCCTAAAGCCGAAATTGATATTCTCCCTGTGGGAAGATGGTTCGAAGAAGAATTTTTCACTTATATCAGAGTATTCAGAAGCATTGCCTCTCCTCATATACTTCCCTTGTATGTTCCTGACAAATTGATGCCCCGAGAAATAGCCTACCAAACCTGTGGAGTTGGGGGAATGAGCAAATAACTTAAGGAAAAGAAAAGGGAAATCTGGCACAATTCCCTGTGCTCTGTGGAGCTTTTGCATTGTTTGATCCAGGTTACGCTTTCAGGGAAGTAGACAACATGTTGAGTCTACGATTTCCTAAGTTCCCAGGGAGATAGTTTGATCCCTTTGATGTGATAAAGAATTTTACCACGACAGTTAAAATAAAGGTGTTCACTAAGGAAGATGATCTCTTCGACAACGTTTTCCAGTAGAAGAGCACACTTAGAGACATCTTACACATGGCCCAAATCCAGTTTGGCCCAGCAGAACTCCAAGAGTTTAAACTCTACAGAGAACGAAGATTGGCAAATGTCCCATTGGACAAATTGCGTGTAGAACCAATGAGGGAACCCACTCCCAGCATTAGCATGAGTGGAAGCTCGAGGCAAGACAAGTCTAAATCTAAGTCTGAAAGAGACTCGCCAGAAAGGTCTAGACCATCAAAGAGCGATCACAACAAGAGTGAAGGATCAGTTAGGGATACTACCTAATCCAAGGAGAATCCTGAGCAACAAGTGTTGTCGCTAAAACAGGTGGAAATTTTTGCTCCACTCATCCAGCCAACAAAGCCATTAAGGAAAGAGCTGGAGAAAGAATGGGAAAAATTTAATGAATTGATCAACACGAAGGAGAAAAATGTAGAGACACCAAGAATCCAGCGCAGACAACCATAGAAATGGTGACTGAAACAGTTGTCAATGCTCCAGAAACTAAGCACATTCCCATAGCTCCGTCATCTGAAATTATACTAAAGATAGATTAAATCCCTCCTTTAGATGTGTTTTACAGTCCGCAGCACAAAGCTGTGGTTAGGAGACAGAGAAAGAAGCGAAACTAGACAACATGCTCTCACCTGAAGCAGAGCCGCTGGATGTCCTTTGGCAAGACCCTACCACTGATCCGATAGAGAACCTGACTAGATTATCCCAAATCGCAGGAGATTATGCTTTCGCTACTATTGATAAAGCATCTGAAGTTCAACTATTGCTTAAAGATAAAGAGGATAAAATCCTATTTTTGCAGCAACAGTTATAGTAGGCTAGCGTTAGCCAGGAAGCAGAAGAAAAATTGGTAAAGTTACAACAGGACTTCCAGCAAATGCAGCTGGGTTATCAAAGCAGTCTGGCCGATAAAGAACAACATTTACAGGCCACATTAGAAATGCACAAAGATGACCCTAAAGTCGCAGAATTTGTCACAGAAGCCCTTACCCTAAATGATCAACTCTTACAACAGCAGGAAATGTTTTGCCAAAGGATATCGCAATGGAAATCTCACTGCGAAATGAGTGACAATATCACAAGTCAAATAGTAAATTTGTGCCTTTATTTTGATTGAATTTATAAGAAAGTTTCTAACTATTTCAATTGGCAGGAATCAGAGGAAGGCAAGAAAGCAGGGTTGCCCAAGATCAATGGATCCCATAAAGAAATTATGTTTAATAAATGGGATGCACAGATAAATAAAAAAGCAGAACATGCAACAGAAGAAGCAGCGACAGCAGCAAGCAATATCATTGATTGTGTCAATGAAAATCTGCACAGAGCCAACCTAATATCGAAAACCGCTCCAGGATTTCTCCCAAAAACGCAGCAACTGCAAACGAGTTGGAGACAGAAAGCTGAAGAAAAGGCAGAGTCAATTAAAAAGTTAACTAAGTTAAAATGGGACACTTACTAGCAATATTTGGTGAAACCACACAGTCAGTGTATGACTCTGAAGTGCCTTACAAATTCCGCCGAGAAGATAGCACCAACGCTTGCTGATTCCGTTTTCGTAGGACAATTAAAATCGGAGGTCAGCCAACCGACACTCCTGAAGCCGATGCTGGATACTTGCAACTTAAGAGAACATATGCATAGTTGATCTTTAGATACAGTTTCAGTTCAATTTCAATTTATTTTTGCTTTAGATGAGGATGGTCATTTAAACCTCCTCCTATATTTTTGTAATAACTATTTTTAGTCTTTAGTTAGTAGTATTTAAACCCCTCTCATGTATTTAGAGAAGGGTCCATAAATTTATCAAAAATAGTTCTTCAGAACATGCACTTTTGCCCCGTTGAGGAGGTTTTGATAAATGAATGGAACGAGATTTATTTATATCTGTGTTTAATGTCTGCTACTGAAATGCACTTCTGTACTCTTAGTAGATATTGAATTATGAGAAGATAAATCTATATTGTTGAAGCTCATGAGTAAGACTTATTATCAATGGTACTTTATCTCTTAATGATTTCTGCTTATGCATCAAGTGATATGTTATTTTCAGTTGTTTATATATGAAGGCCTGAATGTTCAGTTAACATTTTTTCACTTTTGTATGGTGATAACTATTCTTTTTGTGCTAAGTGTATGAATAACTTATTATGCGATATGCTTATCATAATTGTTTCAGCTAATTTGTTATACGAAACAATTTACTTTTAATGGATTCTTTTCTCGTAGCAATTGAATAATCTTTATTACCGATCACTGTTGGAAACTATTTTAGATCGCATAAGTGAAGAGTTAATCCCGGGATAGTTTTTTAGAATTAGATGTTTCTGTTCATTAGAATAAAATTGCATGTGTTAGATTATATTTAGATTAAAATCATTCTCTTTAGAAACGTTTAGGAAGGAAAACATGATCCCTTAGCATCATCACAAACAAATTGGGAAACTGGTCCCATTACCCCCAGTTGGAGCCACTATCCCAAACGGAAAAGGAGCTGCTTTCAAGGTCCGGACTGGGTGGTTATCCCCCTTGTTGTAGAGCTTCAACATATTTGGCACTAGAAGGAGGGCCCGAACTGTGAATGGCTAGTAAATCTAAATCCAAAACCCATTCTAAGAGTAAATTGTCCTCAACATCTCCCTCGACTTCCATCACATTCTGAGTCTTTAAACCTTAAGCAAGAAGTTGAGAAAACAATAACCACTGCCGCAAACCCGAACATTTCAGATAAATCTACTATCGAACCCCCTGAAGTTCAGTCTTTGATCCATAAACTTCAAGGATTTTCCATATCACTGCAGAAATCTGAATTATCTCAAGGTAGTGTGACTTCGCAATATATTCCTTCTAATCCTCTTACCAGATTATAAAGTGAAAAGCTTGGTATTGAACCAACCGAATTACCTTTGCCTAAAAGGAAAAGAGCAAGGAAGACACCTCAAGGGTCTGATAGTGAGACTTTTTCATCATCATCATCCATTTCATCTTCTCCATTGCAAAGTCAACCATCCACTTCTCCACTTCATAGCGTTGTTCAACAGACTACTAGAACTTCGACATCTTCATCCCAACCACAAGAAACTTCATCTGCGCTTTCCTCTGTTAGTATCTCGACGATGTCAGGAAATCCTCCACCAAGGCCATGGGCCAATCCAGGGGCAGTCACAATGCCTGCACCCTTAAGTCAATTGTCGGCTCACCCCAAAAAATGGCTGCCAAAGTTTAACCCAGATGTAGGCGTGCTAATAGAAGAACACATAAATAACTTTATGTTATCAATGAATTTAAATGGAGTTACAGAAGAAGACGTTGTTTTTAGGATTTTTCCATATACTTTACAAGGAGTGGCCGGGTCCTGGTACTTTTCATTACCATGAGGATCCATTACTAGTTGGAACATTTTCCAAGAGCAATTCTTGACAAAGTTCGGCGATGATAGGTCTACGACAACATTGATCAATGATCTATCAAATCTTAAGACCGAATCAAGAGAACCTATCAAAGATTTCAACTCACATTTCAACAAACTCTTGAATAAAATCCCTACCGCTTCCAAGCCTAGCGAAGAAGTTCGAAGTGAATGGTACATATCTACTTTACCATCGAATATAGCAATCTTTGTTGATAGGGCCACCAAGCCAACATTGGCCGAAAACATGAAGGAAGCGATAGCGGTAGAAAAGCGTATCTTAGCTTTAGAAAAGAAAAACGCTATTGATGAAAGAAAATCTAAGAAGGTTGCCTTTAGAGATGATCCTAAGAAAAAGCAATTAAAGGACCCATTTGATTTGGAAGGATTACAGAAAGTTTTAAAAACCATGTCTAACGAAATGGTTGACATTAAAAAACAAGTAGCAGAGACTTCTTCTAAGAAACCCTACAAGCCTTTTAGGAGAAACCCTTCAACTGATCCAAAGCCTCCCAATGCTATAACAAATGTAGAATCTGAAGGAGAAGAAGAAGAAGTTTCCAATGAAGAACCTATTGATGAAGATGAGGTTGTAGAACTACAGGGAATGTGGGACTTCATTCTTCCAGATGAAGAGGATCAAGAGGCATCACTAGTCAGTACCAGAAGTAGAAATCAACTCGATCCTCCACAACCCAGTTCTAAACAGAAGAACGCAAGCTCGGTTTCCAAGGATAAAGTCATAGGTAATAAATCATCACCAAAAGCGACTCAAACAAACCCAGTCCAATCCGAGTCATCAACTCCATCTAAAACACTGATTGTTTCCGATGAGATGGAGTATAATATTATTGAATACATGAAGAAGACTAGGGCCAACATTACTTTTCATGAACTGAGTAAATTAAAGCATCAACAGAAGCTACTTTTGAAAGAGTTGCATGCAATACCCGTTGCACCTCTTCCTGCCGTTGTAATCTCACAAGCTTCTCATGAAATGGGAAGACCTCCAACTAGTATGGCAAATAAAGTTGACCCAAATGATATTGCTTTAATTGGAGGTAGGTCAAAATCCCATACTCCTCCATTCCTCCTTACTTCCGAAATTTTCAATAAAAAATTGAATAATTGTTTGGTAGATTCAGGTGTTTCATCTAATATTTTGCCTAAAACAATTTGGGCAAAGTTAAACGTCCAACCTCAAAAATCTGCAGTACGCATAGTTCAGCGGGACCGGTCGCAAGTTGAATTAATTTGTGAACTAAATCAAGTGACCATAAGGCTCTCATCGCATCCAAAGGTATGTCAAGTCATTGATATTTTAGTTGCAGTCATTCTTGAATTTTATGGTTTAATTCTTAGCAAGAATTGGTCTAAAAAGCTTCATGGATACTTTGCGACCAACTGGTCACATATGTGACTCCCTTACAATGGTAAACCAAATCAAATAAAGGTTCAGCGAGAAAGACACCAAAAATACATAGTGACGAAACTGGAAGGAGAAAATGAACCTATAGTGTACAGCAAAATATATAATCGGGAACTATTATGTTGACTCTTTCTTAGGGAATTTTAATGCTCATACTTCACCTTATTTAGAACATTATGTTTTGTCTCAAGTAGAAAACTTTTCTCAAATAGATAGTTCTAAATGCGTTAATTTTGTAGATAGTCCTGTAAATAACTCTTTGTTTTGGAAATTATTTTTTTACGGTTCTAAGTCTAATGATGGAGCAGGAGCAGAATGTGTATTAATTAGTTCAGAAGGGAATAAAACCATGCTAACTTGTAGAATCAAGTTCGATTGCACAAACAACATTGTAGAATACGAAGCTTTAGTGCAAGGGTTGTACAAAGCAATTGGACTGGACATCAAGTATCTACAAGTCTTTGGAGATTCTGAGATTGTTATTAAACAAGTACAAAATACTATACATTGTCTATCAGGTCATTTAAATCATTATCAATCTTTAGTACAAGATTTGACTGCACATTTTATAGCATTCAATATTTCATCCATCCCCAGACTCCAAAATGCTAGTGTTGATCTCCTAGGCAATGTAGCTTCCAAGCTCATTTCCTCAGAAGACTATAGCCCAAACATATTCTCAATCAAATTGATCTTTAGGCCCTCCATCCTTGATAATGTTACCAACTAGAGAATTTTTAACGATGACCCTGATATTGTAAGTTTCTTGACTTCAGAAGGATCTTACATTGATCAGATAATTGACGAGGACCAACATGACAAGCAGTTACAACAAGAGAGCACCAATAATGCCATACCAAAATCTGTAGTCAATTTAGAAGACCTATGCGATTTAAAAGACAGATTCAAAAGGTCTACTAATTCAAAACTTTAGAGTTCAACTCTGAAATATGAATTAATAAATCTAGGGACGGATACTAAGCCGCAGAATATCAACTTAGGTCTTGGTCTAGCCCCAAAAGAAAAATTAGCCTTTGTTCGACTCCTGAAATAGTATAAAAACGTCTTTTCCTGGAATTACGATGACATCAAGACTTACAACGCTTTAATCATTCAGCATACTATCCCAATGATAGCTAATGAAAGACCAGTCCAGCAAAAGTTGAGGAAGATCCATCCTAATCTGGAAAGTCAGATTAAGTCTAAGCTCAATAAATTGTTGAAAGCCAAAATTATTTTTCTCGTTCGACATTCTAGATGGGTTTCCAATCTGGTTCTAGTCAGAAAGAAAAACGGAGACATTCGAATTTGTATTGACTTTCGAAATCTTAACAAAGCCTGCCAAAAGGATAATTTCCCCTGCCTCCTATGGAACAAATATTACAAGCAGTTGCGGGATCAGAATTGATGTCCTTTTTAGATGGTTTCTCCGGCTACAACCAAGTCTTAGTCCATCCAGATGATTAGTTAAAAACCACATTCAGAACCAAATGACATAACAATATATTCTAAAAAACGTAGTAATCACCTCAGAGATTTAAAGCAGATCTTTCAACATTATCAAAGGTATGGGATATCACTTAATCCAAAAATGTCCTTTTTTGCATTAAGTGAAGGAAAACTTCTTGGATTTATAGTGTCTAAATATGGAATCCATATTGATCCAGATAGGATTAAGGAAATTTCTGAAATATCCTTACCACATAATAAGAAAGCAATGCAATCCTTCCTTGGTCAAATTAATTTTGTTAAAATATTTGTCCCAGACTTCTCAAGAATTGTGTCACCATTACAAGCAATGATCAAGAAAAATTCACTCTTTAAATGGGGTCAGGCAGAATATGAAGTGTTCAATCTGATTAAGCAAGCGATTGTTAATGCCCCATCCCTAGTGACTCCAAATTTTTTTGATCCTTTCATTTTGTATACATTTGCCTCTGAGAAGTCATATGCTGCAATACTCACGCAAGCCAATCGAGACAAAGCGGA
Organism: Pinus tabuliformis; assembly: GCA_031772625.1. NCBI lineage: Eukaryota > Viridiplantae > Streptophyta > Pinopsida > Pinales > Pinaceae > Pinus > Pinus tabuliformis. Next base: position 1,495,175,650 of record CM062804.1, on the reverse strand, counting down.
AGCCCCAATTGCCTTATTTAATTCAAATTTGCAAGGCGCTGAATTAAATTATTCTGACATTGAGAAACAAGCTTATGCTGTTTTCAAAGCAATCAAACACTTTAGACCCTTTCTTCTTAAAACCCATACAAAGATAATAGTGCCATTTCCAGCAGTAAGAAATCTCTTGGTACAGAAAGACGTGGCTGAAAAGAGAGAAAATTGGGTCACTACCCTACAAGAACACGACATTGAGATCAAGTCAGCAAATATTGTAAAAGGTCAAGGCTTTTGCATAATGTTGGCTGGAGCATCGCTTATATTAGGAATACCATCTCCCAATCAAGAGATACAAATGTATGAGGTAAGCCTAAACGATATTGAATCGAGATATGTTGATATCATGATTTATTTAAAAAATGGATATGCTCCTTCAAATCTGAATCATACAAAGAAAAGAGCCCTAAGATTGAAATCTAAGCAATATCAACTTTAAACAATGTACTTTTTAGGATGAATTATGATTCTGTTCTTCTTCAATGTCTTGAGAAATCTGAAGCTGAAAAAGTGTTGCAGGAACTCCATGATGGACCAGCAAGTGGACATTATGCAGGAGATGCAACAGCACACAAAATTTTGCGTGCAGGATATTATTGGCCTACTTTATTTAAAGGTGCACATAGCTATGTAAGGAAATGTCAAGTTTGTCAAACTGCTGCTGGAAGACAGGAGAAACCATCATTGCCATTGCAACCAGTTAATATCGACCAACCATTTGACAAATGGGGATTGGATATAATAGGTGAGATCGTTCCTCACTCTTCTAAACAGCATAGGTATATCCTTACAACTACAGATTATTTTACTAAATGGGTAGAAGCAATTCCTCTCAAGACAGCTAATGTTGAACATATCATCGATTTCATAGATCAGTTCATAATTACCAGGTTTGGCTTAAAAGAGGTTTTATACATAAGTATTTTGCCAAGTATTACCCACAAGCGAACGGATTGGCTGAATCAACAAATAAAAACCTAATCAGAATCATTAAGTGAACTATTGATCAAAATCATAGAAATTGGCACAAATCTTTGATGTATGCTCTTTGGGCAGATCGAATAACTCAAAAGGCTTCCATTGGCACTTCTCCCTTTAATTTAGTTTATGGGAAAGAAGTAGTTCTCCCAACTCATCTAGCAATTCCTTCTTTAGCCTTAGTTCAATTTATTGAAGAAACACCTTCTTCATCTTTGCAACTAAGACAATTGCAAATCCTTAAGCTAGAAGAGCAACGAGAACAGGCCAAAATTACCCATGCACATCATCAAGCATTAGTAAAGGCTTCTTTCGATTCAAACATGGTATCTAGGAAGGATTTTCAAATTGGAGATTTAGTATTGAAATGGGATAAGGCTCACGAAGAAAAAGGCAAACATTTTAAATTCCAACGGATGTGGCTTGGACCATTCCAAATTGTTGAAATCATAGGTCCATCGAATTTCATGTTGCAAGATTTAGCAGGGAAAAGAGAATCTTTACCTGTTAATGGGAAGATCCTTAAAAAATACTTTCCATAGAAGATTACCTCTTCTATTTTTGTAAATTATTATTTATAGCTTTATTTTGATAATAAAACAGGTTGTAAATGGTTACTTTTGGATCTCATGAAAAAGATTAGTGTCTCTTGTAAATTTTGTTTTTCTCTTGTATAAATGGAACTGATTTGGAAAATTAATCATTATTATTGAAAAATATAGTCAAGTGCTACAAGCCTGAAAATTTTACTAGTTTCAACCTTACAAATTTTGATTAAAAACAACCTTTAGTGGGAATTTGTTTTATATCGATCATAAAAAACATCAATAATAAAACAAAGGTTCTCTATAGAAAAGTTGTCTTCAAAAACTCTATAATTGTCGTCTAGCGCTATTCTTAAGGAACCAATGACTTCCTCCCCACTTAGGGAATTACAAGTTTCAAAGAGTAATCCACCTATGCACTATAAACTTAAAGAATAAGAGGTCTCATCAAGAGCCGACTTATCATGATCATAAAGATTATAACTAGCTGACATTGCCAAGCTGCATACCAAAACAGGGCAATGACTCAAGATTGTTGCAATCAAAAGACAAGGGTCTCATCACGAGCCAGCTTGTTCAGTAAAGTTATAAATCAAGTGAATGGCACTGTCAAAATTTGGCCACCAAACCAAGACATTTTTCTTTAAGAATTAAAAGAAAATGAAAGCAATAAGTGTGAATGTGGATTTATATTTGAAAATTGTATACTTCTTGAAGTAGGATACTGGATCATTGTTGGGTAACAGGTAACCCTGTCAAGGCTATAAACGCCTGCTGGAAGCAGAGGCTTTACCTACGAAAAATGAGCATACTTAAAACTGATCTACATAGATGTCTTTGTTTTTATCCTTATAAACCAAGTAGTGACTTATGTAAATATAATAACTAGCTTTGGGAATAAAATAATCAAAATTAGCACGGAAGGAACAAACTATTGTTAATTGCAAAGAGCATTATGCACTTTATATTTCTGTAATAAAGTTTGATTTTCCAGAAAACTTTTCTGTTTTGGAAGTTTTAGAAAATTCAAAAGATAATCAGAGATAATTGGTTCTTTCTAGTGAATCGTCAATTCTTGTGGCCAGCAACAACCCCCCTTTTTTATTAAGTATTAGTAATAACACTAAATAAATGGGGACCCTTCTAAAATTAAAAACTAGCACTTAGAATTTCCTTTTAATAAAACACACTATCATAAACTTAAGATTCTTATCTTTCCTCGCTTTGTGTGCATTTAAATTTAAGTATTAAATCTTCCCTATAAAGAATTGCAACGTTACCATAAAAGCTAGGAAAAACATCTGCGAACGCAAAGTCTTAAGTATTATGAAAAGTATCAAATAAAATCGTTCTCTTAATGATGAACATCGCATCGCAAAAGGGTAACGGAGAGCATCATATATAAAGAAACTGTTGGAATTGTGAATGCGAGATCGCAAGCCACACAGATTCATCGCATATCGCAGCGCCATCTAAGATAAAACGTCCTGATATTGCGAAATGCGATAAAGCATCTCGCAAATCACATCTCACAGTCACATAATGAAGCAAATGATTGTTAACGAAAAAGGATTAGCGATATTGTGACCTGCGATATTGCGATCTACAATATTGTGATCTGTGATATTGCGATCTGCGATATTGCGAAGAAAATCACTTTATCGCAAATCAAAAGGGTTCACAGTTCGATGAAATATTTCTCATCATTTGATACTGAGTTATGGGCATTAATGTCAACTTAGTAGTTTATTGATGGTTATTTATGAGACATGATTTAGATCTGAGCAAAAGGGTTATTTCACGCAAGGTGATATATTTGATGTGATTTTAAAATTAAGAGATTTCCTGTCACCTTATTATTTACCATCATTCGTTATCTTTCTTATTGTGTCTTAATTCTCTACTTGTGAACTTACAGGAGCGATACGCAGAACAATACACAGATCAGTGCGCAAAACATGATGGGGAAGAAAGGAAAAGCTCTGGTATCTGAAAAATTAGAGATGACTCCATTATTCATGGATACCACCTGTACCAAAGAAGCAGGGATATCTACTTGGGAAGGCATGTATAGACTGCTGGAGAAAGAAAATCAGGGAGTCATGGAGGTTACAGCTGTGGCAGATGGACGCGGGTCATCCGAAGCATCACTTACAGAGCTTGCATGCTCATTCATGCACCGTATCGCAGCAAGGCCAAAAATACTTCCCTACATAGATATGGTCAAATGGGTGATAGACCATGTTGAGATAACGGACAGACAATTCAAGACACAGAACCAAGGAGTTATAGGGTCATTTACCCCATAGAATTTAAGACGCATGTATCATTTGCCAGAGTCACAGGCTAGCTATAACAAATAGTTCATGGAGAAATTCGCCAAGGAGAATGAAGATTTGGCGGAATGCACCAAAAGCTGGTCAACGAAGGAAGAGTCGTTAAAGAGGGACAAAAATGGTATGTACAACACTGGTTCCCTCTCTTCTCCATATTGTTTCACTACTGCAACGTTATGTAGGCTATTCGGAAAACCTGATATCAATAAGTTTTCATCTGAGTGGCTACCCCTACTAGATGCGGCCACCAACGCCACTATAATGGACCGGGCCCAAATATTATCTGATAACTTAGCCTCTGCTATTTGGAATTATCAGACTAAAAGGAGTTTTTATTAGAGGTTTTATCCTCCCTTCTTTCTAGCTGCCTATGTCATGGATGTTATCTGTTTTGTTTCTAAATTTCCTCTCATGGGTTGGAAATGGATGGTACAGAATCCCTTACCCATTCAAGTCTACCATAAGGAACTGTGGGATTCTAAGTTCACCCAATATTTTTTATAAAATCTGCCATGGAGTTATGCTACCCATTTACAAGATGTTGTATAATACAGATGCCCCAAGACTTTCTCCTGAAGCTGAAATTGATATTCTTCCTATGGGAAGATGGTTTGGAGAAGAATTTTTCACTTATATCAGAGTATTTGGAAGCATTGCCTCTCCTCATATACTTCCCTTGTATGTTCCTGACAAATTGATGGCCGGGAAATAGCCTACCAAACCTGTGGAGTTGGGGGAATGAGCAGAGAACTTAAGGACAAGAAAAAGGCAATCTGGCCGCAATTCCCTGTGGTCTATGGAGTTTTTGCATTGTTTGATCTAGGTCACGCTTTTAGGGAAGTAGACAACATGTTGAGTCTACGATTGCCTAAGTTCCTAGGGAGAAAATTTGATCCCTTTGATGTGATAAAGAATTTTACCACGACAGTTAAAATAAAGGTGTTTACTAAGGAAGATGATCTCTTCGACAACGTTTTCTCGCAGAAGAGCACACTCAGAGACATCTTACACATGGCCTAAATCCAGTTTGGCCCAGCAGAACTCTAAGAGTTTAAACTCTACAGAGAACGAAGATTGGCAAATGTCCCATTGGACAAATTACGTGTAGAACCAATGAGGGAACCCACTCCCAGCATTAGCATGAGTGGAAGCTCAAGGCAAGACAAGTCTAAATCTAAGTCTGAAAGAAACTCGCCAGAAAGGTCTAGACAATCAAAGAGCGATCACAACAAGAGTGAAGGATCAGTCAGGGATACTACCCAATCCAAGGAGAATCTTGAGCAGCAAGTGTTGTCGCCAAAACGGGTGGAAATTCTCGCTCCCATCATCCAGCCAACAAAGCCATTAAGGAAAGAGTTGGAGAAAGAATGGTAAAAATTTAATGAATTGATCAACACAGAGGAGCAAAATGTAGAGACACCAAAGAATCCAGCACAGACAACCACAGAAATGGTGATTGAAACAGTTGTCAATGCTCCAGAAATTGAGCACATTCCCATAGCTCCATCATCTGAAATTATACTAAAGATAGAGGAAATTCCTCCTCTAGATGTGTTTTACAGTCCGTAGCACAAAGTTGTGGTCAGGAGATAGAGAAAGAAGCGAAAACTAGATAGCATGCTCTCACCTGAAGCAGAGCCGCTGGATGTCCTTTGGCAAGACCCTACCACTGATCCGACAGAGAACCTGACTAGATTATCCCAAATCGCAGGAGCTTATGCTTCTGCTACTATTGACAAAGCATCCAAAGTTCAACTATTGCTTAAAGATAAAGAGGATAAAATCCTATTTTTGCAGCAACAGTTACAGCAAGCCAGCGTTAGCCGGGAAGCAGAAGAAAAATTGGTAAAGTTACAATAGGACTTACAACAAATGCAACTGGGTTATCAAAGCAGTCTGGCCGAAAAAGAACAACATTTACAAGCCACGTTATAAATGCACAAATATGACCCTAAAGTCGTAGAATTTGTCACAAAATCCCTTGCCCTAAATGATCAACTCTTGCAACAGCAAGAAACGCTTTTCCAAAGAATATGTTAAAATTGGAAACCAGGGCAAAGATTCATGTGTGTCATCTTATTCATGGCTGATAATATTTTTATTAGATTCTTCTCATCGAGAGGTGTAGGATTGATATAAAGATCATCCGATTCCGATAAGTATTCATGGAGATATGAATTTATTTTGATTATGGAATTATTATCAAGCCGACCTACAACTCATGTAGGCTCAGAAGCCCAACAGTCGCATCTATTCACCCACCAACGTTGTGTATAAATATAAGAGGACTTTTCCTCATTTGGACTCACTCATCTCATCACATCTCTCTCTCTATCTACTACGCAGAAATGAGTCTCTTCTCTACTGCGCTGAAATGGGTCTCTCTCTCACACATGTGAAGCTGGAAGCTGTTGAATTTGAAGCTGCAACTGCAGAAGTAAAGATTGACTTGCGTGGCCTAGAAGATCTCCTCTTTGGAACTGTGTTGTAGGTTCATCTGAACCTCCTCTGAAAGCCGCAACTTTTGGTTGTGGAATGAAGTCAATCCGATGAACGGTTTGTAAGATATCGACTGCCCTAGTTTGAAGCCGGAAACTGCTGAAATTGAAGCTGCAACTGCAGAAGTAAAGATTGACCTGCGTGGCCTAGAAGATCTCCTCTTTGGAACTGCACTGTAGGTTCATCTAAACCTCCTCTGAAAGCCGCAACTTTTGGTGGTGGAATGAAGTCAATCCGACGAACGGTTTGTAAGATATCATCTGCCCTAGTTTGATAATGAAGCCGCTAATGCTGATGCTATTGATCTAGGGTTTTCTACTGCTGATATGAATCAGATTTATTGTACTATTTCTCTCTGCTGAATTATTGAAGATAAAAGAAGATTTGATCAAAGGGTTTCCCCACACATTGTGGGGTTTGTCCCTGGCTAGCCGCCACATCTTGTGTCTCTTGTCTTGGCTTGTTTTATGTCGATCGTTTAATGTTCTATCCGCACTTTAATCTATGTATGTGTGATTGCTAATCTTTGGAATATAATAAGGAAAAGAAGTAAATTGTTATAAGCATAGAACATACCATAACTTAACATGGTATCGGAGCTGAGGTGAAGACAAAGCCCGAGCAAGAGCAAGAGCAATCATCGAAGAGAATATTGGCAAGGCTATCCTAAAAGAACTATGGGGTCCTCAACACTCTTTCCTGCTGAAGACAAGCTCCGTGAGAAAGCTGACTATCACGGATGGAAGATGTCTATTGATCTAACCGTTGAGAATCAAGGAGTGTTGGATCATGTGAGAGGCAATATTGTTGAGCCTCCATCAAATGCATCCGCTGCTGCCTGGAACAAATGAAAAAATGGAGAATTCCAAACAATAGAAGATCATCCGGGACTCTATAGACAAGCACTTGGTGGCCTACATCTCTGAACTGGACACCTCCAAGGAAATCTACGATAGACTGGTGAGTTTATTTAAAGTTAATGATGCAAATCAAGTTTTGTTTCTTAGAAATAAGCTGAGGGAAATCAAGAAGGGTGAAGATGAAAGTATGCAAGCATACTTCTTAAGAATCACCGAGATCAAGAATGATCTCCTATCTATGGGGAAACTATTACTGATAGAGAAATGGCACTCACAACTCTTGGAGGATTGCCATTTGAATGGTATGTGTTCAGGACTACTCTTTTGAACTATAATGTAATTCCTGGTTTCGAGGAATTAATGGCTAGATGCATTCAAGAAGAAACAAGGGAAGAAGTGTAAGAAATGCCCATGCCTAAAGGTCCTCCTGCTGCCTTTTCTTCTCATGCAAAGAAAAGAAATAATTCCGGGACTAAATCAAAAGGAAAGGCTAGACCTAAGGCTAGAAGAAAAGGACGATGTTACATTTGCGATAAAGCAAGTCACTATGTATGAGATCATGAGCATCATGATGAATGAGATCATGGACATAAAGGGCAACATGAGATCATGGACATATAGGATAGCATGATGATGATGCACACTGTTTGAGCAGCATTATGATGGATAAAATCATGGACATGGGCAACATGATGATAATCATGATTAGAGAAGCATGGTACAGTATGTAGTGGTGCAACTCGAAATCCCTCTGATGGCAATCAAAGGAATGACAAATTCAACAGCAAAGGTAAGAGGAGAGCTGGGAATCAAGGAAGAGGACAAGCATTCAAGAAGGCTAGAAATTCTAGGATGTATTAAATGCACCTGACCTCAAAAGGAACCTAGTGTCCATCTTGGCAATGGAAGATAGAGGCTACAAGGTAACCTTCAGCAATGGCAAGGAATGTATATGGAAAAATAATGTTAAAGATGCCTTTACTCTTGGGTTTAGTGTTGATTCATTATATCAAGTCGATGGAAGTCCGCTAGGTGTCATGTCTTGTGACACAACTCTTTAGTCCGAACTTTGGCATCGAAGGTTTGCCCACCTTCATTACAAAGCTCTACCCGATGTAAGATAGATGGTAACAGGGATGCTAAAATTCCAAGTAGAGAAAGAAGGTGTATGTCCGGGATGTGCCAAAGGAAAGCTCAAAAGGGGACCATTCCCCTCAAGCCAAAGCAAGACCTCTGATATATTACAATTGGTTTACTCAGGCATACCTGAGGTTGGCATTAAGAGGGAGACTACTACACCACATACTCCTGAGCAGAATGGTGTGGTGGGAAGGAAGAACCACAACAATGATGGAAGCTGTTCGGGCCATGCTACATGATCAAAGACTTCCAAAGTTTCTATGGATTGAAACTACAATCACCGCCGTATATGTACAAAATCGATGCCCTCATCAAGCATTGGGTTCCTAAACTCATGAAGAAATGTTCACCACCGGTCAAAGGGAAGTCGTGATTAGTCATGATGTCACCTTTGGCAAAGATATGGCTCTCAGCAAGGTGGACAATCTGCTAACTTTGAGTAGCTCTCAAGAAGCCGACACCAGGGAACCGAAAGAAAAGGATGATGAATCAATGCCTGATGTAGAAGAACCCATGGATCCGATTGATCCTCATCCACATGAGCCTTCCTCTTCTAGGAAGAGGCCTTCATGGCTTAGGGGGATACTCGATGATGCTGAAGGACATGCTGCACCGTGAGGAACCTTCCATCAAAGTAAGAAACTTAACAGGTATCAGGGATACCTGACCATCATGAGCACGATCATACAAAATGAACCTTCATCATTCTCAGATGTCATCAAGCATTAACTATGGAAGGATGCTATGACCATAGAATATGAGTCTATTACGGAGAATGATGTCTGGGAACTAGTTCCCAGACCCTGGACAAGACAATTGTTACTTCAAAATGGCTTTACAAGATAAAGCATGCAACAAATGGAAGTATGGAAAAGTATAAGGTTCATTTTGTTGTTCGTGGTTTATCCCAGAAGGGAGGTATAGACTATGATATTTTCACCTGTTTCCAGATATACGACCATCCGCTTGATCATAGCCCTTGTGGCTTCACAAGGATGGAACCTACATCAGATGGATGTTAAGACCGCGTTCTTGCATGGTTCTATCAAAGAAGAGGTCTATGTGGAGTAACATGAAGGATTTGAGATTTATGATTGAAAATCTCATGTATGCAAGTTGAAGAAGGCTCTCTATGGGCTGAAGCAAGCACCCCGAGCATGGTATGAGAGGATTGATAGCTACTTGAGAAGCTGGGATTCACTAGGAGTGAAGATGATCCTAACCTTTACTTTAAGGTTGAAGATGACAAGCCTCTCATACTGGTGTTGTATGTGGATGACCTCTTTCTAACAGGTGCAAACCCTCTCTTTCACAAATGTAAGAGGGAGATGGCTTCTGAATTTGAAATGAAGGACCAAGGACTTGAAGTGTGGCAGAAGCCAAGGGAAATTTTCCTATCTCAAGGAAAATATGTGGTAAATATATTGGAAAGATTCGGTATGATGGACTGCAAGCCTGTGACTACCTCGAGGATCTTAACTTTTAAAAGTTATATGGTAGTGATGTCGGACCAAACTTGGGAAATGCCTCTGAGTTTCAAAAACTCATTCACATTGATGTTCTTTGTGAACCTCCGTCCGAACATATGTTTTTTAGTTAGCATTGTGAGCTCATATTTGGTTGAGCCTCACTGGATTGATGCCAGGAATCTTCTAAGATGTCTTCAGGACACAATCTCTCATGGATTAAGATACACTGTCGGAGATGTGAGACTACTTGTATATACTGATGTTGATTGGGCAGGCAGTGTGGTGGACTGTAAGAGCACTTCCGGGTACTGTTTCACCTTGGGATCTGCTTCGATATCCTGGATGAGTAGGAAGCAGAAGTCGGTGGCTTTGAGCACCGCCGAAGTAGGATATATTGTTGCTAGCATAACCTCGTGTGAGGCAGTCTGGTTGCGAAAGCTCTTCAGTGAGCTGTTTGGATTTACATTGGATACCACTGTGATTCTCCGTAACAACCAGAGGTGGGATTCGATTATTGAGGAATCCCGTATTCGTCAATTGCTCCAGCAGATAGACATCATCTGGGATATGGTAAGACGATGAGCAAGGAAGCTCCATCACATTAAGATGATGTACAGGTTGATACACCTTGTCAAAGCCCCGAGGAAAGATCTAATATGTGATTTTCCCAAACGACTTGGAGTCGGCAAGAAATCCTTGTACAAGGGTCCTACATATTGCATACATTGAGCTCTGGGAGCTCTGAGGGCTTGTGGTTCCTACTGGAGCAACATATGACCACAGGGTGACTCACCCTCCCCTGGTGGTGCACACTGGAACAAGATGATTCGCTCTCTTGTGGGACAAGATGATTCTCTCTCTTGTGGAACAGGATGATTCGCTCTCCTGTGTAGCAGGATGATTAGTTCTCCTGTGAGGCTTGGATTGATGTGTTCTCCATGGCAGCCTGGATTGATGTGTTCTCCACAGCGATTGTAGCAGGATTGATGTGTTCTCCTGTGAGGACATGATTGATTAGTTCTCCTGTCGAGGCATCCTACCCATGAAGTCTGGGACTCATGGAAAGTACCTCTCATCTGATCAATGAGCAGGGAAATGAAGTTAGGGACCATAGTAGTACCGATGGACACATCATTGTATCTACTGTACTCCCTACGCTAGTATGACCTCCATTGATCTGGGATCAATGATACTGGTCTGGGACCAGTGGTAGGAGTTGTACCATACTATGATGCTGACTTCGGGTTGGTTGAGACTGGTTTGGGACCAGTGGTACATACTCCGAGACTGACTTCGTGTCAGTGCAGTACTGGTCTGGGACCAGTGAGAGTGGTACATACTATGATGCTGACTTCGGGTCGGTTGAGACTGGTCTGGGACCAGTGGTACACTCTCTGAGACTGTGATACTGGTCTGGGACTAGTGGTAGGAGTTGTACCATACTATGACGCTGACTTCGGGTCGGTTGAGACTAGTCTGGGACCAGTGGTACAAACTCCGAGACTGACTTCGTGTTAGCGCAGTACTGGTCTGGGACCAGTGAGAGTGGTACATACTATGACGCTGACTTCGGGTCGGTTGAGACTGGTCTGGGACCAGTGGTACACTCTCTGAGACTGCGATATTGGTCTGGGACCAGTGGTAGGAGTGGTACTTACTATGAAGCTGACTTCGGGTCGGCTGAGACTGGTCTGGGACCAGTGGTATGCACTCTGAGACTGACTTTGAGTCAGTGGAGGATGATACTGGTCTAGGACCAGTGGAGTTGTACTCACTATGACGCTGACTTCGGGTTGGTTGAGACTAGTCTGGGACCAGTGGTACATACTCTGAGACTGACTTTGAGTCAGTATGATACATCCTCGATCATTTCTTCTTCTTCATAATTCGGACAAAAGCAGAGCAGAACAGAACAATGCAAGAGCAGAGCAGAACAGAGCAAAACAGTACAGATCAGTGCAGGGTAGAACAAGACAAAGCAGAACAGGCAGAATAGAGCAGAGCATGGCAAGGGTCAGGCTGTACAGGGCAGTGCATTTGATGGATGAATAGTAACGACTGATAGACAGATTGCAGATGAAGTTATCCATGGTTGAGAGGGAGTGTTAAAATTGGAAACCAAAGAAAAACTTCATGTGGGTCATCTTATTCATGGCTGATAATATTTTTATTAGATTCCTCTCATCGAAAGGTGTAGGATTGATATAAAGATCATCTGATTCCGATAAGTATTCATGGAGATATGAATTTATTTTGATTATGGAATTATTATCAAGCCGACCTACAACTCATGTAGGCTCAGAAGCCCAACAGTCGCATCTATTCACCCACCAACGTTGTGTATAAATATAAGAGGACTTTTCCTCATTTGGACTCACTCATCTCATCACATCTCTCTCTCTCTCTACTACGCAGAAATGAGTCTCTTCTCTATTGCGCTGAAATGGGTCTCTCTCTCACACATGTGAAGCCGGAAGATGTTGAATTTGAAGCTGCAACTGCAGAAGTAAAGATTGACTTGCGTGGCCTAGAAGATCTCCTCTTTGGAACTATTTTGTAGGTTCATCTGAACCTCCTCTGAAAGCTGCAACTTTTGGTGGTGGAATGAAGTCAATCCGATGAACGGTTTGCAAGATATCGACTGCCCTAGTTTGAAGCTGGAAACTGTTGAAATTGAAGCTGCAACTGCAGAAGTAAAGATTGACCTACGTGGCCTAGAAGATCTCCTCTTTGGAACTGAACTGTAGGTTCATCTGAACCTCCTCTGAAAGCCACAAATTTTGGTGGTGGAATGAAGTCAATCCAACGAACGGTTTGCAAGATATCGTCTGCCCTAGTTTGATAATGAAGCCGCTAATGCCGATGCTATTGATCTAGGGTTTGCTACTGTTGATATGAATCAGATTTATTGTACTATTTCTCTCTGCTGAATTATTGAAGATAAGAGAAGATTTGATTAAAGGGTTTCCCCACACATTGTGGGGTTTGTCCCTAGCTAGCCGCCACATCTTGTGTCTCTTGTCTTGGCTTGTTTTCTGTCGATCGTTTAATGTTCTATCTGCACTTTACTTTATGTACATGTGATTGCTAATATTTGGAATATAATAAGGAAAAGAAGTAAATTGTTATAAGCATAGAACATACCATAACTTAACAGAATATCTCAATGGAACTCTCACTGCGAAATGAGTGACAATATCACAAGTCAAGTCATAAATTTGGGACTTGATTTTGATTTAATTTATAAGAAAGTTTCTGACTATTTGAATTGGCAGGAATCATAGGAAGGCAAGAAAGCAGGGTTGCCCAAGATCAATGAATCCCACAAAGAAATGTTGTTTAATAAATGAGATGCACAGATTAAAAAAAAAGAAGAACAGGTAGTGAAAGAAGCAGCAACAACAGCAAACAATAACATTGACTGTGTCAATGAAAATCCACACAGAGCCAACCTAATATTGGAAACCGCTCCAGGATTTCTCCCAAAAACGCAGCAACTGCAAACAAGTTGGAGACAGAAAGCTGAAGAAAAGGCAGAGTCAATCAAAAAGTTAACTAAGTTAAAATGGGACACTTACTGGCAATATTTGGTGAAACCACACAGTCAGTGTATGACTCTGAAGTGCCTTACAAATTCCGCCGAGAAGATAGCGCCAGCGCTTGCTGATTCCATTTTCGTAGGACAATTAAAATCAGAGGTCAGCCAACTGACACTCCTGAAGCCGATGCTGGATACTTGCAACGTAAGGGAATAGATGCATAGTAGATCTTTAGATACAGTTTCAGTTCAATTTCAATTTATTTTTGCTTTAGATGAGGATGGTCATTTAAACCTCCTCCTATATTTTTGTAATAACTATTTTTAGTCTTTAGTTAGTAGTATTTAAACCCCTCTCATGTATTTAGAGAAGGGTCCAGAAATTTATCAAAAACAGTTCTTCAGAATATGCACTTTTGCTCCTCTGAGGAGGTTTTGATAAATGAATGGAACGAGATTTATTTATATCTGTGTTTAATGTCTGCTACTGAAATGCACTTCTGTACTCTTAGTAGATATTGAATTATGAGAAGATAAATCTATATTGCTGAAGCTCATGAGTAGGACTTATTATCAATGGTACTTTTATCTCTTAATGATTTCTGCTTATGTGTCAAGTGATATGTTATTTTCAGTTGTTTATATATGAAGGCCTGAATGTTCAGTTATCATTTTTGCACTTTTATATGGTGGTAACTATTCTTTTTATGTTGAGTGTATGAATAACATATTATGTGATATGCTTATCATAATTGTTTCGGTTAATTTGTTATATGAAACAATTTACTTTTAATGGATTCTTTTCTCGTAGCAATTGAATAATCTTTATTACCTATTGTTGTTGGAAACTATTCTAGATCGCATAAGTGAAGAGTTAATCCCGGGATAATTTTTTAGAATTAGATGTTTTCGTTCATTAGAATAAAATTGCATGTGTTAGATTAGATTTAGATTAAAAGAATTCTCTTTAGAAACTTTTAGGAAGGAAAACATCATCCCTTAGCATCATCACAAACAAATTGGGAAACTAGTCCCATTACCCCGAGTCAGAGCCACTATCCCAAACGGAAAAGGAGCTGCTTTCAAGGTCCGGATCGGATGGTTATCCCCCTTGTTGTAGACCCGATTTTCGGGGCTTTAACAAATGGATAGGGCTGGAAATGTTTCATCACCTTATAAACTGTGTATGTGTGCTTGTCAATGGAGGGATAGTTGAGTTCATGTCCCTGGAGACTAGCGCTCATGAAAGATGTTGGCCACCCATTGTTTTGATTTTCCTTTTGCGTAAGCACAATGGCGAGAGAAGTGTCAAAAGCGAAAGTGTAGAGCAGGAAATATTTGTTGAAATATGGGCTATACAAAGCAAGTGCTTCTGCAATGGCTCGCTTAATATAGGAAAACGTGGCATTTCCCTATTATCCCATTTGCTTATTAATCATCTCTTGTATAAGCTTCACGATTTGAACATAATCAGAGATGAACTTGCGGAGGAAGTTTACTTTCTCGAGGAAGGATTGCATAGCTTTCTTGTTCACAAGGAAGGGAATCTACATAATTGCTTTGACCCTCTTCGGGTCTACTTTAATCCCACTTTTTGAAATGATATGGCCCAAGAGGTTACCCTCAGACACTATGAAAATACTCTTTTTGGGATTAAGGGATATCCCGTACTTGCGATATCGCTTGAAAATTTTCTTTAAGTGGCATATGTGGTCAGATATTTTCTTGGAAAATACAGTGACATCATCAAGATAGACCACTATGCTTTTTCTGATCAGTATGCGGAATGCAATGTCCATGGCACATTGAAATGTTGCACCAACATTGATCAACCCAAATGGAATTCTTTTGAATACAAACGTACCCCACTTCGTGCAGAATGTTGTCTTTAGTATGTCAGGCTCTGAGACTAGAACCTAGTTGTAACCAGAATATCCATCCAACAAAGAAAACATCTTTGACCATGATATTGTTTACAGTATCTGTTCCATAGAAGACACGGGGTAATTTTCTTTGTCTGAGGCGCAATTCAAGTTGCGGAAATCAACACACAAGCAGATTTCCTTGGACTTCTTTCTCATTAGGACCAACTTCGATACCTAGGTATAATTTTGCACTTTGTATGTGATCCAAGCATCCAACAATTTCCTTAACTCTTTTTGAATCAAAGGCTCAAGCGTCTAATGTACCTTCTGCAACTTTTGTTGAAATGATTTGGCCCCTTCTTTAATTGGAATCACATGCTGAATTATTCACGTGTCATAATTTTTGAGCTCATTGTATGTCCGCACGAATACATCCCAGTATTGCTTGAATAAGTGGATGAAAGCTTGTCTCTCTTATGGTGTGCAACAATTACCAAGATTGACAAACTTCATATCCTTTTATGTTCCCAAATTTCGTGAGACAATGTTGAGCTATGGGTTTTCGCATTGATTGGCCCTCGGAAGCGATTATGCAAGTCATACAAATTCTCCAATGATACCACGCCTTTTAGCATGAGGTTCTCTTTGCTTGCGCAAGTTGCATCCTGCAACACTTTCTCGTGCTCATCTTCATTGATTACTGCATCTTTGAATACATTAATGTTCGCCATAAAGTGCAGTATCTATTTGTCATCGTTGAAAATGCGTATATTAGTAATATTTTCAAGGATGAATGGTTTATAAATAATTTCTATAGAAAAAACATCCCTAAGCGGTGATAACCTATCATCAATATTTTCCAATGCATTCGTAGTTGAGTTGTGTATTCTAGGAAAAAAAATAATGTTAAAAGCTTGGAAATGTGAAATCAAACGCCATACCTCTTATTGATAACTTTTCAGATGAGGTGACACACAATGTATAGTATCACGTACCTGTCATACGACAATTTCTCAGTCACCTATTGCTTTGAGAACTGCAACATTGAGGTCGATGACTCTTTGCAAACCCAAGATGAGTGCTTCGTATTTTGTAGTGTTATTCGTGCACTTGAATATGAAGTGGCTGGAGATTAGATTTTTTCGATGTAGCGGGTCTACTAAAACACGACCAGCTCCAGAGCCCTGCTTTGTTTTGGAACCATCAAAATAAAATGTCCAAAACTCATATGTACAAGGACTATGTGCTACACTAATACTACTATTACTACTACTACTAACTCTACAAATGTCATTTTCACCAGTTGGACTAGGACGGAGCTCCAACTGTGTGTCTGGTGGAAATGGGGATGGTTGAGTGAGATAATAACCCAAATTAGTTTCTAAGAATCAATTTCCAAAGATGAGATTCACGAAATCCATTGGCTCATTTTCACCCTCTAAGGGAGTTACAGTGTGTTTCATATACTGCTCTGAGTTGACCCGGGTCTGATTATTTCTACCCTTGTGCGGAAGCCACAAATGTGACCAGTCCATCACAAGATACCCTTGTATCTTGTTGGACTAGTCTCTGCTTAACAATACACCATGTTCTTATGGAATGTCCACAATTACTATATTTATACATTGGTGAACTTGATGATCGGATGATAAGTGAATAAGAACATTTTTTAGTTCACTGATCTCATGGACAAGAGTCATGTCTAGTTGAATGATATGTGCATCCATTTTATCCCACTTTGCATTAATTTTATTTGCAACATATAAAGGATTTATGTTTACTAATGCACCAAAATCAACTAAGAAATTGTGTACATTATAATTGAAAATTTCAAATGTTAACAAAAATGGAGGGCAAAGTGTATTTATATCCAATGTTAAAGAATTAATAGACTCCAGGGAATCAGAGGACTTACCGGATTCAGTTCCCTTCTGTGAAGAAGCATCATTGCCTGAGGCGGACTCTCCGAGTGCGTGCAAGAGCATGTCTCGCTGGCTCATGATCTTCATTAGTTCAAAAAGTGAAATATTTGTACAAGCTTTCTTCATCTCTTCAGCTATGTTTTTCATCCAGTGCAGGAAATATTGCCAAAGTGTCTGGGGGAGTTTCCTTATCTGCTATTTTCAGATTGATGGACTTACTCTTACTTCTTGCGAAATTACTTTTCACTGTAACTTCATTTCCATACTTGCTCTGAGTGCTCTATGTTGAATTGATGGGTGGATTGACCTTCCTTAACAAATGCTCTTTTGATTTTTGCTTTATCAACTCTTGTGTGGAGGCCGACCCTTGGCTTCTCAAGTTGTATTGATTGTTCTGCTTCTAGGTTGGGCCATCACTCAGTGGCTTCTTTTCGAAAATTCTCTTTTCAACTGCAAGTACGCAACTGAATGTGTTTACTGCATGCCCCACACTTGGAGTTTCTTCAGTCACAACAATTTCTTCCTTTTCTTCTACAGGCTCGGTCTGCTCATTAGTAAGCATTGTATCATTAAAATGCGTAGCAAGAGCATTCATTTTGTGGCTCCATTGTGGGCATGTCTTTTCTGAATGATATTCTTGATGAAATGACCAATACTATTCCATTCCCATACTCTCAAAATTTAGCATAACGTTTGATCTTTGCGTGGACTTGGATGATTGGTTGTTGTTGCTGTTGGAGTTGGCAGTCCTTCTCAAAAAGTTGAACTTGGGAGGTGTGTTGCTCACGGTGGTCTCACTTGATCTTTGTTTCAATTCTGCCAACTCATTGGATAGAGACTTGATAGTGTAGGTCAAGCTCTCAAGATCAATTACTTCTTTCTCCTTTGCCTTACTTACGAAGGCCTCAGATCTTTTCCTAGTGTCTTTGGAGTCTTTTGTCGATTCGTCATGTGTGATGACTCCAATCGCACGCAAGTCCTTTTCAATTGTGACTGCCTCCTCAAAATTCTCAGCTAAATTTGGCTTTATAGTTCTCTTCGTGAATTACACAATGCTTGTTGGTAAGGTAGATGTGAAATAGTCGATAGTGATGGGGTCATGAAGTTTTGTGTCTGCCGGAAATTTTTCAAGATACAGTTAAATCTCTGATTGAAATCTTTCACCTTTTCTTTGTGCTCCATATTGAGATTTCCTAACTCTTTCAACAACATGGCGAGGGTTTTGTAATCAATGAATTTCTCAAGAAACAGTTTCGTAAAACCCCTCCAATTCCGGATCGAGTTCGGAGGAAGGCTTTGATACCATACCACTGCTCTGCCATCTAAGGTACACAAAAAAATCTACATGCAACATCATCGTAACATACCTCAAGTGTTTGTAGATGTAGGTAGAATTTCTCTAGATGGTCCTCCACTTTTATTGCTTTGTCAGGATCATACTTCGTTAAAAGCTTCTTCAGGTGCCTCAGAATTTTGTGTAACACACCCGGTAGTGCAAGTGGGCCATTAGTCATCCAGTCCAGATCTTGATCTGCCATGTCTTCGTCAATGTTTTCCCCTTCTTCCTTGAAATCTAATTAGTTTTCTTCTTCTTCTTCTTAACTTCCTAACCCACGGAAAGTAGCGTCTGAGAGTACCACGTTATCATTGTCACCGTCGTTGAAGGTTGGAGGCATTCTTAAACTATTGATACCACTATCCCAGTGGGGGTGGTTTGGTTCTTCTTTGGAAAATATGGAAGATTATGTACTCTAGGTATCAATCCAATAGCTCTTGCAAACTTACGGGTGATAGGGCGAATGGCCCAGATCTGGTCGTAAGAGATTTCATAAGTTTGTATAGTCTTGGGCTGGGAAGAATTTCCAACTTCAAGAATGTGCACAGGGGAGGTGCTAGGAATATCACTGCCTTGACCAGAGGAAGTAAGATTTGGGTGGGTGAGGTTATCAACCATAAAAATATGGCTTCCCTCCTTTTAGTGCTAGAAATGTTGACAGTGTTGGACCCGCCAACATTCAAGGGGTATGCTCGATATGTGGTCCCAATTAGAACTCACTTTGTTTAGGATAGGATCCCCATCCAAAATATTTCCCAATTGTCGGTTATCTTAAAGATATGCCTTGGCTCTAACTGTCAGCAAGAGAGGGCTGCAAATGTGCCTTTGAAAAGCAAGGGGATGTGCCTAGTGATTGTTTGGCCGTATGTGTGTCAAATTTCTTTCACTACGAAAGGGAGGAGAAGTGAGTCTCTAAGAGAGAGGTAGTAGTACCACTCGAGTAGAGACACACATAAACAAGAAGGATCCGTACAACATCAAACAGAATAGTCCACATAGATGTGATGATCATTGCAACCAATGTAACAAGGAATATTTGTCTAACATCCAACGGAATAGTCCACAAGGATGTGACAACGGTAATAGAAATTACAACACATTCTCAATAATATAATTACCAAAATAACTGAAATAGTTCAACTACTTTAGCACAGATGAAAGAAAACATGAATTAAAAACATTCACAGAATAGTCTTACAAATATCTATAATCCATGCATGAAAAACATGTTGGCTCATAAGGCTTCTTATATTAAGTAAAAGTTCCAAGACACATGTATACAATGAACACCACTAGCTCCAATAGTGGAGTGTTGGAGCCACTCCTTGCTCCTCAAAAGAACTAGCTTATCTCTCTAATGCCTTGTAGGAGGAGCCAAGGTGAAAAGTCATTTGCTCTTACAATGAGGGTGTATATATAACAATAAAGAGGTGATGCTTCACCTTCCTTGTGACTCTTCATCTACCCTCATGATTGTTTGACTTCCTATGAATTTTCAACTTTACATGACTCTTCATATTCCATACATGTCCTTTGGACTTTCACTTTACAATACATTTTCGAAACATGAATTACATAATCCACCATAATGGTGTGGCATGTGACAACTCATGTCATTACATGACATGGCATAACTAACATGGACTACTTGATGATGTGGCGATGTCAATCCCCTGTTGTTGTTGTGTGTTGAGTGTGCTTGAAAACGCTTTTCTTTCCACCTCCGCATGGCTTGGTGATAAGGAATCTTCAATGATCTCAATTCTTGAGTTGTGATCGCAAACTAATGCCCCTTTTCTTTCTCTCTGTCAATTATCTTGCATACTCAGCTACAAAGATGTCTTTCAACATGTTCTCCTTATTCATCTCCTTCTCCATCATCTCACCATGACATGATAAGGTACCTGTATCTGTAATTTACTCATGACGAAATGAAATCAGTCTGAAAACCCCTAGTCTAAGATAAGGTAGATTGATCCATTGGTTGATCTGGCACTGCGTGATAAGCTAGGAGAGGGGATTAGTGACTTTGAAATTGTGGAGTTCAAGCAGTTGTGGGTGAACCTTGAGCCTTGAGACTATGCAATGCGCAGTTCAGGTTGGGCGGAGGAAGAAAACTACACAATTTTGGGGGTCAGTGTGACAAGCTGAGGGGATGGGCATTGGATGAGAATATTATGCAGTTTCAGCAGATAGAGGAGGTTGGGCCATTCCACAATTATGAAGATCAGGGCATCAAGGGATCATCTTGAGGCTAGAGATTGCGCAATGCACAGCTGAGGCTTCACTGGGAAGATGGATTGCGCAATTTTGGGAGCCAAGGTCAGGGCTTGAGCATTGGAACTGTGCAGTGCAGTAGTTATGGGAGGGAGGAACTGCACATTGCGCAGTGTCAAAAGGCAAGGTCATAGCTAGAGGACTGAGACTGCACAATGTGCAGTTTAGGGAGGTTGGGAGAGGTTAGGTTGCTAGGTCGGGAATCTTTTCATAAAATGGCTAAGTACGGGATTGGTGAGGCTGATGTGAACAATGATAAGACTTCGACTGTGATCAAACACTTAGAAAAGTTGATGGAAAAACAACATAGACTATCCAGGACACATGAACGATGCATTTCCCTTAATGTGACAACTTTACGAAAACTTACAACAAGTGCGACACTAAATATAAACTTTGTGATGACCGTAACGACAATTGTGTGACAATGCTTGAAACTTTGGAAATGTGTGTGACATATGTTTCATGGTTAGATTAACTCATTTACACAAAGGTATCCCCTTGAAACCACCAGAACAGGCTTAAACGCATTGTGTGACAACTAACATGCGAAAACATGACATTTTGCCTATCTTGCAAAAGGGACCAAAACACCTCAAGAAAACGCATGGAATGAGTTTTAATGTTTGCGACGACAATGTACAAGACCAATGAAGGCTTCAAAATTAAGCGTAGGCCAAAATTTTGGAGGGTATTGTAGCAGTGACAATAGCTTCCAAAGAATTTGAATTTTGAAATTCAAATTCCTTCCAAAAGCTAATTCGCCCTCCTCTGAAAAAGCAATCTCCTCTTCTATATAAAGGTGCCATTTCTACTCTCAAGCATACAAGCAAAAAGAGCGAGGTTTTATCTGTAGTAAATGTATCCAACGAAAATATATTCAAAGGCTCTAGTTCTGTGGAGAAGCACCTTAATGAAATATCCTTTTTGGAATAAGGGTTTTGGTTCAGTGTTTTTGACATAGGGTTTCGCTTGGTGTATTTTTGTAGGTGGTCTCTTTCTTATCGTCCTCTGCAACCTAATTGATTCAACCTTTGCAGCCTAATTAACTCAACCTTTGTGCCCTAATCAACTCATCCTCTGCGGCCTAATTAACTCATCTTTTGCAGCCAAGTCAAGCTCTCTAAACACTTTCAATCTATGTGATCAGAATTGTGACAAATATTAGATATTTGTAACGATGATCAATACTTTTTCTGCACAAGGATTGGTGGAGCAACTCTTGTAGACCAACGAAGGAGCCAATATAGAGTTGTTCGAACTTCTCTCTGAAGCATATCCGAGAATCATTATCAACATTGGATACATCAAATTTTTTGTAACTTATAGCCCTGACTATAAAACACAGCACTATATCAGCATTCGAACTACATATAAGCCCTAAACAAACATATTGTGTGGAAAGGCTTAATTTCTGAAGAAAAACTCTTGTTCTGAACTTTTTTTTAGAATCTAGACCCGTGACAAAACATGGCTTACAATTGAGAGTGCCTTAGATCAAATCTTTGCAGCCTCTGTGATTTTGCAAAAGGAATCAATCATTGAAACTCCTAAGTCATTCAAATTCATACTTTTGAACTAGATCCAAACACACCTGAAGCAGACACAATCTATAGGTTTGACAATGCAAATAGATTCAATTGTGAAAGGTTGTGTTGCTTTATGAATGCCAAAGTTCACTAACCATTCATTTAAGTATACAAAAAGGTGAAGGCACATCTAAATACTTAACCAAAAGTTGTAACATTGTTGCTTCTCTTCAGGGATTTAATTCAGAGATATGGGGACTGAAAATTTATTCTTTGATTTGTGACCAATTGAAAAATGATGTGACATGACTGCATAGTTATGAAAGTTGTTGAGTATGGTATTTGGTACATACCTGAAGATTGGACAAATTTGTAAGCTCATAACTATTTTGACCTATTTGGATGTCACTAAGTGACTCATTCTTAGTGGAATATTATAGTGACTTGAGGGCTTCATCATTATGAAAATATGACTTTTGGCTTTGTAGTGCATTGAAGATGCCCATGATGTGGTAAAGGGTCTTATTTATGAAGTATGTTGGGTTTCATTGGGCTTGAAGGAGTAGTAGACCTGTAGCACTCATCTCTGAGATTTGACCCTCTCTAGGGCAATAATTTTGTGCATAAAGAATTGTTTCTCTATAACTTTTAGAGACCAATGGAGGAGAAACCCCTTGTTTTCCTTGATCTATTGCATTCAAATTCAAGACAGGAGTTCAGGATTCCGTTTGGGTTATTTTAAGGGATCAGTGAAGGTGCCAAGAGAAATTCTGAAATGTAATCTAAAACAAATTACCATGACACATGTTAGGCCCCTATACTACTAGTGTAACCCCTTATTGTTATTAGTACAACCCACTTATTATATTGATGTACCCATGTAGTGCCCATATTGTTACTATTGTGCCCCATAGAAGCCCACTATTGTTATTATTGTGCCCTTACATTATTATTGTTATGTCGGCTCTGATTATGTTATGACCCCTTAGACTCCTATATATAGAAAGGAGGTATTTTCATTTGTATCATCGAAGAATTGCTCATTTATGTAATGTAAAGGAGGTTTCCCCCTCGAAGAGGCTAAATTCTAAGGCGTGGATCTCTCTTTTTTGTCTTTTTGAGCTAGTTTCATAACATTTGGTATCAGAGCTTTGGATTCTAGGGTTTCGCTGCTCCAAACAGGTCATCATGGCATTTTCACTATAACTTTTTTTCTGCGATGTTTCAGAAGTTGAAAAAAAAAACCCATTTGAGAAGAAATCGTGCTGAATCTCGGGTCCAAATTTCAGATCTTTTCCTGCTATATTTGCGGAGATATGATCTGAGGAAGTTGTTCTTTTTGAAGACTCGTGAATTACATTCCAAACTGGTGACCTAGGGAAAATCATCATAACTTTCTCTCTGAGCATCAGATTGAAATTTCGTAAGAAGGTACAGAAAGAGGACAGACTATAGTTTCTTGTATATCTCTTTTAGAGCTAAAGGTGTAAAAATTGACACGTGGCACTTCATACAAGTTCACTCTTCTGGAAAGGTCTATATTCAGATCATCTTGGGAGATTGTGCATAACTCTGTCTTGGAGAATCCAATTTGGATCAGACTAGTGGCATTAGAAAGAGGACACAAAGGCTTACTATAGGTGGCAATTTCAGAACTTAAATATCCGAAAGTAAAGAGTTACAGTCGTTTCAAGATCGAGGTCCTAAAATCAAGAAAAAGCAAGATGAGGAAGTTTGATGGCAAGGATTCGGTAAATTGGATACTTCAGATGGAGCAATATTTTGATCTACATGGTGTACCACTATTACAAAAGGTATGTATTTCATCTTCATATTTAGAACCGGATCAATTTTTATGGTATAAAGGGTTTTGTTCTCGTAAACAACTTGTTACGTGGTCAATTCTCACTGAGGAAATGATAGCACATTATGAGGATACAAAGAGCAACAACTTCTTTAGAGCAACACCACAAAAATTGGAAAGAGTAAAAGGGCTTTGTGACATATTGGAAAGTAAAATTATGGCAACAAGGAAGTCTACACCTCACAACTATAAAGATGGAAGTGTTGTTTCTCCTAGCCTTCCACAACCTACAAGGGTTACACCACAACAATTGGAAGAAAAAAGAGAAAAAGGGCTTTGTTACAATTGTGATAGCAAATGCACTAAAGGTCATAAGTGTGCTGAGAAGAAATTATTTTACATAGAGTATGAAGAGGAGGAAGAAAAGGATTAAGAAACATCAAAAGAAGAGGATATATGCCAGGACCCAACCCCAAAGAAAGAAGAAATGAATCAGACCATATCTTGTAAACTATTAGCAAGAATGACCACTCCTCAAACTCTCAAGATAGAAGGACATATCAAGAAGAAAAAGGTGAAAGAAGTGAAAGATCATATCAAGAAAGAAGAAATGAATCCAACCATATCTTGTAATTCATTGGTCGGAATTACCACTCCTCAAACTATCAAGATAGAAGGACATATCAAGAAGAAAAAAGTTCAAGAAGTGAAAGATCACATCGAGCGTCAAGAAATGAATCCGACCATATCTTGTAAAGGATTGGAAGAAATTACCACTCCTCAAACTCTAAAGATAGAAGGACATATCAAGAAGAAAAAGGTTCAAGTAGTGAAAGATCACATCGAGTATCAACAACAAGTTCTCCAACTTTTAAAGGATAACGCCACTTTGATGCAAAATCAAATGAAACAACAGGTAGATCAACATCATAGTGAAAAATGTTTTGATGTAGGTGATTGGGTATTTTTACTGCTACATCTAAAGCAAGCTATTTATGAGAAGGAAATGTTGGCAATACTACATGCACTTAACAAATGGCGACCTTACCGAATGGGAAGACTTTTCAAGGATGAGGATGTGGAAGCATTGTTTTGTGTTATTTCTATTATCCAACCAGATTGGATAAACGAAGCAAGGGATGAATGGAAGAAGGAAAAAGAAGTATGGCCACTTATTCAAAAATTGCAAAAGATTCCAATGCAAACAATATTGCCAGAAATTGAAGAGGAAGGAAAAATCATATTGGAACCTGGAGTAGTCACAAAAACAAGAACCCGACAGCTACGAAATCGATCAATTTCACAGTATATCATCAAGTGGAAGAAATTACCTGCTGAAGATTCCACATGGGAGGACAAGAATTTTATACGGAAGCATCAAGAAATACTCAAGCGTTGAGGACAACGCTTTTTGAAGGAGAGGGGCATGTTAGGCCCCTATACTACTAGTGTAACCCCTTATTGTTATTAGTAAAACCCACTTATTATATTGATGTACCCATGTAGTGACCATATTGTTACTATTGTGCCCCATAGAAGCCCACTATTGTTATTATTGTGCCCTTACATTATTATTGTTATGTCGGCTCTGATTATGTTATGACCCCTTAGACTCCTATATATAGAAATGAGGTCTTTTCGTTTGTATCATCGAAGAATTGCTCATTTATGTAATGTAAAGGAGGTTGCCCCCTCGAAGAGGCTCAATTCTAAGGCGTGGATCTCTCTTTTTTGTCTTTTTGAGCTGGTTTCATAACAAAACAATTCTGAGAAAAGAACAAAAGTTTGTGTGTCACATTTCAAGATTGATAAGACAAGGTATTGGCATATCAAGACAAAAGGGATCAAAGCAACACTTATTCCAGTTACATTTTGCAACTCATTATTAAGATTCAGGGGTTATGTAGCAACAATTTAATAAGCAAGGATCCTATGTCATGGTGTCCCAAGTTGTCCAGCTAAAGGAAGGATTATTTATTCAAGCTTAGAGTTTTGTGTTGAGTGAAATGGAGTAATAGAATCATTATTCTATGATGATGCTACTACTATTGTATGATATTGGTTTCAGGACATTTGCATGACTAATATATTTATAGGACTCAAAGTGAGAGCTTGTTGGATCCTGTTGATGAGTATATGTGTAAGATTGAGATGATATGATGAGATTTGCATTGCAGATGACGTTGATTGATAACCTAGAATCTATATTCATTAATATTTATTGGCATCATATACACCCCTAATCCTTTAGGACATCATTACTAGGACTTGACAATTATAATGATTTCCTGAGAGAGGGTTCTAGATTTTTATTGCAGGATTTGGTATGATTTTTATTTGAGGTAGTGATTTGTTATGACCTACATTTAAGACACAGTGTTTGGCTATTGATGTGGAACAACAATGGATTCATTGTCGAGCTAGGGAGTAACATTTGTTTTGATAGTTAGAAGTGGGTTTGATTATAACCTGTAACCTATCAAACAGGAATTGTACCAAGTTCTCACTTTTTAGAGGTAGCAAAAAATCATCCGATTTTGAAAAGTGTTGATTCAATATATATATATATATATATATATATATATATATATATATATATATATATATATATATATATATATATATATATATATATATATATACATATACATATACATATACATATACATATACATATACATATATATATATATATATATATATATATATATATATATATATATATATGCTTTTTTTTTTTTTTCTTTTTTTTTTTTTTTCTTTTCCGAACATATTTTTGACATCTTAAATTTTCTTTTGTATCAAGTATTAACAATTTTTTAAAATGTTAGTGATTTTCATGTTGATTTCGATAAGCGTTGATGCAACATTAGCCTCTCTTTTAGGGGGGCTTACTTTTGACACTTTATATTTTTTATTGTATTAAGTATGGATAATTATTTTTTAAATTTAAATATTTTTGAAGTAATTGTCTTCTTATTCCATGAGATATTTTTTTATAAGTGTTTTTCATGTTTGTGTTTTTTTGCTTTTCTTTTCAAAAAAATTTCTAATGAAATCTTCATTTTTTTTGCATAGTTTGAAAAAAAGGGTCAATATTTTAAATTTAAGATTTTCTATATATTTATGTATTATTAATTAATATTTTAATGTACGTCAAATAATTGTCACTAAAAAAACATTAATTTTTAAACATTTGACAAAAAATAAACATTTTGAGACTTTTTTGCTAAAAAGAATATGTCAAATAAATGATTTATATGGGAAAATGTTAACAAAAAAGGTTTAAAAAATAGCATTTTTTATGAATTTTATGTCAAAAAAAACAATATTCATAGTTTTTTTTTCAAAAAATAATGACTCACATAAAAATTAAAGTGAAAATCAAATAATGGAAATATTAAACATATAACAACAATAATTGAATACGTATTCTTCTCATAAAATCTCAAAGTCAAAACATTATAAGTATAACTAATGTATAGTTCTCAAAATTGAGTCTGATTTGCAAACATAACTTAAATTTAATCAACAATATCATATAATCCATGCTCATCATCTTCTATAGTTTCATTATTGTCTTCTTCCATAATATTTTGTGTTTTAGTTTGGTCATTTTCCTCTTCTGATGGATCTTTGATGTCTACAAATCTCCCAAAGTATCCCTTTCCAATCATTCCATCTAACAGTGGTTGAGGTTCCTTTGCATTTTTTGCCACACATGATTCATTAAAATCCCTTTTCCTTTGTTGAAGAATGTAACTAGGTTCGGTCTTCATATTTATATTTGAGTCAAAGAATGAAAATGATATTTTATTATTATTATTATGACTTATTAAAGCATGGATTTCATGCTTGGGTCATCATGTTTTAGGTCAAATTCCCCATTGAAGACTTTTAGGATTTATTCTGAGTCATTAGGGTCACTGTCCATTTAAAGAGACCCTTCTTAGGCTTTTGAATCATGTAAAAAGGTTTATTATTGAGTCAGATTATGTATTTGACACCTCCACACCAAGTCGGTCTCAAGAAGATCAAGTCGGCCTCAATCTGGTTAATTCAACCTCACCTAAAGCTTATTATATATACAAGCAACTCAATTTCATTTGGAGACATCAACTCAAGTAGTTTGATCTATCTCAAGAAAGTGCAGAAAAATGTGAAGTTCAAGGTGAAGAAGGACGAAATACAAGTGGAAGTTTTGGGCTATCTATTTCTCTCTCTTATGCGAAATTAATAGGCTAGTTTCTAGATCAAAGTTATATTGCTAGAGGGGTCGAAGTTATAAAAGTGATGGATCGAAGATTCTGCCATTGGAAGGTTGAAATTCTAGATTTGTTGGGTCGAAGTACTGTTGCTACAAGGTCAAAGATCTAGGTCGAAGTTGTTGGAAGGAGAGGCTGACTTGGTGGTTGGAGGAGATTTGTGTCTAGGTCATAGAGTCTTGGATTATCTCATCTTAACTACTGAAGGAAGAAGTTTGACTAGGTTTTCCCCTCGATAGGGTTTTTGCCCTGACAGAGTGCCTACAACTTGTGTCTCTTGTTCTTGTGATCTTCATACACATATAATTTGGTAATTGCTTAATGAAAGATAATATAACAAACATATAAAATAAGCCAATACAATTGACAAGTAATTATCAAGAAAGAGAAATCTAACCCTAACTCTACTAGCATTTATTTCTCAACATTGTTTCATAGCTAAGGTCAGGGAAGATTGGAGATCACTCTATTGTCTTGAAAGAAAGGACTACTCCATCTATGATAATATACTTGAAAATGGGATTCAACATTGCAAGAAGCTAGATAAAAAGGGCCATCTACAACTTATTCAACAAAGTCAAAGATAAATGGGTTTTGGTTTCACTCACAGGTTCACTCAATGATGACAATGCATGGATTTTTAATAGTGGAGCATCAAGGCACATGATAGCAGATGCAAGCAACTTCATATCTATCAAAATAACAATCTTCTCATGCAGTGGAATTGGGAGAAAACAAAAGCTATGTTGTTAAAGGCCTGGGATCAACTTCTTTAAAGTTCGACAATGGAACAAAGCTACATCTCAACAATATACTATATGTTCCAGGTTTGAAAAAGAATTTACTTTCAATTTATTACTTAGAAGATAAAGGTGATAGAGTTGCTTTTGTAGATAGAAAGGTTTTGACTTGGGGTAAATATTCAAGCATCGATAAATCTAGAGTCATTGGGATTCGTGAAGGAAGTTTATAGAGAGTATTGACACCATCTCCTCAATCCCTGGTTCATATGGAAATCAATCCCATTGAACTATGGCATAGAAGATATGGTAATTTACATTACAAGATTATTCCTTCTGTCAACAAATTGGTAAATGGCATTCCCAATATTAAAGAAGACAATGAAGGAATATGCAAGGGATGTGCCTTATGAAAGAATACAAGAAAACCATTTACAAGTAGTGAAATAAGGTCTATAGAAATATTGGACCTTATCCATTCATATGTTTGTGGGCATACATTCTAACAAATCACTTGGAGTTCATCTCTATTATGTAACCTTCGTTGATGATCACTCTAGAAATACATGGCTCTATCTACTCAAAACAAAGGATGAAGTATTTGAAAAGTTCAAGGAATTTAGGTCTGAAGTAGAGATCTTAACCGAAAGAATAATAAATAGTTTAAGATCCGATAATAGTGGAGAATACACTTCAAAATAAATAATCTCATATTGCAAAAAAACATGAATTAAGAGGGAGCTCATTATTCCCTACAATCTCGAACAAAATGGAGTTGCAGAAAGGAAGAATAGAACACTTGAAGAACGTATTCAAACAATGATCTTTGATCAAGACATTCCAAAATTTCTATGGGGAGAAGCTGCATTGACTATCGTATATATTCAAAATAGAAGTCTTCATAGAATCCTCGATAATATGACACCCAAAGAAGCATTCACAGGAAAGAAGCCTTATGTGGACCATCTTTGAATCTTTGTATGTCCCGCCTATATCCATGTTCCAAAGGACAAATGAAAGAAGCTAGATTATACAAGCATTAAAGGGATTTTTGTTGGCTACAGTCTTTCTTCAAAGGTATGTAGAATCTACATCAAAGAAGGAAGACACATTGAAGTAAGCAGGGATGTTATATTTGATTAAAATCACACCTACAAAAGATCCAAAGATATTCCTATTGATTCTGATGATGAAGACATACCATTATTCAAAGAAGAAGCCACCATGATAATCCTGCCACAAATAAAGAAGAATAAGAAGAAGTACCAAGTGAGCCTATTCAACATGTGATCATACCTAACACAAGGAAAATTCCAGATTGGTTAAATGCTACTCTGGAAGATGCGGAAGGACATGGAGCTGTGAAAGGATCCTTTAGAGAAGGTAAAAGGCCAAATATATATTGGATATGTTGCATACAAGACAAAGATAATATAAGTTGAACCAACTACATTTGAGGAAGTTGTTCATCAAGAAGTATGGAAGAAAGCTATTCGGAAAGAATATCAATCCATCATGAAGAATGTGGGTTGGGAATTGTTCCTAGACCTAGTGACAAATTGGTTGCCACTTCCAAATGGATCTACAAGATCAAACACATTGTTGATGGAAGCATAGATATGTACAAATCCAAATTCGTTGCTAGGGGTTTCTCTCAAAAGGAAGGCATGGACTATGAAGAAACCTTTGCACCTATCGCAATATATACTACTATAAGTTCTTTGGTTTCATTGGCTGCAACAATGGGATGGAATATCCATCAAATGGATGTGAAAACAACATTTCTGAATGGGACCATAGATGAAGAAGTATATATTGAACAACCTAAAGGATTTTAAATAAATGGAAAAGATACTCATGTGTGTAGACTCAAGAAGGCCATGTATGGTTTGAAGCAAGCTCCTAGGGCATGGTATGCAAGAATGGATGCACACCTTCTAAGAATCGGGTTCGTCAAAATTTCTATTGATCCAAATCTCTATATCAAGGTTGTGGATAATGAGCTATTCATTATTATACTCTATGTAGATGATCTATTTATTACATGTGTAGAGCTAAGGATACAAGAATGCAAGAAGATGTCAGTAGCCGAATTTGAGATGAAGGATTTGGGTCTAATGCATTATTACCTACGATTGGAAGTATGCCAGAAACACGGGGAAATCTATTTGGGTCAAGGAAAGTATATAATAAATTTGTTATAGAAATTCAGTATGATGGATTCCAAGCCCATGACTACTCCCATGATCACCAATCTCAAGAAGTTAAGAAGCTTTGACCAAGTCTCGTAGATCCTACCTCCTATAGAAAGTTGGTGGATTCTCTGATGTATTTGGTAAACACTAGACCAAATATATGTTTTATTGTGAACATTCTTAGTCAATTTCCGTTGGATCCTCGTCATGATCATTGGATAGCTTCCAAGCATATATTGAGATATATATGAGGTATTATTCATCACTACCTAAAGTATGATAGCAAGGAAGTCAAGTTGACAAGTTTTATAGATTATGATTGGGGTGGCAGTGAGACAGATGGAAGAATCATTACTGGTGGATGTTTTAGTTTGGAGTGTGTGATGATTTATGGATGAGTAGAAAACAAGATCATATTGCTTTAAGTAGTGTTGAAGTTGAGTATGTGGTTGCATGTGAAGTGGAAAAGGAGGTTGTATGGTTAATGGGGCTTCTATCAGATTTGTTTGAAAAAACTCAAGTCCTACAGTGATAAATTGTGATAATCAAAGCAACATTAAGATGTTTGAAGATCATGTGTTCCATGCAATAAATAATCATATCAACAATAAGTACCACTATATTAGAATTTTGGTACAAGATGGGATCATGAACCTACAGTATGTTCTGACTTATAAACAGGTGGTTGATGTTTTGACAAAGTTTCTTCCTAATAAGAAGTTTGAGTATTTAAGAAGAATTCTTGGTTTGGTTGATATTATTGATTTCATTAATGAAATATGTGTGGAAGAGACTTAAGGAGGCATTGTGTGTGATAAAAACTACATGGGAGGACATCTGGCCGACATATGTATTGATGTCTAGATCTTGAAGTGCGAGGGTGGAGTTGGTCATGGAGCTATGACCTTGGATACACACCTAGATCCCTAGTTTGATGGTTAGCAAGTAATCCCGATGGTACCAATATTGGCTAAAATCTTTAGTCCATCTTAGTCCCACACCGGATAGATTTCCCTAGTTAGGAATCTAGTCTATGGCACCTTGTGTGTCGAAGTTCTTCGTAGTTCTTATGTTTTGGGATCTTCCTTGTACTTGTATATACATATATGATCTATGAATACCTCCCTAGTTAAGAGGGAGTGTTGAAAAATGTAACTAGGCTCGGTCTTCATATTTATATTTGAGTCAAAGAATGAAAAATATATTTTATTATTTGACTTATTAGAGCATGGATTTCATGCTTGGGTCATCATGTTTTCGGTCAAATTCCCCATTGAGGACTTATAGGATTTATTCTAAGTCATTAGAGTCATTTTCCATTTAAAGAGAACCTTCTTGGGCTTTTGCATCATGTAAAAAGGTTTATTATTGATTCATATTAGGTATTTGACACCTCCACACCAAGTCGGCCTCAAGAAGATCAAGTTGGCCTCAATTTGGGAAATTTGACCTCACCTAAAGCCTATATATACAAGCAGTTTGATTTCATTTGGAGACATCAACTCAAGTAGTTCGATCTATCTCAAGGAAGTGCAGAAAAGTGTGAAGTTCAAGGTGAAGAAGGACAAAATACAAGTCGAAGTTTTGGGCTATCTCTTTTTCTCTCTTATGTGAAGTTACTAGGCTAGTTTCTGGATCGAATTTATACTGTTGGAGGGGTTGAAGCTCTAAAAGTGTCGGGTCGAAGCTTCTCCTACTGGAAGGTCGAATTTTGGATTTTTTGGGTCGAAGTACTGTTGTTGTAACGTTAAAGATCTAGGTCGAAGTTGCTAGAAGGAAAGGTTGACTTGGTTGTTGGAGGAGGTTTGTGTCTAGGTCGAAGAGTCTTGGATTATCTCATATTAACTACTGAAGGAAGAAGTTTGTTTGTGTTTTCCCCTATATAGGAGTTTTTCCCTAGTAGAGTTCCTACATCTTGTGTCTCTTGTTCTTGTGATCTTCATACACATATAATTTGGTAATTTCTTGACGAAAGATGGTATTAAAGAAGTCAATATAATTCACAAGTAATTATCAAGAAAGAGAAATCTAACCCTAACTCTACTAGCATTGATTTCTCAACATTCTCAAACCAAGTTCTTATATTGCATCTGGAAGAAATTGAATAACATTAATTCTTTGTTGAATAAAACTGCATCATAATGAGTCTTTCAATGGCTATGCAATTTCTTCCTTTTTGTAGGAAACATGTTGGTGTTGTACCTAATAATCAAGTACAAAAGAAATAATTAAGTAAATTATTACACATAAAAATATTGAAATTCAATATTATATAATAAAACTTACCTAAACCTGAGAATAAATCCAAAACCTAATCTCTTTCATTTGAACATAAATGTATAAGATAGTTAATTAATTCCTGTAGTTTTTGATAAATATTAGCTATCTCTCATTTTGCATCTTTATCCTCATATGTTAGTTTTCTTACAACAACATCATGAACTAGTACTTGGCTATGACTATTTCCATCTACTAGATTCAAAAGAATATACTTATAACTATCATCTTTTGTCTAAGATTCAACATGAATGAACTCACAATCACTTATAATTGGCTAATCTCCGCAACCAATAAGATTTGAATTTTGTTTGTAACATGAAATAGTAAAAGTTCAATTAACTTATACATAAATAATTTTTTTAATATTAATCAAACATACAATTTCAATGTCTTACCATGTAAGTTGCATCCTTGAGTTTGCTTTTCCCTTGAAGCTTGATAATAACATTGCAAATTGTGTGTCTGAATGAAATGTCACAAATCTCCAAAGTGGTGATGTTGTGACTTCTTAAAATCCCATAACCGCTTTATTAAAAGCTTCATAACTTTAAGGCTCAGTATCATATTCAATGTTTGGGAATTGACACCATAAGGAGTATCTATAGTAATTAGGGAATATTCCCTTTTAGGTATGAGATTTGCAATGTCTTCACAATCACCTTGTATTATTTGATATTGGATAGTTTCGAGCCCATTCCAAATGTAATGATTAAGACAAGGATCAAGTTCAACATTTTTAACAGTTTGCTCTCTTAGCCTTTCCAACTTATTTTTTCTAATAAATGTTTTGAAACTATCTAGTACTCCATTTGCATCCTTCTTCGATATCTTTAATGAAATAAAAAAAATATATGTATAATTAATAAAATAAAAGAAGTTTACATATAAATAAAATGAATGCATAAGTCAACATACCTTTTTGAATGCAAGATAAAAATATTTTAGTGTTGTTGTATTACTTGAATCTGGGTACTTGCGTACAACATCATTCCAACTCTCTTCATTCAAGATTTTAATGATCTATTCTTGTATTTTCATATAAACCTTATGACTAAATAAATAAAGTAAAAAAAAATTAATATGGTGATATGTATAACAAATACTACCAATAACAATATGTTATATTTAAAATAAAATTATAATCCAAAAATAAGTAAAAATAATTCAACAAACTTACTTTTGAAATTCCTCGCAGATTTCATCCAATGATAATTCCCCTGACTTCACACGAGATAATATTGATTTGGTAAACTTGTCATCCTTCACTCCTTTCATTTCTCTTTAAGGTGTGATAGTCATATCATTTGGAAGATTCTTTATTCAGGACTTGTCTAACCATTGCTACATATTAAGGATTTATATTTTTTAACTTTCTTATTTTTAATACCAATATCGTCCCAAATGTAAAAAATATCATCAATCAATTCCCATATCTCTCCAGTCTAATTGAAACTGTAAAATGTTATCCATACCTTTGAATAAATCTGAGCATATTTTGCCACCTTTTGCATTGATTTTTTCCTCAATTTGATAACCTATTTCCATACAACATTCCTTATGAAAGCTTAGAGTAACATTTGCCTTATCCCCACCACATTTTTCTTGAAATTCGCTGTGAATAGATCTGTGATCCAGGTGGATCTTAAAATGCTCAAAATTTTACTATCTCAAAATTCCTTGTAAATGGATACATCATGTAGAGCTCACAATTTTTAATCCAACACAACTTGAACGGGAAAAAAAGGACTCTGTATGACGAAATTATTGCAGGTCAAAATTTAGGGTTGACACACAAAAGTCAAAGGGATAGTCAATTGGTCAATGGGTCAATACTCAACTAGTCAATGGTCAATGGGTTAATAGTCAAAGTCAATGGACAATCAGAGGGGGCCACATGGCATGGTTAGGGACCGCCACATAATCCAATGAAAGGACAAAGATGTGGGTGTATGAGAAGGCGCCATGTGGTCCTATGAAAAGGCACCATGTGGCCCTATGTAAATCAGACAAGTGGCTCAGTAGATTGGTTCAAAATTTATGAGGCCAACCTCGATGGGGATCGACCCCCATACCTGTTGGCTACAATTCATATGCATTACCGTTATTCTTGAGCGGTGATTCTTGTTAAGTATATGGTGTTGATTTTATGTATTTTTTAATGGATGCAGTTGGCAGAAAAATGGTTTGGTCACCAGGATCGATCAACCCCACAAGTCCATCCACCAGATCCGGTGGCCCACAGGTGTAGCTCACAGTTATGTTTTGACGTGCTCACATCGAGTGATGGTCTCGGAGGTAGTGACCACGAGCTATTATGATTTGGCGTGGTCACATATCCCCTGACCAGTGATCATGACGACAACAATGGTCGCATAGAAGGTTACGTCGATGGTTCTAGTGGCGATTTCAGGGGCTTGTGACATGGTACGCTCTGGCAGGTTTGGCAACCGTTAAAATCAGAAACAAGCGGTAACTACAACAATTTAGACGAGTGATCACACGTAGATGCAGCAGTGGCGGTAACAATTATAGTTAGTGGTCCAAATAGTTGGCAAGCGGTCATAGTATACGTAACAATGATGGGTCACATATGGTTGGACGGTGGAGTTTCTGGCGACTGAAGTTTTGGTGAGTAGATCAGCCGCCCTGCCTATATATATATATATATATATATATATATATATATATATATATATATATATATATATATATATATATATATATATATATATATATATATACGTTTTACACTGGGGTGGTCGGGATTTGACCACCCAACCTCCCACTATTTAACTAAGCCTGCCACCAACAGACCGAAGGGGGGAAATTTTGTTAACAGATCCAAAAATTGGTCCTTTTATGCATGTATTTTGACCCAAAGAGGTTTTCTTTTACCAGTGGGCATGCAGATAGAGACAGGTTTGCATTCCTTTATGCACACATTTCGATGCAGAGTTTCCAGAGGGAGGCTTGGAGGGCCTAAGCAAAATGTAGTTGAGCTATACTCAAATGAATTGAAATTTAAAAAGGAATTCATCTGCAGCATTTTTTTCTTGTTTGAGGAACTGATTTGCAGGCCATCTTCCAATTGTGATTTGAAGAAGAGGCCATGTTGACACTTCATTAGAAAGTAGGCATGTTTATGGTCATTGGTCTCAGAGTTGTGAGACGAATATGATGATGATGAGTATGATTTGAATTTGAGTAGTGGATTCAATTGGACCTATTGCCACTTTATGTGAGAGTGTCCATTTTATGTCGTTGTCTTTATGAAGGGAAATGACTTTGTGACTCAGAATTCTTTGTAGGAGAACATCTCTTTATAGGAGATACATTGCCATTCAAGATGAGAGTTCCATCCTTGTATTGACGAAGATTTGTTGTGTACTCATTATCTTTGTTGATATCAATGAAGCAACCTTATCACTATTGAAGTAGGGCCCAGAGATGTAGTCCACATCGGATGAACTTTGTTATCACTTTAATGTTGTGATGTTTCTTTTCCTTACTCGCATTTCTCCATAGCTTTGTTTTAGTATCGCATTGCTTGATTTAAGTTTTTAGGTTTGTTTAATTTAACTGTTCAAACTTGAACATTTACGAACCAAGACATTTTTAAAGATCAAAATTTGTAATCTTGCAAAGTGTTAGAGACAATCAATTTTTAGATCAAGTGGTATCAGACCAGGTTCTAACCAAATTGCAAGCATGGGAAAAATATTGAATCATTCAAGGCTCCAAGCTTATTGGAAAAGATTAACTTATCTCTTAAGTGGATAATATGGAACTTGGAAGGATTCTTGAAGTTGTAGAGGATGAGAAGAGAAAGTTATGTATTATGTTGAAGAATGTTATTAAGGATCAAATTGGGGAATGTTCTACTATTCAAGCAACAAAAAGTCCCTCCAAGACTAGAAAATTATGTGGTCATGAAAAGCATACATGATATGGACTTATTCAAGAGAATACTGATATTTGTACCTTTTGTACTATGTCACAAAAGTGGTTTCCTTGAAGCGTCATCTATAACTTCGTCTACAACAGAGAAGGAGGAGATGACCAAACTTTTGGAATTTGACCAAGAGTCAAAAACAAAAAAGGAGGTAAACAATACTTCATGTTCAATTCATTCTCTTCATAATGATAATGCTTCTTTTGCATCATTTGAGAAACATACCAAAGGCATTGGTATGAAATTGTTGACCAAAATGGGATACAATGGCAAGAGTCTTGGAATTAATGGCCACAATATCGTTAACCCTATCTAGGTAAGAACACAACCTCAACATGTAGGATTGGGTTATGTCCAAGAAGAATTTGGTGAATGTTCCAAAACTACAAAGACAGAATTCTTCAAGAGTGGAGTTCTTACAAATCAATGATGCAGCACATCATGATGGTGACGATGATGGCAAGATATCTCCATATAGAGATGAGTGTTTTGAAAGAAGATCGGAGTCAATTTCTCCTCACCAATCAATTTCTCCTCACCAGATTCAAAGTCCAAAATACAACCATGAAAGGTATAAACATCATGATTTTTCAAAAGTTTTCTTTGATTATAAGCAGAATGATCATTTGAATCAAACCTTGTGGAAAATGTTTCCTTGTGCTTTTTGTCATGCACCTAACCATTGTGTAGCCAAGTGTCAAAGAGGGAAAGATTTGTTCAAGAAAATGAACATGTTAGTGAGAATTGTGATAAGGGAAGAAGACCCTCTTCCAATATTGAATGACATTTGCCAAGAAACAAGTGCAATAATTTTTTCACCCATTATAATATAAGTGGGCACTAGATCGAGAAGTGTTGGAAACTTCATCCCAAGAAGGACAAGAAGACTATATAATAATCTATCATGGAAATGGCAGATGAAAGAGTGGAGCACACTGTAACCATCCCTGAAGTAGCTCATGAAGAAAGTCAATTGGTAAAAGAGAACTCATTAACTTGGTTGGGTAAGAAATGGATAGACTATTTGTCTAGTTGAATCCTGTAATTTATTTGTAAATCACATGT
The DNA here is from genome assembly GCA_031772625.1 of Pinus tabuliformis. Classification (NCBI taxonomy): domain Eukaryota; kingdom Viridiplantae; phylum Streptophyta; class Pinopsida; order Pinales; family Pinaceae; genus Pinus; species Pinus tabuliformis. The sequence continues at coordinate 1,495,137,019 of CM062804.1, read as the reverse complement.
TGCATACCCCCACAGTTGGGAAATTTGTAAAAGTGATGTCATGTATAAATCACTTATATGCAACATAATGTTTCTTTTGGCTTTTTGTTGAGTCAATGGGTATGGGAATTTGAGAGATGAGTTTATTCTATGTTTGTACAACTTTTGGAGTCCAAAAGTTCCTTTTGTGGGAAGGCATGATCTAGGTGGATCTTAAAATTCTCAACAATTGACTATCTCAAAATTCCTTGTAAATGGCTCCATTGCATAGAGCTCGTAATTCTGAATCTAACATAACTTGAACAGGAGAAAAAGGACTTCGTATAACGAAGTTATTGCAAGTCAAATTTTAGGGTTGACAGACAAAAGTTAAAAGGCTAGTCAATTGGTCAATGGGTCAACAGTCAAAGCCAATGGCCAATCATAGGGGGACACGTGGCATGGTCAGGGACTGCCACATGACCGAATCAGAGGATAGATATGGGGGTGTATGAGAAGGTGTCATGTGGTCCTATGAAAAGGCCCCCACATGGCCCTATGGAAATAAGACAAGTGGCTTAACATATTGGTTTAAAATTTATGAGGCTAATCTCGGCCCCCCGTACCTACCGACTACAATTCAAACGCATTACCATTATGCCCAAGTGGTGGTTTTTGTTAAGTATAGGGCGCCAATTTTATTTGTTTTGGAATAGATGCAGTTGGTGGAAAAAGAGTTAGGCCACTAGGATCTGGCGGCTCCACAAGTCTAGCTACCAGATCTAGCGACCCACGGGTGTAGCTCACAATTATGTTTTGATGTGGTCACATCAGGCGATGCTTTGAGTGGTAGTGACCACGTGTGGTTATGATTTGGCATGGTAACATATCCCTCGACCCACATGTTTTCACTCCTTCGGATCTCCAAGGCTGAGGAAGATTCCAGCTGAGGTAACCACAGACCAAGCTTTTGACTTGGTAGCTAGCCCTACCAAGCCAAAGAGGGCTCTCTCCAAAGGATCACAGCTAAGAGGGCTGGATAGGTTAGGGTTTTAGGCTAGATGTAAAGTGTAGAGGGTTGTTTGATTTGATTTGGTTGTGTAGTCACAAGGATGAGGGAATTAGGTCAGAGGATGAACTAGGTCATGGCAAAGTGAATCTGAATTGCAGACATCTAATGGGGCAAGGTAGGCAAGGTACTTTAAACTTATTAGTATAGTGATGAGATGGTTTAGACTTTTGATATGCTAAAAAGAGCATGAGGGTCGTGAATTCTTTTTAAACTGAAGAAATGAAACAATATGTGATGATTTCTCCAAAACATAGCATACAAAGAAGAATTCTGCTTATCACACCTTCAAAATCAGACATAATTAGAGTGAAATGGATCATGAAAGGAACAAAAAATTCACACATATGAAACTGAAAAAGAAACAATATCAAAATACCATGCCATAGGAATCCCACCAAAATAGTTGCACTCCATCCAATATATTCCATGCCAAAGTATGAAAGTTATTACAACATCCAAGAGAGTCCAACCTGTAAAATGACTAAGAAAATACATAATATAGGCGTAAAACCAACTCATCCTAACCTCAGGGGTCGAATACATGAGAGGAGGAGCAGTTTCACGAAAGATTGAACTGATAACTAGAGTATAGGGTGGTCAAAGTGACTCATCCCTATCTTATGAAAACTAATTCATTACAAGTCATGTAGGCCATTTAACTAATGTATTTACCCTAAATAACAATAAAAAACATAATAATTACATCATACTTATCAATTACATCAGTAAAACATCAATTTCCCATAGGTGAAAATCAATTTGGAGAGAAGCAGTGAAAATTCGAGAAGACTGTCAAATGCGCCCTTTCAGTGTCAAACGCAACCTCGAATTTTAGGACTGCTTCTGGGTGCCTTCCCAGTGTCCAAATTTTCTCCAAGATATCTTGTTGGAAATCCCTTCAAGTCTAATTTCCATATATGTATCATTTTTCAATTTAGAGCTCATTTTCCCCGTCAAAAACGCAATCTCCCAAGACTAGTAAATGCCCAACACCCAAGCCAGAAATGACGCAGAAAGGTGGTGTTTTTATGGTTTTTGACCTTTTTGGCTGACTTGTTGTCTCCAAATGCTTATAAAATGCATAGGGTGCATGTCCTCATCACTTTGAATCCAAATATGCTGACCTTTTGCTCATCAGATGCCCCAAAAAAGAGCATATCACCCTAGGTGTTGCGCGTTTGACGTTTTGACTGTTCTAAAAATGCCTCAAAAAACACAGTAGTTCACAAGTTACAAAATTTGCTTCATAACTTCTCAAAATTGGTGGGATGATAGTTGATCATGTGTTTGAGGCATGGAGTGATGCCTTGGCAAGAATGTCTAGCCTCCTTTTCTCCTCTTGCTTGGTCAAGGCTTCAATCTTTGCATGAGCTCTTTTGAGCTTGGCTCTTGCAATTTTGTTTCTCATGGCATAATACTTTGCCATCCTTCCATGAATATCAATGTCCCTTTTTGCCTTTTCTAAGAGACTCTCAATATGGGTGTTCACCCTCTCGAGCCAATGTTCCCCGTTCTCATTTACCATTTTTGCAAATTGCTTATTTAGGGTGAGCTCATTGGCTAGTTCTGCCTCCCTTCGCTTTTCTAGCTCCAAAGCTCTCTTTAGGCCTCTAGTCCTTGGCCTTCTTCTTGGAACATGTTCATCAAGTTGTTCAACATATTTTCCATATGCCTCATTAAGGCCTTATCCTTTTTAGCCTCTCTCTTTGCCTTGATGAGCGGAATCTCCAGGAGCTCATGTTTGACCAAAAACTTCCTGTTCTCCTACTCATAGTATGAAATAATGTATTTGGCCCTTTTCAAGTTGACTTGGATCCCTCCTATGAGTGCATTATTCTCCTTGATGACAATGGCTGTGTTCTCACTGTCATCATGCTCATTTGGGTCAACTAACTGAAAATCATGCTCTGTCTCATGGAGGTCCTCCTCCTGCTATTGGATCTCTACCTCTGTCACCTTTTCCTTACCCTTTTGTACCTGCTTTTCCAATGAAGAAGGCAAGGCCCCTCCCACAATCAATGGGGAAAACACTTGCCTATGCCCTCTCTAATAGGTATGTGACAAGGTACCTAAACCAACCCTTCTAGGCTTGCTGCTCTCACCATGCTCAATGTGTTCTTGCTCACTGCCTTCATCTCTGCCAAGTGAATGAATAGGCTCATGAGATGGTGATGATGAAGGTGATGGTGTGGATGACTCATCAGATGAAGATGGATGATGTATGGGCTGAGGTGGGGGAATGGAGGTGGATGGGTGAGACTATGAAGGTGCTTCTTGGCCATGCTGAATAGGTGGGACTGTGAAAATCTCATTGGATATGAAAGTGTCCCATGCAATGTTAAGCTGATCAAGGTAATGGAGGACTATCATCTTGATGAGGGAGTGGTGAAAGATACTTTTCATTTGATGATCATAATCTTTCCTTTGGGCAATGAGTGACATCTTGTCAATGCCCCGGTAAAGATAGTAGGGCATATTGAGCATTTTGATTGTTGTATAATGCATGAGTAGCCAAATATGATAGGAATAGAGCCTAGAAAACCTACCCCACATGTGAAGTACTTCATGATGATTTTCATCATGGGAACATATCTGTCTAGGAGGCAAGAGAAAGGAAAAATCCTCTTTCTTTCATTCTTTTAACTTGGTTTAAGATATTCTCATAATAAAAATGATCCAATTCTCCTTTTTTAAACCATTTTTCCCCAAAATTTGGGATCCCAGGGGCTTCTGATGTGATAGCAGGAGATATAGTGAAGGTGACACCAGCAAGGGTTACTTGGTTGTCATGGAGGTTGGTGATGAATAATTTGGTCAGCATAGGATGATGTTGGATCCTTTCCACTTTCTCAGAAAACTCAAAACCGGCCATATGCTTAAAGCTTGTCACAGTGATGGGAGATGCTATGAGTTCTCTAGTATTGGTTGGCTCATGTCTAATGATTCTCCCTCCTTTCTTAGATACCCTCCTCTCCTGCCTTTCTTCCTCACTCAGACTTCTGTTCTCTTCTTCTGCCATGAGTTATTGGAGTCAAACCCTATGGAGATGATGAAATGGAATATAGGTGTAGAGAGTATGGAATGATGTGAGGAAATTGAGGAGATGGAAATGGGGATGTGTGATATGAGGGAGGTGACAAGGGGTAGTTTTGAAGTGTAGGAATGGTAGTGGGATGCTAGGAAATGAGATTTAGGAGTGGAATTATGTTACTATGGTTTTGAACTTAGTAGGACTCCAAAACAAAATGAAACACTATATAAATCAGTTTTGGAGGAGAGGAATAATATAATTTTAACCTACTTGCTTGTTGGAGCACATTGGTGGCAAATTTTGAAGCTTGGAGCAATATAGTGTGTTTTGGGCAATTTCTGGATGTTCTCGAGCAAAGGCGCAGCAAAATGGTCAAACACGCTCTCTCCTTACAGGTGCGCAACGCCCTTAGGAAATGCACTGAGTTTTATGGCAAATGCACAGCACCAGCTCTGGACGCGCCCTCCAGTTTCTAAATGCACCCTCTACCCCTGTTTTGCCAAATTTCACCTAAAACTCGAAAATTCCCTTTTTCTGAGGATGATTTGAGAGTGTAGGAGTGCAAATGAATGTTGAATTGATGTTTTTGAGGGATTTTATACTTGAATGGGTTTTGATTTATGCCTTGAAAACCCATTTTCTAATGTTTCATGTCACTTTTCAAATTTTCACACTAATGCTCTTTGACTTTCTGACTTTTTCCTTTGACAGGTGGATGATGCTTTGGCAATCTTCATTTTTTACCTTTGTTTGGATGCTATTGGTAATGGAATTGAGTAGTCAGCTAAAATGGTGACTTATTACATATAATAAACATAAAATTACATAAATGAGAAAAAAATTATTGCATCTCTTTTGAAATAAAATTTACAAACTAGAATAAATTCCTTACTTGAAATCAAATTTGGAAGTTCAGTAACCATGGCTACATACTTATAAACCCTTATTTAACTGAAAAATGGATATTATTTGCTTCACTCTCATACTTTGTTGACCTTATGCAATGAGATGGTGATTTATTGGACCTTGGGAAATTGAAACCTAGGTGACCTAATGGAACCTTGAATGACTGAACTTCAGGTGGACTTGACTAATATAAAACATGATGAAATGAGCCTTTATAGTCAATGGATTCTCAGCAAGACACATGAAGGTGGGCCAACAAATACAAATTTTTGAGAGGGGAGTGTGATTTTTTATTTTGGGCTACCATCAGTGAGTAAATTTTTGCATGATGACCTAGGTGGAATGATAAAAATTTCAAATGGGACACTAATATGATGTAAAAGAGGAATCTTGATCACTGATGGAAGTATGAAAATACTTACTCTAACACGACTATTATGTTGATAAAAACGGTCGCAGAGATAATTACGACGACAGTTCCAGTGTCGGTTTCGGGCGGTGGTCACATGGTATGCTCTGGCGGGTTCGGAAATAGTTATGATTAGCAACAGGCAGTAACTGCTACAGTTCCAATGAGTGATCACACATAGATGCAACAGTGGTGGTAACTATTACGATTAACAGTTTTGGTGGTTGGCCGATAGTCATGGTATACGCAACAATGGTGGTCACATATGGTTGGACAATGAAGATTATGGTGGCAGAGGTTTTCGCGGGTGGATCAATCGACCCACTAAAATATATATATATACATTTTTCACTAGGGTGTGTTAAAAATATGAAACTGCAGTCAAATTCCACTTTGAACATCTCACCTGATAGAGATAATGATTGCATTTAATTCCTCTTTTCTAGAGGACCAAAATCAACCTAAATATCACTCAAATCGGATAAGGGAAAGTTTACTTATGAAGAAAAGACCACATGTGCACATTTGATAAGGTTGACCCTAAAGAAAAGTGGACCACCTTGAAAGGCAATGAATACAAGTGCCCTCTACCTCATTCAGACACAATGATGAGACACTCTTCTATCTTTTTTTTTTGCTCGCACAGGTCTGAGGCTCATCCGCGGAGGATCAGGTTCGCTTTGAGGTGAAATTGTTGGGTTTGAAGCTCGCATCTCTAATTTAGGGTTTTGGGCCCCAGTCGCAGACATAAAACATGAAGGATTCGACTATAGTCGCAGACATAGAACCTCATCCGTGAGACTGGAGCCTTTCAGTAGCACAGAAAACTCTCCATCCATGCAATTGGGGATTTAGGGTTTCCACAATCCATATCTGACCCGAGTCGCTCACATTTCAGGCTTAAGGGAGTGACTGGGAAAGCTATAGTCTCTTGCATGACACCTCATTCATGCAACCGAGATCTAAAATATGAAATCTCAATATTTCAAAGATTTCGCATAGTGACCGTAGGGTTCAGTAGTTGACTACAGACAATGACAGTTCATTACAATCTTCAAAATCTAGTTTTGAGCATATGCATTGTTGGGTTCATTTCATGGATGTTGTAGTTGTTTTTTTGGTTAGCTGTATAGATGAAGATATGGATCATTGTACTCTCTTTTCCTGAATCATTTGATGAAAATCTAAGAAGAATAATATGCAAGGGTTTTCCCCATAGTGGGTTTTTCCATGGTCTTTGACCAATCTTGATGTCTCTATGTGTGAATGATTTTCTTCTATTGTTCCTTTATGTTCTGTTGCATTGATGATGATATTATTCTTTCTACATAGTTGCACATGATGATGAATAATTATGTAAATATAAATAATGTTATGATTTTATGGGGTGAACCTAACGTGTTAAAGAAGAAATGCAATTATCAAAGCAAAAAACAATATAGCCCTATAAAAAATCAACTTGGCATTAGAGCTAGGCGGAAGAAAATTCATGGAGATAACCCCCATGGAGACACCTTTAATGGAAGCAAGAGAATATGGAGGAGACCTAAAATAATTCTAGGGTTTGAAGATAACCTTAGGCAGTTTGTGTATTAGGGTGGATGGATATTATGAGGTTATGGTTTGATAGAAACCCTGGTTTATGGAAAATATATGAGATATGAAATCTAGGATGGTCAATGTGAAGATTCTCAAGCACTTGTGATGGTTCTTGTAGGTTGGTTCAAGAGGGAGAGGATCACCTCTTATTGAAGATAAGTACTTTTCGATTTATGATTCTTCTCTATGTCTTTACTTTTGTTTAGACTTATAGATATGATTATTGTTTAGATCATTACTTATCATTCATGCATGTATATTTGAGTATTTGGATGTTTCTAACATCCTTGATGAGATGTCATAAGCAGATCCTTCTTAAGGATCATTTGAGATGCAGGAAAGAAAATCTAGAGTTGGAAAAGGGAAATAGGCACCTAATGAAAAGATGATTAAGTGCTACATGTTTCCTATGTCAAATAAAATGATGCACGAGTATTTGAATAATACAAGGTATGCATGGTATATTGTTTCAATGTTATGGCAAGGTAAGCCCTAAGGTATAATGAGAATGTCTCCTTATCAAATGGTTCATGCATGCATATGAAAGTGATTTAAATACATGATTCTTATGATGAAATGATGCACTTGTTTTTGAACAAGTATATTACTTCTTGATTATATAAGGCTACTTAATGTTTATATTTGATACATTTGTATACTTTATCATCTATCATTTTGGATACCTTGGTAAGGTTAGCACCTTGATTCTATCATATGGTAACTTGACACTATTTGTTTGTGAAATGCATGGAAACCATGATGATGATAGAAGTATAACAATGAGATTGATACTTAGGATCTTTTATTGACCAAGGTTATCCTTTGTGTGATTATTGATTGTGGCATATGGTAAATTTGAATGCCCTAACTTATTAGATTGAGAAGTAACTCATGTGACCGTGATTTTTTGAAGTCTACTCCTATTATCTCTTTGACACTAACCCTTGATGACATATTGATGTCATGGTGAAGTAGCTGATGATAACTTAATAAAACCATGATGAGTATGGGAAATGGTATGACTTTATGATCTAACATATATGTTGATGCATGATAATATTATAGACATGTTGATGACATGAATGAAGATCATTGAAGTGGATTCCCATTCAGAGGGAGAATCTCTCCATAAGATCTCTTCTCCTATTGTCATTTACATTAATGTATATTCTTTATTGTTGAAGTATGATTTATGGGCATGAATAGACAAATATATGACATTGTTGATCTGCAAAAAAGGTATGATCTGAGGTGAGATATTTTTATCTCACTCTAAACCTCAGTTGCATGAAAGAAAGCCTACAGGTGTGACTATATCCTTTTAGCTACGCGGAAGTAAGGTAGGGAATTTTTATCTTGGATACAATAACTTCTGCTATCAAATACTTTTTTCATAAGAGGTAGATGTGATTATGCCTACAAGACACAAAATATGAAGTTTTGTGCATGAGATCAGATGCTCACCTAAAGGATGTCAATCCTACATATGTGGAGAAAACATCAGAAAGATTTGTGAGCTGGAAAGTTTGAATGTTTGATATAATATGAATATATATACTGAAATTGTGTTTGTAGATGACCGTGACATGCATACAGATATGTCATTATGTTTAAATTTTTTCAATAAGAGTTTGACATGATTTCACTGATTGATATAGATGAGTAGTGTTTGGAGTCTTGACATGATGCTTGATAATGACTTAGAACTTTGACTTGATGTTGAGATGTATTATGAACTATAAATCTCTATATGATAGAAAATTTGGGATTTGACCTGATGACTAATGATTTGATTTGACGACTGATGATTTTCCTTGAAGAGAATGATAATATGAACTTCGAATGACTAATATTGGTATTCGATAATGGTTTTGTATTGGCCTCCTCATTCTTAACACATTGGTTGAGGTATTTTCAGTGGTGATTCAACATGAAGTTATCTCCATGAATGGTCAGAACCTGTATGACTTATCCTTGGTGTATGCATTTGCATCTAGTGGCGTATATTATGATCATGAGGACGACTTGATGAAATTTGGATTGATATTTCTTATGAAAACTTGTTGGCATGATAATAAATGAAGTCATGACTTGATGAGAGCTATACTTGTCACTTGGTCTAAAGAATCTGATACTGCAATATTGTGATGATTTTGATATTAGTTTTGATCTGGCTCCTAAACTTTGATGAGCTGACTTAGTTGATTTGATTATACAATATTGATTTATGTAAGGCTAAGCATATTTCTTTGGTAAAGTGTTATGTTTGCAGAAATTTTTGGGTAAAGAAATCTCCTCGATCCAGATATGTCCGCATTGACAGTTATCTGGTGAAGCCAAGAAGATGTGTTGATCCAAACCTCTACTTCAGAAGTGTTCCAAGGTATGATTTTGATTTTGGTTTTATATATTGATGGTCTACTCTTGACAGGAAATGTGCCTTTGATGATCTAAGTAAGATGGAGATGGATTTTGAAGCTCGAAATATTGAATCATGGCATGATGAATCAATTTCTAAAGTTGGGAAATGAAAATATATATTGTGAAGCTATTGAAGAAGTATCAGAAAGTGGAAACACAAATCCTGGACACCCTGATTGAATTTCAAGAATTTTTGAAGAGATGTTTTGAACGTAACTTGGAAACCGAGAGTTGATTGAGCATTGATGTTTCATTTTGAACATCCATCTGTGTGCACTAAACTTGGGTCGATTCATGATTGAGTCGCTTCATTCACATTGAGTTGTTTCCTAACATCCTTAAAATTACTTGAATGGGATGATCCTCCTGTGATATGTGACTACTTGGGTGTACTAATGATTATTAGGATCATTATTGATGAGATGAACACATTTGGATGTTGCCTTAGTATGCTATCTGCCATGATATCTTGGATGAGAGGTCCATAGCATGACTGAGGTTGAGTACGATGTTGCTAGCATGACTAGCCATGTGAGGCAAGATGAATAAGCTCCTTAGAGAGTTATCTAAGCATGATCTGGATATGACATGGATACATTGCGATGAAAAAGAGTGGGATCTGATTTGTAGAGAATCCCGCATATAGTTGGGATTGAGTTACCTTCATATATTGAGACAATTTTATTATACGAGAAAAGCTTAAGCTTGTGGTTGACACATCCTTGAGAGGGAGGATGAATATGATATGAGAACAATGATATGTTTCTGATCTATAGATACTAGGATTGATCGAGAACACTGAGCCAACTCTTCCTCCCATGTCTGAGCTCCCAGGGTGTGGAATTGAGATAAATGGCTTCTAGGGTTGAGGGAATTCTAGACAATAGGGTACCACCCCTATCTGTTACCCATAGGGTTGGGGTAGTAGCTCACCATATCTTGGTCTTTGTAGAGTATACCCCAGTTGCCAGCATACCCATAAGCAGGGCTTGTTGGGATTATCCCTTCCCATCTAGCCAACGGGTTGAGGAGGCTTGGAGGCGTGTGATCCTTACCTCTCGGTAAGTCAGGTATCTCGTCCAAGCTCAGATTATGATGTAGGTGTTCTACCATATGACTATTGAGGGTCATTGTTGGCGAAGATCAGTAGGCAACACGTTGGTAGGAAATAGGATGGGTTGAGTAGTATCTCCCCTATATCACCTATTGCTTGATATGGGATCGTAGTAGTAGCTCCCCCGTGAGATTATGGCTTGAGTAGTAGCTCCCCCATGAGATTATAGCTTGAGTAGTAGCTCCCCGATGTGGTTCCAGGTTGAGATGTTCTCCCTGATGATATGCTCTCCAATGATGATGTGCGTCGTAGATATGACTCCCCGCCGATATTTATGGGTAATAGTCTGCTGACAAAGATTACAGGTAGTAGCCCGCTGACATAGATTCTGGGTAGTAGCCCGCTAACAGAGATTCTAGGTAGTAGCCCAATGAATAGAGGGTGGTAGCTTAGGCTCCCCTCCGATGACAAATTCTTCTTCTAGATTCAAAAATATTCAACATGTTACCAAGGAAAATCAAGAGATAAGTAGGAACGAGCAAGAGAGGAATTGAGATGATTAGTGATGATACATGATGATGAGATACTTGAGATTGGATATGATTTGATGACAATATACACATGACATGATGCAAATGGAATTCTCCCTAGTTGAGAGGGAGTGTTAAAAATATGCAACTGCGGTCAAATTCCACTTTGAACAGCTCACCTAGTAGAGATAATTATTGCATTGAATTCCTCTTTTCAAGAGGACGAAAATCGACCTAAATATCACTCAAATTGGATAAGGGAAAGTGTAGCTATGAATAAAATGCCACATGTGCACATTTGATAAGGTCGACCCTAAAGAAAAGTGGACCACCTTGAAAGGCTATAAATACAAGTTCCCTCTACCTCATTTGGACACAATGATGAGACATTATTCTATATTTTTTTGTCTCACACACATCTAAGGATCATTTGTTGAGGATCAAGCTCGCTCTGAGGTGAAATTGTTAGGTCTAAAGCTCACATCTCTGATTTAGGGTTTTGGGACCCAGTTGTGGGTACATAACAGGAAGGATTCAACTGTAGTTGAATGCACAAAATCTCATCTATGTGACTAGAGCCTTCCAGTCACATGGACAACTCTCCATCCATGCAACTGAAGGTTTAGGGTTTCTGAAGTCCAGATCTTATCCCAGTCGCTCGCATGGTAGGCTTAAGGAAGCGACTAGGAAAGCTATAGTTGCTCGCATGACACCTCCTCCGTGCGACCAGGATATAAAAGATGAAATCTCAGTCTTCCAAATATTTCACTCAGTGACCGCAGGGTTCAACAGTTGACTGCATACAGTGATAGTTCATGACAGTCTTTAGAATCAGAGTTTTGAGCATATACATTGTTGGGTTCATTTCATGGATGTTGTAGTTGTTTTTTTGGTTAGATACATAGATGAAGATATGGATCATTGTACTCTCTTTTGCTGAACCATTTGATGACAATCTAAGAAGAAGAATTTGTAAGGGTTTTCCCCACAGTGGGTTTTTCCCTAGTCTTTGACCAATCTTGGTGTCTCTATGTGTGAATGATTTTCTTCTATTATTCCTTTATGTTTTGTTGCATTGATGATGATGATATTTTTCTTTCTACATAGTTGAATATGATGATGAATAATGAGGTAAATCTAAATAATGTTATGATGTTATGTGGTGAACCTAATGTGTTAATGAAGAAATGAAATTATCAAAGCAAAGAACAATATAGCCCTAAGAAAAATTAACAAGGCTATTGGGATTTGACCAGCCGACCACCAACAGAATGAAGGGGGTACATTTTTTTAACATATCTGGAAGTCAATCTTTTTATGTAGGTATTTTGACCCAACAGGGTTTTTTCTTTACCATTGGGCAATCGAGACTAGTTTGCATTCCTCTGTGCATATAATCTGACACAAAGTTTACAAAGGGAGGCTTGGAAGGCTTGAGAGAAATATGGTCAAGTTTGTACTGAAATGACTCGAAATTTCACAAGGAATTCATATGTAGCTTATGTTTTCTCGTTTGAGCAACCAATTTGCAGGCCATCTTCCGATTGGGATTTATAGAAAAGGCCATGTTGAAACTTCATTAGAAAGTATTCATTTTATATCCATTGGTCTCAGAATTGTGAGACAAATATGATGAGGATGAGTATGATTTTAATCTGAGCAGCAGATTCAAGTGGACCTATTGCCACTTTATGTGAGAGTGTCCATTTTATGCCTTTGTCTTTTTGAAGGGAAAAGACTGTGTGAGTTAGAATTCTTTGTAGGATAACGTCTCTTTGTAGGAAAGACATTACCACTCAAGATAATAGTTCCATCCTTGTATCGACAAAAGATTTTCCATTTACTCATTATATTTGTTGATATCAATGAAGCGGCCTCCTCACTATTGAACCAGGGCCCGGAGACATAGTCCACATTGGACAAACTCTATTATCACTTTGATGTCATGATGTTTTTTCCCCACACTTCTCTATAGTTTTATTTTTAGTATCACATGCTTGATTTAAGTTGTTAAGTTCATTTAATTTAACTATTCACACTTGAACATTTACGAACCAAGATATTTTTAAAGACCAAAAATTTTTAATCTTGCAAAGTGTCAGAGACAATCAATTTTTAGATCAATCTGACCCTTTGGATGAAATTCACAGATATCCTATGTCCATTATCTGTATTAAGATCATGTGCCAATAATTTTTCTTTTTTATATGTTAAACCAGCAAAAACGATACATTTCATTGTTTTAAAACATGGGTTATTGGGATATTCCTCCATCAATTGTCGAGCCTCTACAGAATGGTTCCCCCCGATTACATAATATTTTTATTCAAAACATCTTGACCTATCAAATGCCTCTTTTTTGGGAACTTGAATTGGATCAACAAGAACGACATAATCAACGGCATGTGCATATGGTATGTACCTAATCAATGATTTCAAGTTATGAACATGCAGGTGATGTGGCTTTCTAATTTGATATTTAAATTGTCATTTATTTGGCTTATAGAATTGGCCGATATTAAGCTGAAATGTATGGCCGCAATCAATTAAATTTCTCTTTTTCAACTGATTTCGAATGACATTTTGTTTTATTTTAATAATTCCATTCTCTAAATCAACACCTGGTGTTATCATTTCCCTACTTCCTTTAAAGTTTTCACTATGATATTCACTAGTGCCCATGATTTTTTCAGAATGACCAATTTTATATTTCTTCCTCCTATTGGTTAACATATTTTCTTCTAAGTAAGCAATCTCCTCATCATTAACTGGAAGAGAGACATCCGTGGGCATATTTATTTTTTGTCTTTTATAGATTTTCTCCTTTTCAACAGCAGTTCTAATCTCATTGTCGCTAATGGCAACATATTCTTCAGCTTTAACTTCCACATCTTCAAAAGTAACATATCTATCTTTACTAGATTGGTGCACTTTAGCCATTATTTGTTGATCCCCTATATGTACTCTTGTAGTTTCATGAACTATTGTTTTTTTCTTCTTTCTCCTATCTTCTTGTCTCTGTGTGGAAACGGTTGATCACATTCATAATATTTGGCTCTATATAATAAATTTCCTCCAACATAATTGAAGGACTCTTAAAAAAATCCTATCAAACAAAATATAATATGTCAACGATAAATAAGCTATAAAAAATATATTGATACTTACAATAATGCATAACACATAAATATAAATAAGAAAACTTACAATGTTATTTGCAATGTTGATTGTGATTTCTTCACACATCTTTGTAGAATATTTATCCATGTCATACTTGATCTTTAAGAAACGATATTTAACCTTCTCACGTGTCTTGGGCAGTTTTGCAAGAACATAAATAGTATCTGTATTCGACACTAGACATATGTCTCGTACTTTGCCCATCACCTCATAATTTTCACCACCTTATATCATACTACAATATAGATATATTTGTACACTTTCGTTGCTTTCTCTATCTTTAACATGCTATGTAAATTTCGTTTTATTTATTTCTCGTGCCATTTGCGATTCTGAAATAATCTTCAATGGATTTGAGGGGCTAGCTGCTTGACTTTTACCATGTGTCTTAGTTTAGTTTAGATCAATAATATTCATAGAGGATCCAACTGCAACTTAGATTATTTAATTGTTGCATTTGTTCCAGAAACATTCACAATACCTTCTTTGATGTTATTTTCCTAATAAAAAAAATATGAAATTATATTTTATTATCATAAGAAATTCTACTATTGTAATATTTAAAAAAATAAAAATTCTTTACACAATGAATTTAAAAAAGTTAATTATGTTAGTAATGTTTTTAAAGTAAAATTAACAAACAAAACAAATTTAAAACTTAAATATATTCATTATAATTTAATTAAAAACAAAAACAAAAATCTCCACACAAAAAAAACAAATATAACCATTGAAATTTAATTTTAAAATTTTAAAATGAAAATTGACAAAAAAATAATAAAAAATAAACAAAGAAATAAAAAATAAAATAAAAAACTATGCATGGGTTGGGCGTGCCCACAATGTTTCAGCCCCCAACTCAGCGAAGGTGCCCACAGCCTTTCAGCGCTCGACTAGGTGGAGGGTTGCAACCTTTCAACCCCCATTTGGGAAGAAGGATGAAATTGGTCCTCCACCTAGTCGAAGGTTGAAAGGCCGCGGACGCGCCCACTTGGACACATTTTTTGTTAATTTAAATTTTGTTTATTTTGAAAAAAAAAAAGCTCTATTTTTTGTAATAAGCGTATATATATAATTTATTTATTTTTTATTATTATTATTATTATTATTATTATTTTATTTTTTACTTTCTTTATCCCAAAGGAACCTAGCAACTTGCCTGACACGTAACTACAAGTAAACCCTTGGGGGTTCACAAACTGTCCTCCTTGTCATAAATTGGGTCACGTCAAGGGGATTTGAACCTGAGTCTCCCTTGTTTCAACGATTTCATAAATTTCAAAGAAAAGAATTGAGTTGTCCTCCAAGACTTAAAAAAATTGTTTTTTTCCAAAAAAAAATGAACATTGGTTTTTCCATTTCAAAGACCTAAAAAACATGATTTTTCTTAATTTTTCTCCTAAAATTCTTACAAATATGAGTTTTTTTTTAATATTTTCCCTTGTAAAAATATTAAAAAAAAAAGATATTTTTATGTGGTTTTACCCCTAAAATATGATATTAAAAAAAATCTTTGAAAAAAAAAAAAAACAGTAATTCTTTTTTTAGCTTTTCAGCACAAAAACAATAAAACAACATATTTTCCCCAAATTCCTCTTTAAATGGTCATAATAGAAGGAAAAGCTAATATTTGAAATGCAAAAATTTGTCGTTGAATGTCTTCTTGGTGATAAATCGCTCCAAACTTTTTAACGAATCCTCTAGAATTCTTGATGTGGTGTAAGGAAAAAAACAATGAAATTATTATATGGCAAAGATTGAGGGATTACTTTAATATTTCTTGAATGTGGGATTAAAATTAAAATTAATAAAAATTCATATATGGTTAATATTAAAGGATTAGATTAACTTTTGTTAAACGTGGGACAAAAAATAAAATATAAATTATAAAAAATAACTTAATTACCTAGTTAATGTTAAATAATTTAAGTAAAAGATTAATTCTATTTTCGAAGGAATGCATTAAAAAAAATTGTGGAAAATTTGAATAGAAACTAGGGTCAAAATTTTCAATACAAAATTTTGGTAGAACGTTTTCAAATAAATTTTAGAGGGAAATTTGGAGGATAATATTTCAAACCAAATTTTTTGGAAGGAAAATTTTTGGTGAAATGTTTTGGGGGGAACTTTGGAGGGAAATTTTCATTTTCTAAGCTATAAATTGTCACTGGGAGAGAGTGCATTTGTATCATTCAACATCTTCTATGAAAAATCATGGATTTTTTTGATAGTGAAGTTTCTCTTTTTGCAACATCAACATCTTCCTCACGTAACAACTCTATTCATATTGATGAATATAACATGAATTCTTTCACTATGAATAGAGAGTCAAATTTTCCACTTAGTCCTAATCCTAAGGATTATGAGAGCACCACTAACAAAGGGCAAGATGAATTTTTTTCTCTAAATAGAGAGTCGAATTTTCCACTTTGTTCTGATCCAAAGGATTATGAGAGCACCACTAACAAATGGGGAGGATCAATAATTTCTTGTAAATAGAGAGCCAAATTTTCCACTTAGTCCTAATCCTAGAGCTTATAAGAGTACCACTAACAAGGGGAGGATGAAGAATTTCTAGCAAATAGAGAGTCAAATTTTCCACTTAATCATAATCTTAAGGATTATGAGAGCACCATTAATGAATGGGAGGATGAAGAATTTATAGTAAATAGAGTCAAATTTTCCACTTAGTCCTAACCTTAAAGACTATGAGAGCACCACTAACTAAGGGGAGGATGAAGAATTTTCTGCAAATGATAATTTTACTATGAATAGAGAGATGAATTTTCCACTTAGCCCAAATCCTAAGGATTATGAGAATACCATTGATGAAGGGGAGGATGAAGAATTTCCTGCAAATGATAATTTTACTATGAATAGATAGTCAAATTTTCCACTTAGTCCTAATCCTAAGGATTATGAGAGCACCACTCACGAAGGGGGGATGAATAATTTCCTCCAAATGATAATTTTAGAGGCACATATGTGGATAATGCATTTTTTCTAAGTTGGGATTTCAAAGGCACTCATGGTGATGATGAATTTCCTCCAAGTGAGGATTTCAAAAGAAAAGATGAGGATGGTGAAGGATTTCCTCCAAGTAATGATTTGAAAGTCATAAACGATGATGATGAAATTCCTTCAAGTAAGGATTTCAAAAGCATGGATGAAGATGGTGAAGAATTTCATCTCAGTCCGGATTTCAAAAGCACAGATGATGGTAGTGAAGAATTTCCTACAAGTGAGGATGGTAATTAATATTTTCCAAGCAATGATGGTGAAAAAATTCCTAACTATGTTCAGAATGATCATGGTGAGGATAATAATCCTCCTAATGATGATGACAATGCTTATAGATATGATAATGAAATGATGGAGATGATGCATGCAAATATTGTATCTAGGAGTAGGGGTAGACCTTTTCATATCAATCCAATATATTCAAGTTATACAAGGAATAGGACATAATACCTCACAAGAACAAGTTCTATCAGTGATCCAATTTCAGGTGCATGTTGTCAAAAGGATTGCTTGAAACATATGGATTTCAAGTTTTCATTAGATAAAAGGAAGAGATATTTGTCAATGAATAAAAGCATGCAAAATTCATATTTAGTGGGGTGCATACAATCTACAATGGCAGGTTTTTTTTTCCAAAGAAAAAATTGAACTTTTTATTACCAGGATAAAAAGTTACATAGTATATGCCAAAGCATTCATTTTGCTCTATAATTTGTGAATCATATAGCTCACTGGATGAGAATTCAATCCAGCTAAAAACAAGAAGAGAAATTCACTGCACACCTGCACAGACTCCTCATATGAGGAAAATTTCGGGCCAGTGCCTGTCAAAGAATTGAGCTGCAACAAGAAAATAAAAGGCCAAAAATAAAAGCAAAACTTCATGTGAAAATGACCACAAAGAGGAGTTACACTTAGGGTTTAAGACTTCCTCCCCTTTTTCTTCTCGACCTTTCGCCATTCTCCTTGGGATGGAGTTATGGGAACAATTTGAAGTGAATTTTCTTCGCCTGGTCGGGGGTTTTCCTTGTCTGAATCTGAGGAATCTGATGAATGTTGCCTTTTGGTTCCACTGATTTCCATTGTATTTGGATTCTTTCCGGATTGTGATTCCATGGGCTCTTGTGTAGAAGTCTTTTGTGTTTCTGTTTGGATACTTTAGTTTGGGCCAGGTTCTTCCTCTTCATCCTCTTCCTCTTCTTCTGAATCTGTATGGGTGAATTTCCATCCTTTTTGTTGACTGCCAGTTTTCTTCTTTCTGCAGCTATTCTTTTTGTATTCTGGACATGCATTTTGGAGATGTCCAGTTTGCCGACATATTCTGCATCTGAAAGCTGTATTTTCATAGTCTAATGACTGCATCCAGCTGCGATCTTTGTGCTTCAGTTTTATGCTTCCTGGTAATCCTTTACTGAGGTCTACTTCCACGCATATGCGTGCAAAGGTAAAAATTCTTTCTTCTATTCTTTGTGTATCCATTTTGATATATCTGCCTATGGTGTTGCCTATGCTTGCCAATACCTTTTGATCCCAGAAATGGATAGGGAGATTGTGGAGGCGAACCCATACTGGCATCTTAGAAACAACGAAAGTGTTTGCATCAAATTCTGGGAACCATGGAGTGATAAAAAGACCCGAAGATCCCCAGAACCAAGGTCCTTCTTGAATCACGAGATCTCTGACTTCTGTTGATTGAAACTTGACTATGAAGAACCCTTTGGAGCAGAGATGGATCTCACAATCCAGGGACCATTTCGTGAGAATCCAATGAAACAAATCAAAGGGTTTGGGCCAAAATCCATTAAAACGGCATATGATGGCTTGCTTTTCATAGCTGTTACATACCTTCTCTACTTCTGTTGTATCGATTGTTAGTTCTGGAGTGTGCTGCAGTTGCTCCACTATGTATGGGCTTGGTTCTGATCCAACCTGTTTTGGAGTTGTTGGAGAGACTTTTCCTCCTTGTAAGATATGCTTGTAAGATGTTCCTTCACTTCTGTGCTGCTGGAGTGGATCTGGGATGTGGTTTGTCTTAGATCCACTGCCTCCTTCTGTTGATTTGCCGGATGCTGCACCTCCTTGTAGTCTTAAATTGAGGATGATTGTAGATCCTGGCTTAATGTTGTAATCATTTATGGATCTAAGGTCCTGAAGCGATCTACCCCCTGATAATAGGTGTTGCTTGCCAGCCAGGTAGCCGATCTAATTGGCAATGTTGTATTTCAGATCTCTTACATTGTCTGTAGCAAAAGCCCAGATCAATGTTGAGTTCCCCTTAGGCGTTCTAACAAAGATTTGAAAGGGATTGGGATCCACTGAAATGGCTTCAATTGCTCCTGCCCCCATAGTCTTATAGAGATCAGGAGTGGTCTTTTCCCTCAGCGTCCTCTGCTTCCCGGTTACATCCTCAACTTCCTTCGAGAGCTCCATCAGCTAATGTCGCTCCCGTCTGTCTGTCAGAACCCTAGCTGGTCTCTCCAGATCAGCTTTAATGATCCCATCGATCCTTAACATAGTCTGCTCAAGTAGTTCCAAATCTGCCCCGTTTACCAGATCCGACTCGATCAGATCTGTATCAGGTCTGTGGAGCAAGACCTGGTCACGGCACCAGATTCCTTTCCACCCGGTTGCAGGAATTGAGAGGTTGTCGTGCTTTCCGGCCACCCCCTTGGATCTAGTTGGATCCTTGTTCCTAGTCGTCGAAGTCCTGATGTAACCGATCTCTGCCTTGATCAAATGAGCAAGGCTGTGGAGCGGCCATTCCTTGAAGATCCAAGCCACGTCTAACTTGTGGACAGAAAAATCCGCAGCAAATAAGGTGAATCTTATTCCAGATCCAGACCCTCCTGCTACTCGTGGCCTGTGATTTATTCCCTCAATAACATAAAGGGTTCAATCTCGTCTTGGGTATCTCCCCTCCTCTGCTTACAAATAGTCGGCAACCATAAACGCCTCGTAGTTGTCGTCGTTGTTATTCTGCGGTCTCCTTTCAAGAAAGATCTTGGGTGCCTGCACCCTCATCTTCCCCATGTTGCAGCCATCAGATTCCCTGCGAGGCGATTCAAGCCAAGGGCTGCTGGCTTTGACAAGAGAAACGCCAGAGAAGGGTTTCTTCATGGCAGGATGTTGCATACTCAAGTCGCGAAGGATCGAACGAAAACTCCCCTATCACCTACAATGGCAGGTTATGATTATCATATTGGGAATTTATTTCTCTATATAGATGCTTTTAAAATGTTTCATTCAATTGGTAATTTTCGTCTTTCAAGAACCCAAGCAAGATTGGAAAAATATCCCACATTTTCTTCAAAAGTGTGTCATAAATGCAAGATTGTGACATTAGAAAATATTGCAATGTCATGGATGCAAGACTTCTTTTCAAAGCATGGAGAGTGTATGCCAAATAAAGACACAATACATATTCTAGATAATTTCTCAAGATAAGAAATCTACAACTTATACAAATAATATGCAGAAGGTGTTTAAGGATATGATAATTTTATTACATATCCATATTTTACGAGGATATGGAGGAACTAATTTAACAATGTATGAATTCCTAAGAAGACAAGGATGGGCATTTGCAGTACATGTACTTCTCTTAAATAAAAAATGGATAAATGTCAAGGGGAAAAAAGAGGTATGCATTCATAACATTTTTAAAAAAAATGGATAGTTATAACCTATGAAAAGGTATTTATTAATAGGTTTAATTTATGCTATGTGTAGATTCCATTGTCAAAGTACTTCAAGAGCACCACATTCAGCAAACAAGTGAAAGGATAATGTGTATAAGCATCGAAAGAAGTGTTATGATAAGGGCCAAATAAATATTTGGGTTTTATAATTGATGGTATGGACCAAAAGAAAACACTTCTACCACATTTTGTTTGCACACCAAAAAATTTACAAGAGGAAAATTTTATTATGTTTCACTTGGTCAGTGGTATGGTCTTTAATGGGAAAATGTGGCCAAGAGTTTACTTTACATCTCCAAATATTCATAATGATGCAAATATGACTAGAACCGTAATTCATGATGTGTTTTCTCATTGGTATGGTTATCTTCCTGAGGTTTTGTATCTGCAATTAGACAACACTAGTTGTGAAAACAAAAATAAAATTGTTTTTGGATGTCTAAACATGCTTGTTAGATTGGGATTTTTTCAAAACATAAAGGTTTATTTCCTTCTTTTTGGAAGAAACTATTGACATGCGAAGGTTTATTTTGGGATCGCATAGTGAGGAGAAATGCATTGAACAACTTAATGGTATTAGCTTCCAACATCAATTTCATATCAAAAACATTGATGGGAAAGCACTTATATGGGGCAAGAAGTATTCATTTACTGCAAAATGGGGTTTGCCATCAGGTTTAGCATTTTTGAAGTTCATTCCAGATCATCCAATATTTGCATCAAATATATTGTTATTACAATCAGTTGTTGAAATCCATAATGCATGAAGGCATAAAAGAGATATAAATTATTCTAAATGCTTGGAAGAAATTAAAAAATCTATTAGAGATACATATGAGTACTTTGATGTTGTTGATTTAGTTTAGTGGGAGTATTTTTTCAATAATCAAAGTGATATTTCAAAATTAAGAATTGAAGATATACTTTTGAAGACTCTATTTATTTGGCCACATAATATGCCAAATTAATATGAGGAAAGAAACATTGTTGAACAATAACAATCTCAAGGTATTATTAATTCTTCACAAGTAGAGGAAAGAGAAATTTATATTGGTTCTAGAAGATCATGTGCACAATGTGAAGCCATGTGAGACTTTTAAATGGGTTCTTTGCTATATGTTAAGGAGGGTTGCATGATCACAATGTTAGCAGATGGAGATCCACATGGCTATTTATTTTGGGTAGACAAGGTTATAAAGGTCATTAAAGAACATGAAGATGTTATAGTTGTTGAAGTACATTGGTGCGCCACAAATACACACCCATTCAATGGTGTGTACAAGCCGGAGATGGTAGTTGATAAACAAATTAGAAAAAAGAGAAAAAGAAAGGATACAAATATAAATCGTCGTCATGCATGCCTCTTAAAATTGGAGGATGTTGACATACTTGTTTATTAATTCTATTTAAAAAAGAGAGGAACTCTTCTCTTCAGGACCATAGAGATTCTAAAGAGGTTTCTAACAGAAGAATCAATGTTAGGATGGGAGTCTGTTGAACCCGATCGTAGATTTAGAAGACTTTTGAAACCTGGAATGATGGGCATGCATGTTGACTTAGATGGGGTACTAGTTGATGAAAGAGAAGAATATAGGTCATCTTCATTTTCATCCATTCATTCATCTGAATATGTAGATTCTAATGGTGTGTCAGAACCTATGAGTGATTATGAATAATTGTCTAAGACATTTTATGTGAATGATGTTTGCATGGTAACTTGAAATAAATATTTTAAGTTCCATGTGATCTTACATGAAGTTATAAGTCATTTATATGTTTGTTGGATTATATGTTTTAATTATGAAGAATTCATTTGTTTAGAATATCCACAATGCAGCAATAACTTAGAGAAATAATTTATTTTTCATTCTATCTACCAGTATTGATATTTTTATTAAAAGTAAAAAATATTAGAAATTAATGTTGAATTTTTAAATTATACAGTGATATTGCCATGATAGTATTTATTGTTATCATTTGATATACCATAGTTAAAAAAAAAAAAAATTAAAAAAAAAATAAATAAATAAAAATTAAATTAAATAAATAATAATAATAATAATAATTTGCTAGGAAGAAACGGAAATTCATTAAGAAAAAAGAGTTTGAAGCGAACCTAGTCTTGGGAATGGATGTTCAAATAGAGGAGGCTATTGGGGTGGCTGAATTTACTCTGGCGGGTTGAGCGAGGGGTAAGAAATATTCAACCCAATTCATCCAAAATTGGGCGACACAGCAATGGCAGTTGGCTCCAGACATAAGGTTCTAGGTTTTAGTCTTGGTGAAAGGTTGGTTTATGGTGAAATTTGAGAAAAAGGAAACGGCAAACTGGGTGCTGGGGAAAAACTGGGTTTTCGACAGTCACCCTGTTCTATTCAAGCGATGGACTCCATTGTTCGACGTGCAGCGAGAGAAGGTCGAGGTCATTCCGGTTTGGGTGTGCGTACTAGGTTTTCCTCCTTTCCTATGGGTGGACTCTATATTCAGATCTATAGGGAATCTCCTCATATCTTAACTGGAAATAGATATGTCCTTCCTTCAAACTAAGGATAAGGCCATGGCTCGGATTTTGGTTAGCTTAAATCCCAGAGTAGGTCTTGCAAGAAAACATCAAAATCCAATATAAAGACTTCATTTTTTAACAGCCCTTGTATTATGAAAATCTACCTTTCATATGTCATAGATGTCATGTGTATGGCCATCTAGCAAGGGATTGTTCGTTGGGTATTCGTCGTAGAAGGAAGCAAAAGAAAGCCAAGGTGGAGGGTTTGGCAGCAGAGAAGGAAAGGGCCCCTGTGTTAGATGCGGTCCAGGAGGTGGACCCCATGGACTTGGACAGGAAAAAGGAGGAAAAGTCTACGGAGCAGGCTCAACAGGAGGTTTCAGGTTGGGAGATCACACCTGAAAGGCCTCTCGAGCCCGGGAATTTTGTCCAAGAATCCTCTGAAGATCCGGGAGCAACCCTCCTTGAAGACTCAAAGGGTATGCGCCTGGACTCAAGTAATACATATTTATCTCCATCATTTGCAATTAAAGATGCTTGCTTGAATTCTAGGACTCTTATCAGTAATTGTCATATATCTGTTGAACATGCTCAAGTTGATAGCATCATTTCTTCCATCCCCAATTTAGATCTGAACTGTGAAGGGGTTCCGAATGAAAAGAGTGAAGTGAGAATTATTCCTCCTACAGCTGCAAATCATTATAATCTTCGCTCTCATGACAAAAAACCTGTTTCCCTGGAGCCGGTTGGAGGTTTAGGTATGGACTTAACCCAGAGCTCCAAGAGGAAAACTCGGGGTAGGAAGTCTAACCTGTCAAAAGCTCAGGTGAAAGAAAAGTTTGATGTGGCAGATGGTAAACAAATGTCTATCTCTAGGGTTCTTAGAGCTGTGAAACCCTGTGTGGAGGTTATAAAATGATTTTCCTTTCATGGAATTGTAGGGGTTTAGCCAGTAAACCCAAAAAACTGGCTCTTAAGGAGATGGTTCAGCGTTTTAACCCTGATGTCCTCATGTTGCAAGAAACGTTAGGCATGAGTCAGGAAGTCTCGTCAACTCTAAGCTCTCTTCTCCCAGGTTGGCATTTTCAAACTTTGGATTCCATAGGTCACTCAGGAGGTCTTTCCATGGGCTTCAGGGAAGGAAGATTGAAATTAGTAAACCTGTGGGGGGGGGGAACATGCGTTGGGTATGGAAGTTCAATCCCCTGATTTTGGATTTCCTCTGATGATTTTAAATATATATGGGCCTTGCCAAGGGAGAGTCTCCTTTTGGAATGACCTCCTTTCTAAACCAGTGATGGGGAGCCAAAATCTACTGATAGGCAGAGATCTAAAGTTTTCTATTGGAAATGCCGAGACTTGGGGGCATTCACCCAGAGAAGACCCGCTATCAGATTTCTTCATGAATACACTCATCTCTTATAATATGGTAGATGTAAACCTGTTAAAATTAAGACCCACTTGGAGGAACTGTCAAACAGGTGAAGCTAGAATCGTAAAAAGGCTGGCTCATTTCCTCCTCTGTGAAGATTTATCTTCCAAAATTCCGGTTTTCCGTCAATGCATGGAAGAGGGAGGCAACTCGGATCACTTTCCTATTCTTCTTGAGCTCTCCAAGCCTCCTCTAAAGCCAACAACTCCTTTCAAATTCAATCCATCTTGGTTGCAGGAGGAATCTTTCAATAAGCTTTTCAAAGATACTTGGAGAACTCCAATTAGGAGCTCCATGGAGGATAAGAGCTTCCTCTTCATGGAAATTTTGAAAAGACTGAAGAAAGCAACATTGGAATGGGTGAAGTCTAGGAAGCAGAAACAGAACGAGGATCTAAATCAAATTGACATAGAACTATGGAATTTGGAAAGCCCTGAGACTGATGGTTATGAATCTCAGGAGACAAAGGATAGAATTCTGTTGCTGGAAAGACATCGAAGTCAAATCCTACTAGCAAGAGAGGAGGAATGGAGGTTGAAAAGTAGGGCGATTTGGCTGAAGGCTGGAGATGAAAACACAAAATTCTTTCACAATTATGAAAAAGGGAGGAAGAACTCGAATACCATCTGGAAGCTAAAGGATGAAGAGGGCAGAGAGGCTAATACCTTTGAATCTCTCTCACTCATGGGGAGACGCCATTTTCAGAAGCTATTCATTGATCAAGGGGAGGTAACATTAGCAGAGGTTATTAGAACAGCCCAATGCTTTCCTTGGTATGTGGAGGAGGAAGAAGCGAAGGATCTGGTGGGAGAGGTCACAAAGGAGGAAGTCTAAAGCATTATAAAATCTATGGCCAAGGACAAGAGCCCAAGCCCGGATGGGTGGACATAGAACTCTTCCAACATTTTTTCGACCAGATTGGATCAGAATTAACAGACGTGATCGAAGAATCTAGGAGGAAAGGTGCTATTTACCCTCCTTTCAATTCAACTTTTATAGCCCTTACTCCTAAAAAGAAGACTCGGGGTCTTTTGAAGACTTTAGGCCCATATCACTCTGCAACTGCATTTATAAAATCATTGCAAAAGTGATAGAATTTCGTATAAAGCTGATTCTGTCAAGGTGCATTTCAAATGAACAATTTGGATTTTTGGATGGGTGCCAGATTCATGAAGCCATTGGGGTTGCTCAAGAGACAATCCACAGCGTTAAATAGATGAAAAGGAAAGGAGCGATGGTGAAAATCAATCTTTCAAAAGCCTATGATAGAATCAACTAGACCTATATCAGAATGCTACTGACTCGCCTGGGCTTCAAAATTGACTTTATCAACTGGATTATGGGGTGTATCTCCAGTGTCAATTTTGCAGTTCTAATTAATGGAGCAGCCTCTTCTTTTTTCAAAGGGAAAAGAGGGTTAAGACAAGGATGCCCTTTGTCACCTTTGCTCTTTCTCCTGGTTGCAGAAGGGCTGAGCCAATTAGTTCCGAAGGCCAAAAGGGAAGGAACCATGAGAGGTTTGGAAGTTGCAGTTAATATGTTCATTTCAAACTTACTCTTTGTTGATGACATCTTACTATTCAGCAATGGGAATATATCTGAAATAAAGGAACTCAAGAGGATTCTTGAGCTTTTCATGAAAGCTACATGGATGCAAGTGAATTATAGGAAATCTCAGTTGATTCTGGAAGGTTTTAGTAGGCAGGAGAAAATCCAAATTACATCAATTCTTCCCTTTGATGTGCATAAGCTCGAGGATCCTTTTAAGTATCTAGGGTTTTGGCTGAAATCGAATGCTTATAGGAAACAGGACTGGAACTGGTTGCTAGGTAAAATAGAAGCCAAAATAACTCATTGGTGCTTCAAGTGGCTTTCCAGAGCAGGTAGGTTGACCTTAATCAAATCAGTTCTCTTAGCAATTCCGGTTTACTGGACTGCTTTGACATGGGTACCTAAAGGAATTTTGGAGAAGATAAGAAGGATTTGTAGCAGATTGCTCTGGGCAGGATCAAAGGAGGATTCAGTGCTTCCTTGGGTCGCTTGGGAGAAAGTGGCAAGACCTAAAGAATGGGGAGGGTGGGGAATAAAAGAACTCACTGCTTTCAGCCCCTCTCTAGCAACTAAATCAAGGTAAAAGTGGTGAAACGGAAATACATAGACCCTGTCCCTCTAGAATATTGGATAAGAAGTCCCAATAAGAAATGAGGGAATGCTTCTGTGGTTTGGAAGGCTACCATAGAGGCATTCAAGATTATCGAGCAAGGTCTGTCTTGGCAAATTGGAAACGGGGAAAATCTTCGAATATGGAAGGAATTTTTTTGAGATGGCCTTAAATCTAATATTCAAAAGTTTGTGGCATAATGTTTGGTTTTCCAAAAAAATAAAGTTGAAACAATTAAGACCCCGGGTCTATTACAACCTTTATCCATTCCAAGTCAACGTTAGGAGGAAGTTTCAATGGATTTTATCACAGGTTTACCCAAGTTCGAAGGGTAGAGTGTCATCATGGTGGTAGTTGATAGACTTACCAAGTATGCACACCTTTTTGCATTATCTCATCCCTTTAAAGTCAGTACAATTGCTACTGCATTTATGGAAACAATTCAAAAGCTACATGGAAACCCAAAGAGTATTGTAAGCGATAGAGGTCCCATTTTCACTGGAAATTTTTGGACATAATTATTTTCTTGTCTAGGTACTCAGTTAGCTCATAGCTCATCATATCATCCTCAATCTAATGCGCAAAGAGAGATAGTGAACAAATGTTTGGAAGGATATCTTCGTTGCTTTGTATCTGATAAACATACACAATGGGTCAAATAGTTTCCTCTGGCTAAACGGTGGTATAACAATTCCTTCCATATTGCAGCAAAAATGACCCCATTTATAGCACTTTATGGATATCATCCACTGTCCATCACATCATATTTAAGAGAAAATTCCAAGGTTCAAGCAGTGGAAGATCACATCGAGCATCAACAACAAGTTCTCCGACTCTTAAAGGATAACCTCACTTTGGAACAGAATAGAATAAAACAACAGGCAAATCAACATCACAACAAAAGAAGTTTTGATGTAGGTGACTAGGTATTTCTACCGCAACAACCATACAAACAAATGTCCCTCAAGCAAGCTAAGAAGGATAATAAATTATCACCAAAGTATTATGGTCCGTACAAGGTGTTGCAAATTATTGGTACTATGGCATACAAATTGGAGCTTCCTACAGCTTCCTGAGTGCACCCATTTTTCCATGTTTCATGCTTAAATAAGGTTATAGGTGACAAGTTCACATTTCAAACAATATTTCCAGAACTTGATGAGGAAGGAAAAATCACATTGGAACCTGAAGCAACCATAGAAACAAGAACTTGACAGCTACGAAATCGATCAATTTCAGAGTATCTCATCAAGTGGAAGAACTTACCCGCTGAAGATTCCACATGGGAGGATCATAATTTTATACAGAAGCATCTAGAACTGCTGAAGTGTTGAGGACAACACTTTTATGAAGGAGAGGGGCATGTTAGGCCCCTATAATACTAGTGTATTTCCTTATTATTATTGTCATTATGGCCCCTTATTATTATTGTCATTGTAGCCCCTTATTTTTATTGTTGTCCCCATATTGTTATTATTGTGCCCCATAGAAGCCCACTATTGTTATTGTTGTGCCCTTACATTATTATTGTTATGTCGACTTTGACTATATTGTGACCCCTTGGACTCTTATATATAGAAAGGAGGTCTTTTCATTTGTATCATCCAAGAATTTTTCATTTGTGTAATGTAAAGTAGGTTTCCCCTCAAAGAGGTTGATTTTGAAGTCGTTGCTCTATCTTTTCTTCTCTTTTGTGACCTGGTTGCATAACAAAATCACAATATTTTACAAGGCAATTTTTCATCTATTTTTCGCTTCAGGGGCACTAACCATGAACCTCCGCTTGGGGGGGGGGGTTACTCTTTAAAAGTAGTCTTGTCTCCCCCCCCCACCGGCAGTGCTTCCGCCCCATTTAGTAACTGGGGTCCAACGCGATTGAGACCTCTAAATCAATAAGATAATTAGGCTCCACACCCAACATTGGAATCTCCACCTCAACTAGGTAACTCGAATTCTCTGCATGCACTAGCTATTTTGGGATGATTGATCAGTTAATTGGATGGTCACTGAGTTTGACTAAAGTCCCAATCCACAACTTACCTTCCACTTGTTCCTCCAATAGTTGGAAATAGTTTAAATCAAAACAACTTGAGATAACTGACTTTGATTGCTACAAATTAGAAATCAAACATGCTAAATTGAACTATGACTCCTCCAACTTGAATTTACTGAGTAAATTAGGTGACACAAGCCATGTCATAGAAATCAATTGCATCTAAGTTGTCTATTGACGTGGAAATTCAAATTTTCTCAATTTAATCAAGGCAAAATCAAATTGAGAATTTCTTGTTGCATTTTTCAACACTCCCTCTCAACAAGAAATGGATTATCAACCACCCCTATCCTGCATCTATGGAACTCGAACTTCCCTTTTGATAAGGCCTTTGTCAAAATGTCAACATCGTGTTCTTCTGTCGCAATGTACTACAACAACATTATCCGCCTCTACACATAGTCCTGTAAATGGTGATATTGAATATCTATATGCTTGGATCGATCGTGAAAAATAGGATTCTCAGAGAGCTTGATGCAACTCTGATTATGACAGTAGATCATAGTTGAATCCATCATCTGACCAAATAATACGACAAGTATCTTTCTCATCCAGATCACCTCACATGTTGCTTGACTTACAACCATGTATTTTGTTTATGTCGAGCTGAGCACCACAAATCTTTGCTTCCTATTGTACTAGGAAACCGATATGGACCCAGCACTAAAAATTCCACCTAATATACTCTTTTGTTCTGATGGACTTCCCACACAATCTGCATCTGTGCAGCCACACAACTTCACTCTGTACCATAGTCCAAACTGGGTAGTGCCTCTGAGGTACCATAAAACATGCTTAGTTTCCTTCCAAAATAATTTGGTTGGTGTTTGGTCAATTTAGTGTGTCCTAAATTGCTATTTAAAATGTCAATCCGGGAGTTGTAAACTGCTGAAGTGAAGTGCACTGTATATGCAAGATAACCGATTTCTTAGTTCTTTGTCGTTTTTGAGTTTTTGGTTTGTTTTTTTGTTTATCTTCTGTGGGTTCCCTAGTGTGAGATGGCGAAATTGAAAGTCAAGTATGGATGGTAATGGTGATTTCTACAATGATTCGAGTATGGATGGTAATGGTGATTTCTACAATGATTTTCCAAACTTTAAAGTTCTCAAAAAGAAGGTTTCAAACTAACTGTGATGAAATCAATTCTCAAAAGAAAATAAATGTACCAAAATAGTGAACTAGTGACAATGGCCCATTATCCTTATTGTTGTGTAAAAAGAAAATAAAAACTGAACTCAAAGTAATTCAAAGACTGAAAGCAAAGCAAACTAAATCACACTACTTCAACCCACATTCTGACCCTTCACCTTTCGACTCACTCCGGATATAGGAAGTAATCATAAACAAGCTGAGTAATATGATATCTAAATTGCAGGAAAGAAAATTTCATAAAATGAAACTAAGATTTAACTACTCATTCATATTTCAATTCCTGAAAATGACATAAGTAATTTAATCACTAACTTGCAGGAAAGCAGACTAAATCATACTACATCAAGTAATATTCTGATTCCTCACTATTTGAGTCGCTTGGCTATAGGAAGGAAATCATAAACAGATGAGTAATATGATGTCTAAGTTGTAGAAAAGTAAATAAGCAAAGCAAAACTTAAAGAAATGACAATGCTGGAATTAAAACTTAGTAAATGAATCAGCAAAAAGGACAAGATGATCTCATGTCATTAGTCATTAAAATTATGTAATTTTCCCGGGCTGCCTACAAGAACCTGAAAGAAACAATACTGATCAGCTAGCAATCATAAGAAAGCATAAAAGAAAAGATGAACAGCAAGTAGTATAAACATCAAGAAATATATACACAAGCAACTGATTATAAAAGCAGTAACATAATGAAAGAAAGCGAGAAACTATACAGTAGATACAAAGCCTTGGTGTACAGAGGCCCTCTGCAACCTCGGCCAATCAATACTCAGTCACAAATCGAATTCAAGAATGTTGTCTTCTCATATATTAAAGTGCAGTAAAAACATAGAAATAGAGCACGATATAGTGGGCTCGTAAACACAGTCAAGATTACATATGAAAAGCTAACTATCAAGCGTATGATAACGTGTTATTTATAAGTGAAAATTCTATAACTGATTCCTAGATCCTATGCTACCAAACAGACACGTAAATCTCCACGGCCTGAGATCTAGCAGTATGGTAATCATGACAGATAAATCCATGGAGTGGTGGCTGCTCGATTCGGTTCACGGATTGATCCACAGGTGTTGGCACACCTCCGGAGATTGAGGATCTTGTCACGCAAAACTTCACATGGGCAAAACAGAGCCATGCCACCACAAAACTCTTGGTTTGACCATTCATTTGACCGTCTTTGACCATGGTTGTTTGTGAGTGATTCGGCTGAACCAAGGGGACACGCTCCATGTACATGTCATTTGCAGCTTGCCCATGTGGTCGGATTCTCCATTGGACACCAGTAACATAGTCTTTAACAAAATGGTTGTGGAAACTTGAGCTGGCTGCGGAAAATTGAGCTGGCTGCGGAAAGTGACAAGTTTCCGCAGCTGATTGAACAAAAATCTAAATCAAACAGCAGTCACAAACATAGTTAGGAAACCATTTTATAAGCTCTTTTTAGACTAATATGCAATGATTTGACAGCTTGGTGGATCAAGTAAATGGAAAAGAAGGTTGAAAAGGTATATAGGGAAGATGCAGGTTTGGGACTCAACATACCCCCACTGTGAAGGTGTTGCATGTCCTCATGCAACCAAAATTTAGTCATTCCCCTTTAATCCATATGTTCTGAAGCCTCTGCTAGGACATCTAGTCCTCTTTTCTTCTTCTTTGGTGCTACCACCATCCTGGGTTTCCTTATTAGACATCTGAATTTGAAATTGATCAATTCTCCGCTCAATTTTCTGAACTTTTTCTTTAGTTTCTTGTTCTTCTTTTGCCATAGTCCCAAATGAAGCATAGTGTTATCATGAATAATTCTATCTACTTTGCTCTGCTCCTTAAGTGCTTCATTTTCTTGCTTGATATTCCTGTTTAGAACCTCTAATTCAAATACCTCTTGCTTTAAGGATTGAACTTGTGCATCTGGTGTCATGTGGGGCAGAGTGATACTCGGACCTGCAATTGTTTTTTCTAAAGATTCAAGGAAGTCATATACCTCCTGTTGACTGGAATCTATTTTAGGTGTCTTTCTTGGACTGAGTTCAAAATCTTGTGGAGGAGGAGGACTGCTTTCTAGCTCTGGCCGAGGAGGGCTTTCATCAACATGTGGAGGACTAGTTTCAATACTTGGCTGAGGACGAGGTGGACTACGGCCAGCTGGAGGTTTCTCGGGTGTTTCCCCACCCAAGTCAATGAAGTGGGGCCATTTTACTTGTGTTTTACTCCCCTTTCCTCTAAGCTTGGTGCTTCTCCATAAATATGGTGGACTAGTACTCCCTTCTTGTATGCTCTGTTTCTCTTTTTCCTTTTTCTTTGCTACAGCAGCCTGTTCTTGAAGATGCACTAATCTCTCCGACAGTGTTTGATAATCTTCCTCTATAGATGGCTCAAGTGATTGGTAGACTTCTTCTATGTTTATTTTGCCTTTCACTTTTCTCTATTTCTTGTCCTTAGTTCTGTTCTCTTTTTCTTTTTGACCAACTTCTTGAGTTTCTGTAGTAGAGAGAGTCTTGGACTATGGCACTCTTTTCTTTTCTCCTACTCTTTCTTGGTGTCTTTGGTGTACTACTTTCAGATGCCTCATATGGCTCTTGAAAGTAGTTTCTTATCAAGAATTGTTCCCAGGTATCTTTGTTTTTCTTCAGTTGGTCCTCAATGAGAATCTTTAAAAGTCCATGATGATATAGATGAGGTTCTATATTTCCTATGTGCTTTGGACTGTGATACTCATCTTTTTCAAACTCAACAGTAAGAAATAAGGAAAATTAAGAGTTTGACTCTCTAAGAAATTTATCAACAGTCTAGCATAGTACATGTACATTGAACCAAAGCGTCCTTCGCAAGTGATAAATTTTTGGATAACTAACAGCATGCTGGCCCATTCTTCTTTCAATGCACGTACAAGAATTCCTTTTGTAAACACAATGGTGTCCATACCTGGGTTTCGTAGCATAATTCTCCATGCATGTTCGTCCATGCTTTTGTTTTTAAACCATCGCTCACCTTCCTGGGGTAAACCTGTGGCAGCTGCTACTATTGTTTCAGTCACCGTGAGCTTCAAATCTCCAATTTCCACCATCTGGCCATCGAAAGACCGTGCAAAAGCTTTGGTTACCTCTTTATTATAGCCCTTAAATTTTTGGATGAAGCGTAACCATTTGGCTTTCTTCAGCAAATCTTTTGCTTGTGGGTAACCTTCTAAATATTTAGGTCCTTCTAGTTCTGCCCTTAGTAATCGTCCCATTCCTTCCTCTGTTTTGAATTTCAACTGAAAATTCAATTGCGTATGAGGGTTTAGCGGAGGGAAGGCAGCTCAGTTGCAGGGTTTATGGCAAAATACAGTGGCTGTAATCGGTAGATGGATAGCAGGTAACGGGAGTGCTTCGGGATTATAGGCGGAACAGAGGATGAGAAGCCGCAATGAGTCCACAAGATGAAGTGTGGACGTATGTGAAGAAGATGGTTTTAATAGAATGGTAAGGGAATGGAGTGAATTCGAGATTTTTGAATTAAACGGCTACGTACGAAATGTTACACGTTTTAATGGATGGCTGTGGAAAATGCGGTGGAGAGGAGCCATAATGGGATAGGTCACATCTCATGATTACAGGTGGTGAATGAAAGTGCAGTCGATTATGAGTTTAAACCCGAAAATCAATCATGAGACCGTTAAGAAATGAATGCATGGTGTGCGGAATAATATCGTGGAATGGTAGTGGGTAATGGAGCTATCGTGACGATCATTGCACATAGTAGAGCTTTTATGGTTTGATAACTATGCATAATTGTGACTTTAGTTGCTATTTGATTAAAAAAATTTGCTCATACCTTTGGAAACCTTGTCATTTCTTTCTCATTAGTTTTTAACCCACTGCTCTTCCTTGATGTCTTGGAGATGCTCCATGTCTTCATAGCATATGCTCAATCACACCTGCATTTTCATGATTATTGCACTAACATTTTGACTGTGGATTTGAAAAACAGAGTGGTGGCTGCGGAAACTGCTTCTGGCTACGGAAAATGCTTCTAGCTGCGGAAACTGCTACCAGCTGCAGAAACTGACACAGCACCCTCTTAGCTGAACAAAGATAGTTAGATAATAACTAACTGAGTGAAAATAGTCCTGAAAGGGACTTTTATTGATGAAATGAAATGAAATGAGTGAAATGGAGTGAAATGAAGCGGAGTGAAGTGAAATGAAAATGAGATAGAGATGGAGTGGAATGGCAAATGAGGTGGAGTGAAGATGGAAAAAAAAAAGGAGAGAAGAGATTTTTTTTTGGAAAATATAGAGTGTCAGGTGCCCCTGATTTTCACTCTAAATTTTCTGTATAAGACCGCCAATCTGTGATTGGTTTTCAGTCTTATACAAAAAAAAAAAAATTAACTAAAAGGAACAAAGGCTAGGCTGGTGGGGAAGAAGGATTCTTCTTCACCAACCTTATTGCAGAATTCTCTTGAAACATTTTGACAAATTCCTCTTTTGAGAGTGGCTTATGATAAATTTTCAATTGGTGGCCATTCACAATGAGAGGAGTTTGAAATTCATCAATGGTCTTGATTATTACCGCTCCATTGCTAAAGACTTTGTCAATCTCATATGGCCCAAGCCAATGGGTCTGAAATTTACCTTTGAAGTCTTTAAACTTGGAATCAAATAGTAGTGCCCAATCTCAATCTTGAAACTTTTTCTCTTTGATGTATCTGTCATGCAACTTAGCTCTTTGATGTTGAACTAGATCAGTTCTTAAAATTGCTTCTTGTCTGATCTCATCTAGCTCATTCAGCTGCTCCATTATGTGCTTTTGGGCTTCTGATAGATTCATCCCCAACTGAACTGCCATCTTAAAAGTCTTGACTTGAAATTCAATGGGGAGCAGGACTTCTTTCCCATAAACAAGTTCATAGGGTGAATGTCCTGTTGTATTCCTCCATGTAGTTCTGTAGGCCCACAAGGCTTCAGGAAGCCTCTCTGCCCAATCTCTTCTATGTAGATGGACAGTTTTGGTGATGATGCTCTCAAGAACTTTGTTTGTAGACTCCACTTGGCCATTTTCTTGCGGATGGTAAGGAGTAGATTTTCTGTGCTTGATTTTGTATTCTTCCATCAGTTTCTCCATCAAGTTAGATGTAAATTGAATTCCCTGATCTGTCACAATTTCTCTTGGGACACCAAAACGAGTAAAAATATCCTCATAAAGAAAATTAACAACTGAATTTTCAGTGGCAGAAGGCAATGCTTTGGCTTCTACCCATTTAGTGACATAATCAGTGCATACCAATATATACTTCTTCTGTTTAGATGGTGGATTAATGGGTCCAATAAAATCTAAAGCCCATTTTTCAAAGGGTTCAATGAGTACCTGTGGTTGTAATGGCATTTCACTTGAAAGAGTCGGTCTCCCAACTCTTTGGTAGCTGTCACACCTTTTGACATATTATTTTGTATCTTTGAAGAGGGAAGGCCAATAATATCCTAAAGAAAGGATTTTATAGGCCGTCATTTTGTTAGCAAAGTGTCCACCGCAAGGTTCATCATGACATGCCTTAAGGATGTTAGGCATTTCATCTTCCCGAACACATCTTCTAATCACACAATCTAGCCCTGTTTTAAACAATTCGTTAGAAATCCATGAATAATTCGAACTCTCCTGAATAATTCTTCTTTTTTCACTAGGAAATAAATGTGGAGGTAGCTTCCCTGTAACCAAATAGTTAGCAATATCTGCATACCAAGGAATCCTAGTAGTTACTGCAAATAAATATTCATCTGGAAACTTATCCTCTACAGGAGAATCTTCGTTAGTATTTTGGATTCTAGACAAGAAATCAACTACTGTATTTTGTTTCCCTGGTCTATCCAACACAGTAATATTGAATTCCACTAAAAGTAAGAGCCATCTTGTAACTCTGCCATTAGTAACAGGTTTGTTCATTAGATATCTAATTGCAGAATGATCAGTATGGACAAAAGATTTATAGCCTGTTATATAATGTCTAAACTTATTGATTACATGAACAACAGCTAAGAACCTTTTTTCAGTCACAATATAGTTTAACTCGGTGGGAGTCAAATTTTTACTGGTGTAGTAAATGGCATAAGGAACTAAATCCTTTTGACCCAACACAGCTCCTAGAGCTGTATCTGAAGCATCTGTAGAAATATGGAAAGGAAGTTTCCAATTTAACCCTCTCAAAATGGGTGCTTCAGATATTCTTGTTTTCAAAGTTTCAAATGCAGATTGACAATCAGGATCCCATTTGAATTCACAGTCTTTTGTAAGTAATTTGAAGAGTGGAGATGCTATTTTGGTGAAGTTTTCGATAAATCTTCTATAGTATCCAGTAAATCCAAGAAAACTTCTAACATATTTTTGACAATTTGGAATAGGCAACTTGGAGATGACTTCAACTTTTGATCTATCAACTTTAATCCCATCCCCCGAAATATGATGTCCCAAAACAATACCTTCAGTAAACATCATAAAGTATTTTTCATGACTCAATGAAAGGTTTGTTTCTTTACACCTTATAAGGACTTTTTCCAAATTCTCTAATGCCTCTTCAAATGAATTACCATAAATTGTAAAGTCCTCCATATAAACCTCTACACAATCATGGATTAGATCAGAAAAGATTCCTAGTACTGCCCTTTGAAATGTTGCGCGTGCATTACATAATCCAAAAGGAAGTACTCAGTAAGAAAAAGTTCCCCATGGACAGGTAAATGTGGTCTTATCTTAATCTTCAGGTGCTACCTGAATCTTATTATAGCCACTAAAACCATCCAAAAAAGAAAAATAATTTTTTCCTGCTAAGGTATCTAATACCTGATCGATAAAGGATAAAGGAAAGTGATCCTTCAAAGTTGCTTTGTTCAATTCCCTGTAATCAATGCATACCCTCCATTTACCATTTTTTTTAGGTACTATAACCAAAGGAGAAACCCATCGGCTATCTGAAATTGGATAAATGAAGTTTACATTGAGTAGTTTTTGGAGCTCTTCTTTCACTATCTCCCTAAGGTTTGGATTCATCCTTCTCTGAGGTTGTCTGATTGGTCTACTATTTTCCTCGATATAGATGTGATGAATGCAAGTCTTAGGGTCAATACCTTTCATATCGGTATACTCCCATGCAAATGCAGTAGAATTTTTTTGCAAGATTTTGGTTAGCTCTCCCTGTTGTGATTTTTCCAATTTTTTGTTGATATTCAATGTTTTACCTGGAAAGATCTCAATGGCGGAACTACCAAACTCTTCCATAGAGAAAAGATACATTTGTCTAGATGATAGATACTCAATGTCAGAATCTAACTGAAATTGTGTGTGATCATATTCTGAAGATGTTTCAAAGTTTTCTAATGTGTTCAGAATTTGACTATCTTCACTGATTTCAGAAATGGTAAAGACAGGTTGTATAGTATCTTCATCATCAACCCACTCATTATCTCCTATTTCTGTAATTGCTTTTGTTGGAGGATACAGATTGAATTTCTTTGTCGAAATACCATCAGAAATATACATATCCCCAAACCTACAACTGATAAAAGCATCAGTTGTGGCTAGCCAAGGTCTTCCTAAGATGAGAGGGTGTCCTCCTAAATTACTCTTGGGAGTTAAAATCATGAAATCTACTGGATATTCCCAAGAGTCTAAGGAGACCGAAATGTCTTCTAATACACCATCTAGTTTGATAATTGATCGATCTACAAGTTGCAGTAAAGTAGGTGTAAAAAGAAGATTAGGAAGTTTTAGCTGTTCCATAGTCTGTCTACTCATAATGTTGATAGCAGCCCCTAAATCAATCAAAGTATTTGGAATTTCTACCCCATTGATATGTGTTTTGACAATTGACTACCAGGATCTACATACTTCTGCATAGTAATTTTTCCCATCATGATATCTGCAATTTTTCCTACCAGGTGGATTCTTCTTGTATCTCTCGGTTTCCTTCCTGGTCTTTTAAGACTCAACTCCTTTATTGTTTTTTCTAGAATAGGAATCTCTCTAATGGCTTGTAACAAGGGAATCTTGATATAGACATTCTTTAATTCATCTAGAAAATCATAGTCAGGCAACAAGATTTGTTTTTCCACCCCTTTGTCAATTTGTAATCTTTCAGGAAAAGGAGGTGTGGATGAAGATGTAGGTTGCTCAACTATAGGAGTTGTGGGGGTTGACTCTTTTTCTTTTTCTTTTTGAGTGCTTGGGTTTTGAAGAGATACTTCAGAACCTTTATTGGCTTCAAGAGAATCTTCCTCAGAAATGCTTTACTTTTGAGCATCTATAGAAGGCTTATCTAAAACTCTACCAGATCTGAGTTGTACATCATTGAGAGGAACAATCATTTAGGTATGAAATTGTTGTCCTTCTACCATGTAAGCATTTTGAGGGTTTTTATTGTTAGGGTTCCGTAATGGCTGGGAAGGTAATTGATTTGTCTTCTGTTTGAATGGAAGCAAGAGTTGGGAATTTGGATTTTGTTGAAAAGGTTGTTGTTGTTGTGGAAATGGCAATGATAGTTGTGGATTTTGATTTGGAAGTTGTGGAGCTTGTTGATTTTGAAAATATGGAGGATATTGATAAAATTGAGCAAATATCCCATAAAGATTTTGCATACCTTGTACCCATGATTGAAAAGGATTTTGAGGTTGGGACCAAGGTTGTTGCCAAGGATTCCAATTTGGTGGGGGTTGAAAGTTCATAGAGTTGTTAAACCCTTGGTTTTGTTGCCCCTACCAAGGTCTCCTTGCAACAAAACAGAGAGACTCAATTGAATTTGGATCTTCTTGAAAGACAGCTTTGAGTCCAGGAATTGAAGGACAATCCTTGGTCTCATGGTTTTCTGAACAAATCACACATGTTTCTACAACTTTTGCATCCAAGGGACATTCCCTTAGAGCATGTTTCTTTCTACATTTTGGGCAAAAGATGGCCAAAGCTTCAGCTTCTGCTTTCTGCTTGTTTTGTATTTTAAGGGTGTCTAGTTGCTCACTAAGACTCCCTAAGATATCAGTTTTGAATTCATCAAGCATGTTGCCAATCTCAGCCCTACTTACTGATCCAGTTGCAGATTTGTTTGCTCTAATGAGAGAAGGATCTCTAGGCCCTTTTCCAGTTTTAGATTTTCCCCTTGAGAGATGGACACATAGATCTGCTATATCATGAAGTGGAAGTTGAGATATATCTCATTTTCCGATCATGTTCAAAATATCTATCCATTCATCTCTAATGGATTTTAATAGAAGGGCTTTCAAGGTTTCCTCATCTAAGTTATTCATTTTTTTCTCCTTTTAGGTTGTATTGAAATCTTTCAAGTAAATACTCCAAGTTTTCATCTTCTCTTTGCACCATTTTGAATACCTCATCCCTGTGATTGGTGGGCATACAATAGTCCAGGTATCTATCCAAAAATGTTTGTTTCATATCATTCCAAGTCCTAATAGATTGAGTGACTAATCCCATGAACCATTTCAAAGCAGCTCCTTTCAATGTTGAAGGAAACAATTTGAGTTTTTGAGAGTCTTCCAGATAATCATAAGTTCGACACACGACTTCAAACTCAAATAGAAATGTTTCAGGATCCTCATTTCTTAACCCATGAAAGTTTGGGAGGACAGATGGTGAAATGTTTTTCATTGTTGCTCGTGAATCCTCATCAACTATAGGGAATCCGAATGAGTTATCTCCATCCCTATTTCCCCCATTGTTACCTCTACCTCCTCCATTGTTTCCTCCTCCTCCTCCTCTACCTCTACCTCTACCGAATCCGTTTACTACTTCCTCTGTCATGATAGTTTCCTCAGAGACTTCAGAGTCTTCTGGTTCCTCTACTAATGGCGAACGAGGAGGAATTTCTCCCTCTTCTTCTTCAGGTGATTCTACTTCTTCAATTACAATATGTTTTCTTGTAGAAGTAAAGAAAGGGTCTTTTCCTAATTCAAATTCAATGGATGGTGTGGGAGAGTCTCCTAATTCAACTACTGCCTCTTGAATTCCAGGAATCCTAAGGCTAGGAGTGTGAGTTGGAGATGATGGAGGTGTCTCTTGTATATTCCTTGAAGTAGATGGAGTTGTGAAAATCGAACTCTTAGCCCTAGCTAAAAACCTTCCCCTAGAATCTCTTGCTCTATGCATGTCATTTTTTATTTTTTCTTCAAGTCAAGCTAATAATTATTTTTCTGATCTTCCAGGTCACTCTAGGTGCAAGAAGAGAGCATACTCAAGAAATTATTAAACCAATAACTCTCTCTTTTCTGATCCTCCATATCACACTAGGTGCAAGAGGAGAGCATACTTTGAGAAGTTATCAATTTTTCCTTCCTTGAAATTTTCTTGTTTTTTTTTAAGAAATTGGCTACCTAGTTTCATTTCCCCGACAACGGCGCCAAAATGTTTGGTCAATTTAGTGTGTCCTAAATTGATATTTAAAATGTCAATCAGGGAGTCGTAAACTGATGAAGTGAAGTGCATTGTATATGCAAGATAACTGATTTCTTAGTTCTTTGTCGTTTTTGAGTTTTTGGTTTATTTTTGGGTTTAT
Source organism: Pinus tabuliformis (assembly GCA_031772625.1). Taxonomy (NCBI): domain Eukaryota; kingdom Viridiplantae; phylum Streptophyta; class Pinopsida; order Pinales; family Pinaceae; genus Pinus; species Pinus tabuliformis. The sequence continues at coordinate 1,495,096,297 of CM062804.1, read as the reverse complement.
CTTCTGTGGGTTCCCTAGTGTGAGATGGCGAAATTGAAAGTCAAGTATGGATGGTAATGGTAATTTCTACAATGATTCAAGTATGGATGGTAATGGTGATTTCTACAATGATTTTCCAAACTTTAAAGTTCTCAAAAAGAAGGTTTCAAACTGACTGTGATGAAATCAATTCTCAAAAGAAAATAAATGTACCAAAACAGTGAACTAGTGACAATGGCCCAGTATCCTTACTGCTGTATAAAAAGAAAATAAAAACTCAACTCAAAGCAATTCAAAGACTGAAAGCAAATCAAACTAAATCACACTACTTCAACCCACATTATGACCCTTCACCTTTCGACTCACTCCGGCTATAGGAAGTAATCATAAACAAGCTGAGTAATATGATATCTAAATTGCAGGAAAGGAAATTGCATAAAATGAAACTAAGATTTAACTACTCATTCATATTTCAATTCCTGAAAATGACATAAGTAATTTAATCACTAACTTGCAGGAAAGCAGACTAAATCATACTACATCAAGTAATATTCTGATTCCTCACTATTTGAGTCGCTTGGCTATAGGAAGGAAATCATAAACATATGAGTAATATGATGTCTAAGTTGCAGAAAAGTAAATAAGCAAAGCAAAACTGAAATAAATGACAATGCTGGAATTAAAACTTAGTAAATGAATCAGCAGAAAGGACAAGATGATCTCATGTCATTAGTTATTAAAATTATGTAATTTGCCCGGGTTGCCTACAAGAACCTCAAAGAAACAATACTAATCAGATAGCAATCATGAGAAAGCATAAAAGAAAAGATGAACAGCAAGTAGTATAAACATCAAGAAATATATACACAAGCAACTGATTATAAAAGCAGTAACATAATGAAAGAAAGCGAGAAACTATACAGTAGATACAGAGCGTATATATGATCATGTGTTCATACGATGCATCTGTGAACCCACTAGCTGCCGATAAATGGTAGCATCCACTTCTTCACCTCAAGTGGCATTCTCCTTCCTCCATTTGGTTGCTAGAGGTGTCTCCATGGGTTTGCAACTCTCCATGTGGAACCTCTGTAATATCTCATTTGCATACTTTCCTTGAGAGGAAAACAGTTCCCCATCACCTTGCCCACACCTTGCCATACTTCCAACCAGAGGAAGTAGTGCATGAGACCCATGTCTTTCATTTCAAACTCCCTTGCAAGGTCCTCCTTGAAAGATCATATCAGTTGCTCATCACCAATGTAATCAAATCATCGACATATAAAACAATAATGATCAATTTACCTTCTACCAAGATATGATATAGTTTTTGCATCCTCTTCACTTTTGGTGAAGCCTAAACTGGTGAGATAGTTATTGGTCCTGGTGTACCGAGCACGGGGTGCTTGTTTGAGGTCGTACAATGCTCGCTTGAGTCTACAAACATGAGACTCTTGATCAAATGTCTCAAAACCTTATGGTTTCTCGAAGTAGACCTCCTCCTCAATAACTCCATTGAGGAATGTTGTTTTTACATCCATCTAGTGGATCTTCCACCCCATCTACGCAGCCAGAGCAATAATTTATCTAATGGATGAGTAACTTTCTACAGGAGCAAAGGTCTCCTCATAATCAATTCCTTCAACTTGAGAGTACCCTTTGGCCACAAATTTTGCCTTGTACTTCTCTATGCTTTCGTATGTTTCCTACTTAACCTTGAATATCCATCATGAACCCATAATTGATTTATCTGTTGTGCTTGGGACCACTTCCCAAACACGATTCTTTATAATGGATTCATATTCCTCCACCATTTCATCAACCCATACAAATTTCTCTACTGCTTCCTCGAAAGAGGATGACTCAGTCTCTACAATCTCAATCATTAGAGCCATGTAGCTAGTGTATCGATCAGTGACATAGTCTTCCACATCTAGCTTATATAGGTTCTTCACACGAACCCTAATCTACTTCACCTATCCTGTAACCATGTGTCTTAGGAATGCCTTTGCTTTGTTGAAGATCACATTATAACCACGGTCTTCCAAAACTACAACAGAAATGAGATTTTTCTTTAGGCCCGGAACAAACATAACATCCTTGAACCTGAGAGGGGAGCCTGACTCCCTCTGAAAGGTGACTGTACCAATTCCATTCATGTTATACCTTCCATTTTCCCCATCTCAATGTGCATCTGCAAATATTTTTCTTTCAGGTCACTGAAAAATTCTCTACACCCTGTCATGTGGAAAAATGCACCTGAATCCAAGTACCACACACTCCCCATCACTTTGTTGGCCATGCATGTGATAAGGGTAAAGTCAAGATCGAACTGTGAATCTAAGGCTTCACCTGTTACTCCTCCTGAGGTCTTCTTTCTTGCCTTTATGTGTGGACACTTCGTGGCATAGTGCCCGAATTAATGACAATGAAAGCATTTAATTTTAGACAAAGCTTTCTTCTTTCCCCCTTAACTAGATTTTGGTTTGGATTGATATTTCTTCCCTTTTCCCTTCTTTGCCTTTCTAGCCAATGCAAACTTTTATTCATCCTCTCCCTTGGAAGAAGTCTCCTCTCTCGTATTTTGCCTCATTTCCTCTTGTACCAAATTGGACCTTAAGCGCTCCCAATTCAATAGTTTCTCCCTCCCATTCACCGGATCTTGATAGATATGCTAGCTCTTGGGAAGACCCAGAAGGGCTAGTCTTACCAAGTCTTCTTCAAGAACATTAACACCGACCCCGCCAATTTCATCACGACATTGTTTAACTTGCTCAGATACTATGGAATAGTGTCATTCTTCTACATATTGATACTTCGAAGTTTATCCTTGAGCGCCAACTTCCTATGGTCAATATTATTCTCGAATAATTCTATCAGTGATTTCCACATTACAAATGGAGTTTCTTTTCTATGGATAATTGAGACAATGTGATCCCATAATCCCTCACCTTGGCTACATATTTCTTCTACTGAGAAAGGTTTTGGGCATCAAAACCTGTTGGTTTTACAACAATTGTCTTAATGTATTATGGTAATCCATTGTCATCCAATACCACCTCCATGAAATTATTCCATGCAACAAAATTAGAGGTGCATTCCAAGGCATAGTATAGCCTTATTCCATTAAAGGCCATCTTCTCAGCTCTGAAGAAATCCTCCTGTACTGTACTCCAAATTTGAACCTCTTGAGAAACAACTTCGAAATTCCTGCTCTAATACCATGTAGAAATTATGATCTATATTTGCAACTACTTATGAAGTTTTAATCAAAATCACAAGACACAAACTTACTCTACTGATCTGTGGACATTAATTCACAATTTAGAACAAAAATCTCAGACATGTAATAAGAAATCACATACATGCAAATAGTATTTTTCCTGGGGAAAGAAATCTGCTAAAAACCTTAATTCTTTCTTGCATTAATCTGATAAATAGAGATGTATTACAATTGCTTTGCTCAATTGAGCATACCCTGCAAGTGAATAACCTATCTCTCTGCTCACTGAGAAGCTATGACTCAGATTTAGTCAATTTCTACCTCTGCTTGAGCCACTATTTCCTTACGTAATTCCTTGAGAAATTAGGCCCATATTATTTAGGAATTTATCCAAAATGGATTGCGTAATTCCTTAGGTTGATCATCAGGTTGCATGCAACACCTATACACTCCATAGTAGTCTACAATTGATGTTACATTGCCTTTCAATCTCCACCTTAACTGGGTAACTCAAATTCTCTATATGCACTAGTTATTTTGGCTTGATTGATCAGCTAACCGGATGATCACTGATTTTGCCTGAAGTCCCACTACACAATTGACCTTCCCCTATTTCCTCCAACAGTTGGAACTATTTTAATTGAAAATAACTCGAGATAATTTACTTTTATTGCTACAAATTAGCAAACAAACATGCTTAACTAAAATCTAACTCCTCCATCTTGAATTTACTGAGTAAACTAGGTGACACAAGCCATTTCGCACAAGTTAACTGCATCCAAGTTGTATGTTGATGTGGAAAATCGAATTTTCTCAATTTAATCAAGGTAAAATCAAATTGAGAATTTATTGTTGCATTTTTCAACAATTCTAATGTGAAAATGCAATCAGTGAGGAAATTTGGTAGTTGATATATCTGCTCTTCAAAACCATACATTTTGAGGATGGTGTAATCCTTGAACAAATACCAGTAGTCGAATCGAGTGTCTGGGGTGAATTTCAAAATTTCTATAAGGAAAGGGGTACCCTTGGAAGAGGTTGACCATGCAGATAGGTGCATACACCTGACATGAATGAAGAAATGTAATTGAACAAGCCTTGATTGTTTTCTACTTTGCAGGCCATAAGTAAATAACCATAGGTTGGTAACATGTTCCTGTGTTCATCCTTCATCTTAGGCTTGAGATTTTAAAGGTATAGATATTTCTGATGAATAAACAAATGGACTACGTGTGTTTGATAACAAAAATCCTTTATTTATTCAAACTCCATTATTTGGTTATGGATTTCTTCAGACAAGAATTAAGGGAAATCAATATTAGTACAGGCTTCTGTAAATGGGTGATACAAGGACACCAAAATGCCTAGGGAAGTTACAATCACAAAAATATCAGTGTTAAGTCCTAGGAATTGAGCTATCATGGAGAATGACACTATTGACATGGGCTCAAAGATTGAAATGTAGTATGTGAGCTGATTTGGACGAGGTGCCGCTACCTTTTTGAGACAAGTAATAACTACTTGTTGTTGCACATCTGGTTTCATATAGCCCATTTTCTTTCGATTTTGTCTTTATTTAGCTTATGTAACTTGGTCCAACATGGGAGCGACAACATGGTTGCAATATTTTATGGAGTTACTCTAATTATCTCTATGTTATCCTGGGATGAGATGATTATTCTTTTATCTGGCACATACCTCTTGGTGCAACAAGTTACCATCCCCAAGAAATTGAAAACCTGTGGGAGAATGACATGGAATAGGCCTGACACATACATGTTGTTGTCATCCTTTACCACATGAGTGCTTTCTAGAACCACTTGGATGGCCCTCCTCATATCTCGTGCAGTCAATAATGAATCTTGAACATTGGCAAGTTCGTCCAAGATATTTGGTTCTTTTCCCTTCCCCTTAATGTGGACATCCATGGAGCGTTTGGTCGAAGAGGTGGAAATTGAGGATTTAAGAGTCTAGTATGAGAATTCCACGTGTAAGCAAGAGATGGGGTAGTAGATGAGAGGGAACACTTTTCAAAATTTTATGGTGTTGAAGAAATTGTTGTGTACAAGAAACAAAACTTTAGGGTTTATGGGCAGATTCAAGCCTGAATTTTGGATGCTTTAGCTATAAATGGGGTTACAGCTACATAGAACCTATGAATTGGTCTTATGGCTTGGGGTTTAGTGTTCAAAATAGGATTTTGCTGGCCAAGAAGGTGCTTTTCATAGAGTGCACAACTTCGATTTGTAAATCTTAATTCTAAGTTTTTTGGCTTAGAAATGACTCGCGGGAGTTGGAATTGTGCTTAGAATAAAAATGGTGGTCGAATTCTCTAGTTTACACTAAGAAATTAGAATACTTAGGTAAGACTTGAAGCAAATACATGAGTGAGTGATGAACATTTCTAGCGAAAATGGAAAAGAATCAGATTTTCCCAGACTTTATAAATAAATTGCCTGGGACACATGCAGCCCAAGACATGTGTCAATCCCCTATTAGTCGACGGTTATGGGGGAACCAAGTGGTGACGCTTTGTACCATTGGGATTTTGGTCAGGGGCCTCCTTGAGGTGGTGCGGAGGTGACAAGGAGCTAACACATGTCCGCGTTTACACCTTGTTGCCAGGTTAACAATCACACACGTTACAAATGTGAGGTTGATATGGTCATAAGATGAAAGGCCTCCTCCATTGTCATATTTTTCCGCGAGCACATTGGGCATGGGACACAATGAGTTTGGGAAAAGATGAGTTAGAGGTGGGACCGAGCTATAGGGATGATTAGGCAGTGACATGGTGATAAGTGGACGAGTGATGTGGCATACCACATGGAAGGTGATGTGGAGTTGTCAACTGGTGTATGAGTATGGCCACATGGATGGTGACTTGGAGGGGTAGCACAGTGATTCGATGAGGTATGGAGAGAAAAGTTGGTTGCAGACATGGAGGTGACACATGGCGATATTCCTCGAAGGGCAGGGCATGAAATGTGAAGGTTGCAAAGGCCTGTGGGAGGCTTCTGGAGCTGACACATGGTCTCTTTGAACCACCTCTCCAATGTTAACCTCTTGGAAAGTTAATGGCGCCGGGCTCTCTGTGGCGTCAGATCGGAAGTTGTCCTGGTCGTCAGATCTGGGTGACATACATATACATCGGCGCCCCACCCACTCATTCTGGCGTAGTGCACCCATGCCACGTGTGCACCTGTTGGCATTCTTGTGTGGTGTGCTCGGGTTGTGCACGCACCCGTGGGTCATGGCATTATGGTGTTGTGTGTCAGTGGCAATAAAACATTGCTAGCACAACAATGCCACCCACAACGATGTCAGATCTTGTTTAGCTCAGTGGATCTTCTTCTTCTTGAAGTGGCTTAAAACATGATTTTTGGGATTATATGCCAATTTTTTCAGGGGTGTTGCATTCGACACCAATAGGACCTACCTGTGGCACACTTGTATTTCGAACCTATGGTAGTAACCTCAATATTCAGACCTAGGATTATGGAAAATTTTATCTCGTTTACCTTGTGGAGACCTCAGATCTAGATAGAACGGGAGTCTTGGACCTGTGAAGACCTTTGTAACCTCGGATTCGTGGATAGTAGAAATATCAGACCCGTGACATAGTGAAGCTTGGATTTGTGCCTAATTTAGGAAGCTCGTACCTATAGCTATGTTTCAATAACAGAATGTGACCAGAGAGTGTGGCTCAAACTTGTGGACTTGTGCAAACATGTAGCATTTAAAAAATATCTCAAACCTATAATTTTTGTTAAAGTTCATACCTAAGTTTATATTGGATAAGACTATACTTGGAGAAAAATTCTAGCAGTTTGAACCTGTAACACTTGGTTTGAAGTCTTAACAGCTCGTGAAAGCAAGCCTTTGGACATTGTTTGGAACAATATTAAAGGAACATGTGGCAGTTTTTGGAACCTTCTTTAGATTAGTTTATTGTGTATTGTTTGAAGCATATTTGAAACCTTGAAGCCAACAATTTTGGGGCATCGTTTGGAGTAGACTTTGAAGAATATATTGGAGGACAATTGGGGATATTTTGAAGAGTATTTGAGTGAATATATTGTGCATTCTTGAAGCAGTTGTAACACTATTGAAGGAAGCCCTAAATCATTTGAAAGTAAGTCTTTTGTAAAAAAAAAAAATTGACCAAGTTGGAGCTTGGAGGCATTATAGTCCTAAGTTGGACCTTGGAAGTTGTTGAGAGGATTAGAGTCCTCATTTTGACCTAGTAGGAGCTTAGGTCTATTGAAGGTTGGAGCCTTTAGAATTTAAAATATTGTTGTACAGGTTGGAGCCTGATTTACTAGAGGATTGGAGTCCTCATTATTTTGATAAATAATTTTTTTTTTGTTTTGTCTCTTATGCTCTTGTTCATTTTGTGATAAAAATATTAATTGGAATAAATAAAAATTTAAAGAAAATATATTGACTCACCCCCCCCAGCATTTTCAACAATTGGTATCAAAGCCAGCTTCTTCAAAATTAGTCTAATGGCTAGAAGAAGGATGTTTTAATCACAATGGCCAGTAAGGATGTAGGTGGAGTCCCTCAATTTGATGGAACAAATTTTGCTTTCTAGAAATTAGTTAGAATTGAATTCTACTTGATGTTTCTTGGAGTCGAATTTTGGTAGTTTGTCACAAATGGATACAAGATCCCCTCTCCGCTTCCAATAGATCAATATGGAAAAAAGGCATATATGGAAAATGCAAAGGCATTAAACGATATTGCAAGTGGTCTGTAAAACTCATAATTCACTAAAGTTATTAGCATTAAAACAACCAAATAGATGATATGTTACGGTGAAGTGCTCTGCTCCCGCCGTTGCGATTTCAAACTCTGAGCATGCCTTCTTCCTTCGGCTCCTAGGGCCTCATGCTCTTGGGGCTTGCTTCCCTCGACTAGTATGTAATAGACCATGCGGAGCCTCCTCTTGAGGGTGTATCAATTATTGCCTCAACTACCAGAACTTTAGCTCAACTGGGAGAAAATGCAGAAGCCTTTGCCCCTCTGATATCCTCCCTGGGACCGTCACATCCCAGGTTGTCCATTTCAAAGTTTGTTAAGAATATTAATGAAATACCTGAAATATTATTCCTCCCTCCCTTCCTCATCACGCAGCTCTATCCCTCTCTTAACGTGGTTTGGTGGGTGAGTTTACTAGACTCTGACCCTCTCCCCATTCAGTTCTCAAATGGGTGGAAAGAAACTAGGCCTCATCTATCATGGGGAAAATATCCATCAGGTTTTGTGGAAGAGGTTACTTTACCTTCCACTTTGAATCGAAAGAGGACAAAGATTTGATCTCCAGAAACAGACCATATTTCATGGATTCAAGAGGGCTTTATCTCAACAGACGGACTCCGGACTTCAATCCAAAGCTCGACGTGCCGAATGCAGTGCCAGTATGGGTGAGGCTTCCCCATCTTCATCTACATTGCTAGGGAGATGAATCTATTAAAGCAACAGGAAATGCAATGGGGAAATATATTGACAGAAGTGAGCCAAAGGAAAACATGCATGCCTGTGGGAGAATATGTGTGGAAGTAGATATGGGTAAAGGACTTCCGAAAGCAGTCAAGATCAAAGTGGATAGTTGGGTTCACATTCAACAGCTAGATTATGAACAAATTCTGTTCAAATGCAAGGTATGTCATGAATATGGTCATTTTGCAAATAGATGTGCTAAAAATAAGGAATCATAAGAAATAGAAAACCAGGAACCAAAATGGGAGCAGGTCAAGAAGAAAAAGTCAACAACAAAACCCAAACCCTCATCCCATCCTTGACCCTCTCCAACCTCCCTCCCTCCTTCTCAGATCCTTTGCCTTCTTCTCATAAAGATCCCCCCTCTCCCTCCTCATCTTTACCTCCTTCTTCTATCCCCCACCCCTCTTCGGATATTTTGGCTTCTAACCCCTTTAGCTCTCTTGGGTACCCTGATATTCCATCCTCCCCTCTTCTCCCATCCTTTCCCATAGCCCTTCCCATTCCTCCTTCGACCGAATAATCACTCAAACCATCTCCAAATATCTCCTCTCCTCCCTCAACCACCCTAAACGGGCAGGTAGAAAATCCAAGCGAGATATCAGAGATGAAACAATGGCAAAGGATATGGCTTTGGGCACCCAACAACCATTGGACACCTTTCTAGAAAAAAAATAAGGAGAAACCCACTCAACCCAACAGAGGAAAAGGTCCCTCTACCCTCAACTCCAAGTGATAATGAATATAGTCTTCTGGAACTACAGAGGAATGGGAAATGTGCCAAAAATAAAGGCAATGAAAGACTTAATAGCGTCAGAGAAGCCTGATATTTTTATGATCCAGGAGACAAAGATAAATGAAAAGGAAATGGAAGCAATGATTCAAAAAATGAAAAACTACTGAGGAACATCAATCCGACCAATAGGAGCTTCAGGAGGGATTTGCACATTATGGAAAACAGAGAAGTGGGAGTTGATTCAAAAACCAAAAGAGCTGCATTGGATGAAAATAGACTTGAAAAAAACAAAAACACAAAGGAGATATATTGCATTGTCAACATTTATGCCCAAATCATTACAGGGATAAGGAAGTCTGTCGGGACACCTTAAAAAATCATCTACTGCAGGTCCAAAATAGAGGCATAATATTAGGAGGGGGACTAAATTTGGTACTGAATGTAGAGGAGAAGTTTGGTGGGAAATATAATGTTGATCCATCAAGGGAAATGGTAGAATCTATCATGGAAACTTGCAAATTAATGGACACGCCTCCTAGCAATGGGAAGTATACATGGAGTAAAAAAATAATTGGTAAAAATAATATAAAGGAAAGGCTAGACAGATTCCTAATCCAAGACACAATCGCCACCTCCTTCAGTGAAATAAAATCCAAAATCATTCATAACATTGCATCGGACCACAAACCGGTGGCACTTTCACTTGGGTTATTAGAGAACTTTGGCCTTGTTCCTTTTAGATTCAGTTCCATTTGGAACAACGATGAAGAAGTTAAAAAAATCATTGGAGATGTTTGGGAAAATCAAATCATTGGCTTTCCTAATTATGTCTGGGAAACTAAAATTAAATCATTGAGGAAAGAGCTAAAACAGTAGGCAAGGAGAAAACAAATAGAAACTCAAAAAATAAAGCTAGAAATAACAGAAAATATGTTATCATCCTCAGCAGCAAATAGTGAGTATGAAGAATTTCTACAGCATACCCCAAAAAAAATCAGCGATGGATAAAACAGTGAATTTACAAAAGAAGTTGAAGAAAAGGAAGTGGTTGTTGTTATTTGGGATCTATATCCAGATAAGGTTCTAGGCCCGGATGGGTTCCCTATCTCCTTCTATAAAAATAATTGGAGTATCATAAAAAAAGACTTGATAAGAATGATCATAAATGTTTTTGGGAAATTCAAGATAGGAGCATTCACAAATTCCTCCTTCCTTGCTCTAATTCCAAAAGAACCAAATGCAAACACTTTTAGCAGGTTCAGGATGATCTCTCTATGTAACTCCTCCTACAAAATTATTACAAAGGTTCTGCCAAATATAATAAAAATAGTGCTCCCATAAATTATCTCAGAAAATCATGGAGGATTTGTACCAAAAAGACAAATTCTTGACAATATCCTAATTGTCCAAGAAGCTCTGCACTCTAGCCTTCTTAAAAAGGAAAAAGGTATGATTATAAAGCTTGATATGGAAAATTCCTTTGATAGGGTCAATCTAGACTTCATTGTGGCGGTCCTTCAGAGATTTGGCTTCTCAAAAAAGGCAATAGATATAATTAAGGCTTGTATAGTAGGTCCCTGGATTTCTCCATTGATCAATGGAAGATCAAGTGAATATTTCCAAAGTTCAAGAGGGCTTTGTTAGGGCTTCCCCCTCTCTCCTTTCCTATATATTATAATGGCGAACTCTCTGAGCCAAAATCTTGAGAAATGCAGACAAGAGCAGTCTATCACAGGTCTCTCAATCTCTCCTGTAGTAAAAAGCAAAAACCACTCTCTATTCACATATGACACCTTGGTCATGGGAGGGGCCTCTTGTATAATGGAAAGAAGAATAAAAAAGGTGTTGAACAATTTTATGGAAGTCTTTGGTGGACTTCTAAATAACCAAAAATGTAGAATCTTTGGATGGAACTCTCCTCTTCACGATCTACAAAAAAATCAGAAATTCTGGAAATTCCCTTACAAGAAAAATGGAGCCACTTTCATTATCTAGGCCTCCCTATATCCAAAGAAAATATGAATAATTATATATGGAATAAGTACATAGAAAAAAATAAAAATAAAAAAAAATTAAAAAATTAAAAAAAAATTAAAAAATAAATAATAAAAATAAAAAATAAAAAATTCCTCGTTGTCGATTCTTTCGCTGCCGCCCGTTTATAATCTTCCTTGCTGTAATCCGCCTACCTGTCAACTTGGCCTTCCACTGCCACCTGTTACTTTTCCCTCTGCCTTTCCTATCAATTATCCTTCTTCCCTCATTTTCAAAATCCATAAATGGAAATGAGGGAAGAAGGATAATTGATAGGAAAGGCAGAGGGCAAAGTAACAGGTGGCAGCGGAAGGCCAAGTTGACAGGTAGGCGGATTAGAGCAAGGAAGATTATAAACGGGCGGCAGCGAAAGAATCGACAACGAGGAAACTGTTTAGGAACTCAGAGAGTGAGGAGAGGAAAGGTGGTGGAGAGCTGGCACAGAGCGAAGTTGCGTCGAAAACTCACTGAGGACGCTATGGAAACCAGGAAGAGAGCAAGGGCAGTAGAGGAACTGGAAGCCGCGGAGCGCAGAGACAGGGACAGAAAGGGCAAGGCGGTAGCGAAGGAAGAGACTGTAGAGGAGATATATGAAATATATGATGACTCTGAGGATGAAGAGGACCGGCAAGATCAAGGCAGGCAAGGTAAGGAGCGAGGCAGAAATGTAGGAGGCTGGGATACCCAGCAAACCAGTGACGAGCAGCTAGGACAGCAGGAGGGAAAGGTAAGGCAGCGCGGCAGACAGAGGGGAAGAAGAGGCGCGGGTAGCGGGCTGGAACCGAGCAGTAGGAGAGGCAGAGGAACGAGCAGATACAGAGGAGAAAGGGGAGGACGACAGGGGCAGAGAGGGAGACTAGGTAAAAAGACAAGCCGGTCGTTGGATAAGAAAATTCAACAAGCAGAAAAGGTGTATAATCAGAACACGAACCCAAGAATCAGGAGAATTATCCAGAATATGGAGGAAGATGCGCTTCAAGCCCAGTCCAACTCAGAGATGGAAGATTGGGAGTTTTTACTCCACGACCCTGGCAACACTAGGGGTAGAATGTCTCTATTTAAACAGTCCTTGCATATCTACTGGGTGATGAAGAGATTGTTGGCTAAAGCTTTGGAACAAGCTGCAACAGAGATGGCAGAACTGGCGCAAGGAGTCCCCAACCTAAGGAGGGAGCTGAGGATTATTCAGATTACATTGGAGATGCAAGAAAAGAAGCTTGAGGAGATTCAGCAAATGATAAGGGAAGGACATCAGAATGCAAACAAGGAGACTAACCAGCGACCAGAGGCAGAAGCTGATTAAATATAGATATGTATTAATTTTGATGAAGCTGCATAGTATAGATAATTTCAGTTTGTTTCAAGTATTAGAAGAGGAAAATCGATATATGCATGCAAGTAGAATTAGAAATCTGCAAGACTGTTTAGTGTATTTAGCTTGGATAATCAGACTATGGATCTTCTATTTTTGGTCGGCTATTAAGAACTTTAGGTGGCTGAAATACTCGGTTTCCCCAAGAGGGCAAGTTGAAGGCAACCTTACTCATACTGTGTATTTTTAATTTGAAGTAATAGAAAAAGAAGAGCAACACCGCAGCTTACAAAAAAAAAAGTACATGGAAAAAATGAAAAAAAAAGTGAAAAATTGGGGAATGAACTGGCTAAACATGGCAGGAAGAATGGTATTAATCAAAGCATTACTCGCAGCACTCCCAATTTATGAGTACGCAGCAATACTAGCTCCGGCAAGCATACATAAACAAATCGAGCTAGTAATCAAGGGGTTCCTATGGCAATGATGTAAAGTAGAAACAAAGAAGCATAGTCTAGTGAAATGGGATGAAGTAACGCAACCCTATGAGAAAGGCAGCCTAGCTATAAGACTTCATGGGATAATGAATTTGGCATTGGCGACAAAAATAACTTGGAGATATCCCACAAGGAACCACATGCATGTATCATGCATCCAAGTCTCAACAATAAATCCTAGCCTACAAGGAACCCAAGTTTTTCCAGGGCTCCAAAGATTCTATCCCAACCCATAGCCATAGGGAACATGAGAACCAAACAGAAATATAAATGGGGAACCCACTGCATCATGGCTATCCAAGAAATGGCAAGGAAAGGTTGGAATCACTGTCAATCCAGGGAAATCTCCATGCTAATGATAACAAAATAAATAGAGACCACATGCATGTATCATGCATCCAAGTCTCAACAATAAATCCATACATGCAACCTGTTACTTGCAATGAAATCTTATTGTAGTTAGTGATCCAAATTTATCCTCGCACTCCCTTGCTTTCTTTCTCTTACTTCTCTCCAAATCCAATGGAATGCTAGAATTATCCAAGAATGCTCTCAATGTGTAAGAGTGTAGGAGAGCTAGAATGAACAAGTGTTGAGCCAAAATTGTTAAAAATATATCAATTGTTTCTCTCATTCCTTTTTATCATTGATGTCTCATTTTTCTTTCATTTTCCTTCATTTTCTCTCTAATTTCCCTTACATGATATTTTTGTCTCTTCACCTTCATTTTTTCTTATTTCCTTTATTTCTCATAATTAAATGCTAATTATTGCCTCTTGCCTTTGTCAATGCCTTTTCTAATTTCCATACCCATTAATAAACCACAAGTGATTCCCACTATAATTGTTTCCCACCATTCAACCTGGAATACGTGTGCCATGACCTTGGTTTTATTTTATTTACATGGAAAATCAACCAGGGGTTGTTACACATATATGAAGGAGGTGAAAAATTCATGAAGGCTAAGCTCCAAACCATTAGAAGGTAGTTTGAAGGAATCAAAATGGATGAAGAAGAAGAAATTTCTTCCTACTTCCACCAAGTAGATGAAGTTGTCAATTCTCTCAAAATGCTTGGTGAAAAATTCGAGGAGTGTTGTCCAAAAAGTTCTGAGATATCTCCCATACCACTTTGATGTTAAAGTCAATGCTATAGAAGAGTTTAAAGACTTAGAAAATATACAATGGATGAGCTTCATGGAATCCTTATTACATATGAAATGAGAACAGGAAACTCAAAGCACAAAGAAGTTGCATTCAATGCCTCAAAATCATCAAGGAAAGGGGAAATTTGTAGTTGTAGTAATGATGATTATGATGTTGAAACAGAATTGGCACAATTTGTGAAGAATATAAATAAATGATCCAAACTCAAAGGTAAGTACCCTCTCATTTGTTTTAAATGTGGAAAAATAGGACATTATGCTGCAAAGTGCCCCTTCAAGGATGATAGTGATGATGAATATGGACCCAAAAGAAGAAAATTCAGGAAGAAAGGACCAAACAAGAAAGTGATGATTATGATGAAGATGAACCTAAGAAAAGATTATTCAAGAACAAATGCTCAAACAAAAAGAATCTCTTCTCTAAACAAGATAGTGATTCTGATGAGGAAGATGACTATGCAAGAAGTAGTGAAGTATTGTTCATGGAATTCACAGTTGATACTAATGAACTTGAAGAATAAGAAGAAGGAAATTTGGATGATTTGTTGGTTAGAGCCTTTGAAGAAAATAAAGAATTAAGAAAGAATATCATCTCTCTCAAAACTGAAAGAGAAGAACCAAAGAGGATATAAGAAATATTTAACAACAAGATAAAGGAAAAAGAATAGATCTATGAAAAATGAGAAGCTGAAATTATCTCTATCCTTGATGTCATTCTCAACACTCAAAGACCACAACATGGAAAATCAGGTCTTGGCTACACAGGTGAATCATCCAATCAAAGGAGAACACTAGCTCTCATCATGAAGAAATATCAAAAATCTATGTTGAATCTCTTCACAATTATCCAAGAGGAGAGAAGCAGTTCCATCTGAGTCAAATATCTCCTTACAACAATCCAAGGAATTAGAAGAATCCTTTTCTAGGGAAGGATGTCACATCAAGTCAAGGTCGCTATCTTAACAGGTAACAAACTATTTTCCTTGATCATTATTTATTTTGCAAAAAAAATGGTCACCAAGCTAAGATTGCAAGGCTTATGGAAGCAATAAGAATGTTAACTCAAGGGGGTATAGGACCAACTTCCCAGATAAGTTTGTTGATTCAAAGAGACAACATCATATCAAGGCATATAACTTACTTGATCCTGTTAGCTACCTATACCAATAGGTTTCATATTTCATGATTGGCAAATAAAAGTTCCAAATATGCTCTGCTTTGGTGATTCAAAGATCCCATATTTCCATGAGAAGACAAGGTGTATACATAAGCTTGATGTTGACTCAATTTTGGATGGATGGTCCAACAGCCTAATCTGGATCATGCCATGTTTCAATTTTCTGTTGTAGAATAGAGAAAGAAGTCTGTCCAAACTGTTTAATCTTGGCAGACCAGTAGCTAGGTAGAGAAGTAAGGTTCCCAACTGCTTAATATGGGACCTTGGAAGCAATAAGGGTAGCCTTAGATAGAAAATCAAAAGAAAAAGCCAAAAGAAAGAAAGGGCACATAAGGGTCTACAAGTCTAAGTGCACCCTCCATGAAGAAACAAAAAAAAAAAAATGCTAGGCAAGTAGATGGGTAGGCAGTTGGGGTTGCAGAAATATCATTCCTTTCAAACTGAGTTTTGCTGGTCTAACATGAAAGAAACATCAAGGCATAGAGAAGCTTCTCTTCTCCATCATGTTGCAGCAAAGCAAAGGAGCATGTCTAACTTCCTGTTTCCCCCCCTTCACATTCATTACTAACATCCCTTCACCAGTTGTGTTCATGAAAGAATTCAAGGCATTATGTTGGTTCTAATTCCTTTAAAAGCCACATTTCTTGTCTAAAATTCTTTTCATTTTGATCTACTCCCTAAGCTAAGTTGTTTTCATATAAAATTAGTGATATCACTCCTCATTCACCTTTTTCCACTCATATTAACCCCTAACTTCTTATTATCTAAATCCCTTATGTTCCCCTTTTCCCTACTATTATAAACACTATGGTGTATAAACCCCAAGCATTCTATAAATATCCCTTCCCCTTTGGCATTATAGCCATATGTGCACAGTCAGGGATTAAAGTGACATCTGGTCAGTTTAAGAACCCAAACCCTACCCCTCTTTCCCCTTCAGAAGTCATTTAAACCATTTAACCCTTCATTTGCAAAAAGAACCTTGTAAAAAACCCATTTTCACCCCTAACCCGCTTTATTCGCAAAAATACATAAAAAACCCACTTTTCCGTCTTACCCAAAGTATGGGCGCAATACATATTTGCATTAAAAATACATTGAAAACCATACAAATTCGCCAAAATTCAAAAGTCCCCACCGGGCGCGTCTTCCAAAGAAAGTATTATTTTATTCCCCGCCCCCTTCCGTATTGTCCTGGCACCTTGGCGATCCGTCGACCGTCAGATCTGGCTCTTTTCATCGAACGGCCCACATGCATATCGGGTCGGGCCCGACGTCCATAAGTTAGCTTCCGAAATTTGTTAGAGGGTGACGTCAGGCTTCTGCCACGCGTCACCCCCAAATTGTATCAGGCCACCCTCTGACAATCCCGCTTCCGTATAAAGAGTGGTGCGATATCATACCGCTTACCGTTTCTGGTTTTGTGTTAACCCGCCATGCCAACGTCACTACCACATCAGGCCCACATCATTGCTACATCACCTCCGCGGCAGCGCCCCTGTCCGCCACTGCTCCAACCTGCCCGCCACCTCACCACCCCCGTGGACCACTCACAGGCCACCACGCTAGCCAATGACATCATGCTGACGTCATCCGACCTTGACCCCACCTGATGACGTCATGCTGACGTCATCCAAAAAAAGCGCCAAATAACCCAAAAGTCCATATTTTTGACCAAAAATGTCTTTTTTATCACTTTTGCAAAAAACGACTGTTACTCACCTCTGCATATATTTTACGACCAATCTGTTGCCAACCTGCAAGAATCGACCTGAAGACCGTTGGCGCGCCAAATCCACCTGCATTTGTCACCATTTCCGGCAATTCACGAGGTATTTATCCGAATTATTCCTCCTGCGCCTGGTTTTTTCCATAAATCTCCAAAAATAGTTTAAAAGAGTGAAAAAGCACATCATTTACCAGCAAATCCTGGTGTTTAGCCTCCATTTTCAACTGTTGAATCGAAATTCACCTGCAAAGCCTTGTTTATCCAAGTTTTTACCAAACCTGCAATCTTTCCGCGCATTCGTGGACTTAAAACCCAAGCTGCTATAATTCACGGTGAAGAGAGTTTTTAGGGTCAAGCATTTACTTTAGCAGTGCTTTGTGCACTGTTTCAATTGCTGCCACTGCCATTCTACCCTCTGTTCCTCAATAAGTCACTTCTCTGGTCCAAGAAATACTCCTCTGTGTCGCTCTGTTCAGTAACACCAGTTCACATACAAACAGAGTCCTAAAGTAATCATGGATGCACCGGTAGCACCTGTGGCCTTGAATATTGCTCCATTAAATGCCCCTCAGAGAGAGTTGGAGTGGAAAGCATTAGCAGACCTAGATTATCAAATATCAGAGGAAATGCTAATGCATAGCAAGTACCACATCCACTTGCTAAATGAATTGAAGATTAAGCATGAGAGTGGAATGGATGTATTGGGCATTTGGGACTCTTTCCTCCCTATCTTCAAGCTCCCTCAGGTCAACCAGTTTCCTGACCTAATCCACCGATGTGCTGACTGTTATGACCCCACTCAGAGGGCTGTGCTTGACCCTTCAGGTTCAGTTGTCTTTTATATCACCCCTGAAGCCATCAGAGAAATGCTGCACTTCAATAATGATAAGAAACTAGTTCCTTTATCACTGGTAGATCTGATAAAGCAAGGAGCTAAACTGACAGATGCTCAGGTCACCAAGTTGAATCAATTGTACATTGACTCTGACATCGTGAAGTATCCTCCCATTTCTCATGTATACCTCAACCAATTGGGCAGAGACCTTGTAGACATGATTAGTCCCATATTGGGCTATAATTCAATTGAGTTTGTTGATGAAACTGTGCTGGTGATGATGCTCATGTTTTCCCCTGGAAAGTCCCCAATCTGTTATGACTATGCCACTTACATATCCGATAAAATACATGAGCAATTGATGAACTTGTCAAGAGAAAGGGTGTTCAGATACACCTCCTATATCTACCACTTAATCTTATATTATCAACATGAGAAATTTCCTTTTGCTGTGAAAAGAGTGGATGCACAAGGCAATCCAAGGTCAGTAGTCTATTGGTCCTCTGCTTTCCACTGCAGATCTTGTTCTCCATACACTTATTGTGAGTTTATAGACCTTTTCATCCACCCAGCCATGTCTCTGCTTCTGAGCTCACCTCCTCCTAGACTAACTGATGAGATGCAGAGGATTCTTCAGCTGTCTAAGGTATACAGCATTGGGGATTGGTACTATTACCAAAACCACACAGTTATCAGAATATATGGGTGTGAGTTGCCCCCATACAGATTACCCAAATATGTGCCTATGAGATTGTTTTCCCTTGAATACTTCAGGCAATTTGGGAATGCTGATGTACTCCATTTTTCAGGCAAAGGCAAGAAATCACAGCTCAAAGTCAGAAACCAATTAGGCCACTTCATTTACAATAAAAGGGAGGAAGGTTGGCAAGAGGCAGATAGCATGCTAGAAGCCCTTGGCTTACAGACCAGCTTCCTTTGGAAACCATACGACCCCAATCATTTCATAAGTTTAAGAAGGGTCAGATATAGGCTGGCCAGTTATGACCACTTAAGGTTGCCTCACATAGAAAAATATGCAAATCAAATAAAGTGGAGGAAAGGCACCTTAGAGGAGGCTGCCACACAAGAAGAACTAAGTCAAAGAGCAGTAAAAAATCTCCAAACGTTGGCTGACTTAGAGCTTTGTTCACAGGTATTTGCTCTCCCAGGCACTCAAGTGGGAGCAGCTGCCTCATCGTCTATAGCGCATCAACAAGCAGCCAAAGCTACTGATCAAGCTTCCAGCAAAGGCAAAGAGAAAGAGATGGAGCCAGAGCAGCCACCTCATGAGGAGGTACAACAGCAAGAAACAGTACAGCAGCAGGAAGTGCAGCAAAAGGAACAGCAACAAGAGGGGCAGCAAGAAAAAGAGCAATCAGAGCAGCAGGAACAAACATTAGAAGCCCCAATGTCCACCGGGCAGCAGGCTCAGGACACTCTGCCTCCTAGGCAGGAGACAACAGTGGAGACTTCAGTCCTCCAAACCCCACAAAAAGAAGACATAAATAGAAAGAGGGACAGAGAGCTGGAGACTCCCCTCACTACCTCCACAACTCAAGGGGAGAAAAGACAAAGGTTGAATCCCCTCTCAGAAGAAGAAATGCCTATAGGGCAATCTTTGGGCATGGGCCCACCAAGCATGGAAGCCTCGGCAAGTTCCTTCTAGCAGGAACAAGAAAGGACAATGGGAGGAGAAGTCAGCTCCTCAAGCCAACAAAGGGGAGGTGAACTAGGCATCAAACAACAGTTCATTGATATAAAGAAGAGGAATGAGCCAATAAAAATACAGTTGTACAATCATTTGTTAAAGATGGCTCCCACTAACCAGCAGAGATTAATGTATGCATATGATGTCCACGAGGGCAAAATGATCATGAGCCACTTTATGCCAACCGCGTTGCAGCCATAGTCACCTGCAGACTACTTAAGGACCAATCTTGAGGTCCTTGCCAAGGACATCCACCCGATGGATCAGATTGAATTGCACAAGCAAACGGGTGAGATGGTGTATGCCTCCTTGGCATACAAAAAATTAGTGAACTATAGGCTGGAAAATAGCCTAAACAACACAACTGCCCAACTTGAGTTGGAGAGAGCATCCTCTCAAGCAAAGGACAACCGAATCAAAGCTTTGGAGGATATAATCATAGAACTTGGGCATGATCCCAAGGACATCAAGGCTGTACAAGCACTGTTAAAATTGAGGGATGCAAATATGGTAGCATTGAAGAAAATGATTAAGATCCCAGCAACCATTCACCCACAAACTGAAGAAGTTGCCCAGCTGAGACATGACCAAGATGCAGCAGCTATGCTGGTAGCATTATACAAACAGCTGATTCAGACACAAGAAAAATTGGGAGAATCAGAGACAGCATTGCAAGCAGCCCTACAACATAAGGAAGGGGGCCAAACATCTCAGCCTCCTCCAGAGATAATTAACCTTGAGGAACCTCCTCAAACTACTGCTCCTCCCACTGAACAGACAGAACAGGCAGCACCATCTACATTAGCACCAGCACCAACAACAGAGCAGGCTCCAAGCCTAGATATGCAGAAGCTCAAGAATGAAATTCAGGCCTTAGAGGCCCAAATGGCAGAGCTAAATGAGGCCAGGGAAAGTCTAGCTAAGCTCAATGAAAGATATGACAAATCCAAGCAGACTGTAGCAGAAAAAGGAAGGGAAATAAAGGCCCTTAAGGAGAAGATAAAGGAGCTGGAGCAGGAGCTCACACTTGACAAAGTGATAGCTGAGCTTAAGACAGTTTTATGGGCCAACATTGGCCAATCAATCACTGATCAATGGCAATACATTGAGACCATTCATGAGCAGATGGAGCTCATAGGGAAAGCACATAGGGAAATCCAGAGAGCAAGGGCATCTCTAGGAAATATGCCTGAGGTTGCCAATAGAATGATTAATGTGCTTAATAACAGAACAAGTGCTCAGCTGGCAGCAATGGGAATTCCAAACAGAACTGAAACCATCCAACTTATAAAGAGGGTCCTTACACTAAGAAACCTGGTACAAACACTGGAAAGAAGAAGCCAGGACATGCAGACAGAGGTAAATAAGTTCATGGACAAGTTTACAGTACTACAGGGCAAAGGTCTTCCTAGCTTACTGAACAGCGCAGGGAGACTACTTTCACATGAGAATTATGCCAAAAGGGTCAATACATTTTCTACTAATCAGATCACTGAAAGACCCAGTACTTCAGAAGAAACAGGGCTAGCATCTGGACAAAGTCTCTATAACAGGGTAGAGAACTTATTTTTTATTATGAATGAAATTAAACATTTGTTGAAGTGCCTCCAAACTTCTACAAATACACAGAGGCAGATGAGACCTTAGAGGCAATTCTGAGACATCAATTGCCCACACAGGAATTTTGGACTAAAATGATATAGTTAATACTGTAAACAAGAGCCTGTAATCAAGTTTTTTCATTAAAATACATAAGTTATCATACACAGGAAAATTTGATGAATTCAGCATCTATGGAGAAGAATGGGCTGAGCCAACTCAGCAAATCTACTCAGCCACTAAAGCAGCACGGACAGTCACAGGTGACAGGGCCGAGAAGTCTACAGGATGACAGGGACATAAAGACACATCATTCAGCATTTATAACAGAACGTTCAACCGAATCAGTCGCCTCCAAAGGTCAAAAATTCTTCTGACATAATTAAAGAGCATTTATTTTGTATTCAAAGCTGTAATAGCTTTCTTATCTGTTGTTCTATAGTAGTTGGTGAACGTATTTATTTCTGAGATGACTCGACAGTTCAGATATTTTGTATGACCAATTGTATATATTCCCCCTCGCATAAGCTTGCAGGGGGTTGTTGATTTCTCTTCTAGAGTTTCTTATGCTGTAAATTTCCAGAGTATTAATACAAAAGATGATGGAATTTCCAAAGCTCTGAGTTATCTGAGGCATTGTGGTGTTTTGCTGAATATACAGGATTCCTGCGTACTTCATGGCACAATAAGTTCTCCTTAAAAACTTTTCGTAATGTGTTTTTGTTATCTTTTCATAGCTCATTCATGTTTCTGTGTTTCATAGTTAATGGCAAAGAAAAAGAATAGTTCCAGGATTTATTCACACAATACCCTGAACTCAATCTATGCTGTTATAAATGTTTTTCTTCAGTTATAGTCATAAGGTGTAATTCTTAACTGCTGCACCTCCAAACTATATCTTTCACAGTGATTGTTGTTTCAGGAATTCAAGTTTGCTCCTATGCAATATATCTCTTTCTTACACCCCAGCTTAGTGGAAAATTCTTAATTGCTTTTCACGGGTTAAACACACTTCATATTCACAATTTCAATTTTGTTTCATGATGTATTTAAATGGCCCTGCAGTTTCAGCAACTCAACTCAATATTTCAGACAACCTGTAGCCACAGACTCCATTGCCCAATGAACTAATACTGCCTGAAGACTTCCACCTTAGGTACAGAGAGACATCTCTCAACCAAAACATAAAACCAAAACCCTGAACTCATAACTAGCCTAAAATCTTCACAAAACAGAGACAAACCTTAAAGAGAGAGCCCTCTCTGATTACAGTTTGGCTAGAAGCTGTAATCCAAAGATTGGTTAGTGGTTACCCCGGCCGTATTCCCTTGGGAGTCAAAGGGAACAACCTGGGTGTTAACAGATCCTTTGATAAAGTATAGTCTAGAATTATCCAAATGTAATAAACCACGTCATGAAGCACAAAATTTTCCACTTGAGCAGAAAGAAAAGGTTTGGAGAAGAAAGCAATCCACTACAAATAAATGTGGTCTTGCTTTTTGTGCACAAAGTGAGGAAAACAAGGGGTTTGCGATAGTGGATGTTCTAAGCACGTGACTAGTGAGCAAAAGAAGTTTATCTCGCTAGAATAGAAGGATGGGAATGTGACTTTTGTAAGTGGATCCACTAAAATAGTCGGTAAAGGCATAGTAAGTTTCATCAATGGCAAGGGAAAAGTACAAAATGCACTACTTGTTGAAGGACTCAAGCACAATGTTTTAAGCGTCATCCAAATTTGTGACCAAGGACATGATATCATTTTTAGGGCCAAGAATTATGAGATAAGAAGGTCGTCTTCAGGAAAAATAGTGGGAAAATGAGTAAGAACTGTAGACAATGTACATTTTCTTAGTAAAATATAAGAAGAAAGATGATATATCAGTCAACTAGATGAAATTTGGCTATGGCACAAGTGATTGGGGCATCTAAAATTTGATAATTTGGTAAAGATAAGCAAAACCCAAGCAGTGAGACATTCTCGTAATATTGGAACCTGAAAAGGTTTTTTGTGCACCATGTCAACATGGAAAACAGACAAGGACTAGTTTCAAGACCGAGGAATTCTCAACATCAAAGCCTTTGGAGATCATCCATGCAGATCTATGTGGACCAACCAGAACTCTAACTCTACAAGGAGAAAGGTACTTTGTATTATTTTTAGATGATTATACTAGAATAATGTGGGTATTTTTCATAAGATTTAAATCTAAAGCACTAGAACGTTTTAAGAATTTCAAGGCTCTTCTCATAAATTAAAATGAATCAAAAATCAAGTACCTTAAAATAGATATAGGTGGATAATTTACTTCAACAAAATTCAATGAAATTTGTGAATCACATGGAATCAAAGGGGAATTCTCTGTTGCTAGAACTCCACAACGAAATGGAGTGGTTGAAAGAAGAAATAGATCTATACAAGAGATTGCAAGAACAATGTTGCTTGCAACTTATTTGTAGCCTAAATTTTGGAGAGAAGTAGTTGGGGCAGAAATATATACTATGAAAAAGACACACAAGCGAATAGTGACAAAAATCCATATGAATTATGGAAAGGAAGACATGCTTTAGTGAAATATTTTAGAATATTTGCATGTAAGTGTTTCATGAAGATCAATGATGCTTCATTAGGAAAGTTTGATTCTCAAGTTGATGAAGGACTATTTCTTGGATACTCTACAAGAAGTAAGGCATAAAAATGTTGCAACAATCAATTGTGAAACATAGTTGAAATTATTGATGTAAAGATTGATGAAGCTTTTCCTGAAAGAGAAGTTGAAATCAATGAAGAAGGTCCTATCCTTGGAGATCCAGAAGAAGATGTCGAAAAGGAAAAAAAGGAGATGGAAAATCAAAAGGAACCATCTAAAACTCCATCAAGGGTAAAATTTGTTCAAAAAAATCATCCAAAAAATAAAATTATTGGTGATATAGATGATGGGATAGACACTTGAAGAAAAATGACAAATACACCAAATAAGAATAACATCGTTTTACTATCCATAATAGAACCAGAAAACTTCACTCAAGCAAGTAAGGATTTTGTTGATGGTGTTGGATGCCACCAATAATGGGGTCTCCCTAATATGAAGTCCCAATTAGACTTCACACAATTTGGAGTAGGAGCCCCAACCAGAAAGTATGGTCGTTTTCCATTGTCTTATAGATTTTCCTTAGTTGCAATAAATAACACAAGAGAAACACATGTACTTTCGAGATAAAAAAGTATGTTAGCCTTGTGATGTATTCAATTATAAAGTGTATAACGGTTCTTTCACAAAACGAAAGAGAAAGTGAGACCTTGAGAGAAAAATAATAGTACTATATTAATAAAGACACGCATATATCTGAAAGAATTGTTAGTAATCTTGCGAAATAGTTCACAAAGAAACCACGATCATGAAAGGAAAAGACACGAAATTCAAAGGTGCATACTAAAGCCGGTGAAATAGTTCATTTTCATTAGTATGAATTCACATAAACATATACTCTAAACAATGAAAGAATAGTCTCACAATCATTCACGACGTATGCACGAAAAGTGTGTAAGCTCTAAGGGGTTCAAATTATTGAGTGAAATTTCTAAGATACACCATTACAATGATATGATTACTTGTTCCAATAGTGGAACGTTAAGCAACTACTTGCTTCTCAAAAGCCTAATCTTCTCTCCTATGCCTAGCTTGAGAAGTCGTAGGTGACTCCCTTTGCTTGAGCTATGAGGGTGTATATATAACAAATGAGGTGACTCTCCACCTCCCTTATGACTCTTGAGCTACCCTCATGTCTCTTGGGCTTCCATGTGACCTTTTGAAGCTACTATGAGACCTTTGGACTTCTACATGAAATTTCACATTCTATGTGTGACCTTCAAACTTCCACACTCTTTAAATTTCTCATTTTTTGAAAATTACATAATTACATCCACAATGATGTAGAAAATATAATGACATATGTTCCTCTTGATGTGACACTTGGAAAAATCATGACTTGGAACTGATGACTTGGAATTCATTATATAGTGTTTATGCCAAGATTCTCTTCTTCTTGCTATCTTTGCATCTTTAGGATAAGTCTCACATGTGTCTCATATTCATCCTCTAAGAGCTTGAATGATATGGAGACTTCCATGCGATCTTGGTATTCAATCTTTTTTCGTAATCTAGTGTCCCTTCATATTCTTTCTTAATGATCAACTTTGCCTCTCTAACTTGACAAGTGCCTTCTTGCACGGTCTCCTTGGCATCCTCCTTGAATAATCATCATGTCATGTCAACAAACAATACATGTAGATGAAATTCACACATGACAAGACGAAATTAGTCTAAAAATCTCCTAGTCTAACTTCTTATGCCATTTACTAATTAGATCCAAAACCGAGTGCAAGACTAAGGAGGAGGCTTAGGGATTGCACAGTGCACAATTCTAGAAGGTAGTGATGGAGGTATTTTCACTGTGATTGCGCAATGCACAGTGGCTTAGGGTCTGGGAGATAGAATTGCGCAATTGAGGGAGACAGTGACACAACAAGGCAGGTTTTCTCACTGTGATTTTGTAGTGCACAATTCAAGGAAGAGTGAGCCATAGGATTGTGCAATTGTGTAGGTTAGGGAGACAATAAGGCATGACTGTTGACTAAGACTATGCAGTGCGCTGTGGAAGGATGGATGAGAGAGAAA
This sequence comes from Pinus tabuliformis, assembly GCA_031772625.1. Lineage (NCBI taxonomy): Eukaryota > Viridiplantae > Streptophyta > Pinopsida > Pinales > Pinaceae > Pinus > Pinus tabuliformis. Next base: position 1,495,070,122 of record CM062804.1, on the reverse strand, counting down.
GCTATAGTTTTTCGGGGCAGGAGTTAAAAATTGGGCACTGTGACTATGCAGTGCACAGTTCCAGGAGGCAAGGGGTGGTTTACTGAGGCCTAAGACCGTGCAATACACAATTTAAGTAGGCAAGTTAAGGAGTGGTTGGTTGGACAAGATTCATTTCAAAAATTGACTAAGTGTGGGATCGGTAAGGTGAGAGATGAAACCAGAACATGAATTGAACATGATCACACACTCATAAACAATCAACCATATGATAATGAAACACTTATCATCTAAAATCAACATGTCCCCATTGAAACAACATCTAAACAACACTTACCTCCAAGTGCAACACTTAGGATACACTTTGTGACACAAGTGACAACATCAACAAAAAATGCACAAAACTTTGGGAATGAGTCTAATATATGTCTCTATGATAGATAAGACCCATTAATACCAAAGTTTCCTCTAAAAGGTGTGCTATAAATCTCTTTCATAAAGTGTGACACTTCCTTCACCAAAGACGACACTTGAATTTTCTCCACAAAGGGACTTGAAAACTCGAAGAGCAAGCATGGAATGTCTTCTATTACTAGAAACGACAGATCACATGGTTAAAGGAGACTCCAAAGTTTGAATATAGGTCAAAATTTGGAGGGTGTTGTAACAACGACAAAAAATTCTCATTGGATAAAAGCAATGGAATAAGAGATGCATAAAATTGAAAATAATGAAACATGGGAGCTAGTACCTTGTCCAAAAGACAATAATTTTATAGGAACCATGTGGGTGTTCAAGAAAAAGATGAATGAAGAAGGACAGGTCATCAAAAACAAGGCAATGTTGGTGTGCAAGGGGCCTATCAAATTGAAGGTTGATTTTGAAGAAACCTTTTCTCTTGTGGCTTGATTAGAATCTATAAGAATTTTCTTGGCATTTGCTTGTTCAAATGGCTTCAAATTTTATCAAATGGATGTAAAATAAGCATTTCTAAATGGAGACCTAAAAGAAGAAGTTTACATGGAACAACCAAAGGGGTTCAATTTGGCAGAAGGAAAAGACTTTGTTTGCAAATTAAAGAAGGCCTTGTATGGACTGAAACAAACTCCAAGAGCTTGGTATGCTAGAATTTATAATTATCTTCAACAATAAGGCTTCAAAAGAAGAGTTTCCAAGATAAATATTTACATGAATATAAACAAAGGAAACTTGCTAATCACACTTGTGTACGTTGATGACTTGATTTTTGCCAATAATAATGATGAGATGTGTCATGAATTTTCCCAAAATATGTCAAAGCAATTTGAAATGTCAATGATTGGTGAGTTATACTATTTTCTTGGACTTTAAGTAACTCAAACCAAAGCAGGTATGTTCATATGGAAAATGGAATATCTTAGAGATATGATCAAGCGATTTGGGATGTAAGGATGTGTTATTATGATCACACCTATGACTACCAGTTGAAAACTAAGTAAAGATTATGAATCCCCTATGGTAGATGCTACTCCTTTTACTTACCAGTGATTGGAGCCCTCTCATATCTGACAACTTCACAACCAGACATCATGTAGGAAGTAGGAATGGTGGCAAGATTCTAATCAGCTCCTCACGAATCTCCTATGCTACCTATAAAGAGAATCCTCAAATATCTTAAAGGAATTCTTGATTTTGGATTATGGTATCCTAAGAGCACAACACTTACCCTGACAACATACATTGATGCAGATTGTGCAGGAAGCATTGATCATCAAAAAATCACTTGTGGGAATGCATTATTTCTAGGAGATTGTCTTGTATCTTCGATTATAAAAAAGAATTAATCCATATCTCTCTCCCCAGTTGAAGCTGAGTACATAGCCATTGTATATTTTTGTACACAAATTATATGGATGAAGGAAGCCTTGAAGGATTCCAACATAGAAACAAATTAGTGATCACCGTCTACTATGACAACACCAGTGCAATTAGCCTTTCAAAGAATACAATGATGCATTCAAATATTAAAATATATATATATCCCAATCAAGTATCACTTCCTCTAAGAACTAGTTGCAAAATAGAACATCAAATTGGAGTATGTAAACACTATGGAGTAAATTGCAGATATTTTTACAAAACCCCTACCTCAGGAAGCATTTGAACATCTTCGTCAAAATATGGGGGTCATATCTCTTATGTCTCATTATACCATTCCTTTGTTATTGATGTCAAAGGGGAGAGTATGATGATAGGGGGATCAACAACATGATGATAAGAGGATTATTTTATGAGAAGTTGTTGTCATTAATAACAAATGGGGAGATTGTGGGAGTAAAAATGTTATTGATGTCAAAGAAGACACTAGTTCAAGTAAATTAGGTCATAGGCTCGTAGAGGACATTATGCTCTTTCTAACGAGCATTTCTTTGCCTCCCAACTCTTCATAGTTTGAGAGAAAATGATTTTACAAGTTGGAATATTATATTTTTTTAACCTAGCCAACATAAGCCTAAATGTGCAAGTTAGCTCTTCCTCCAAGAGATGCGTCTCTTCAAAATAGGTCAAAACGTGTATAAATAAAAGGATTGAACTCATCATTCTAGTAATCCACTTAGTCCAGATTAGAAGACAGGTCGAAGAGGATCAAAAAAGTTCACAACTTGTGAACTAAAGGAGGAAAAGAAAACAAGGATTATTTTGACGTTTTTCTATGGGATAAATTTGTATTATTTCTTGCATTTCTATATGCTTAGATCTTGGCAAGTGAAAAACTTAAGTGCATACCTTATCGACCTCAATTACATACCTTCTACACTGAATCTGTGACCACCTAGAAGCTCAATTTGTGGATCTGTTACAAAGTAACTAAAGCTCGTATCTGTGGACCTATTAAAGAAGAGTTCAGACCTGTGACATGAATTGAAGGTTCAACCTACTTATGGCACACTTATATTTCAAACCTGTGGAAAGAATCTAAATATTCAAACTTGGGCTTATGGACAAATCTACCTCATTTACCTTGTGAGACCTCAGATATGGACAGAACATGAGTCTTTGACCTTGGACCTGTGGACAACAATAACCTCGGATTTGTGGACAATAGAAATCTCATACCTATGAAATAGTGAAGCTCGGATCTATGCCTAATTCAGGAACCTTGGACCTATAGTTTTGTTGCAATAGCAGACCTGTGACAAAGAGTGTGGCTCGGACCTTGGACTTTTGCAGACCTGTGGCATTTAAGAAGGATCTCAAACCTGTCATTTTTGTTAAAGTTCAGGCTGGAAGTTATATTGGATAAGACCTATACTTGGAGCATACTTCTAGCAATTTGAACCTATAACACTTGGTTTGAAGTTTTAACATCTTGTGAAAGCAAGCCTTTGGAGATTGTTTGGGATAAGATTAAAGGAACTTGTGGCAGTTTTTGGCACCTTTTTTAGAGCAATTTATTGGGTATTGTTTGAAGCTAATTTAAAGTCTTGAATTCAAGAGTTTTGGGGCATCATTTGGAGCAGACTTTGAATAATATATTAGAGGATAATTGAGGAGATTTTTAAGGTTGTTTGAGTGAATTTATTGTGCATTATTGAAGTATTTGTAACACTATTAAAAGAATTACTAAAGCATTTGAAAGTAAGTCTTTTGTAAATTTTGTTTTTGACCTAGTGGGAGCTTGGAGGGATTGGAGTCTTGTTTGCTGACCAAGTTGGAGCTTGGAAGTTGTTAGTGTTCTATATTATAGTAGTCAAAAACACATTTAGTCTTTTAAATTTATTTTGGTAAATGTGTAAAGGTTTGGCTATGATCTCTTAGAGATCAAGTTATTGGTCTTTGTAAAGAATGTAAGATTTCATTGTTAATGTAATTATGTTAGAATGTGTAAGTGATAATGCCAAGGTAGTCATTGCTTCCCTAAAGATTGATTTAAGTGAGTCTAGGGTCGATGTCTTATACAAAATCATGAGTGAAGTCATAATAAGTTTTGTCTTCTCATCACTAGGACAAAGTAGTGGGGTTAGTTCAGTCAGTTAGGTTGTCAAATCAGATTGTGCTATGACATCACCTCCAGTATAATGATTATGAGACATGTGTTGCGCTTCTTTTCAGTTGTTAAGTTTGCATGATTAGAGTTTCAAATTGCAATCATCATTCTTGGAGGAGGTTTTAGTTCACTTGGAAGTTCAAAACTTTATTCTAACATCCAAGAAATAAGAGATCCATTTATTATTTCATCGAAATCATTATGGACATCGCTTGGAGTTCATTGTGCTAAGTTTGCAGGTGAGGTGTTGTGCTTTCACACAGTCGTTGCGCTTCTTCAAGCCAAACGGTTATCAACACTTCCAAGTTTCAATTCCTCATTTTATTGAATGATTTATCTTGTATGGTGTCTAATTTACCCTTACCTGTTAAGCAAAATTCTCAAATGACCTTGCAACCTTCAAATTCATAACTCGTTGTGTTTTCCTTATTGTGCCTGGAGAATACGTTGTGCTTTCATTTAGTCGTTGCATTTTATGTTTTTACCTGCATCAAACATTCAAAAATTTGCTTGCCACACATATTTGGAATCCTGACATTTCCATATAAGTGGCATGGAGCCTCACATCTTGTTGTTGCTTCCCTCGAGGATCAAGAAATCTTTTCCCCCATATGTTGCACTTTCTCACTGTGCCTCTATTTTTAAATTTCCACTGTAAGAAAAAAACAACAAGTTATTGCTTTTGGTATGAGAAATGAGTGTTGTTATTTGAATTGGTCAATATAGGGATTTTCATTTAAAGTTTTCCATAAACCCATCATCTAAAGCCCTAATTTCATAGTTGCTACAATATTGTTGTGCTCAATTGTCAAACACTAAAATTGAATTGAAAAACCCTATAATTCATCTCTTTTAATGAGTCATGACAAATCCAGACAAAAAGAAACACAAAGGAGGAGACATAGTCATGTTTGAACCTCAAGACCTTGCCTTGATAGACTTACACCCGGTAATTAGGGTTGCATTTGAACAAACTGGATGCATCAGGTTTTCTGAGAAGATCCAGGGTTATAGTGTTCAGCTGACCAAAGAGTTTGCTTTGAATTTCACCGGGATAGATGTTAAGATTGGAGAGTTGAGTTTTCCAGTGTCAGATTCATTTTACGGGGATTCATGTGTCAGATTCTTATGGTGATGTGCTCTCTTTTGTTGTAAGTTTCCTCTCTTGTTATTATCATGCTTGAATGATAAATATTCATGTTTAGTCAAGCAAGGATTTGTTTCAGAATCATTGTTAAAGTGCTATGTCATAGCTTACTAGACATTTAATGTTTTCCTTCCATAATGACATTTAGAATTCATCCTCAAACAGATGCTTTAGATGTCATTATTCCACCATTTCTCTGCTCACCCCTCTACAACAAATTTGATTAAAAAAACTAGAAGGATTGCCTACCTTTCCCCTGTCAAAATATTCCTCATCTCTTCATCCTCTCACTGTAAAATCAATCAGCTTAACATGACTCCATGCCCAATGTATTTTCCCTCTTCCCTATAATCAAAATTGTTAAATATTATTTTCCCTCTGATTTTAATACCTAGCCTAAGATCTAGTGACTAAAGATCCATACAGAGAGAGCCCTCTCTGAAACTAGAAGGGATAGATTCTACTTTTAAAGTGATTTGTGGTTACCTTTGGGTTCCTCTCCTCAGCCTGGAGAAATTACGAAGTTCTAACATAGTGGCGCCATTGCCAAGGACCAGAATGCTTGAAAACTTCCCTGGAATTTTTTTTGATTAGAGACAAATCTAGTTCCTCAGGGCGACAATGAACTAGAAAAATGACAAGTTGAATATCTACCCAATTGTTGGCGATTTTAGAACCAACTGCAATCATTTTCTAGAGGAAAATTTGGCTTCAAGAAGAGTACACACTAGGCATCATCCAAATCCTAATCCACCTGAGGTATTGACTAGTCCAGAGAAGTTATTTAGGAAGAAGAAGCCTGCAAAAGAAACAAACACCAATGTCATAGAAAGATCATTGTCCCTCCCTGAAAGAGTAAAATTAGTTGATGAGGTCCAATTTGATTTGAAGTTTGAACAAAGTTTATTCATATCTAAATCATAGAACAATTTAACATAAACAAATTTTGATCAAGCTAAGTTAGAATCATATATTCCTTTTTAGAAAGAAAGTGTATTAGAAGCAGACAAGGATATTTGGACACAATTTCATAAGTTATAACATTTTTTCTATCAGCTGCAAGAAGCTGCTTCTAAACCCTCTGAATTTCAGCATTCTGTTCCAACTGTTTCTGCCCCAACATTTTTTGCTCCATTGAATATTCCATTGTGTTATGCTCCTGTTGTTTCCATTGTTTTTACCCCTCCTTCCTCATCAATTGTTCAAATAACAGTCTCCTTACCTCCCTCATCCTCATTTTAGATCCCAAAAGTCAGTACAAGTCCATCTCATATAGTCATGGTTGCTTGTTATGCTCCATTGAATCTACAAGGTCCATTACATGATTTGCCACAAAATTATGGTCAGTGCTTGCCTCAGTTTGATGGTACAAGATTTATTACAACACAACAACACCTTGATAAGTTGAATTATTTCATATACCTAGAAGAGGTAGACCATGAGGATGTTAAATTGAGACTTTTTTCTCAGAGTTTTTTGGGAGAGTCAAGAAATGGTTTAGAAGTCTACCAACGATGAGTATTTCTAATTACCAACAGCTTGAACAAAGTTTCCTTGCTAGATGGAAAGTAAAGAAGAATCCTCTGTAGATATTATCTAAGTATGACAACTTGAAGAGATCTCCAGGAGAATCAATTCAAGATTTTTTATTAAGATTTAGTAAATTGTATAATTCAATAACGGTTGAAATGAAACCCCCTTCAGGGTTGCCTTTGCTTCATTACCCAGATGGATTTGATGTTGAGCTTTCCTATCAGCTTAGAGAAAGGAATCTAGCCACTTTGGAGGATATGCAGAAAAATGTTGTTGGAGTGGAAGCAAATCTGTTGAACAAAAAGGCCAAAATGAAAGCTGAAAAAAGAGGAGTTAAAGAGGAGGCTTCATCTTCATCAGATAACAAGTTGGATGTCATGGTGAAAACAATGGAAAAGTTGGTGGAAAGATTGAATTTAGATAACAAAGTTGTTGGTAGAGAACAACAGGCACCTCCTCAAGTAAGAAATCCAAATTTTCGGAGGCCTCAAGTTCAAATAAAGCAAAGAGAACAAAGAAATCAAGGAGATTAGCAACAAATCAGACCTCCTTTCCAAGAGAATTTTGTAGAAGATGAAGAAACAACAAAAGATCAAGATCAGATACATTATTTTGGTGAAGAAGAGGACAATATATTTTTGAAAAAAAAAAGAACAAGACTTATTCTTTTAGCCACGGGAAGATATCATGCATATGGAATTAGAAGATTACAAGAAGGGTACCAAAATGCAATCATGGAAGTAAAAATGTAGTATAACTTGAGAAACAAAAAGATTCTAGTAAATATTCAAATAAAGGCTAAACTTATGCACTTAGTTCCAACTAGAAGAAAGTTGATCCTAAAAGAGATTCCTGAAAATAAAGACACAACCATCAAAGAGCTAGAGAAAGGTCAATATTCTTTCAGTTTAGAAAATGAAATATCTAAAATTAAAATATCTATTCCATTTAATGAACTGATCAAGAATGAGACATACAAGAGTCAAATTGTAAAATCACTAAGGATAGGATACGTTTCAAACACTATTAACTTGAATGATGATCATCCTGAACTTCTGTTTGGTCCAAAAGTTTATGGAGATTCTCAAGATGGATATGTCCCACATTTCTATGTTAGCTTGAATGTGCATGATTTGATTCTACATAATGCAATGTTAGACTCAAGTGCATCACATAACCTAATGCCAAAGGTTATTATGGATAAGATTGGTTTGGACATAACAAGGCCATATAAAGATTTATTTTCCTTTGATTCGAGTAAGGTGAAATGTTTGGGTTTAATCAAGGATTTGGTTGTCTCTCTCACTCAAATTACAACAAAAATCCTATTGATGGATATAGTTGTTGTCAATATTCCTCCAAATTTTGGTATGCTTTTATCAAGGTCATGGGCTACAAAATTGAAAGGTACTTTACAGATGGATATGTCATATGCCACGATTCTTGTTTTTGGACAGCCAAGGAGATTGTACAGAGAAACCTTGATGAAATACATGGTAAGTGGAAAGGAAAGGCCTAATAACCATCCTATTTATTTAGTTCATTCTGATATGGATTCTTTCATATTGTATAATGATTTGTGTTTGGAGGAAGAAAGTCAAAACAAGGACAGCATATCAGAGGAGAAAGAAGGTGAATTGCAAGGAACAAAATCAGAACATAAAGAAGATGATGATGGCCTTTGGAACATGGATTTTGATGGAGTAGTTAGTAAAGAAGGGGTTGGAGCTGGTGTGTGGATAATGAGCCCAAAGGTGGACAAGTCAAAGTTATGTTCTTTCAAGCTAGCCTTTGATTGTACAAACAATGTGGCTAAGTATGAAGCGTTGATTTTGGGATTGCAGACTTTGAAAGACTTGGGGGAAAAGAGGATTTCAGTCCATGGGGATTTAGAGCTGATTATCAATCAAATTAAAGGTGTGTATCAAACTAAACACCCTAGGATGAGGACCTATAGGAATGTTGTCCTAGAAATGCTACAATTGTTTTCAGAATATGATTTATCTTTGTTTCCTAGAGAGAATAATATGATAGCTAACACATTGGCCACCTCAGCTAGTGTGTTTAATATTCCTACCTATCCCAATAAGAAGTATGAAATAGAAGTCAAACATAGACCAACAGTCCCAGACAATGTCAAATATTGGTAAGTGTTCAAATATGACAAGCAACTTGATAATTTTTTGCAAATGACTGAGGAATTTTCCAGTTTGCGCATAAATGAGGAAAATTGTTTTGATGAGAATGAACAATAGGCTTTGGGTTCAAATTTAGATGGTTTTGAAAATCAAATGACAAATATGGAGGTTATACAATTGAAGAATAATGCAATTTTGAAAGGGTTGGTTCCTCTTGAGAAATTATTTGATCATAATGATGTAGCAAAGAATCCCAAAGTAGTTCCCACTGAAACTGAAGTAGAGGACTATAATATAGGGACAGAACAATAGCTTAAGATTATTAAGCTTTCAAGATATTTAATTCATGAAGATAGACAGAAATACCTTGATCTCATGAAGGAATACTTAGATATTTTTTCTTAGGGATATGAGGACCTCAAAGTGTATGATAAGAGCATTATTTAGCATACACTTTAAATCAAGAAAGATCAAAATCCTTTTAAAAAAAAGTTGATAAGAATCAATCCCTTGTTGCTTCATCTTACTGAAAAGAAGTGAGAAAATTGTTTGACGCAAAAATTATTGTTCATTTAAGGTTTTCAAAAGGGCTTTCTAATTTGTTCCCTGTAAGAAAGAAGACTGGTGAGATAAGGTTTTGTGTTGATTTCAGAAACCTCGATAGGGTGTCTCTAAAAGATAATTATCCCTTATCTAAGATGGACCATATACCGAAAAAGGTAGTTGGTTGTAACAGGATATCTATGCTTGATGGTTTCTCAAGTTACAATCAAATTTTGGTACACCTAATGACCAGGAAAAGACAACTTTCATCACACCATGGGGAACTGCCAAAATTCCCTTTGGGATGATGAATGCAGGGGCCACCTTCCAAAGGGCCATGGATATTGCATTTGCTGATGAAAAGGATAAGTTCATTGTAGCTTATCTTGATGATATCATTGTATTTTCAAAATCTAATTTTGATTATTTGCAACATTTAAGACAGGTTTTTGAGAAGTGTAGAAGGTTTGGCATATCCCTAAATCCAAATAAGTCACATTTTTCAATGGAGGAAGGAAACTTTCTGGGGCATATAATCTCAAAGGATGGCATTAAAATTGATCCAAACAAGGTTGTTGCAATTTAGAAAATTGACATTCTAGGGAATAAGAAGGAGGTTCAACCATTTTTGGGTAGAGTTATTTTTTTGAGAAGGTTCATTCCTAACTTAGCAGAAATTATAAGGTTTTTGACTAACATGCTGAGAAAGGAAAGTTAAATTAGATGGACTATTGAAAAAAAGAAGTCTTTTGATGAGGTAAAATAGGTCTTAGCTAGCGCTCATATTTTAGCTAGTCCATATTATACTAAAGATTTTATAATTTTGTATTTTGCATCAGAACACACAATTGCAAAAGTCCTTATGTAGAAAAATAAGTAAGGTAATGAGCAAACAATAGCCTTATTTAGAAGAGGTTTGAGATATTCTTCTCTTGAATACAATATTATGGAGAAGCAGGCATATGCATTGCCTAAAAGCTTTGAAAGATTTTAGACTTTATGTGCTTCATTCACATGTGATTGCTTATGTCCCAAATGTTGTTATGAAATACATTCTAACCCAACTTGATCTTGAAGGTATAAGAGGCAGATGGATAGAATCTATTCTCGAGTATGATGTGGAGATCAAGCCTACTAAGATGATAAAGGGTCAAGGATTGGAAAAATTGATGGCAGATTCAAATCTGAGTGTACTAGACACAAATTTCATAGTTGGTTTGCTAGATGGCAATGATTCAGAACCATCTCAACAGGTATTTGAAAATTTTCTTTCCTCTCCATGGTATGCTTATATAGTTTATGTTTTACAACATTTACAGGCTCCTCCAAAGATGACAAAAACAAAGGCAAGATTTCTGAAATTGAAGGCTATAAAATTCTGCATTTTGAATCAATTTTTGTATTGGAAAGACTCAAGAGGTGTCTTGTTGAATTGTTTACTGGAGGATGAGGCACAAAAGGTTATGGAAGAATTTCACAAAGGGGATTGTGGAGGTCACCATTTTTGGAAAGCCACAACTAACAAGATTTTGAGAGCTAGTTTTTACTGGCCAACCTTGTTTGTTGATGTTTATAAAAGGGTTTCAAGCTATCATGAATGTAAATTTTTTGAAGGAAAAAGTAAGCTCTTTGCTTTACCCTTGAAACCAATTGTAGTTGAAGCACCTTTCCAACAGTGGGGTCTTGATTTTATTGGGGAAATTCATCCCTCATATTCAAACCACATAAATGGCTTCTAATAGCCACAAATTATTTATAAAGTGGATAGAAGCAATACTAACTAGGCAGGCAACAGACACAATCATCATTCAGTTTCTAGAAGGTAATATCCTCTCAAGATTTGGTTTTCCTCATAGAATAATCACTGACAATGTTGTTGCTTTCAAGTCCAATAAAATGATTGAATTTTGTCATAAATATCATATTGTACTCAGTCACTCTACTGCATATTACCCACAGGGTAATGGTTTAGATGAGTCTTCAAATAAGAGTCTGGTGAATATTATAAAGAAATTGTTGCAAGAAAATAAGAAAACATGGCACAAGAAGTTGATCTATGCACTGTGGGATGATAGAGTGAACACTAAGAAGTCAATTGGTATGTCACCTTTTCAACTGGTGTATGGAACATATGTTGTTTTTCCTTCTTCCTTGGGAATTCCAGTAATGAATTTGTTGCAGGAAGTAGATGCAGAACCAAATGACTTGCAAAGAAGAATAAATCATATGATTCAATTGCAACAAACAAGAGAGGAAGTGTATAACAATACCCAAGCAATCTAGGATAAAATTAAGAATATTTTTTATCAGAGGACAAAGGCTAAAGATTTTTAGGCTGGTGACTTGGTTCTAAAGTGGGATGCTAGGAATGAAGATAAAGGTAAACATGGAAAATTTGAAAATCTTTGGAAAGGACCATTCAAGATTGCAACTTTCCATGGGAGTAATGCATATTTGTTGCAGGATTTGATAGGAGAATTTCTTACTGGAGGGCCTGTAAATGGCAGGTTTCTCAAGCATTATTTTACTTAAAATCAGTTGGTTTTGATCACTTCATTGTATATAGCCATCCAATTTTCAGTATTACAGGTGTGGACAATTGTCACCAGAATTTGAAGCCTGAGGAGAAGGCCCTAATATTTTGATGAATTGCTGCCAATTTTTCAAAATGTAATTAGTCATGAGTCAGTATGTGTCAAATCAAGTCAATAAAGCCCAATTGTTATCACTAAAAAATGATCACCTAGCCATTTCTAACTAGGCGATCTAAATACACCATGTATGATTAATTTTACCATAGTAAAATCACTTTCACCATGGGAAATAACTTAGTAGACCATTTTTATTAAATTATTTTCTACTTAAAAAAAAACATGAGAATAATTGAATAAATCATCATTTATGTAATTTTCTCTAGGAATAATTATTAAATCATTGTTTAATAAGTATTCCTTGTCACATTTGAATAAATCCCCTAGGAATAATTAAATAAATCACTATTTATTTATTATTCCTTAATTCCATTATTGGAATAATTGTTAAATCACTATTTAATAATTATTTCAATTTCACACGATTCTTAATCCTTGCGAAATAATTAATAAATCATTTTATTTGTTAATTATTTCTAAATAAAGATATTTGAGCATTTTGAATATCTTTTCCTCTCCAAAAATATAGTAAAGTATTCATAACAGTTAGATCTTGATTTGGTCAATATTATTTTATTATTCTCCATTTTCGAGATTAACTCAATATTTCGTTATAAATAGGAGGGTTTTCCATTCATTCTTCACCATGATTATTATCAATGTCACCATTGTCATCTCTTCATTGATTCCCTAAAGATTGAGTTAAGTGAGTCTAAGGTCAGTGTCTCATACAAAATCATGAGTGAGGTCATAGTAAGTTTTATCTTCTCATCATTGGGACAAAGTAGTGGGGTGAGTTCAATTAGTTAGGTTGTCAAATCAGATTGTGCTATGACATCACCTCTAGTACAACGATTATGAGACATGCGCTGCGCTTATTTTCAGTTGATGTGTTTTCATGATTAGAGTTTCAAATTGCAATAATTGTTCTTGAAGGTGGGTTTCGCTCATCTTGGAAGTTCAAAACTTTATTCTAGCATCCAAGAAACAGGAGTTCCAATTCTTATTCCATCGAAACCATTTTGGACATCCCTTGGAGTTCATTGCGCTAATTCTGCAGGGGAGGTGTTGCTCTTTCACACGGTCATTGCGCTTCTTCAAGCCAAGTGGTTATCGCCACTTCCAGGTTTCAATTCATCATTTTCTTGAATGATTTTTCTTGAATTTTGTCCAATTTACCCTTACCTATCAAGGAAAATGCTCACATGACTTCGCAACCTTCAAATTCATAACTCGTAGTGTTTTCCTTGTTGTGCTTGGAGAATACACTATGCTTTCTTTAGTCATTGTGTTTTATGTTTTTACCTGCATCAAACATTCAAAACTTTTCTTACCACCCATATTCTGAAGCATGACATTTCCATATAAGTGGTATGGAGCCTCATATCTTGTTGATGCTTCCCTCAAGGATCAAGAAACCTTTCCCCCCATGCACTGCACTTTCTTGATGTGCCTATGTTTTTAAATTTCCACTGTAAGTAAAAAACAAGCTGCTACTTTTGGTCTCATAAATGAGTGTTGTTGTTCGAATTGGTCAATATAGGGATTTTCTTTTAAAGTTTTCCATAATGCTCTCATATCAAGCCCTAATTTCATATCTGCTACGCCCCGTTGTTAAACACTAAAATTGCATTGAAAAACCCTATAATTCATATTTTGTTGTGAGTCATGAAAAATCCAGACAGAAAGAAACACAAAGGAGGAGACATAGTCAGGTTTGAGCCTCAAGAACTTGCCTTGATAAAATCAGACCAAACAATTAGGGTTGCATTTGAGCAAATCAGTTGCATCAAGTTTTGTGAGAAGATCTAAGGTTATAGTGTTCAGTTGACCAAAGAGTTTGCTTTGACTTTCCACAGGGAAGATGTTAAGATTGGAGAGTTGAGTTTTCCAGTGTCAGATGTCACCATTTCAGCTGCTACAAAGATTTCTCTACAAGGAGAATAGTGGTTCAAGGGCATGCTAGTAGACATATTCAACTACAAAGATTTCTTAAATTCAAAGTACAAAAGAAATGAATATGGAGCTATTGTGCCAAGGGAATATATGCTTGAACCCTACAATAAACTTCTAGAGGTAATCTAGAGATATTTCACTTATGAAGGCAGATTTGGGAGAATCTATCAGTATGAAGGCAGATTTGGGAGAATCTATCAGTATCATTTTAGATTATTGATTCATTTCACATGAAAAATCCATTTGAATATGCCTTTCTATTTTTTTAGAAGCCTTGCAAAGATAGAAGATAAGGTTCAAGGTAAGAAAAGTCAAGTAGAGCCCAATCTCTTTCATTTCTCTCTAACTAAATTGTTTGTGGTGGAAGAACTAAGGAAGAGGAATCAATCATGGCAAGCATTCATAGATTCATCCAAGCTGGCAGCTGAGTTTCCAACTAACCCCTGGAGTAAAAGGGATACACCTTCATCTGTGGCAAGGGATGTACAATCACCAGTTGGGAGCTCAATAAAAAGTCCATCAATTGTAGTTGACCCATCAGACAAGAAAAATTCCATCAATTGTAGTTGACCCATTGGACAAGAAAAAGGGTAAGAAGCTTCATATCTCTCCTAAGGTAGTGGAAGTTCCCACGAAGCCACTCGCAAGAGTTTTTGCAAAGAAAATGCATATTAAACAAACACCTTAAAACCAATTGAATTTCTAGATACCATACTAGAGGGTATTGTTTTAGATGATAAATATAAGGAGATTTTAGAACTACAGGAATAGCTGAAAAAGGATCACTGAAGAAAAATGACAAACATGACAAATTATAGGGAACTGAAGAAAAATGCTTTGGAAAATAAACCTAAGATTGGTGAAATAGAACCAGTCATGAAGACAACTCCATCTATCACTAAGTCCAAATTTAAAGAGAAGGTAGTAACGGAGAGCATTCAAGAGTTAGAGGCTTCGTGCAAGAATTCATGTGGTTAGGTCTTCAACAAGAAAGTTGCAGCTATAGAAGGAAGAGTCATTGCAAGAAGAGAATAAGGTTGAGGTGGATGAAGGGAAAAATACTTTCCATAGGCTGAGGAAGCAGTTGAAGAAAGCTCAAAATGAGATCACTATACTTAAGAAACAAGATGAAAGGGCCAGGTAAAAGATACATGACCATTTGAACATGTGTGAGCTAGCATTGTCAAATGCTAAGTATATGCTAAAGAGAACTCTGTCTTTGCATAGGAAGCTCAAGAACATATGTAGACAAAACCTCACCTTGAGGAAGGAGCTAAGGGCCTCTAAACAAAAGTTGCAGGAGGCATTGCAGGAAATACAATAGAAGGATAGAGGAAATATTTATTTGTTGGTTGAGGCAACCAAAGTTTGAGCCTTGAACAGGTAATCAAAACAATTTTGGTTTTTTTTTGTATTTGTGCCCAAGTATACTAGTTGAATGAAGTTGGATAAGGAGGTTGAGAGGTTTATATTCTACATGAAGTCCTTTTGGGAGCACAATCAGTCAAATTCCTTAAACTTATGAAACTTTTTGCAAAGGGAACAGTTCACATAGTAATGTTGCACTATTGACAAAGCATTAGGGTATGAGAGAAAGGTGAGGTTTTGGCATTTTTATTTGTGTAGGAACTTGAAAATGGATTACAAGACTATCAACATCATCAACAAGTTGTTTGCTTTATTCAGAAACCTCAGCATTAGTTAAAATTTTCAAGGTAAAATTTCAGTGCGCTTTCCCACACGCGTTGCGCTTTTACTAAAGAGGTTGTTTTTGAAGGACTGAAGGTTTACGGTATAAAAAGAGGACTTTTAAGGGGAATTTGATGGTGTCAAGGTTATTTTCAGATGCATGAATCATTTAGAGGCTCAAAAGATGACCAGAAGTAGTCAAGCCATCAACTCGCTATGCTTTTGTTGTTGCGTTTCTGTTGAAGAAGGAAGTAAAGCAACCCCTGTGCTGCGCTTCCACACAGTCAACCCTTTGACCGTAAAATTTGTGTCTAAATTAATGTAAATTATTTTTATGGTCATGGTTAATTTTTGAGGTGTTTAAGAGCTTTAAAACTCATTTTAGGCATTGTATTCAATGTAATTTGTTTGAGAAATCTTTGGTCAAAACAATTTCCTAGTTTTTAGAGAGCAATTCTATATTCACTACAGTAGGGAGAACACATAAATATTTTTGGGGAATTTGGTTCCTAAAGGAAGGAACAAATTGTTTTTGATGTATATATTATGTATTCTTGATTAAGAAATGGTTGGGTCAGGGTTTTGAGAGAAAATCATTGTACATTGTACTCTTTCATAAATAAAAAATTCAATGAATGAAGAAAGACCGAGGTCTGCTTTTACAGGGATTCATGTGTCAGTTTCTTATGGTGATGTGCTCTCTTGTGTTGTAAGTTTTCTCTCTTGTTATTATCATGCTTAAATGTTAAATCTTCATGTTTAGTTAAGCAAGGATTTGTTTCAGAATTCACTATTAAAGTGCTCTATCATAGCTTACTAGACATTTAATGTTTTCCTTCCATAATGATGTTTATAATTCATTCTCAATCAAATTCTTTAGATGTCATTATTCCACCACTTCTCTTCTCACCCCTCTACAACGAATTTGATTAAAAACACCCGAAGGATTTCCTACCTTGCCCCTGTCAAAAGATTCCTCATCTCTTCATCCTCTCACTGGAAAATCAAATAGCTTAATATGACTCCATGCCCAATGGATTTTCCCTCTTCCCTACCATCAAATTATTAAATATGATTTTCCATTTGATTTTAATACCTAGCCTAAGACCCAATGACTAAAGATCCATATAGAGAGAGCCTTCTTTGAGACTAGAAGGGCTAGATTCCAGTTTTAAAGTGGTCTTTGGTTACCTTTGGGTTCCTCTCCTCATCTTGGAGGAATTACGAAGTGCTAATATAAGCTATTGAGAGGATTGGAATCCTCATTTTGACCTAGTAGGAGCTTGGGTCTATTGAAGGTTGGAGCCTTAAGAATTTACAATATATTTTTTTTCTAAGTTATGCTAATTCTATTAAGGTAAGAAAAAATATCATACACTGAGGCCGAAGCCTGTACTTAGCTATGCCAGAGGAAAGGCATCAACCAGCAAAAAAACTAGATTTGAACTGCCCAGAAGGGAAACCAATTCTTAACCGAAGTTTCTCAAAAATATGATCTTGCTGCCCACGCAGGGGAAACCAGCAAATTAACAAGTTTTGCATCATTGTATCTGAGGAGACTAGAAAAAGTAAATCCAACTAAAGAGCCTGATATTTTTGTGTTCCCCCAAAAAACCATTGAAAACAGAAACTGAAGAACAAAGTCCCAATGAACCTGAGACACATGGCAGCTGAGTGGCAGTCTACTAGGCAGGCGCATGGCACGTTGAATGGCAGCAAGGTGGTAGACCAGGCGGCGAACACACGGCATCGAGGTGGCGGCTAGGGACGTGGCAGCGACGGAGGGTGCTCCTCCACAATGAAGCATCTGTACTCGTCCATGTCGCCACTTGCCAGCGGCGTAGTCTCCGTGTCGCTCGTCTGTAGCTCTGGTTGCTCTTCCTCAATGATGCAGCAGTATTCATCGATGACCCAATTCATCTGCGGAGCCGTTTCCACTTCCTTCCCTGCGTGTCTGGTTGGTAGCTCTTTGCTTCGCTCCTCTGCACCCTGAAGACTCCACTGTGCCAGTTTTGTTTTGGCCTTGGTTTGGCCACTCCCTGCAGTGGTGCGTCCTCCATCAGCAATGCTTGAGAACCCCATTGCTTTAGTGCAGCCACTACCCATTGCTTCAGTGCAGCCACCACCCATTGCTCTGTGTTCCTCAGTTACCATGGTTCGACCGCCAACCTCAGAGTCTTGTGCCTCCGAATTTTGCTTCTCCTCATGAAAGCTAATGGTAATGGTGGCAGTGATGAGGGGTTGGTTCAGGGCAGAGCAAAAGGTGAATTGAGCATTCTAGGAATGTGGCTGAGGAGCTGGTGGAGTGCTTCTGGGATAAGGGCCAGAGGTGGAGGGAAAGTTGTTGGGAGGCGTAGCAGAGGCCCCCGAGTGGAAGTGACCTTTGCCACTGTGCGTATTGGGGTAGCGGCCAGTGTTCTGCTCAGCCAGAGAGGAGGTGGTCTCCGAAGCAGAAGAGTGCCTGGAGTGACTCAGGCTCCCTCAGTTCCCACCTATCCTATGGCGCACCATGCTTTCTGCAATTGGAGGCGAGTTTTGGTCCAAATTAGGCGCAGTGGGTTGTAGTGGAGCTAACATGCAATTCAACAGAGGGATGAGCAACTAGGACTGAGGGGATGAGAATTTGCAAATTCAAGCTGTGGGTGAAATGGATGCTCGAGCCAAAATTGATGCAACAATAAAGATTACAACGTCTCCCAGTGGTTGTGCGGGAGCTGGGTGCTGCCACTGCATGAAGGCAGAGGCATTGTAGGGGCCGAGGTTGCAAAGGAGGAATGGTGACTGTGACTATTTGTAGTTGCATTCACAAATAACCAAGATCTTTTACTTCTGTAATGTTAGCATAATTGCATGTGAAAGAGTATGAAAATCTACATCTGAATACTTTAAAGGAGAAGAAACGTGAAGGAAACCATCAAATCAAAGAACACACACAACTTGATAACAGAGTTCACCTAGTGTGGGTCACGTCTTTGGGCCCGGTGTCAAGAGTGGGGAGGTCACTTCATTAATTGTTGTAAGATGGTGATGAATACATGATGTGTTATTTGTCATTACAAGGAAGAACTCCCTTAATTAGAGTGGTATGTCTCTCCACGAGATGCTTTTCTATAAGAACTCTCACTCATATAAGCTCTCCTTCAGTATGAAAAAATATCAAACTCTCATAATAAGTGGCATACAAGGATCCTCTCACAAAGTATCATATAAAGATCTCAACATCAAATCATCATTTCAACAAAAATCAAAAGAAGACATGACATTAATGCATCTTATACCTCCACTTCTGGGGATGGCCTGAAAATGCACATTGCTACTGAAGAAATAGATTGCACGGTTGAATTCCTGGTGAAACATCGTGAAATCTGTCTGTAAACTTGACCCATTTCTGACTCGATCAAATTTGGGCACCCCGGGAATCTCAAAGATTCTCTTATGTGGGTTGAATGAAATTCAGCTGCTCAAATGAAGAAATTGATCACACCATCACATTCTTTGGGAAAAAACTTAGAAAATGAGTATAAAGTTGGTATAGTTCTGAAACTGCCATTTTCGGGCCTCTAGGGAATCTTTCAGATTCCATGCAGATTATTGCATCGAGGTTCCACTGCGCAAATCTTTATTTCTAGAAAAACGGCTACTCATATCAAAACAATGATTGCACTATCATATTCCTTGTGAAATTCTCGTTCTTATGAATATAAACTTGACATAATTCTGACACCTTCAAAATTCTACCCCCATGGAATCTCCAAGATTCCTTAAAGAATCCTCATAAAGAATATTCCCTAACATATGCTCTAGCAATATTCCTAGAATATTCTTGAGATTCATGTCTTCATTGGCCTGCCTGTGCCCTCATCTCTCATGTATTCTCTGTCATTCTCCATAGTTCCCTTTGAACTATTTGAATGACATTTTATAACAAAGTGCAAGGGTGAATAAGACAAAGTGTGTGGTGGCATAATTGTTGGCATAGTTATATTAAGTTACTTGTTTTTGGGGAGGTTTGGGTTCAAAATCCATGAACTTCCAATTTTCCTTTAATATGGTTTTAGAGCCTAATTTTTTTTTTAATATAGTTTTCAAACCATATCATATATGGGATACTTATGTCGGCTCCCCAAAACCATGAGAATAAGAAAAAAATGAAGGTTGCACTATGCCAAGGAAACTTGGGCCTAGTTTTAGGTGTCATGTGGCACCATGCGATTAGGCCATGTGGCAAGCTCTCATTGGTCCACATCATATGCCACTTTTGTCACCTACTTGCCATGTGTCGACTTGTGGTGTTGCCACATCACTTGCTTGTGGATCCACTTGCTTTACTGATTGGGCTGCCACATTATCTCTATGGGTCCCACTAGGCCTGCTGACTTTGCTGCCATGTGTCATTTGTATGGCTTGCCACATGGCAGAATGTTGACTTTGACTTTGACTTTTGCCTAGTTTGACCAAAACTTTGACTGGCCATAACTTTTGCATACGAACTCAGATTGAGGTGTCGTTTGCACTGTTGGAAAGCTTGCAACGAGATATTCGATATCATTTTGGTTTAATTTCAATAAAATGACTTTTATTTTTGAGTTTTTCTAGAGCCACTTGGATCATTCCTCCCCACTAAGGAGATTTTGGTCCTCCAAAAGCATGAACACAATCTGCAATCTACTATACTCCTCCATCTACAAAACAAGTGCCCTAACAGGCCACACTTCCTTCTCCTTCACCTTTGTACTTTGGATCCATAAGTGATGAACTAACACTTGTACCCAATGCAAACATGTAGTACAATCTTTGCAAAATACATGTTATTCTACAAGACCAAACATAACCCAACCAAACGCCATACTTTCCAAGAGTTTATAACACACTTCTTTGGTAAAGTTTACATCATAATCATAATAGAAACCAATACCCAAGATATCAACTTAAAGGGCTAAAAACCTCATCATGTTGAATTCATAAGTGAAGGTAAACATTTCATCACTTTTGCAATCATTTCACAACATGTGATTTACAAAATGTGGCCATGACAAGCTACTATATCTAATAAAACCATATCTCACTCATAAAGTGAATGGATCATCTCCCTCTAGTTGATTCACTTGTTGAACAACTTTACCAGCTAGTTCTTGTATAGGTGCTTTGTCCTTCTTGAGTCGTTGATATGGATGGAGCTCCCAACATGTGGCTCTCTAATGTCCACTTCTGTTGCAATTACTACAAAAATTCTTCTTCCTCCATAATTGATTAATCTTCTTCCTTCCTTGACGTAGAGAAGGGTTTATATGTCTTGTCTTTTTCCTTGTTGTCATTTTCTTCCATAACTGGGCAACCAAATGTTTATACAAGCCACCAAAACTACATTGTTTTCTATGCCACAAGTTTTGTTCGCTATTACCAGTTTTCTTGTAATCAAAAGAGACCTTAGAATACTTATACTTTTTATACCTTGCTTTGGATCTCTCTTTGGAATGCTCGCTTCCATTTGGAAATGACCTGGAATATATCACTAGAGGATGGTGATGTAATCTTAGCATCCTTCATTGTTTTGAACTTGTCGCCTGAATATTCTCCTGTCTCTCCCTTTCTGACGTATCCCAATCTTGCATGCCATGGTAATTCCACCACATCCCATCTTCTTCATCAAACTTGAACTAATGCCTATAGTGTGCTTTTAAAAAGCACCCAAATCATCATCATCATCATGTGAAAATGAAACTTAAGAACTATCAACATTATTTACCTCTGAAGCAGATGATGATGGCTTCGTTAAGCCTTCGTTGCACTTCAACTTTTCCAAGGCCTCTTCCATGGCTCATAATTGAAGCTTCAATCTCCGCTTCTCCTCTTCTGCTTCTTGTAGAAGTATCTTCAATTCAACATTCTCCACTTGAAGGCTTTCATTGATCTCTTCATTTTAATTATGAGAAGAAGATGAAGAAGAAGAATATTCACCCGAAGATGGAGATGGAGCATCATTCTCTGCTCTCTCTTTCTCTTGTTCCTCTTTTTCCATTTTCTCCTCATAATCTGCATACATTATATATAACATGTGTGTCATCCTAAGGAGGTTCTCGTAGGTATCTTTATGATCCTCCATTTTCCTTCTTGTTTCACGTTCAATATTTGGTTATCATTAACACTTGCAATTCACATCAGCGAGAAGATTGCTCCGATACCAAACTTGATCCGGATTCTCTCAGCTATCAGAATTAACCAAGATCTTTTACTTTTGTGATGTTAGCTGAATTGCATGTGAAAGAATATGATAAACCACATGTGCATACTTTAAAGGAGAAGAAGCATGAAGGCAACCATCAAATCAAAGAACACACACAACTTGATAACGGAGTTCACCTAGTGTGGGTTACGTCTCTCGACCCAGCGTCAAGAGTGGGAAGGTCGCTTCATTAATTGTTGCAAGATGACGATGAATACATGATGTTTTATTTGTCAATACGAGGAATAACTCCCTTAACTAGAGTGGCATGTCCCTCCATGAGATGCTATTCTATAAGAAATTTCACTCATATAAGATATCCTTCAGCATGACAAAATATCAAAATCTCACAATAAGTGGCATACAAAGATCCTCTCATAGAGTGGCATACAAGGATCTCAACATCGAATCATAATTTCAACAAAAATAAAAAGAAGACATGGCATCAATGCATCTCATACCTCCACTCCCTTGGATGGCCTTAAAATGCACACTTATGCTAAAGAAATAGATTGTGCGATTGAATTCTTGGCAAAAAATAGTGAAATTTGACTATAAACTTGACCCCTTTCTGACTTGATCAAATTTGGGCTCCTTCGGAATCTTAAAGATTCTCCTTTGTGGGCTTACTGAAATTTGGTTGCTCAAATGAAGAAACTGATCACACCAGCATATTCCTTGGGAAAATTTGAGAAAAATGAGTATAAAGTTGGTCTGGTTATGAAACTGTCATTTTCAGGCCTCCAGGGAATCTTTCAGATTCCATGCAGATTCCTGCGTCAAAGTTCCACCTTCATGGTTCCACTGCTCAAATATTTGTTTCTGGAAAAATGGTTTCTCATATCAGAACAATGATTGCACTATCAGATTCCTTGCGAAATTATGGTTCATATGAGTATAAACTCGACATAATTCTGACACCTTCAAAATTTTGGTTCAAATGAGTATAAACTCGACATAATTTTGACACCTTCAGAAATTTTGCCCCCATGGAATCTCCAAGATTCCTCATAGAGAATATTCTTTATAATATTCTCTAATATATTCTCTAACAACATTCCTAGAATATTCTTGAGGTTCGTGTTTTCATTGGCCTACCTGTGCCCTCATCTCTCATGTATTCTTCATCATTCTCAGTGGTTCCCTTTGAACCATTTTAATGACATTTTATGACAAAGGGTGAGAGTGAATAAAACAAAGTGTGTGGTTGGCATAATGGTTGACATAGTCATATTAAGTTACTTGTTGTTGGGGAGGTTTTGGGTTCAAAACCCATGGACTCCCAATTTTTATTTAATATGGTTTTATAAAGCCTAATTTTGGTTTTAATATAGTTTTCAAACCATACAATATATGGATATGTATGTCCATATTGTAACGACTCCCTAAAACCATGAGAATAAGACAAAAATAAAGGTTGCACTATGCCACTACCATGTGATTGGGCCATGTGGTAATCTCTCATTGGTCCACATCATATGCCACTTCTATCACCTACTTGCTATGTGTCGACTTGTGGTGCTACCGCATCACCTGCTTTTGGGTCCACCTGCTTTGCTGACTGGTCTGCCACATTAGCTCTATGGGTCCCATTAGGCCTGCTAACTTTACTTCCATGTGTCATATGTATGGCCTGCCACGTGGCAGAATGTTGACTTTGACTTTTGCCTAGTTTGACCAAAACTTTGACTGACCATAACTATTGCATACGAACTCAGATTGAGGTGCCATTTGTGTTGTTGGAAATCTTGCGATGATATATTAGATCTCATTGTATTTTCATTGTGATCTAAGGACTTTTATTTTGAGCTTTTCTGGAGCCACCTAAATCATTTTCCTTAGCATGCAAATATGTGTCTCTTCACATTCCTTTTCTCCTATTTTCCTTTATTTTTGTAAATAAATGTCAATTATTTCCACTTTGCCTTTGCCAATTTCCATAGTCATTAATTAATCACAAGTGATACCCTCTATAATGTTTTTCCCAACATTCAACTTGGAATATGTGTCCCATGACCTTGGTTTTATTTTATTTACATGGAAAATCAACGAGGGGTTGTTACAAAATAATGCTTATAACCTACATAAACATAAATGGAGAGGCAACACCAAAATATCCTTTGCAAAATTCCATAAACTCTAATGTTGAGGATGAAGCAGGACAGACAAGTGTGCCTTATAGACATCTAAGTACTTGTAGCCTCAATGATAACTAGTTTATCAAAGAGTTTTGACCGTTATAATCAATAATGACATATGTTGTATAAGACCTTTAAAAGCATAAGGGGACCCAAAATTAGATATACAAGCTAAAAAATTTGGGTGGTGTTGTAGCAGCTACAACATGGTGGTGGTTGAAGAACTTGATCAGGGAGTGGTGCCTTCCTTCTAGTGGTAGTTGGAGAAATAATAGGAGGTGATAGCCTTCAATAGGTAGAAGCCTTTGCACTAGTGGAAGTCTGCACCAATGCAACATGTAAAAGAAGATTTTCTGAATATTAATAAAAGAAGGTGAAGACAATAACTATGGTGGTTTTTCCTAGTTCGATTTTCCACCTAAAATACTGTGTCTCTATGTGACAATGGTGATTTTTATCTTTTGATGTGTTGTGCTCTTATGTTTCACTTGCATTTATAATTATGGTTTACATGTGTTACACGCTTATGCATAGATTTGCTATCATAATGCATTGGTAGTTAAAAGATGATTAAGTTAACACTATAAAAAATAACAACTCGATAAAAGTTGAATTATCATGAAATATTGATTCAACTCCCCTCCCACACCCCCTCCTTGGGAATCTCAAAGATTCTCCTCTGTAGGCTTGCTGAAATTTGGTTGCTCAGATGAAGAAACTGAGCACACCATCATGTTCCTTGCGAAAATTTTAGAAAAATGAGTATAAAGTTGGTATGGTTATGAAATTGTCATTTTCAGGCCTCCAAGGAATATTTCAAATTCCATGCAGATTCTTGCGTCAAGGTTCCACCTTCATGGTTCCACTGCTCAAATATTTGTTTATAGAAAAATGATTGCTCATATCAGAATAATGATCGCACTATCAGATTCTTGTTGGCATTATAATGTATGTATTGTACTTGATGGCAACCCACTTGTAGCAAAAAAACTCACTTGTATATGGTAACTAGATGAATCTACATAAGATATATCAGATGTGACAAAGTGCATGGCAGATGTGAAAAATGTAGGAATCAGTTTAGAAGTAATATACAATGACAACTCTCTCAGATGATAGATCACAATACAACAGGTTAACAGCAAAGAATTACAGATCAGTCTTCACAGAATGAAGAAAGAGAGATATACGCAATTTTACAATTGACCAAGTTGCGTATACACGCATGTTCACTGTATACAAGTCACGTATACGTACACACGTACTTTCACAGAAGGAAAAGCGCGTATACCTTGGAAAACTAAGTTTTGGGTCCGAAGTATTTGGTCCATGGTATTTTGATCCATGGTATTGATCCAAGGGATCTGGTCCGAGGTATTGACCCTAGGTATTTGGTCCAAGGTATTGGTCCTAAGTGGTTTTTGTCCATGGTATTAAGAAAGGCCTAAAACTATAAAAGGAGTAGGAGATCATTAGGCCAAGGTGTGCAAGTATCGAATATCTGATGAAGTGTGAGATCTAGTATGCAGGATATTGGGTTATGGTGCATTGTTGGATTTGAACCAAGGATGAACCTTAGCGGATGATGAGGAACCAGATCTAATGATGGATCAAGATCTTAAGGCGTAAAATGAACTATAATTATGTGTTTTTTCTCATGAATATTCTAGATCTGAATACTGATGCATATATTATTCTGTAAATGATATGATCTGGGTATAACTGAAGTCTAAAATAGCTACAGAATTATGAATAAATATTTGCAGATGTATACGTTGGTTGGCCTTGAGAAAAGCACGTATACATGCAGGTTCGACACATGAAAGTAGCGTATACCTTATAAAATATGTTTTAGTTGCTGTTGTTTGCTGTTGCAGAGTTCTAGGTTCTGGTTACTGTAGTCTGGTGACAGTATTCTGAATGATCAGATTAATGGGTGGTCAAAGTGATTGATTGATTCGGTTGCAGTTGGTTCAAAAGGTGATTGGTTGATGCATATATATTTACACTTATGATGTTGTTGATGGATCTAGTCAGAAAATTTATGAAACGTCGTCCCTAGGGAAGAAAGAAGGTCATAGCCTTCTGTAGGTCAACACCTACGTACTAGTAAACATATCGGCTAGTACAAGAGCTAGGGGGTTGTAGCTCCCTTCCAATAGTAGCTGGAAAACGAGAGAAGGTTGTAGCCTTCTACAGGTAGAAACCTGCGTACTGGCATAAGTCTGCACCAGTACAAAATTGTAAACATAATTTTCTTATTAAAAGAAGACAGAGACGACAGCAGCAGGTGGTTTTTACGCACATTGGGTTTCCACCTTATATCTTGGTGTTCATGTGTGATTCTTATGCTTTATTCTATTTTTACTGCACTGTCTAATTAATATTTGACATATTGGTTAAAGTTCAATACATGATAAATTGGGTAAATCAAAATTTCTCTGCATATACGCTGGTTGCTTTAATAATAGTTGCATGTACACACTGGTTCACTTAGCTAAAGTAGCGTATACAAATCTGCCTATGGAAATGAAAAATTATTGAGTTACTAATACTGATTCACCCCCCCACCCCCCCTCTCAGTATTATTTCCAACAATTCCTTGTGAAATTTTGGTTCAGATGAGTATAGACTCGACATAATTCTAACACCTTCAAAATTTTGGTTCAGATGAGTATAAACTCTTGACACCTTCAAAATTCTGCCCCCATGGAATCTCCAATATTCCTCATAGAGAATATTCTTTGGAATATTCTCTAATATATTCTCTAACAATATTCCTAGAATATTCTTGAGATTCGTGTTTTCATTGGCCTACTTGTGCCTTCATCTCTCATGTATTCTCCGTCATTCTCAGTGATTCCCTTTGAACCATTTTAATGACATTTATAACAAAGGGTGAGAGTAAATAAAACAAAGTGTGTGGTTGGCATAATGGTTGACATAGTCATATTAAGTTACTTGTTGTTGGGGAGGTTTTGGGTTCAAAACCCATGGACTCCCAATTTTTCTTTAATATGGTTTTAGAGCCTAATTTTGGTTTAGTATAGTTTTCAAACCATACAATATATGGGATACGTATGTCCATATTGTAACGACTCCCCAAAACCATGAGAATAAGACAAAAATAAAGGTTGCACTATGCCACTACCACGCGATTGGGCCATGTGGTAATCTCTCACTGGTCCACATCATATGCCACTTTTGTCACCTACTTGCGATGTGTCGACTTATGGTGCCGCCACATCACCTGCTTGTGGGTCCACCTGCTTTGCTGACTGGCCTGCCACATTATCTTTATGGGTCCCACTAGGCCTGCTAACTTTTCTTACATGTGTCATATGTATGGCCTGCCATGTGGCAAAATGTTGACTTTGACTTTGACTTTTGCCTAGTTTGACCAAAACTTTGACTGACCATAACTATTGCATACGAACTCAGATTGAGGTGCCATTTGTGTTGTTGGAAATCTTGCGATGATATATTAGATCTCATCGTATTTTCATTGTGATCTAAGGACTTTTATTTTTGATTTTTTCTGGAGCCACCTAAATCATTTCTCTTAGCATGCAAATATGTGTCTCTTCACATTCCTTTTCTCCTATTTTCCTTTATTTTCATAATTAAATGTCAATTATTTCCACTTTGCCTTTGCCAATTTCCATAGTCATTAATTAATCACAAATGATACCCTCTACAATGTTTTTCCCAACATTAAACTTGGCATATGTGTCCCATGACCTTGGTTTTATTTTATTTACATGGAAAATCAACGAGGGGTTGTTACAAAATAATTCTTATAACCTACATAAACATAAATGGAGAGGAAACACCAAAATATCCTTTGAAAAATTCCATAAGCTCTAATGTCGAGGATGAAGTAGGACAGGCAAGTGTGCCTCATAGACATATAAGTACTTGTAGCCTCAATGATAATTAGGTTATCAAAGAGTTTTGACTGTTATAATCAACAATGACATATGTTGTATAAGACCTTGAAAAGCACAGGGGGACCCAAAATTAGAGATACAAGATACAACATGGTGGTGGTCGAAGAACTTGATCAGGGAGTGGTGGCTTCCTTCCAGTCTGCACCAATGCAACATGTAAAAGAATATTTTTTGAATATTAATAAAAGAAGGCAAAGACAATAACAATGGTGGTTTTTCCTAGTTGGGTTTTCCACCTAAAATCTTGTGTCTCTATGTGACGATGGTGATGTTGATCTGTTGATGTGTTGTGCTCTTATGTTTCACTTGCATTTATGATTATGGTTACATGTGTTACCCGCTTATGCATAGATTTGTTATCATAATGCACTGGTAGTTAAAAGATGATTAAGTTAACACTATTAAAAAAGAACAACTAGGTAAAAGTTGAATTATCACGAAATATTGATTCAACTCTCCCCCCCCAAGTATTTCTAACAATTGGTATCAGAGTCAGGTCCTCCGGGAATTAATTTAATAGATGGAAGGAGATCTAATGGATTATAGTAAGGAAGCACATGGCTCAAAGGAAGAAGTTTATTCAGGAGAATTGTGATAATGCAAGCAAAATATCACATGTAGTGGCAATATCAACAATTATATATCAAGGGAAATCAATAGCGGAACAAGTCATGTTTGGAATTATGGATAATCAAGATATGCTTCTACTCAATGATGCAAACTATCAAGCATGGAAAGACATGATGAAGTTTAGATTAATAAATCTTGGATCTGATATTTGGCAATTAATATGTAATGGTTATACTAAAACTCCTCCATCAAGTCAAGAATTGCAAATGATCATCAGGAAATAAATGCAATATATTGTGGCATACCTAATTCAGAAATTGAGAAAGTTATGCACTATGAATCTACAAAAGATGTATGGGATAACTTGCAGGCCATCCATGAAGGAGAAAATAGTGAAAGGAACATAGTTAAGAAAGAAGTTCATTCATGTTAGGGTCCCACCCTAACCCCCTTATTTATGTCATGGGATCATGCCATAGTCAAGAGTCAATAAAGCCCATATTAATATTTGTAAGTGGTTAACCCGCGATTAGTGACGGGACCACAGTTAGTTGCAAATGGGCTGTAGTATTAGATAGATGGTATTAATAAAACCCACGGTATTGGCCCGTGGTATTACATGTATGAGTCATATATAAAGGATAGAGACTCCTTGCGAGGAGCATTGTGTCTTATTTTGTAGTCGAGCTCTACTCTATTGGAGGTTGCCCCCTCGAAGAGGCAAGTGAACATTACTCTCTGAATAATAAAATCATTGCTATTCTGTGTTCTGGGTATCTTTTCTTCACATATTCTGTATTTGGGTATCATTTTGCAGGTTAAGAGCATAACAAGTGGTATCAGAGCACTTTCCAGGGCCGGTGGGATCTCCAATTCTTAGCAAAAAAAAAAATTCGGCTAGAGACGTGTTCCGGCGTCTTTAAACCACGGGATCTGTCGTTAAGCGCATAAACCTGCGGATTTAGGGAGGCATGCACGCAGGAAATACAAGAGGTGGTCATGTCTGTTGGACTCCCTTGTAACCCCTGTGGGTACCCCTTCGAGTAGTAGCGCATTAGACAAAACCGCGCACGGACCAGGGAAAATTTTAAGAACCCCCCCCAAATTTATAAATATAATAATTGGGCGAATCTCCATGGTTTATAGGAAAAATGGAAGGCGATTTTATCAATAATATAATATGTATATATAATTTTCTGGCGAATCTCTCACCAGGCATGGCGAATATTTTACTCAATTATAAAATCTTGTAAGAACTTGGCAAGTCTTTCACTAAATAATAAAACTTTGTAAAGTCCTAGTGAATTTTAGCATTGTGAACTCTTAGAGAATTTTTTGAAGAAGTATAAAACCATATATGATAAGAACCACATGCTGGCAATATCACTATTTTTTTTCACATTTCCACGACATGGAACTTGTCTATAAAATTATAAAAAAACCAACAAAGTCCCTTATAATATGTAGGTAAGCTTATAACAGAGTCTGATACCTCTATTATGCTTGTCTTCATTCAAGTGTCATAGCTGCTATACTTAACACTGTGAATCACAACTCTCTCAGAACTCAACTCTATAGTGTACTTAAAACCTTTGGAAATTGAATCTGACAACTCTATAAAAAGGATTAGTGAAATAGAAGCTTTTGTGAATGAGCCCACTAACTATCACTGCTAAACAATCAATCTAGACTATGAAGTCTTCCATCTTGATCACAATCGTGCTCACGATCAATGGAGTGCGATCACCTGGCCTGACATAATGGCCATCATAGCTTCCCTGCCAATACACAAGTATGTTCCTGTTTGCAGTTAGAAAAATTACCCAAATTACAATCTATTTACTCCAGCCTATGTTGGAAAGTTATAGAAGGATGACTAGTGCAATCAATCCATTCCTTTTAGCCCTGGATTTGTTTCAGTTTAAAACAGAAGTATACAAATATACTTGTCCAATGTCTACTGCTACTGAGCATTAGTTAATTCATAAGAAAGTATGTAAACACACAAACATAAATTCACACTCATGAATATCCCAACTTTCTATCAAGTTCTATGACTAGTGATGGAAATCACAATTATTTTCAAAATCCTGGAATCATGCCTAAGCATCCTCTATGAATGACCCAATGCCTTCCTGGTTAGCTGTCTACATTAAAGTTGCAACAAACAATATGACATTAGGCATGGCTTGAAAGTAACAAACCGCTGCAGAACTCAGGCATAGATGGCAAGTGCAGACCGCGTTTTCAAGATATCGGTTAGAAAATCCATAGCATATAATAGCACAAATTGAGAAACTCATAATGTCCTGTCTGTTGAATATTGTAGCCAATTTTCTCACAGATTATACTGCAGAGCATAAAACTGCTGATAAATTAACATAACACACAGGCTTCATATTCCTTGTATATGGCTTCATATTCTTTGTTTTTCTTCAAGTTTGTTGCTTTACAAGACTTAAACTATTCCTTCTGAATTTGTTTTACAAGACTTAAATTATTAAAGATAATAACAAATCTTCCCAACCATTCAAGATAAATCTGATTTAACTTGAATGCACATATTCTTTATTTCCATTATCTAAATGTTTTACTGTCATGAAAAATATATATTTCCATCTCAACATGAGCTAGCAAGAGTGCCTGTATGTAACATGATATAGTGGATGAAGGAGCCAACAATGAACCACAAAAGGAGCATATTGTTGCATCTGAAAAAGCTTATGGGGTAATGCTATTTCCTTGTAGTGTTTAGTCATTTATTTCTAAATCTAGGGTATTGAATCTAGCAAAACATGATTTGAATTATAGCTGTTATCTTAGGATAAAATAGGGGCTACTTGTTACTTGAAGAGGATAGCATTTCTCTCTATCCGTATAAAAAAAATTCTACTCATGATATCATTTTATGTTAATTGGATATTGACAGTTTGTATTTAGTTTATTTCAGCGTTTTATTCTAGTCATTCATATATAATCTCTTATGTCATTGGTCATACATATATTATTGTTAACCTATTACTATTTATGTAGTTCAATCATAATTGATTCTTCAATATGTAAGAGGATGGCACATAGATATAGGCATCGAATCTTCTGTACATTCATTCTGACAATCTTAATATAATTCTCCTATTATCTCTCCTACTTTCTTTGTGAGGCCAGTGTATGTACATTTTTAGAATATCTCTTCATCATCTCATCTCACCTATTTGAATCTTTGTTAAGTTGGCAAGTTCATATTCGGCAAATTGTGCTATGAATGTTTAATGCTTTCTTTGTTCAACACTTTTCATTGGAAACTAGACTTCTATTAATGTTGAAACATTATGCTGCCTCTCTATTTTTCTATTAAAATGTATGACTAAAGTCTGAGACTGCCAAACCTCAAGCTTTGTTGCCAACAAAATGCCTCACTAGGCAGAGTAATTAACCCCTTAAACTACATGTTGCACAATCTGGGTAGACTAGGGTATGAGGGACTACAAAGCCCTTAACAAAAAAAGGAGGATACCTGCATGTTTACTGTTTGATCCAAACACTTTAACATAAAACAAAGGATATAAAAACTTCTGCATGCATTCCTTCAATGGACAGAGTTAACATGGCAGTGATTCAGGAAAAATTGGAAAAGGCGCTTTACACAGTTGAGTGATAGTAAGGGTAGCTCTACTTGTCAGGAATATCAAGAACCAAGTAGCTCACTGTAAGAAAATGGTTAATGCTAAGGATGGTCCACCAACAATGTTGTTCAACTAAATGAAGAGTTGAACTGTAGGCCGCTGCTTACAAGTTTGGAGGACCTTGGAAATGGTGTTCTTCCCAAGAGTTGAATCTCGAACAAGTGGCACCAGCCTACATGGTCCTTGACTTCAATCTGTGCATAATGTCTGGCACTTTGATCTACAGAAATGGCATAGAGGTGGTATATAATGTAATTGTGTCCTTCAGAACATAGATTGGTTGTCATCAATGTGCCACCGCAATGGCCAACTGGTCAGGAAGAATACACAGCCCCTCTTCTATTGCAGAAACCCTGTTACGGGTTAACAAGAAGAAAGAAAAAACCAAAAAAAGAAGATCAAAAATCCAACTTTAGCCTGAACAAAAATGTGGCCATGCAAAATAAAGAGGGCCTAGTGCAATACTTGCACCACTCTGAGAAATGAATTGGATCTTTTTAAAGGTAATTGCTGGTTTAGCCATTACCTTTAAAAACTAACCAAGGGAAAACATTTACATAAGTTCTAATATTGTAAGCCTTACCATTTCCTTTTCATTTGTCAAGTTTAATTTCCACATTTTTTATTTCAATGAAACATTAAAGGCTGCAAACTCTGTGGTTATGATCCAACTGGTATAATAAGGATGACTTTCTATGAAGCTCAAACCACTCACAGGACCCTTTAATACCACGGGGTCTACAAAACCACAAGACTGACATAATAGATTTCATGCTTCAAGAAAACAGAAATACTTCAAGCTTGACTTCCATTACATTTTTTTACACGCACTATATGGTCTACCCTGTCCTCTGAGATGGACAGAGGTTCTTTGTGAAGACACACCAAATACAACCGAGTGATTTATGGCACAATGATTAAATAATGATAAGCCAACAAAATATGTACTATTAAACATAAGATATGCTCACTCAAGGGAAAGATTACTAGCCGAGGATTTATACTCCAAACACCTAATTGGAAGTTTGTTTATGTGGCCTCAAACCAAATGCACTTGGACTCATATTTTTTCCTTGACTAACCAGGGGAATGCCCGAATGCTTTTCCCCTCTGTGAGGGCTATGTGTCTGTCTGATCTCACTTATACGGGGGCTATATATTTGTTTAGCTTCTGCAACTTGGGGACTTAATGCAGACTCGGATCCATGAATTGGTGTGCAATCACTCAAGCTAGTTATCCGTGGACTATATGTGTGTTTGACCTCACCGCGACTTCATGTAATCATCTCATCCAAAACTTCGCCATCATTTGCACCTGTTCCCATGCTTCCTAGTCCGAACCCTTGAATTCCAGCTTCCTGCAATCAATATATGTTACAGTTCAATTTATTATTGTTCATGTTGCAGGGCTTATGAAATAGAATTGAGTAATATTTTTAAAATTTGTTTGATATGTGTCTTGCACTCACTGTTATATTGCATGGCATTCCAGGGGCTTCTTCATACTCTGCTGCATCCAATTCTTGAAGATGTGCTCCTTTGAAAAACTTGGGAAGGATATACTGCCTCGCTGGGACTAACAAGTTACAACATGATTAGTAGTGGGAAGAGAACACCATCTATAGGCACCCATGTGATACCAAAACATGCCAACAAATAACATGTCTGGAAAATGGTGAAAGTGGCAATTGTCTTGAAAGGCACCGTTTCAAGAAATGTAGCATGATACTCCTAAAGTTCTCTGTAACCATCAGTTCAACATTAATCAGCTTTGAAAACTATATTACAAGCATTAAATTCAATCACATTATAGTTTGAATAAAGTTCATACTTGTATCTACGGCTTGGAGCAGTGAAAAGAAACAATAGCCTTTCCCAAAATTGATTTCCTGGCAAACTCTCTATGGCCATGAAGGCAAAGTAACCCCAAAGCACAGAAGTTGGGATCTTTCTAATGATGGGCATTACTGCAAGGCAGCCAACCACCATCAGAGATTGCAACAAATTACTCAATTGCTGTTCTTTCACCTCAACAAGAAGCAGGTCATCCACATCCTTGTCAACATTAAAAATTGATTCATCAACTGGGGCATCCATATTCCCAGTACTTGCGGCCAACTGAATTGTGGACTCTTTCAATTCCTTAAGTGCCTGCATAAATGGTTGGGACATGACAAGACAAATAAATAAAGGGAGAGGAAAATTAGATAAAATGAAACACCCAAACTCAAAAATAAGACCATTACCAAGGCAGGTGGAGGCTGATAAACCATTGGGGTCTGCATTTGCTCATAGGCTTCTTGCATGTTTCTGTATAATTGCCCTAAGGTTGAATTTTTCTGCATACTTTTCCAGATTGTTGTCACTAACTTGCTAAGCACCAACTGTAACAAAAGTACTTGTAAGTTACTCGTCTATAAAATGTCTGAATTGTGTCTTTTCCCTAAGAAGCTGCAATTGATAATTCCAATATATTAGTACCTGATGTTTGAGGGTAGCTAAGCCTTTCATGTGCATTGGAGATTCAGGAATAACACCATTTGAAGGAGGTATGCCAACAATACCACATAAAATAGTCTGTCACAATAAAAGGAAAATTTATGAATCCACTAGAGATTTTTTATGGAGGTGAAAACAAAGAATGAAGAGTTAGATCAAGATGTCTTCAGGAGAGCAAAAGCTCTTCCAGAATAGGGTAGCCAGTGATAGTTGAACCTAAACATGAACCCTGACAAAAATTACAACATAGTTCTAAATAATATATATTTACTGTGGTAATGGGCCTTGACACAATCTCTGCAATAATGGCCCTGCTTGATACAACATCATTTTTCAAGGGTTTTTTGTGAAGTTTCCTTTAAACTTTTCTATGTAGACTTCTTCCCTTTCTTCTTAGTGATTTCAGTGTAAGTGCTCGGTATACACTCTTTTAAGTGAATTTGTTCCAGCAATGTTCTTTCTGCAGTAACATTCCACCAAGAAAGTTAGCCACTTTATCAGTGGCATTCACACTGGTCACAAATGGCTGAAACATTTTTTTCAACCATTGGAACAGTGGCACTACGAACTTTAGGATCAATTCTATCATCAACTGCTCCAAATTGATCTTGCACATCCTGAATACGTATCGTATAAACAGTGATATACACAACCAATCATTTAAAATGCATATAGTCATTTCCTAGAATAGAGAATCCTTGTTCTGTTAGAGAATCCTAGTCCAAATCTTACAAGAACTAATCAAACTTCTAATTTGAGGACCAATATGATCTGCAATAGTAAAACTTATAATGTACTGCACATCTTCATTGTGCGCCAAAAGCTTTACTAATTCTTTAGCAACAGTGCAATTTGTCTTCTTACCCTCCACAAGTCTTAACAATCAATTCTTCAATTATATGTTTAGCACCCTTCACTTGAAGATAGGATAATTCTTCCCATCAAGCTTAACGTTGGGTAGAGGGATGCTTTAAAATTAAGATGAAGCTATCCTCCCCCTTGCTCAACAATTCTCTACAGATCTCAGAACAGAACCAAATGTAATCTCAGGAACAGCGTACTATACTACTATGACAAAGAACCACAATTCTGAAAGAAACATCAATTTGGTTAGGATCTTCAAATAGCTACCAAGGAATCAAGCAAATGCTGCTCTGCAATTCCAAGACTTCAAGTATCCAGATGCATTGCATTGCTCTATGGCACATCAATGCAATTAATTAAGCATAGAAATAACATCTCTATGTAGCAGCACTTAAAATATTACAAAAGGTGATCATTCACTGAGGTACATTCCAAAAAATATATAATTATTGTTGCCACATCATCCAGATTTAGAATAATAATCTATTGGAATGGACACATTGATAAAAATTCCATTGTTGAGTTTGGGTTTGAGTTATTTCTTCCTCTAACTGCTCTCCAAAGCTAACTATTCAAACCAAGTCACCCTTCAATGACATACAACTCACAAGGTTCTCAAAGGCAGAAAAATCAAAAGCGTATAACAGTTAATATGTCCTTTACTGCTCCATTTTCAGGTGAAAGATTCTCAGTAATATAAACAGATCTTCCAATAGTCAACATGTAAAAACAACCAAGAAAATATAGGAATCCACCAATAAACTATAATGCAAGGTCTTTTTTCTCTTTTCGAAAGGTTTCCATGAAAAACTTGTTCAAATTCATTTGTAGAGTAAGCACATAAAACGTTAATGTAATTAACCTTGAGCATGGAACATAATTCTTCTTAATCTCCATGATATTCAAGAATCAAACTCCAATGGCAGCATTGGCTTCAACACGTCTTCCTTTTATCCCTTCAAAGCTGCCATGGGTCATGATGGCTTGATCAATGATCGCATGCTCTTAAGACCATACACACCCTAATACCAATTGAAAGAAATAAATAATGATCTAGAAACGAGAAGAAGAAAGAAAGTGGTGTAAAAGGCCCAAAATCAAATCGAGCAAGTGCCCTTGATTATATAGGATATTAATCATAACCACCTTATAATAGTCAACCCTAACATGTGACCAAGTTCATAATACATAGGATAAAAACTGTATTACAAGATACACATGAAGATGTTCAAGGACTTAAGATTAGGAGTCATGACTAAGCCAAAATGTTGACATTTATAGGCTTCCATCCTCCCAAACTAAGGCTTGGTCCCTTTTAGGGTTTAGAGAGGGTAAGTTATAATTTATTTGATTCACCTCCCAATTTGGGGAATCTCCCTAAGGTTTTCCTAGACACTTTAGGACCTCTTTGACCCTAGCACTCTCTCTAGAGAGCTCTCCAAACCCTAGTTGCTCCTATTCTAGAGTGATAATGATGTTCTAATATGATCTTTCTTTGGCTCACAAGTACAAATTTGCCTTGGGACATCTTTCTCCAATGCATAGATCCACTTGCCACTTCTCGTCTCCTCATTTCCTTATAGTATGCATTTGTTGTTAGGGGCTTGGACCATGTCAACCACACCACATGGTATCTCCTCATGCAAAGGGCTTTCCTTCAAATATGTAGCCTCAAACAAAGTGTCCTTGCCCCAAATATATCAAAGGTGAAACACACCTCCAAATATGCATAATATGCCTTGAATAATACATAAAAACCTCATAAAGGAGCTTTAACATCCTTTAATGTAGAATGTGTCTCGAGCAAAGTGCCCTTGCCCCAGATATCTAAAAATTGAAAGACACCTCCAAATATGTGGAATATGCCACAAATAATATGTAACGCCCTGTAAAGGTGATTTAGAATACTTTAATAGCCTTCATGCAGAAGACATCCCTATTCAAAGGGGTGGTTACCAAAATGTTCCTCTTTTCACCCTTGAAGTAGAACATTTCTCATCAAGTGTCATCCTTTTAACCATACAAGAGCTTCTACCACCACATGGCATCATTCAAGTAAGGGTTTTCATCCTCTAGCCTCTTTCCTTTCCACCTATCATGCTCTAGGCATCGTCCTAGATAGGGTGTGTTACTCTCCCTACCATTTTTCATACTTTGGACCTCCAATGTGCAAGGGGATTCCTCCTTTTGGTTGTTTATGACCCCCCTTACCATAAATCATGTTCTAGGCTCCTAATGTGATAGGAGGCTCCTATTCTAGGGCTCCCTTCCTCATATTATTCACCAATGGGATCCAGAGCCTTAGCTTCAACATAGGAACAAGGCTCTCCCTCAGTGATGCAACAAAAGGTAATGTAATCATAACCCTAGTTCAAATATGTGTCAAGTGTGCCCAAGTGAAACTTCATGGTGAGATGTAATTTCAAAAAAACCCAAGAGTCTCTTGCATCCTACAACTACCCCTGAACTCCATGAGTCTTCTCCTGTGCTCAGTGTGAAAGAAAAACCCATGAAAAATCTACATGACCCATACATTTTCAAAAGCAACAAACTATATAAGAGTGTAGAGAGATGCTATTATAAAACAATATCACCCCTAAATGGCAATACAATGTCACAAACTAGTGAAGGTGGAATCCAACAAGATTTTGGTGAAAATATCTACAAGTTGATCAATTGAAGGAACAAAATATCTACAAACTTCCTCCTGTATCTTTCCAAAACAGATCTCTGTCAAATATAAAATATCTCAAATATTTCAGCTAAACAAACCTTGCTTCGGATTTTGTTAGATCAGCGAGAGCTTTGTGATGTTGTAAAACAAATACCACATCTTTGTGATGTTGTGATTTTGTTACATTCATGCATGCCCTCCCCTCGATGGGTAACTGTGCCTTCCTAATTGAAGACAATACATTCATACATGTGCTTCATCCAGTGATCCTACTAAACTATTGCGCCTCCATTAGAGGATCTCTTATGTGCCCTCTACTAAAGATCGACTTTCCTCTGTACAAGCTAGAATGTATTTGTTGAAGGATGATGTTGTTGTCAAAGGAGAACAACTACTGAGAAATAGGTAAAATTTAAGACTACCTCCACTCTTGTATCAAATAAAAGTAAAATTGTTGTCAAATTAAGCAATATTGTTAAGCAATTTTCTCTTTGTATATTCAGCAAGCCAAAAATGAAAAATATTATATCATATGTGGGTACATGGAGCAGTTAGAAATCAGTCTACTGTCGTAGACTGAAATGGAGTACAACCCTTTTACAAGGCCTA
The DNA here is from genome assembly GCA_031772625.1 of Pinus tabuliformis. Classification (NCBI taxonomy): domain Eukaryota; kingdom Viridiplantae; phylum Streptophyta; class Pinopsida; order Pinales; family Pinaceae; genus Pinus; species Pinus tabuliformis. The sequence continues at coordinate 1,495,031,249 of CM062804.1, read as the reverse complement.
TGGTACCAAGTGCAACATCTAATCTTCTTCTGGAAAAAAACTAAAAGAGCTTTATTTCACTTTGAATTTCAAATGCTTGTTAAATGATCAAGTGGTAGTTGCAAAGAACAACTCAAACTGGGTGATATCAAAACAAAATAATTTAGTATTTCCAAGACAAAATAACATTACTGATGTATCTTTGGATTCCATGAAAACAAAGCAATTTGATGTATTGAAATGATATTAGGAGATTAGTAAAGAGGATCAAATTAAGTGATGTTATGGCCATACCATTGTATCCATTTACGCTTCGAACGAAGAGACTCAGCAACACCAAGAACATTGAGTGCCCTCCAAGAAAATGTAGTCCTTGTGGTTTGTAGAGAGTCTTCACACTCTAACATTGGGCTCTTCAAACCATCTCTGCACAAGGTCATTACAAATGTAAAAAATCAGCAAGACACAAATTTGGTAGTAAATATGACCAAAAGAAGAACTAGTGCAAACAATTTTCACAATCCTGTTTTTGAAACCAACATTATAATCTCCTTAGCATTATGATCAGCTGTCAGTGTTCTTCCCAAGTCAGCAAACTCAGCTCCGCCTTGAAAAAGTGTAATTGCATAAAAGGAATGTCGGTCTCATGCCAATAGGTCTCCTACGATGAATGCGTAGGAACCTAGTACATAGACCATTTTTCTCTTCGCTGAGCTACCTAGGGCTTATTTCCCTTTCCAAATATCAATAATTCTTTTCCAAGAAAACATAAAATAAGAATAATATTTTACTATATTCTAAAAGGTGAAGATGTTGAAATCATGCCACAAAGTGAAAGGAAATCAAATATCTTTCCTCAAACCACCAAATATATAAAGAAAACAACAATAATTATAAAAATAAAACTAGATCTGTCGATCTATGCATGAAATAAGTCAAGCGACTAAAAAAATATGACCAAAATAAACCAAAAATTTCAAACTTGAAAAAATCCTCTAAACAAGAAGCAAACAAACTGCTAAAATTTTCTAAGATATTAGAGCTAGACATCAACGCAATTTCATGTACTTGAATAAGCCCATTGTTGCTTAGCGTTAGACTTCTTAAATTAGTTATTTATCATTTAATACTAGGACACTGTCTATGTGAAAAGAAATAGGTCCCAGCTTCATCAAATCTGACTTCATTTCAAATCAAAGATCAAATCCCAAGGACACTAACTCGTTACTCTTGCATGGTACTAATGTTAAATACACAAAATAACAAAAAATAAAGATATGATAAAAAGTAGACCTGCAAGATTATATTGGTCGAGTGTGACAGGGACACAAATAACTGAGACTAGAGAGATTTATAGAAGGCAGTAGTTACTATTGTGTGATTAGTGGTATGGTGGAGAGACCTACCAAGAAGGGACGTTGGTCTCGGAAAAGTATAGTAGGGAGATCCATAGAGCATTTATGTAAAAGGAAGATGAGAAGTGTCGTCTTCAAGTTGGTTTATGTTATGGTAGAATTTTGTTGGTGATAAGTGGTAACAAAACACTTACATCAATAGGTAAAAAGTAAATTCGGGGCATGAGTTGGACTGACTCATGTTATCTCATCCCTTAATGGTCCTAAGGACATGTGGGGACCCGAACAACTTAGTACCTAAAAGACTTGAAAACATGGCTGACAAATCACTGACAAGAAATGGCTAGCAAATGACTTGAAAGTCTTGTTAAATTTGTTATTTATCATTTAATAATAGTCAGACACTATCTATGTGAAAAGAAATAGGTCCCAACCTCACCAAATCCAGCTTTATTTCCTGTCACAGATAAGAAACAAACAATGTAATGATTAAATATGAAACATCAATCTTAAAATAACACACATCAAAATAATGTTGTTGCAATGTTACAATGAAAAATACAAATATAGAACCTATTTTTACCTGAAGTTGACATATAGTAATTTTGCATGATCAATGGAACATGTATACCAAAATAAGAGTCCTAGGGTATTTCAGTTTCCCAGTTCTCATCTTGGTCCTCATTTTCTAAATTGTGAACATGATCTTCTCTAAATGAACTGTCATTATGAGCCTCCAAAACATTATGTTCTATATCAAGTTCATTAGATAGATTTATTATATTGTTTTCTCCCCTTCTATCACAATCTAATCGCCAAAGAGTTAGCGCTCTTTCATATGGAAAATTGTCAATGTCATACTTTGTTACATATAATCTTAAACATGTATCCACATGTTTATCAAGCTTGTTCCTCAACTTTGACTTCAAGAATGATAATGCACTAAACATTCTCTCATCCTCCACTGATCCCAAAATCATGGTTTGACACAAATCTGCTAATTTGAAATATTCTGATATGTTTTCTTGCAGGTATTGGCTAGCACTTAAAGTAGTCCATAATCTTGTTATAGCACCATTTTCATTAGGATTCTCCAAAAAAGGATATTGCTTCCACATTGTTTCAGCAAAGCGTCCACCTTGTTGATACAATTTTGATGAATCTAAAATACCTTCAATTTGTTCTCCATGTATCGAGACTTTCTTGCAAAAATGGTCTACTAAACATTTTAATCTTTTTTGAAAATCAGCTTTTAAAGTTCTTCGACATTGACAATTGTTCCAATATTGAGGGTATACCACACACATGGCCTCCAACAATTCATCTCGAGGAAATCATTCTCTTATCTCTAATGATAGTGATCTTGCAATTTCTATCAAATTTTGTCTCACTGAAATCACAATATTATCAAATTGGTCTCTTGACACGGGGCAATCTTTGGTGACTCGTCCTGTCTTACTAATATAATGAAAGGGAACCATATACCCACGCACTACGATACATAGTATCCCTTTTTCATCAAAGGTCAAAAAATTTTCAGTATTTTCTATATTGATGATCTCAGTCCAACTTTCAAACTCTGGACCAGTAAAAGAGTCTGGCATCATATACAAATTATCCAATGCAAGACATGCTGACTTTCTTGCATTTGTGTATTCCGCAATATACATTGTGCGATTCTGATACATTTTCACGAGGACATTCATTTCATGTAGCATAGGAAGAATTCCAGCCAATGTCAATAATGTCTCTATATTAGTTAGTTGAGAAAGAAGATCTTGAGCTTTGTCTACATTATAGCGATTTTCATACATCAACCCTACCAAAGATTTGAACTCACTAAATAGTCTTTGAGATGGTCCATTTAATGAGATCCATCTTGTATCAACATCTTTCAGTAGTTTTTTTCCATCCGTAATACCATCTGCAAATTGTTGAAACTCTAAATATCGTTTGGGACTACGAGAAAAGTATGCATGAGTCTCACGTACAAGATCTTCAACTTTTGAAACTGATGGAAACTTGCTTATTATTTTAAATGCAAGATTCATCCTATGAGCCATACAATGAATATTAAGCATATATGGTGAAGTTGATAGTTGTAGCCTAACACAAAGGCCATTCCTTTGTCCTTTGCATTACCGCTGCTCCATCTGCTCCAACACATACCAACTTTTTTGCAATCATTAATTCATCCATACCACTTTCCTTCAATCCATTAAGAACAAGTTCATAAATATTTTCAGCTGTAGAAGTCTCTCTCATCTTATTAATCCCAAGTAGATAGGAATGTCTAATATGGTCATTAACCATATAAATGCTCATGCAAATCCATGAAGTATTATCTATAGCTGTAACCTCATCTAAAGACAATGCCAAAAACCTAGCATTTGCAATCTTTTCTTTCAAATCATCCTTTTCTACTTGAGCTAGATATCCTGCCCATCCCCAACCACTAGTTACAGACGAATGAGAAGATGGAAAGTTTGGCACTTGAAGAAAATATAGTAATTTCATGTGATCTAGATAATCTGTCATAGGACGACCTTTAGATAAGATGTGAAATACAGTGCTCAATTGTATCGTCTTGGATAACAAATTTCTTTCCATCGTCTTTTCAAATAGAGATATGATGGTTCCTCCGTCTGCCTCAAGTTTCCTCTTACATAATAAATATTTTTTATATTCTTCTGCATATTCAACATGTCGACATTCCTCGGAAGATTTCCATCTAACAATAGATTTCTCTTTACCATTTACAATTTTCTTTTCATACACCTTTCCTGCATGCTTTTGTACTGTATCTAGCTTCATCTGAAATTTCACTTCCTTTTGAGTTTTCCAACTACACGCAATACATCTAACTTGTCGGAAAAGCTCTTTCTCATTTGTAGGAGGTATTTCTTCAATAAATGGAAAACTTGAGACCCAATTTTCTTGGAATCGTCTTCCTATGGCCCACTGGCCTCTTTTCCTTTTCCGCGAATGGATTGTGTCACTTTCCAAGGAAAAATCTTTAACATTTTCATCACCAATTTCTGTTGAAACTGCATTTATCTCACCCTGACCACTTGAGGAACCTATTTCTTCATCCATCGTATGGATATCAAATGCATTTCCACAAGAGTTAACCTCTCTCTCAGTAACAGATTGTTCAAAGGAGCTTGAATCATGAAGAGAATGTGTATTTTTGGATGGAGCCTTTTGAAAGTATGATAATACATCTGTTTGCCTTAATGGTTTCTTCCCATGATTATCTTTTGACATCTCACTAAATATTACACAAGTAAAATTTCCAATCGATCTGCAAACCTGCATCAACAGTTTTCAAGCGTTGAGATATGCTTCATATAAATTCACTTGTTCATAGAAAATAGAATTATACTTTGCAAAATAATTGTTGAGTCAACATTGAAAGAACATATATCAGAAATTGAATTTTGAGGCAAAATGGAATTTCACAAAAATTATTTAACAATGATAATGGGAAACTATTAAATTTTAAGACATAAAATATAATAATTCATTTGTATAACATTGAAACAACATCACTTTCTTTGAATTATTCCTAATTTCCTACAGAAGTTGGTTGACAGGATTTAGGACCTGGTCCCCTCCTCCCAAGCCAGCTTACAGTATGTCTACCATGCCCAAAACTCAAAAGCTAATGCTAAGCCAAATGAAAGGATATTCCTACCTGAGGAAGAAATTTGAACAACCAGAAATCTAAGTATGGAAAGGGTAGAGCCTCCATCCCTTAGCATGTGAAAAATAAATGGTTAAAATATAATAAGATGGAAAGCTTAATTTGGAAGTCTTGACAGGGTCAAGGAAAGCCACTATTACTTCCACATCAAGAGGTTTGTTTAGAGAAAAGCTCATCTACTGAAAGTCAGGGCTTCTTTCTGACCAATCACTAGCCTTAGGAAGATGAGACTTCAAGAGAAACAATCAAGTCTGAAGATATAGGAGTTGATGAATGCCATTGCTCAGTTGGCTTGGCATTCTCTGTTTTATAAATCAAACAGTGTAAGCGGAACTATTTTGAGGAGTGCAGAAGGTTTAAGCATGTCTAGTTCCAGTTTTTCCATTTTGCAGCATTCTCAGAAATTTTATAGTCTGGAGTATCAAAGAAAGTTATCTCAGGAATGTTCTCAACTATGATCAAAAGTCTAAAGACCTACCTGTTTTTACTGACATCTAAGTGACAGCAATTTTCTCATGTAATTCTTCTTAAAGCCGAATTTTTCAAGGGGTTGTGCTCCAAGTGGGCTATTAGAGCCTGCCAACCCACAAATTCAATGACCAAAATATTCTAGGCAATACAGTTAGTACAGAAGAAATATATTTTATAGATATAGTATCATCGTTCAATACCTGCCAACAAAAAAATTTAAGCCTGACCAACTTGTAGGATGCTGCAAGTCAAGACTCAGATTGAAAGGTTGTCCTGCCTTTACTACAAAGTTATATCTAATTTTGTAGCATAAGATATAAGGCTGAGAAACAATGTAGATAAGGCAAGATAATTTTATTTAAGTCTAAATAAAGCCTGACAGATAGGTAAATGGGACTACAAAGTACAACTAGTGATGCTAATATGTAGGGGAACCCTTATATGGTCTGGTTAAGAATTTAGAAAAATATTCAAATTCTACCCGGACTGTGGTAGGTATCCTAGGTTTATATCCTCAGTTAAATTTCAATATCTTTTTTCTAAACACAACTTAGTTTTGACTTAGTCTTTGATTTTCCATATGCTTCTCTACCAGCATATTGGCTCCCCTTGTGTTTTCTCTGTGAGCACTGCTTTGTAACCAAGCTTTGTTGTGTAGCCGACTGAATCAAGGTTGTTAGACCAATTTAATTCATCCTCCTTATCTCTAATTTTGATTGTACTTAGTTGCAATATGTTAAGTTGTTAACATAGCCAACTCGATTGTCAAACGAATATCCTTCCAAACCTGTTGACCTTGCTGATATCTAGTGTTGTTTCTGCATGGTGGTCAAATTTGGATCCACAATATCAGCTTGATTGTGTGCCATTGTTATGCAGGGTCTCAATAGTTTCTTCATTAATCTCCTGGAGCCTTTTAAACCTCACTTAGGGATCTTCACCTATTCTCACTTTCTCTCCATTTCCTATTCTCCACATTGTACTTAGTTGTAATATATAGACTGTTGTATAGACACTCTATATAACAGTGCAATTTGTCTTATAGCTTTACTAATTCTTTAGCAATAGTGCAATTTGTCTTTTTACCCTCCACAAGTCTTAACAATCAATTCTTCAATTATATGTTTAGCACCCTTCACTTGAAGATAGGATAATTCTTCCCATCAAGCTTAACGTTGGGTAGAGGGATGCTTTAAGATGAAGCTATCCTCCCCCTTGCTCAACAATTCTCTACAGATCTCAGAACAGAACCAAAGGTAATCTCAGGAACAGCGTACTATACTACTATGACAAAGAACCACAATTCTGAAAGAAACATCAGTTTGGTTAGGATCTTCAAACAGCTACCAAGGAATCAAGCAAATGCTGCTCTGCAATTCCAAGACTTCAAGTATCCAGATGCATTGCATTGCTCTATGGCACATCAATGCAATTAATTAAGCATAGAAATAACATCTCTATGTAGCGGCACTTAAAATATTACAAAAGGTGATCATTCACTGAGGTACATTCCAAAAAATATATAATTATTGTTGCCACATCATCCAGATTTAGAATAATAATCTATTGGAATGGACACATTGATAAAAATTCCATTGTTGAGTTTTGGTTTGAGTTATTTCTTCCTCTAACTGCTCTCCAAAGCTAACTATTCAAACCAAGTCACCCTTCAATGACATACAACTCACAAGGTTCTCAAAGGCAGAAAAATCAAAAGCGTATAACAGTTAATATGTCCTTTACTGCTCCATTTTTAGGTGAAAGATTCTCAGTAATATAAACAGATCTTCCAATAGTCAACATGTAACAACAACCAAGAAAATATAGGAATCCACCAATAAACTATAATGCAAGGTCTTTTTTCTCTTTTCGAAAGGTTTCCATGAAAAACTTGTTCAAATTCATTTGTAGAGTAAGCACATAAAACGTTACTGTAATTAACCTTGAGCATGGAACATAATTCTTCTTAATCTCCATGATATTCAAGAATCAAACTCCAATGGCAGCATTGGCTTCAACACGTCTTCCTTTTATCCCTTCAAAGCTGCCATGGGTTATGATGGCTTGATCAATGATCGCATGCTCTTAAGACCAACAGTCTATACATAATTAGACTACAGTCTATACAACAGTCTATACAGACACTGTGTTCAATCCAGATTTTGATTACAAACACCATTGAGGCCATACGGTATCTCCAATTTTTCACATCATTGAGGTCATCAGTATCTCCAGTTTCAAACAGCATTCAGGGCACATTTGCTTCAAAGTGCTTACAAGTATTGTCAAACGGCAGTACATTCTAAATTTACTCATATTACACTTGAGAACTAGAACACATACCGCTTGAGAAGAGAGCTACTACCGCTTGAAGTACCTCAAGTGTAATATGAGTAAAGTTAGGCCTAAGCACCTTTATTATTGAGATTGAGTGCTTTCAAATACCAGGAGACAGGTGTGTGTGTTGACTTCAAGTTTGGCCTGGGAGAATTATTACACACTTTAAGCAGATTCTGTGAGGTTTCAAGGCACAGTGGGAACAAATCTTCAACTAAGGAGGTTGAGAACTGTCTAGTGACCTAGAACAACTAAGTGGGTTATGCGAAGATATTTATTAAGGGTGGTTGTGTTGAAGGTAGTAGGGAGGTTTAGAACGCAAGACAGGGGCGAGTATAGTCACTGTGAGAAAGAACTTGTGGAAAATCTGGGAAAATCAAGATTGTTTGTTATGTCAAAGGTCAAAGGAATAGAGCAATTGACTAGTGGGTCATAACGTAAGGTTCCACAGTTAAGGCTGCTAGAAAAAGGGACCGGAAGAGCCAAAAATGGGAAGGTGAATGAATGAGATGGACTACGTTGAATGATGGAAATATGAGAGTAGCCAAAAGGTATGCATTAAGTGGTACTAGAGCAATATTGATGCTCTTGGGGATTGACAAGTGATTGAGGAGGTTTCTGCAGTGAACCAAAAATATTTATAAGATTGCTCGTGAAGAAGAGACATCAAAGTTGAGACAAAGAAACCAAGAAAATTTTGGGCAAGAGGAACCTAAGAAAAAAAGTGAGGAGAGAAAGAGATTGAGAACGGAATACAAGATTGGAGCATATTAAAGAAGTACCAACCAAGTGTAGAGCTAGGAAGAACTGAGATATTGAGACCTCAGAGGTTAAGGAACTAGTAGGTAACTGGTTTGTATTTTTTTTTAAATGTATAAAAGGAGTTAATCCTTACAGTGGTAATAGTAGAAGGAGTGGTAACAGAGGACCAATAAAGTTCTTAAAGTGTATGGCAAGAAACTTACGACAAATAGGCTACAAAACAAAACATAGAAGGTTTCTAGCTGAGGTCCTCAAAGAGAAGAGAACAAGTGGAGTTCTCAAAAGGTGAGAAAAGTGTAGAAGCCATAGAAGACCAGAGCATGCTCAAGTGGGTTCCAGAGGAGGGAACCAGAGGAATACCAAAAGCCTAGGTTGAGGTGAAATGGGTGAGATATTGGGTAACAAGTGATGGAGAAGAATTGTTAAAGGGGCTTGAGTGTAGCTCACAATGAGCAAGAGAAAGCTCACAAGAAAGGAGGAAAGAAGATGGCTACTGATGGACATAATTCAAAGAGAGGCCATAACAAAAGGGAGAAGCATGCCAAGGAAAATGGCATGAGTAAAGAAGAAATTGAAAAGGAGATTTATGAGTTGAAGGAGAGATTCAACATAGTCAAAATGAGGCTTGAAAGAGAATACCAAAGGTAGAGATGGGACCTAAGGAAGAAGGCCAAATTACTTGTCAGAAAAAAGTTTTTAAGAGGAAGCCCCCTAAAGCTAGAAAGCTAGGGAGGAAGATGAAGCACCTGTTGAGCCTAAAGTTGAATTAGTTCACTATTTTGAACCAGAGCAGGGAATAGTCCTTGATGATGAGGAAGATGTTGAAGAGAGACTATCAGAGAGTCTCATGGACTGCATAAAGAGTTCAAATCAACATATGGATTTGTTGATAGAAGATATGGTGAAAAAAGCATCATAACAGTAGAGGGAGCTACACAAAGAGGATGTCGATGAGACAATAAATGAAAGTCTCATGGGAGGTTAGCTAGAAGTGCTCGTAACATATATACCATATGGGGCTAAAGAGCTTGGTGATTATGATACTGATGCTATGTGTCTAGATGCAGATGATAAGGATTTTCAAGAGGGACAATCATTCATAGTTGTCATAAGAATAGAAGAAAGAGAAGGAGTACCTTCCTAAAGCATGGAAGGAAGACAAAATTTGATGTTGGAGGCATCAGAAGAGGCCAGGTAACCTTTTATTTTTAAAATTGGTGAATTTTATGTGAATGCATGCTTTGCATGTGAGGAGAATGGACAACTGGTCCAAAAGGAGAACGAGAGCACTAAATTGATCCAAGAAATCCAAATTGAGGTAGTAGATGCTAGACAATCCTCAAGGAAGGATGAGTTTCCAAAAGGAAAAAACAATGCATAATGAAGCCAAGATAACCTTGCAAGCAATTTTCAGAAGTGACCATGGATCCTAGCAGCCATGTGAAAGATGGATAACAAAACCAAGTTTATGTTAAGACAAGGAAGGAGGCAAAATTATCCCTCAAATGTCATTAAGGAGGAGGCCTTGAACAATCAAAGAATGCATCTATAAGAGAGAAATTGTAGAAGAGGGGATGAACAACATCATGATGCAATGTTCTTTAGAGATCGGTTGATCAATCCAAGGTTTAAGGATTGGCTTGAGTAACATTGTTCAAAGAATGCAATCAATAAGACAAAGGTGTCAAGCTTATTGCTGCAACTGGAGAGCTTGGTTCAACAACAAGAATTATGAATGTTGGCACCCAAGGTATAGTACAATTAACCACAAAGAGGGACTCATTTGTCATGTGAAGTCCTTGAGATGAAGACTACAATTGTGGAGGAGATTGTATTCTAGTATGATGGCAAAGGATAACCAAATGAAGAGGAGAAGGGAGAAGGATTATCTCTCATCGGGCAACGATGGTGGAGGTAGCCAAGTTTTTTGAACACATTAGAGTTGTTGTTGGATGATGAAATGACAACTAAGGTAGTACATTCTAAATTTACTCATATTACACTTGAGAACTAGAACACATACCGCTTGAGAAGAGAGCTGCTGCCGCTTCAAGTACCTCTTATGAAAACTTTTCAAAAGGTCTATACAAAACTTGAACTACAGTCTATACAGACACTGTGTTCAATCCAGATTTTGATTACAAACACCATTGAGGCCATACGGTATCTCCAATTTTTCACATCATTGAGGTCATCAGTATCTCCAGTTTCAAACAGCATTCAAGCCACATTTGCTTCAAAGTGCTTACAAGTATTGTCAAACGGCAGTACATTCTAAATTTACTCATATTACACTTGAGAACTAGAACACATACCGCTTGAGAAGAGAGCTGCTGCCGCTTCAAGTACCTCAAGCTCAAACTAGTCTGTTGTTCTTTCTTGCATCAAAAGAACTGAGTACAATAAGAAACAAGTTCCATGAGTATAAAATCAACAAATACAAATGAATATTACATTTTTTATCATCACCCAACGAACAAGAACCAAACAAAACTCAACTCTAAGGGAAGGTTTATCAACTTGATGTCGAAAGAAGTACCATGAACAGGTATACCCCATCTTCCGGAAAGCAATTACAATCCCTGAGAAAAGAAATCATCTTATTGTCTACCACAGTACAGACTATCGACATCTGAGACAAAAATTCATTCCCAAGTAGTCCAAAGCACCTCATAGCAGTTTCTCTATTACAAATCAGACAATATTAATACAACAGATTTCTTGCCTCGAAAACTTTTCAAAAGGTCTATACAAAACTTGAACTACAGTCTATACAGACACTGTGTTCAATCCAGATTTTGATTACAAACACCATTGAGGCCATACGGTATCTCCAATTTTTCACATCATTGAGGTCATCAGTATCTCCAGTTTCAAACAGCATTCAGGCCACATTTGATATAAATAGTGCTAACTGACCCATGACTCAGGCAAGAAAACACCCAATTCCCCCACTCAACCCTATGAACCAGCCCATACTTGGCAACATGACTATAACGCTCCCTCTCACCATAAAATACATTTGAGACAATTGTACCGAGATCAAGCTGAATGAAAAATATGAACAATACAACAATCATTGCCTAGATCTTTCCAACACGAACAATACATGGGAATCAGAAGCAGGAAGTTGCCTTCTCCATCACAATATTCATCTTGGGATACTGGCAGACTGCAAACATCCAAATGCTGTAATATTTAGGGTAAGTACTGATAACTTTCCAGCTCAACAACACAACAAAAGGGAGGACACAGACAATCATAAAAAGAGTAAGCAGATCATGGCTACTTATCCCATGCTTGAATATCAGCAGAGTTAATATACCTTTTACACGAACATGAGAATAAAGGGGCCTAATTTCTCGCGCTCAGCCAACAATTCGGTCAAGTACTGACTGTTGTTGTTGCTGCTGCAGTGGCATGAGCCGTTCAAATCCAAGAAACAATGGATACCGAAACCAGAGAAGAATAAGCGGATTGAAATCTGAAAATGCAAGAATATCCCACCGAAACTGCTGCTGCTAGATTTGTGAACTAGGATGAAAAAACCTATTTCAAAACCATTTTTATACAGGGACCCAGGGAGCCATATACACCAAAACAACGGGCTGAATCCGTCAAAACAGGGAGCCGCCCTCGCTCCGCCCTCCATTTCAAAATAAATCTAACATCCCATGACCAAATCGACCCTCACAAACCACTCCCGGGACCAAATCGACCCTCACAAACCACTCCCAGACCAGAAAACCCAAACTGTAAATCAAAATGGGGGCGATTTTGATCAAATACGATTCCGCAAATATCAAAATGGGGCGATTTTGATCAAATACGATTCGGTTAGTTTATCCGCCCTGGGCTAAAATAAAAAAATAAATTAATTTTTAAATAAAATATGGGCTAATTATATAAAAAAAAATTATTATTTTAATTAAAAATTCGCCCCATTAAAATATAAAAAGCCTTAAATTTCGCCTTTGGGCTATTATTCGCCCCTAAAATTAACCTTGGTCCCCTCTCACCCTTCCTCTACATTCTGATGGCTGACTCTTTAAGTAGAAAGTTAACTATGGAAAAACAAAAAGGCAGTATACCAGGGATCAGAATAGAGAAAGGCATAGAACCAATGAACCATGCATTATTCGCTGATGACTCGCTCCTGCTGGGGGGGGCCTCCTCAAGAATAGCATCAGCTTTCAAAACCATATTACAGAAGTTTTGCAGCATCACGGGCGCTCTAGTAAGTGAAAAGAAAAGTGCAGTCTATGGCTGGAACATAGACCAGCACTCAATAGGGAAAATCGCAGAAGACTTGGGATACAAAGGGTATGCAGAATGGGAAAGAATCAAATACCTAGGACTTCCTATAACGTTGGGCTCAAACAGGAACCACCTGTGGGATGAAGTAATAGCAAAATACAAGAAGAGGATAACAGCGTGGGGAGGCTTCTGGTTATCCACAGGAGGCAAACTCATATTAATCAAATCCGTCCTCTCAGCACTGCCAACATTTCAAGCGGCTCTGATGATGGCACCCAAACACATCTCCGATCAAATCTCAAGGTACATACGCAATTTTCTGTGGAATGGTGGGCGAGGGAACAGCAACCGACTCCATCTAATCAAATGGGACACAGTTAAAAGGCCGATGGTGGAAGGAGGCCTTCAGGTGCGCGATCCTGGGTTAGCAAACGTGGCCCTGGGATGCAAATTGCTATGGCAATTATGCGTGGAGCCCAACCATCCTGTAAGCCAGATCCTTAACGAGAAATATCTCAAAAATCGATCCATCATGAACTATAAACCGGAGAAGCATCCTAAAGGCACGCAGGCCTGGAAACTGTGCGCCAAAGGAATAGAGTTTTTCAGAAGTGAATTATACCGTATTCCGGGCAATGGGAAGAATACTAATCTATGGAAAGACCGCATAATGGGACATCAGCCGCTAAACCAAAAAACAGAGATCGCCGAGATCAGAGATTGGCTCCGAGCAAGAGGTATTAAAAAAATAGAGGATTTAACAGAATGGGACAGTAAAGGCAATTGGTTGAGATGGAAATGGCCCAGAATTCCAGAACAGTTAAAAAACCAGCTCGCTGTCCTCATTGAAGAAATCGTTGATTTTGCTCCAGTCCACATTGATGAGGAGGACATTTGGGGATGGGGCAAGAATGGAGTATATACAGCAAACCAGGGATACCATCAATTGCAAAGCAAGCAAGATTCACCACATCAGGGATCTGTCTGGAAGCAGATTTGGGACAGCTTCAGCATCCCAAAAATCAACTTCTTTTTTTGGACTTTATTTCATAACAAAATCCTCACAGGAGAAAATCTGAGCAAAAGGGGTATAGCAGGGCCACACAGATGCATCCTTTGCAAAAGAGATCTAGAAACAGCAAACCATATGTTCATAATGTGTGAGTTCGCGAAGGAGGTATGGTCCATTTTCTTTTCCGGACTAAATGTGAGTGCCCCTTCCCAAAGTACTATAACCTCCATGTTTACATCCTGGAATGACAACTACCCTCACCGAATTGTCAACAAATCAATTTGGCACAAAGTATGGACAGCTGTGCCTAAATACGTTTGCTGGAAAATCTGGTTAGCCCGGAACGAGATCATTTTTAATAACATTGAGCTACCAGCTATGAAAGTGGCGGAACAGGCAAAGAAGCTTCTCCTAGAAACTCTAAATCATCATACAGCAAAGGAAGACAACTCACTAAGAAGAGAAGAAAGCGTGTGGTTGGAAGACTACACAGGAAAAGACAGACAGCAAGCAACTAAACGACCAATCCACAAGGAAAGATGGCAGATTCGTGAAACTGAAGACAACTTTCAAAAGTGGAGGAAATCCCAGGACATATGCACCATCTTCTTTGATGGAGCCTCAAAAGGCAATCCAGGGAGATCAGGAGCAGGAGGAGTGATCTTCTATCGGAATGGGAAAAAAGAAGAATTCAGTTGGGGCCTGGGAGTGAAAACAAACAACCAAGCTGAAATACTTAGCCTCTGGAAAGCTTGCCAAATTGCAAGTAAAGAAAACCCAAAGGAAATCTTAATAATAGGAGATTCAGAACTGTTGATAAAAACAATGGTAAAAAAGGAAAAGCTCAAGGATCCGGCACTGAACAAGCAGCTAGCAAGAGTAAACAGAATATTGAAAGACCTCTATCCGGTTCAAATATACCATATTCTTAGAGGATTAAACAAAGATGCAGACAGATTGGCAAATATAGGATGCTCTCTTCAGGAAGGAATGATCAGCATAAATGCAGGAACTCCAACTAAGGCAAACATCCCTTAAGTGAAAGAGTGTTGTAATCAGCAATGGAAATTGTAATGGTCGTTCAGGCTATGCCCGATCAGCTTTCTATCAATAAAAATTAACCGTTTCAGTTAAAAAAAAAAAAATGTGGGTGGAGGTTGGGAAGCTCATCCAGAAGCAGGTAGTCTGGGAAGGGGAAAATTTCTTTGATGTTTGGTATAAATGGTGGGGCCTATATCCAGAGGGGAATTTGTGGAATTTACCTCCCATTATTTCCTGGGGCATCTGGATAGCCAGGAATAGGAGCATCTTCTTGGGTAAGGAAACCCCTGTCGAGTCCGTTGCTATACAATGTACCTCTATTTACACAAACATTCCCGAATCAGAAGAGGAGAGGACTCCCAGGCGAGTTAGAGAGGAACAAATCAAGGAAGGTGTTCCTTGGGCTTACTTTGACGGGCTTCCCAGAACAATAAATCAGGAGCAGGGCTGGTCATACACCTAAATGAAAACCAGATTTTAAAAGCATCCGTGGGATTAGGCACTAGCTCAAATAACTTCGCGGAATTGTCTGCTCTAAAGCTGCTTCTATGCTGGCTTATCCACAGGAACATCTTCACGATTCAGATTAAAATGGTCTAATGGACAAAGTAGATGTCAAAATTATATCTTGAGACCTTTATTAGAAGAGATTCAGAATTTAAAGCTTTCATTTAATGTTTTCTCTCTATGCCACATCTACAAGGAACGCAATGATTCAGCAGACAGGGTTTCTCAATAGGGTTTGCAACAAGATTTGGGCAGTTGGAGAATAGTGAAGGAGAACCATGGATAGATCCGTGTCTCATATCAGCCTCCTTACTCTTATTATGTTATCTTTTTGAGACTTCACAGGCTTTGCAAAGCCGTTTTTCTTGGTTTGTTTACAGGGGTTATGGTGTTTTTATAAAACTGTTTTTAGTTTTGTATGACTTTGGTATCTATTTTCTGTTTGGGTTGTTTTCCTCGGTGAGGAGACCCGGGAAATAGATGCACAGTTTGATCTTTTTTTGGAGATGTTCAGTATATGGAAACTGTATATTTTATGACTAATCTTGAGACGAGAGCTGTTTTCCTCAATATGAGGAGGCTCACAGTTTCAGGGGTACCTATTTCTTTCAGTTTTGGACAGGAAGGGCAGTCTCTTCTTGTAGAGCTCTATGATTATCAAATCATACAGCAAACAGAATGCTTCGGCATATACTATATGTAACTTTTTATTCTGTTTATAAAAAGTTTGTTTTTTTTCTTTGGAAAAAAAATAATAATAGTTTGCAATTTTAATACCTCATTAAAAGGGGATACTTTGTTTTGATCGTTGATTTTAGGTTTTTGTTGCAATGGGATAACTTGTCTTAGACTAAGAATTGAAAAGAATTATACTTTTAGCCTTTAAAATAAAAAATGAGTCTTGAAATAATTTATGGGGTCTTGGATAGATGGTGATTGGGTGCTCTATTAAGACACTCCTTGATGTGAATTCACTGGTTCAATTCTCTTCCCTGATCAGGGTGATATATTGGACATGATGAAGATGTAGTCCTACCAAGCTTACAAAAAAGAAATTACTCTTGGAATAATGACTATCTGATTCAAGTGTTCATTTTTAAAGTTTTTTTAGTGATATGATTTTTCCATAATGTCATTGTTGAAATGTGTTGAAAACTTAAGGTTTTTAATTTCACAATTGAAAATTTGTCAAAAATTTAAGGTTTTTAGAGTTATGATATTTTATCTTTAATGTTATGGTTGAAAAAAGTTAGAATTTTAAGGTTTTTTAGAGTCGTGATATTTTATCTTTAACGACATGGATGAAAATTGTTGGAATTTTAAGGCTTTTCATAGACATGATATTTTATCTTTAACGTCATTCCCGAAAATTGTTGGAATTTTAAGGTTTTTCAGAGTCCTGATTTTTTATCTTTAACGCCATTGCTAAAATATGTTGAAATTGTACCCCGGAAAACAAAAAATAATAATAATAATAATAAATAAATAAATAAATAAATAAAAAATAAAAAATAAATAAAAATAAAAATAAATAATGTTGTTCTAGCATCAACACTTTTTCATTTTTAAGGTGTTTTTTCATCTTTTTTGCACAAAAAAAAATTGGTTTTTACTTTAGACTTTAAGCTTTCATGGTCATCTTTTGGAAAAATATGACTCGGATCATCCTCAATACTATGTTCATCTTGTTAACATTTCGAACCCAAAGGGGATCCATCATCTAGACAAAAAATGAGTGATAGATTGAGAGAAGAATTTATGAACCAAAACAAATAAATAAATGCCTAATGAATAATAAATTAAAGTAGAAGTCGACTAATTCAAAAGACTAAAATATATATACTATTATATTTTTATTTTTATTTTTAACCTAATATGAATTACTACATTTTTATATATTTATATAAAATAAATAATAAATCTAATTAATTCTTATTGAAATAAGAAATAAATTTAATATAATTGGTTTATTTTTATTTTTATTTTTATTTTTATTTTTATTTTTATTTTTTTAAACCTAATATGAATTAAATATAATTAGTTTATTTTATTTTTATTTTTATTCTTATTATATTTTAACCTAATTAAATATAGTTAGTTTATTTCTATTTTAATAATAAATTTAATTAATTTTTATTGAAATAACAAATAAATTAAATATAATTAGTTTAATCCATTAAATACTTAACTAATATAGTAATAAATAATTTGATTTAGATTTATAAATTATTTTTAAATACATTTATAAATTATATATATATATATATATATATATATATTATTAATGTTAAAACCTACTATCACAAAGAATTGATAATTTATTCATTTATTTATTAGTTACTTAATTTATTTATTTGTTAATAAAATTTTAATAATTGTTTGCCTATATTTAACTTAAATTAATCTTAATAATTATTTATTATTTATTAATAATAATCATTTATTTATTTATTCGTAACAAATAAATGGTTATTATATCAAATAAATAATTATTAATAATAATTATTTCAACCATTAATAAATTAAAATAACTAACTAATTAATTAATTAATTAACTAAGAAAATTCGGCCTGGAGTATGCCGTAAAACTGCTTCTGCTTGGCTAAGAGCTCGTCTTCCTCGGACGTAAGGAAACAGGTTAACGGCCCAAGACCCAGAGGCATCTGGCAGGAGTGAGAGCCTGCTCCCGATTACGGACCACCAGCAGGGTTATGCCAGGTGGCGTGGTTTTCCTATTTAACAGTGATGAGTCAACCCAGCATTCGCGGATAGCAGCCAGAGATGGCTGTCCTCACTGTTGGTTTGACACCTGAGTTGATAGGTTTTACCACCTTCGGAAAAAAAATTAATTAACTAAGAAAAATGCTAGTAATTAAAGAAGCGAGAGGGAAATACCTGGGATACTACACCTCAAAAGATCTTGAAGCATTGATATGCCTAATCAAGGGAAGCCAGTTTCCACTAATCTCATTCTCATTATTCTTATTGAGGTTATGTGGAAAATTCATAATTTCAAGAGCCTCTCTGATTTTCTTCTTTTGATAATGATCTTTCCTTGCAATAATTATGGCACTCTCCAAACAAACATGATGCTTGGTTTTGGATGAGTGTTCAGCAAGGGCTGATATGTGTGATCTCCCATTCTTAATATCAGCTCTATGCTCTTTAAGTCTTGTTTTCTAAGACCACCCTGTCTCTCTAATATAACTTTTGCCGCAAGAACAATCAATCTTATACACACCCTTGAGCTGTCGATGATCGATGTTATTGTTAATCTAGGTTGTCATTGATGTCAATATGACATTATTAAAGATGGAAAATATTCTTGTGATACATGAGATGTTGCCTTTTCATTATGCAAACCCTAAAGTGTGAAACCCTAATCCCTAGATCTAAATGTCACCCTAGTTGTTGCATGAATAAAATGTTTCCTAAAAAACCCTAGCATGGAAATCGAGCCCTAATTGAGAATTCGTAGCTTGTCTAGACCATGAAAACCTAAGGGTTGTCATAAAACACTCTAACCCTAGCCCTAATTGAAGAACATTAAAAACCCTAGTTTGTATTGAAGCAATCCCTAAATGCACATGTCAAATATATAACCTAATCCTAAGTCCTAAATTTTAGCCCATCTATGAAACGCTTAAATCTATTCATAAAAATATAGATATCCTAAAGAGCCTTAAGACCCTTCATATCTCCTCACTCTCTAGCATAACGAATTTAATATTAATATATCAAAATTCATATAGATTGAATTTTTTATATCAAAAGACATATTACATACTTAACGAACATTTCACGTTGGACGTTGCATGTTGGACAGTGGATGCTGCATAAACAAATTACATATCGACTCCACCGAAATAGTAGTTGGCTTTTCTGGTTTGCTTTCCCATCGACATGACCATTCATACGCCCATGATCATTCATCCATCAAACATGCAACAACGAATGTGGGTTTCACATAAACATCGAACATCTTGTCGGTCTAGATTTGCCTACAAGTCGGCCCTAAAGTCATTTTTATCTAACTCAATGTGTCCCTTCATATTCAATCAAATCGACTATAAATATAATCCACGGATGATTCATTCATGTTTGAATTTAAACACAGAAGATATATCCAGTTCACATCTTGTGAATTCAAGGGAATTCATTGAAGATTTACGAGGTTCGATTTAAACTACAAAATAAGTCTTGACCTGTCTGAATACGCCCAAGGAATTGAGACATTTTTTCGAAGCTGAGATATAAAGAAAATTGCAAAGCGGTTATGCTGATCAATGAGATTCATCTGAAGAATATCTGTCATCTCATGAACTGATCAATGAAGGGTGTTTAAAAAGAATTTATTTGATAGTCTACACACAATCAATCATCGAACCTATGACAAAAATACCCCTGCAAATTGAAGAATGATGACATATTGACCTACGGATAGTGTTTTCTCTTTGAAAAGTAGTAGACCTGCGGAATTGTGGTAGTGATCTTGTAAAAGAAAAAATTGACTTGTGACAAAGATATCCTTTGGACTTACATGTTTGTGACAGAGATTGCGTTGTATTCTTTGGTGATGAATTTCTAAACAGTGGTGACAAAATTTTATGCCATGATTGCTAACACTTAGAAGAGTGTTTCGAGCGGACAGAGGCCGTGAGACAGAAAGTCGAGAGGGAAAATGAACCGATAACACCGATTTGGCTTAAAATGCCACAGAACGACAGAGACGAAGGTTGTTGAAGGTTGTTGGGGGTTGTTGCTGAAAGCGAAGCCAAAGCAGGAAGCTAAGGAGAAACAGAGCCGAAAGAGGTAGCGCAGAAGGAAAAAGAACAGCCAAGGGAGTCACTTGGAAGTCAAGTGAAAATCCAAGAGAGTTGTAAACTGATAGAGGGCCAAATAAGCCAGAGCCGAAGAGCCAGAGCCATAGTCAGAGCCGAAGAGCCAGAGCCAGAGCCAAGAGCCAGAACCAAGAGCCAAGAGCCAGAACCAAGAGCCAAGAGCCAGAGCCAAGAGCTAGAGCTTCAAGAGCCAAGGAATGACATGGTGTCTGAACCCACTGTTTCTATGTAAAACAGTAGGAGTTGAGCCAAGAGCTTGTAAAAGGACCTGCCAAAATCCCAAAGAACCTAGTCAAGTTGACTAGAGCTCAAGGAGACATAGCCCAAGTGTTTTGCGTGAACTCCAGATTAAATTACTATCTTATGTGCTTGTTTTACTGCTGCATTATTTACTGTTGTATGTATTTATAGATCAGTTTTAGCACATTAATTTTCAGCGCCTGAACAATCTAAAACAAATATCAACATACACCTTAATATCAAGCACTTATTAATTCCGCATTGGTTAATCAATAAGACTTGGGAATATTTAAAGCTTTGGAAGTGGGAGAGGTTCTTGTAAGTTAGACAAGAAGCCTAAGTGCCCCATTTTCATATCATGTGGTATCAGAGCTTAATATTGATTAACCTCACCTTCAAAGAAGGTTATATCAGAATGCTTGATTGACAAAGCAAAGATTGCTTGTCTGAAAGGTGTTTGAACAACAAGAGGCTGATTGTATGCTTGTTTTGCAGACTGACTATTTTCTGAGTTTGCAGAGGTAAAGGGAAAGTTGTTGCTAGCTCAGTCCAGGAAGGACAAATAGGAAGAAGGGCTGAAGGCATTCTTCTATCCCAAGGACCTCAAGGCAGTCCTTAAAGCACAAGAGGTTTGTTGCAAAAGGTTGTTGAAATAAGCTCTTTATTAACCTTGTTTGAAGTTCTTTGTTCATTGGCATAATGACAACTTCCTCAAGTGTATCCTCGAATTCTTCCTTATTCATCACAAGACTCTTTGATGGAGACTTGAAGCAAGACTTGTTCATCATGATGGACAAGGTGAGAGAAATGTATGAGGATGGAAGAAAGAGCAACATACTTAAAGAGCAGTTGAATTCCATGAAGAAAGAGAAGTCGATGCTTTCTGACAAATTGCAGGAAATGGAGAGACAACTTCATATTGCAATTATGAACCTGAAGAGGATGCATGAGTTGGAGTCACAGCTCTTTGTTGCCCAAGAAGCCTTGGTCAAGTATCAGCTTCAAGAAGAGGTAAATCATTTCAATTTGTCTTCAAATTCTTCTAAGAATGCTTATATTGGTTCTTTTGAAAAACATACTAGAGGCATAGGTTCCAACCTAATGTCCAAGATGGGCTATGAAGGAAAGGTCTTGGGAAAGCATACACAAGGTATTGTTGAACCAATAATGGTTGAAGAAAGACCTAAGTATTTGGGTCTTGGATATGGACAGTCTTATGGAGAGAGTTCCAAAGATGCCATGAAGGCCATTCAAATAGCTCCAAGAAGGGGTTGCATTGTAGAGTGTGAAGGTTGTATTCAAGAGGATACAGGTGTTCAAGAGCACACACTTAAACTAGAGAGTTGTGGAAACTCTAACAGCCTTGAAGAGATTGATGGTGTTCCAAAGGGAGCCACTTCTTCATCTGCTTCACCTCCTCATGAAGGCAATAAAGGTGAAAGAGGCAGGTATAAATCTGGTTCTAATCATATTCCTTTTGATTTTGCAAAGCATGGTAAATTTCCACATAAGCATGGGAAAATAGTTGCATGTTGCTTTTGTAGTTTGGATAACCATCATGTTTCTAGATGTTGGAAGAGAATGGCCACATACAGGAAACTTTTGAAGGAAAAGAAGCAAAGAGTGAAAGGTCCATTGGACAAGGAAAATAATGTTTTCAAGAGGATGCACATGTGTTGCACTTACTGCCATAAGCAAGGGCATCTTGTTGAAAGGTGTTGGGCTTTGAATCCAACAATGCTTCCACCAAAGCTGAATAAAGTGGAAAGAAAAGATGGCAGAAATGGGAATGAAGTTTCCATGAATGATGTGCTTCAAAATGATTCACATGTTGATGCTGATGTGCAGACAAAGGAAAGTCCTTTGAAATGGATTGGTAAGAAATGTTTAGAGTTCTTTTCCAATTAAGGATTACATGTCTATTGATGCATCTATTTGCATTTCTTGTTGATGAGATGCAAGTTGCAGGTTTCTAGCAAGATGGTGAATGGAAAAAGGATGAGTAGGAGACTCACTTTGTTGCTGCAACCTTATATTTCATTTCAGCTTCAAAATTACAATGTGCTTAAGTGAAAGTTGAAGGATGAAATGCATGCATAAGCATGATGTGCATGAACACAGGGATGTTGATTTTTTTCCTTGCACTTGAATGTGTATGTAATTAACTTGAAGGGTTGATTGCTTTGATATGAACATGCATGTAATGTTGACTTGGGAAAAGTTGACTTGGTCTCCAAGATGGAGATAGTGATGAAATGTTTCCTCTTTTGAAAAGATTCCTAATGGTATTTTCTCCATGATTGACTTGAAGGGTCATTTGTTTTAAGGGCATGTTTTGTGGGCTTGTTGTCTAATCCATCATTTGTATGCAGATGTAAGACATGGAGGTGTTCACAAGATGTGAAATGTGTTTGTTTGTTGAGGTAGGAGTTTAGTCCATCCATTTGTTGTCTGTACGCCTGTTGTTGTTAACAGTTGTTGTTGACAGCTTTTCAAACAGGTACAAATGAAAGTTTTAGTGGAGCAGATGTACTTCACATTTGTTTGAGCCACCTTGGATCAATGATCAAGGCAGAGAAGCTCAAAACTACCTTCTATAACCATTTCAGTAGGAGTTCTGCAGGAAGGCAAGGAGGAAGACCAGCCCATCCAAGAAGAATAGGTGGTCAGAAACTTTGGTTCAGAGGCACTATGCAAAGGCAAGTGTAGGGAGGCTAAAAGAAGAGGGTGAGTCACTCTCATTTACTGTTCAGATCAGTGTATCAGTCTTTTGGAGACCAAAAGTTCTTTTATTGGGAAGGCATGATCCAAAATGGATTTTGGATAGGCTCCTAATTCTAAGTGTTCCTCACAGAGGAAAAATTAAATTCCAAGGAAGTTCCTAGAAATAGCCCCATTGTAGAGATCTTCTCCTCCTGAATATACTGCAACTTGAATGGGCAAAAATGGACTTAGGATGCAGAAGTTATCACTTAAGGAAGATGCCCTTTGTTCCTTAGAAAAAGAGGCAAAATCCTTTAAAAAGGCAAAAAACCCTTCAAAAGGGGAAATCGCATCGGACCAGGGCAAAAGAGCGGATTAAGTGAAAAAGGGAAGCCACCCCTGATCGTCGATCCCCGACATATCGGGTCGGAGGAAGGCACATGTGATATAACATAGGGATCGGGCTGAGTAATATGTTGATCACCGATATCGGCGGATCGCAATCGGCGTCAGCATCGGTCATGCCATATGGGAAACCTCGGGCCCATGCGATACGCAATTGCGATATCTCAATATCGCGTCGGGGTCATGCGATGGAGCAGGCCACATATATATATGCTCCGATATGATATGACGGACCCGAAAGGGTTTTGTAAAGGCCACTACATAAATATTTCATATCCGGCTAAAGCCATTGTTACGAGATTTTTACGATTTGTTAATGTATTTTAAATATAAAAGGAAATCCATGAAAACAAAGGGATTTTGGGAGGACCCAAGGGTGGTAAGTGGTTTGGGCTGGGCTCTGCCCGAGCCCATACAATGGCTGCCACGTGTCCAGGCTGAGGAGAGAGAAAACCACCCTTATCGGGCAGTTAACCCCCGTACGAAAGGGCCGCCCGAAATGAACCACCACCATTGGATCTAGATCTCCCATATCAACGGTGGGGATGCAATACACGATTTAAAAGGCGGATCCAAAGGAATATAAGGCGGAGTTCATAGTTTTGAAGTATGATAGATGCGTTTGGGCAGATTTTACAGGCTTTCTGTGTATTTTCCTGTGTAAGCCGAGAATGACCGTTTCAGGGATTTCAAAGGCCCGATGCACTCATCCATTGCACAACAGGTGGCCACCTCCCCAAAATGCGTTATGCCATTATTGTTAACGCTTAGAAGAGGGATTCGAGCGGACAGAGGCTGGGAGATAGAAAGTCGAGAGAGAAAATGAATTGACAACGCCGATTTGGCTTAAAATGCCACAAAACGACAAAGATGAAGGTTGTTGAAGGTTGTTGGGGGTTGTTGCTGAAAGTGAAACCAAAGCAGAAGCTAAGGCGAAACAGAGCCAAAAGAGGCAGCACAGAAGGAAAAAGAATAGCCAAGGGAATCACTTGGAAGTCAAGTGAAAAGCCAAGAGAGTTATAAACTGATAGAGGGCCAAAGAAGCCAGAGCTGAAGAGCCAAAGCTAGAGCCGAAGAACCAGAGTCAGAGCTAAGAACCATAACCAAGAGCCAAGAGCCAGAGCTTCAAGAGCCAGGGAATGACATGGTGTCTGAACCCACTGTTTCTGTGTAAAACAGTAGGAGTTGAGCCAAGATCTTGTATTAGGACCTGCCAAAATCCTAGAGAGCCTAGTCAAGTTGACTAGAGCTCAAGGAGACGTAGACCAAGAGTTTTGGGTGAACTCCAAATTAAATTATTGTCTTATGTGCTTGTTTTATTGTTGCATTATTTACTGTTGTATGTATTTATAGATCAGTTTCATCACATTAATTTACAGCACCTGAACAGTCTAAAACAAATATCAGCATACACCTTAATATCAAGAACTTATTAATTATGCATTGGTTAATCAATAAGACTTGGGAATATTTAAAGCTTTGGAAGTGGGAGAGGTTCTTGTAAGTTAGAAAAGAAGCCTAAGTGGCCCATTTTAAGATCAGGTATTCAGACCATCCTTTATCTCGGTTGTGCTACTGGATTATGATTCTGATTACACTCTTGACAATGGCTTGAAGCTAGT
This sequence comes from Pinus tabuliformis, assembly GCA_031772625.1. Taxonomy (NCBI): domain Eukaryota; kingdom Viridiplantae; phylum Streptophyta; class Pinopsida; order Pinales; family Pinaceae; genus Pinus; species Pinus tabuliformis. The sequence continues at coordinate 1,495,006,011 of CM062804.1, read as the reverse complement.
AATCTCCCTGTATACCATTACCAGACTATGGTATCATGTTAGATGTGAACCAAAGTATAATCTAAAGACTAAGTTACTTTGGGTCAGATTGAAAAAGAACACTCAAGTAAGTACATTACTCAATGTTATTAAAGAAGATCTTGTGGAGTGGCTTGTTGAAGTAAAATTGAAGACTCTTGAAGAAATTATTTGAAGATATTTGGTTGGGTACCATGAAGACACTTTGAATAATTTGTGGAGACCTTTTTTGAATCCTTTGTGGAGTGGCCTTGAAGAAGATCCCAGATTGGAGCCCTCTTGATGAGTAGCCTTGACGGACCTTGGAGACATTGTTGAATACATTTTGGTGGGATATCTTGAAGATAACATTGAAGACCATGATGCATCACTGGTGTCATCATGAGGAAACTTGGAGAAATTTCTTGGGTATGATGAAGAGAAATGGTGACACCTTCTAAGAGATCAAGGTTGTCATTGATGATGTAGCATGGAAGACTACAGTGAAGCTGGAGATTGACATGGTTGGTTGAAGAATATATTGGGAGCAGTGAAATACTATCAAACACATCTAGATAAAGTACGAGAGTGGGTTGGAGCCCAGAGGGTTAGTGCCCAAAGGTTAGATCCTCGAACAACAAGGCTAGTGCCTTGGAGAATAGGGTTGGAGCCCTAGAGGATCGAAGTCCTCAAGAATCCAGGTTGGTGCCTGAAGAAGATAAAGGATTGGAGTCCTTCGGGTCGGTGCCCCAAAACTAACAAGGCCAATGCCTTGAAGGATAGTGTTGGAGCCCTAGAGGATCGGAGTCCTCAAGAAACCAGGTCGGTGCCTAAAGCAAATATAGGATTGGTGTCCTTGGAGTCAGTGCTTCTAAACTCAAGGTTGGTGCCTTGGATAAGATAGGGTCTAATCCCTAGAGCTCGAAGCCTCATTAAAGTCCAAGTTGAAGCTTGGAAACAATCATTGTACTCATTCATTTGTACTTGATTCAATTAATAAAAGCATTTATTCTTATCATTGTTCATTTTGTGTTCTAAATATAAGTGATCTAACTGGTAAAAGTAACAATTGAAAAGAAATATTGATTCACCCCCCTCTCAGTATTTCCAACAATTGGTATCAGAGCCAGTACCTTCACTCAAATCCTAACAGCTTAAAGGTTGATCATGAGAACACAAATGGCGAAGCCAAGGAAGAAAGTCTCCAATCCTCCTAAAGATGTGTCTCCCTCAACTACCGAAATTGAAGTCAATCAATTTTTGAAGGCTCCATTGTTCAATGGAAACTTTGATATATGGGAGGAAAGAATGAGGAATTTCTTAAAGACTCAAGGCACTGAAGTCTGGAAATCGGTGATTGATGATAGCATGATGGATGGAGAATCGAAGGAGTACAATGTAAAAGTGATGAAGGCAATCTTAAATGGGCTACCAGATTCTATAAAGTCCAATTTGGAAAAATGTTCGTCAGCAAAGGATATATGGGACAAACTTCATGACCTTCACTCAAAAGGAGCATTGACCATGACCACTAGTCAAGAAGATGATGGAAAGCAAGAAAGAAATCCAGAGCCCATCAAGGAAGCTGAAGATAAGAGTGATGACATCAAGGCTAAAGAACACCTAGAAGATCAAGAGAATGAAAAATATTTTGAAGAATATCTCCTCACTAAACTTATAGCTACCATGGAAGAGATTAACAATTTGAAAAAGGAAAATGAGGAACTTAAGAAGAAAGCGCAATTTTGTGACCAGGACAAGACAAGGAAGGAAGTTGACCTTGTCAAGCTTCAAGTACAAGAAAGAGATGAGGAGCTCACCAAGATTAAGGAAGAATTTCATCAAAACAAGAGAAAGCATCATGAAGAAGTCATATCATGAAGAATTCATATCCACGATAAATCAATTGGATAAGGAAAAGAAACGGGATGATACCTTGTCAAGCTACCTTGAACAAAGGCACAAGAGCTTGAACAAACTTGAAGCAAAGATTGGTCAATACAAGGAAGAGGTCTCCTCCCTTATATCTCAACTTGAAGAAGAAAGGAAACAAGCACAAGGAGTTGAGAAGGTGATGGAAGCTTTGACATTCATAGAAGGACAAGTTGATGAAGCAGAAAAGGAGAGAAACACCATGATATGCTAGAAGAAAAGGATGATGAAATCACCAAGTTAAAATCAGAAATCACTTCTCTTAAGGCCCAATCATGTGAAGAAACCAAGATGAAGGAAGAAATGGAGATCATTCTGTTAGTGTCAGTCTTTCCAGCCTTCCTCCAGTGATCAAACGTGCTCTTACAAAGTGATTTTGAAGTGTCAAGGTCAAATTTTGTCATTTCAGTGAGTCTTCAAGCAAAATTTGGTCACTAGGCATTAGGTCTAGGGTTTGCTCTCTCTTTTCAAAGTTGCCCAAATGCCAATCTATGTCACTATTCAGCTGAGTCTATCATCATTCGTAGGGTTTTCATTATCATCTCAGTGTCTAATGAGTCTTTTTACACCTTGTCCATGCTTCAGTTGCACCTAGGCAAGGTCATTTCCCTCTCCTAGGGTTTTGAAAGCCAATTTCTCTTGGATGGTCAAATCATTAGCAAAACTTGTATCCAGATGTTCATACACCTTCCCCTATCCTTAAAGTAACTTACCAAATTCTTCCCATCACTGAGATTCCCCAAATTCCTCATTTTTGCACAAACCCTAGTTTCTAGCTACAACCTAGCAATTTTCTAGGTTGGGCCTGTGTTTTGCCCTTTTGGACCCCTTCCCCTCACTCGATCTCCGCGATTCCACTTTCCCCTGCTTCCTAACATCCCTCCCTACTTCCAAAAATTTCCCCACGAATTTAGAAGCCCCCTATCCCCTTCAGTTCGCTTCATTTCCACGAAATTCCTTGTTTCACACATCGGGATCATTTTCACTCAAAAGATGTTTTAGAGAAATAAAAGATGAATTTTGGAAAAATGAGAGAGGTTTTTGTCCACAATAGGCCAAGGAAGAAAAACCTCCTTCACTTTTTGCAGAGGTGTCATGGTTTTAAAGAAATGTTAAAAATACAATCGCTAGATCCAAGGAGGTTGGCCAAGGCACTAAAACGACGGAAAAGGCCCGATCCACTCCAAATTTTGGCCAAAGCCTCTTTGACTGAGCATGGTACTTGATTGGGGACTCCCAGCCCAAATTTCAAGAAATTTGGAGAAAATTTTGTCAATTGTGAATTTTTTGTGCCAAACACAGGTTTTCCTCCCCAACACGTCGCGCGCCGCGCGCGACCCTTTCGATGGGCAACTCCATTTCGGGAAACTCAGCATTTTTGGATTTTTCATGCAAATATACACCTGCTCAGCAATTACCAAGAGATTTCATCAAATTTTGAACCTCCAGAAGGTCAAAAAACAAGCAAAAAATGACTTTCTGCCACCTTTTTGACACACAGGAAGCAGTCTTGGGAGATTACAAGTTTGGAGGGGCAAATGGACACCAAATTCAGAAATTCCACTTGGGTTGGAAATCAGACATCCAGACCTTTCCAGCAAGCCCACTTTTGCCTCATTTGGACACCTGGAAGTGCCTCAAAAGTAGGTCCAAAGGCGTGCGACATGTTCAGGATCAGGGCGCGACGTGTTGGGAAATTTTCACAGAAATGCACCTACAGCTCAGCAAAACGCAGTTTTGACTGGATTTGACTTTTTGGAGTGGATTTTGATCCTCCTTGTTGTAAATGATGTAATTTTATGATATTTTGACACTCATTTATCTCTTCTAGAAGATTCATTCATGAGATAGGCAAAAATTTAATGAATGAATTGGTTTCCTAGCTTATAGAGGCAAGTTGCTTTGACTGCCTAGTTTTCAGTGCTCAGTTTAGAATTGGTTGAAACAGCTCCTAGGATAGTGAGCTCGACCCCTAAAGGCAAGGAAAGATGTTAGATTGCCTATATTATGTACTTTCTTGGTCATTTTCATGGTTGGACCCTTGAGGGAGAAAGCTCTATTGTATTACTCATTGTATCTCTGCAATTTTGGCAAAGGAAGAAAGACCAGGGTTTTGCAGTCATTTTTGGGATTCCTGTGGTTACATGTATTGATGGTGTGTTTCTCTTTTTACTTGTAAGTTTGTTATGTGAATCATCTCCTTACTTTTCCTTCTTCAAATTAGGCAAATGAAGTGTTAAAGTAGAATTCATGATTGTCATGCTCTGCTTTTAAGTTTGCTTAATATTTATGTTTTCATCTGTCTAAAGAGAACTCTTGAAGGTTTCTTGCTCTCTTTAGCCCCTCACCGGTCATTCCTATCCATTCACTTAATTCAAAGGCATCAATACAGTCTCCTACCTTGCCCCAAAGAACCCCCTGCAAAAACTGTGTCCAATCCCCGCACCCAAAATTGTCTTTTCCCGATTTTCCACCAAAATCCTAAAAATCTCAAATCAAACCTTTTATCAGTTTACTAACCTAAAATCAGTGTTCTTTATTGGTTATCTCGCCCGTTGAAGATCTCTACCGAGATAGACCGGAGAGAGCCCTCTCCTGCCCCGTAGGGCTAGCTACGAGGCTAAGTGGTTTGATGTTGCCTTGGAGTTTACCTTTCTCAGCCTGAGGTGAAATTTCAAGCGCTAACACATTCTATCAAAGAAGGATGAATAATGCAAGAAAATGAAGGAAGAAATTGTCTTTCTTAAAAAGGAAGTTGACTTTCTAAATAAGAACTCGAAAAGTTATCAAACCCTAGATGACATCCTATGTCATCAAAGGTCTCCCCTCAATAAATCAAGTCTTGGCTATGCAGGTGAATCCTCAAGAAATAATGATGAAAACCCTAATGCTTCAAACAACAAGGATGTGAGGAATCCAGAATGAAATGTTGATGCTCCCAGTTCCAGCAAAGGCAAGAGTCAAGTTGACATTGGAAGAAATCCTACTCCAAGAAGAAATGCATATGGTGTCAAGGATGCAAGAAGCAATGGTTATCATCAAAGGATCCCAAGGCAAAAAGACTTCATAAGTACATCAAGGAAATGTTCTTCTCCCAGGTACCAAAGTTTATTTCTTGGTTATCATTATGCTTGTACAAACTTTGGACGCATGGCAAAAGATTGTAGGGCATATCACAAAGATAAATATTATGGTCCCCGTCAATCTCCGAGAAGTAATTTTGCAAGAAATCATGAATTCTTATTAATGAACAACATAGAATGCTTGAAGTTTCATAACATTGGTCATATGGCACGTAATTGTAACTTTACTTGGGCTCCTACACAATCTAGAACCATTTCAGAGAAGAAAGTTACACAAGTATGGAGAAGGAAGAAAATACAATCTGAAAATCTCTTGAATTTTCCAGCCAACAACACATGTTGTTGACCTGATCTTCGAGAATCTAAGAATTTGACGAGGAGACTCGGCCAAAAGGAGGACCATGCATACAGTTAGGGGGAGCTTATGATGATTAAGAATTCTTGCAGAAGCTAGTCATGGATGGATCCTATGAGAACCTTGATGAGTCACACTTGAACAATCATCCATTGATAGATTGTATCTCGGGAATAGCTCCATTAAAGAACATGGTCTCTTATATATCTGATGGATTTTTGTTAAGATGTATTCCACTTTATCACTAAGCAGGTAATTTTTCATGATCTAGACAAGGTCATATAGACAAGGGTAGTTGGTTCATCACATGAATGAATGTAAGCACATCTATCATGGACCACATTTCCAGAAAGAAGAGCACCATGACAGGGGGAGTAACATACCCATAAATATATACTATTCATGAAGAAGAGAAGCATCTTGACAAGGGGATTTCTTGGGCACCCTGTTTGCCATTGATGTCAAAGGGGGAGAGAATATTGGAAGGGAAATAATATTGCCATCAATGACAAAGGGGGAGATTGTTAATCTAGGTTTTCATTGATGTCAATATGACATTATTAAAGATGGAAAATATTCTTGTGATACATGAGATGCTTCCTTTTCATTATGCAAACCCTAAAGTGTGAAACCCTAATCCCGAGATCTAAATGTCACCCTAGTTGTTGCATGAATAAAATGTTTCCTAGAAAACCCTAGCATGAAAATCGAGCCCTAATTGAAAATTCGTAGCTTGTCTAGACCATGAAAACATAAGCGTTGTCATAAAACACTCTAACCCTAGCCCTAATTGAAGAACATTAAAAACCTTAGTTTGTATTGAAGCAATCTATGAAATGCTAAAATCTATTCATTAAAAACCTTAGTCCTAAATTTTAGCCCATCTATGAAATGCTAAAATCTATTCATAAAAATATAGCTATCCTAAAGAGCCTTAAGAACCTTCATATCTCAATGCTAAAATCTATTCATAAAAATATAGCTATCCTAAAGAGCCTTAAGACCCTTCATATCTCCTCACTCTCTAGCATAACTAATTTAATATTAATATATCAAAATGCATATAGATTGAATTTATTATATCAAAAGACATATTACATACTTAACGAACATTTTACGTTGGACGTTGCATGCTGGACGGTGGACACTGCATAAACAAATTACATATCGACTCCACCAAAATAGTAGCCGGATTTTCTGGTCAGCTTTCCCATCAACATGACCATTCATACGCCCACGATCATCCATCCATCAAATGTGAAACAACGAATGCAAGTTTCAAATAAACATCGAACACCTTGTCGATCTAGATTTGCCTGCAAGTCAGCCCTAAAGTTGTGTTTCTCTAACTCGACGTGTCCCTTCACATTCAATCAAATCGACCATAAATATAAGCCCCGGATGATTCATCCATGATTGAATTTAAACGCAAAAGATATATTCAGTTCACATCTCTTGAATTCAAGGGAATCCATTGAAGATTTACGAAGTTCAATTTAAACTACAAAAGAAGTCTCGACTTGTCTGAAGATGCCTAGGGAATTGGGACATTTTTCCGAAGCCGAGATATAAAGAAAATAGCAGAACGATTATGATGATCAATAAGATTCATCTGAATAAGATTTGTCATCTCATGAACCGATCAATGAAGGGTGTTTAAAAAGAATTTATTTGATAGTCTACGCACAATCAATCACCAAACCTGTGACAGAAATACCCCTGTGAATTGAAGAACGGTGACATATTGACCTACAGATAGTGTTTTCTCTTTGAAGAGTAGTTGACCTACGGATGTTTCCTGGCCCTGCGGAATTTTACATGGTTTATCATCACCTAGACAAACTTGTCCAAAATATCCTTGAACATAATCATGAAAATGTTTCCTATCAGGTTTGGCATGGAATGAGACCCCTGAATCTACCACCCAGGCATCAATAATATTTTCTAAAGAAATAGTCAAAGCATCTTGCAACACATCACCTGTCACATTCGCTTCATGATTGTTTTCTTGTTGTGTGTCTCCTTTGTTTCCCTTCCGAGACTTACAGTGTTTCTTCAGGTGTCCTTTTTTCCTGCATTTCCAGCACACTATCCACGATCTGGACTTGGATTTTCCTTTCCTTGACTTACTGTGATATCCTAGGCTCTATCCTCTTTCCATTATTCTTCCCCTGGTCTCTGCAATCAAAGAATTACCTGATATCTCACTAGAGCTTTTCCATCGCATTTCCTCGCTAAGGATGGCACCGACAACATCATCAAACTTTAAAATACTAGATCTAGAGACAGAGTTACTGATGGCCATAACTATACCATTCCAACTTTCTAGCAATGAGCCCAAAAATAACATAGCCCTAACTTCATAAAAAAAAATTACCCCTACGAACTTAACTGACTAGTAACCATATTAAATTCACTTAAATGATCAACAACATATCCACCTTCTGACATCTTCATATTAAATAAACACTTCATAAGAAATACCTTTTGTGACGCGTTTTGAACCAACCAGTGTGGTTCATTGTCAGGACAAGTTGAAGAAACAGATCCAGCTTAGCATGTTAAATAGTCTGAGCAGAGCCTCCAACAGCTAACTTGACCAACGGCTAGTTTGACTCTAGGACTGGGGTCAAAATTATTTTATTAATTTAATTAGTAATATTCAGGACCAATCCCTTAAAAATATATATAAAAAATATTTTTAATGGGTATTTAATTCAAAAAGTATTATTAAAAATTATAAGTTAATTAGTATTTAAATGGAAAATTAGTTACATAAAGGACCTTATAATATATGAATAAATTAAATGCCTAAATATAAATATATAAAGTAATATAAAAATATATAAAATAATTTTATTTAAAAGTATCATAGTATTATTACTTTTCTAACTTGTGGCTTATTTTCCTGACCAGTTGTGGAATTATCCCTTGTATACCTTACATTGGGCATCTCACAAAGCTCACATTCTTGTTGCCCTAAAGAGGTGTTGTGTTCTCTTGTGTTTGATTGTAACCAAGGCATATATTTAAAACCTTTCCAACGATGGTTGGCCTTTATGACTGGATGTGACTTCCACACGAAATGGTGTGAGATCTAATTGGGACTTCACATTAGGGATATCCACTTATAATGTTGGTGACATCCAACACTGTTAGCAAGTTCTCATTTTTAGGTTACAGTTCTCATTTGATCGGTAACTTTGTTTTATAAAAATAGTGGGAAACAATGGCAGTGAAGGGCAGCAACAAAGGTTGAAACTTAATGAGGAGTATATTGTAGTTGGGTCCTTGTCCTTGGTATGGGAGCCCAAACTCATTCAAGGATCGTTTGCTTCCTTCCGTCATTATTGGTAAAACCCTTGGGGAATCTTGTACTTTCTTCCGGTTCAACTAGTAGATTTGTATGTAAACCATACATGACCAAAGCTTGTTGAAAAAAATATCTTATGTTGATATTTATGATGTGATCATGTTTCTTGTGTGTTTTGTTGCTCTAAATGTTTAAAATGATAAACAACCAATTGTGAAAAAGAAGGGAAATACTGATTCACCCCCCTTTCAGTATTTCCAACAATTGGTATCAGATTCGTTCCTTCTTTGAAGCTTAATCGCTTGAAGGAAAATAGGTACCATTCATAGTTGATTGGTGGGCTTGCAATTGAAGATAAGATGGTTGTTGATCCCAAAGAAGATGTTACTTCCCTCAAATAAAAACTTCAAAAGGTGCCACAAAATAAGGATTTGAACAAGTTTTTTATAATAAGCTCAGTTCAAAAGATGAACAGTGGAAGAAGGATACTATGAACCATTACAATAATTGGAAATGGTTTGTAGTTGAAATATGCCAGCTTCAATATCAAAATAAGAAACAAAAAATGACAGAAAAGGATCATGAACTTGATGAAGCAAAAAAGGAAGTGGATCACCTAAAAATCATGCTGCAAGAGGCAAACAATAGGGAAAGAACCTTGACAAGCTAGCTCAAGGAAAAGGAAAAGAAAAATAAATGGAAAAAGTAGGATAAAGAACCTGGGAAGTAAATTTCCTCCTTGAAGGGAGAACTTGAAGAAGCCAAAAACACTAAGGAAGTCTTAAGAAGTCAAATGACACAGAAGGAAGAGGACTATATAAAACATGAACAAGAAATCATCATCTTGAGAATAGAAGTGGACTAGCTAAATCAAAGATTGAGGAGCTCGCATGCATTAGATGACATTCTCAATTCTCAAAGATCACCACTTATCAAGGCAGGTCTTGGATGTGTTGGTGAGTCCTCATGCTGCAAGGATGAAGTTATTAAAGATGAAGAGTGTCATATGATGAAGATGGAAAGAAGCCTCACGAAGAGAAGCCTCACTCCAAAGATGAAGAGAAGCCACTTCTCAAAGAACAAAAGAAGCATCATGCCAAAAATAAAGAGAAGACTAAAGTTAATTTTTTTCACAAGTAACCCAACACCGGAAGCTAGAAGACAAATAGAAGTCAAGATGATGCATTCAAGATGCCAAATCGTAGAAGAACAGTGAGAAGACCAGAGTAGCAAAGCCTTCGATATTCTCAAGTACGAGATACATTTAGGATATCATCACCTTATACACCTAGGTATACAGACACATTTCATGGTTATTGCTATGCATGTTCTAACTATGGACACAAAGTTTGATATTGCAAAGAATATAGTAGGAGTATTGACAGAGAGTTTTATCAAAGGTGTAGAGGTATATTTTCTAGAAGACAAGACAAAATCACATATGCCTATGATAGCAAAAGTTACAACACCTTTGATCCATTATTTAGACCAAATGTAGAGTGCTAGCCATTTCATAACTTTGGCCATTTTGCACAAAATTGTAGAATCAACTTGACATAGACCTTGCAGATTTAGGAAGGAAAAGCATTCACCAGACAAGAAGATAAGACCACTAGTGTCTAGAAAAGAAAATAGGTTTCCCAATAAACTCTCACAAAATTGGAAGACATGATGCAATAAGAAATCATAGTGTCGGGGGGAGCCTGTGTAATGGAAGAGAGAATGCAAGAGTAAGGCACATTGTCAAGAAGATTTTGTGTAATGAGAGAAATGGTGCAACAGGAAAGCACATTTACAAGGGGGTATTGTAGAGATGATGCACTTGGTAAGAATATTGTTAGGGGGAGTTATATCACATGGAGATATCGTTAAGGGCCCATTAGCCACCCTTTTCCATTGATGTCAAAGGGGAGAGAATCTTGGAAAGAAATGAAGAGAAGAAGCATGAAGTCAAAGGGAGCTTATGCAGCACACTAGGTTATGATTAGTGTGTTGACATCAATGACAAAGGGGGAGATTGTTGAGTATATTCTCATTGATGTCAATGCAAGTGTAGGATGTAAAAGCAGGTGTAGGTTGTTAAATCAGATGAAACTTGTCAAAGTGGGTGCAAGATATTGTCATTGATGTCCTTGGTATGCATGTATGCAAGAATGAGATGATGTATTGATGAAACCCTAGCTCTAGGGTTTGGATTCCTTGGAGAATGAGCATGCCATGTGTTTTTTCAGGATTTTGCAGATGAATATCAATGTATTCATATTGGATACCCTCACCATTGGATTCTCCTTGTCATGATGATTATGTTGATATGTGGAGCACCACAATAGCCCTCGCATTTCGAAAGATATGCATGTTTAAAGTTAGTGACCCCAATCATTGGCTAGAAACCCCAAAGCATGAATGATGTGGCATCAGATTATTGATTTAATAATGTTAATGTCTTAATATGATTTAAGGTAGTCTCTTAATGTGATAATACATTTTCATGAAGGGTTCTAAAAATTATTTTTAATAGTTAGTCAAGGTTTTTTTGGATGAAATTTAAATTCAAAAATTAGAGGGAGCATTTTGGCTCCAAAGAATTTGAATTTTGAAATTCAAATTCCCTCCAAAATCTAGTCATCCCTCCTCCTAAAATAAATATCCTCTTATATATAAAGGTTCCATTTCTACTCTCAAACATACAAGCAAAAAGTGTGAAGTTTTCTCTATGGTTAGTGTATCCAACGAAAAAAAATTCATAAGCTCGAGGTTCTATGGAGAACCACCTTAATGAAATATCCTTTTTCGGAAAAAGGGTTTTGGTTCAGTGTTTTTGGCATAGGTTTCACTTAGTGTATTTTGGTAGGTGGTCTCTTTCTTACCATCCTATGTGGCCTTATAGATTCAACCTTTGCAGCCTAATTAACTCAACCTCTTCAACCTAATCAAATCATCCTTTGTGACATAATTGATTCAACATCTACGGCCTAATTAAATCATATTTTGTGGCCAAGTCAAGCTCATTAAACACTTTCAATATATGTGATCAGACTTGTGACAATTGTTGGATCTTTGTAATGAGGATCACTATTGATTATGCACAAGGATTGGTGTAGTGGCTCTTGTAGACCAGCGAAGGAGCCAACATAGAGTAGTTCGACCTTCTCTCTAAACCATATTGGAGAAATTTTATTAACACTAAATACGTCGAGTTTGTTTTAACTTGAATCCTGAACTCTAAAACACCGCACTATATTAGCATCTAAACTACATTTGAGCCCTAAACAAACATATTTTGTGGAAAGGCTTAACTTCTGAAGAAAAACTCTTTTTCTAAACTTTTTTTGAGAATCTAGACCTGTGAAAAAACATTGCTTACAGTTGAGAGTTTCTTAGGTCATATCTTTGCAACCTTTACGATTTTTCAAGAGGAATCAATCACTAAAACTCCTAAGACATTCAAATTTATACTTCTAAACTAGATCCAATCACACCTGAAGTAGACACAATAATGTAGGGTTGATAGTGCAAATGGATTCAATTGTGAAAGGTTGTATTTCTTTATGAATTACAAAATGAAAAGGTGAAGTAACATCTAAATACTTAATCGGAAGTTGTAGCATTGTTTCTTCTCTTTAGGGATTTAATTCAGAGACATGGGGATTGAGAATTTATTCTTTAATTTGTGACCAAGTGAATTACATAGCAATGAAAGTTATTGAGTACAATATTTGGTACATACCTTAATATTGAACAAATCTGTAAGCTCAGAACTATGTTGACCTATTTGGATTTCACTAAGTGACTCATTTTCTATGGAACATTAGAGTCACTTGAGGGCTTCATCATTGTGACAATATGACTTTGGCTTTGAAGTGCATTGAAGATTTCAAACATGTGGTAAAGGCTCTTATTTTTGAAGTATGTTGGGGTTCATTAAGTTTGAAGGAACAGTAGACCTGTAGCACTCATCTATGAGATTTGACCCTATCTAGGGAAATAATTCTATACATAAATAATTGTTTCTCTGTGAATTTTAGAGAGTAGAGAAGGAAAAACCCATTGTTTTCCTTGATCTATTGCATTCATATTTGAGATAGGAGTTAATGATTTCGTTTGGGTTATTTTAAGGGATCAGTGAAGGTGCCAAGAATAATTCTGAAGTGTAATCTAAAACAAACTATCGTGACTCAATTATGAGCAAAGAAAAAAACTTGTGTGTCACATCAAGGGTTTCATTTCAAGATTGATAAGATAAGGTATTGGCATATCAAGACAAAAGGGATCAAAGAAACACTTATTCTAGTTACATTTTTCAACAATTTCATTATTAAGATTCATGGGTTTTGTAGCAACAATTTAGTAAGAAAGGAGCCTATGTCATGGTGTCCCAAGTTGTCCAACTAAAGGAATGATTATTTATTCAATATTAGGGTTCTATGTTGAGTGAACTTGAGTAGAAAAATCATTATTCTATGATTATGCTACTACCTACTGTATGATATTCGTTTCAGGATATTTTCATGAATAATATATTTTGAGGACTCAAAGTGAGAGCTTGTTGATTCCTGTTGATGAGTATATGTATAACATTTGTTGAGAATTAAATATGGAAATGTATATGTTAATTCTCTTAACTTTATAACTTCTTGTGTAGTCTTTTTACTTATGAGATTTGTTCTTTCTTATTTCAATGTGAAATACATCAAACAACTACCAAAACAATAATAACAATGACACATTATGTAGGCTGCAAGCCAGGGCCAAAACCCCTCCTCTTGAGGGGAAAACCCATAAAATATCTTCTTATATTTCATATCTTTCAATTGAGCAATGCCATGACCTAGACTCATACAAATACCCTACAAGATCAAGTCGTCCTTAGCCTCTTGCTGCAATATCTTCGACCTCCCCAGTAAATTCGAAATTTCTCTCCCCAATAATGGCTACAACTATTGTTGCTTCTCTAGGAGATTTCGATCTCCCTCTAACTTCTCTTCCCTTTACCTCTCTTGCCTTGATTTGATTCCTACGGCTAGTAGGAATCCCTAAGAGAACTTCACTTGCCTTCTTGTTCTTGTTCTTCTTTCTTCCAAAATCGAACCTTAGACTTGCTGAGTGCAGAAACCCTAACTTCGCATTCCCAGAAGAAAGAAGAGAGACCCAAACACTTCGAATTTTTCTTCATACTTCCTTCTTCGTCCTTTTGTTGCTTCCTTCTTCATATGAGAGATAGGTGAGTGAAAATGATCCAAATGGAGGATGGGTTTCTCTTATATATAAGCTTCCTTCAAGGGTTGACATGTCTCTTCACTTAGGCTGACTTGACAGATCATGTAGGTCGACTTGATCTTGGAGGTATTTTGACATTTTCAAGACAAAATAAATTTTCTTTTACAATTACAATGTGCCCATAGGATCTTCCATATATGATAATGACTCTTATACCTAGGACAAACCCTAAAATCACTCAATGGGTGCTTTACCTATAAAATAAAAGAACTTGAGCATGAAACCCATGCTCCAATAATAATTATAATTTCTTTTTAATTTTATATATACAAGAATAAATTTCATACTAATGAAGAACGAAACTAGTTACACATTCTTCAAGAATCCCTATTAACTAGGGAGGTATTCATAGGAGGTACATGGTCATTCTCAATCTGAAGATATCTCATGAGAAGAGTCAGATTGGTAACCCAACTGTGTTGGCATTATGATACAGGTGTTGTCCTTGATGGCAACTCACACAGATGACAGTTCATAGTGCAACAGGTTAATAGCAAAGGATTACAAATCAGACTCCAGAGGTTGAAGAAAGAGAGTGGTTTAAGAAGTATACGTTGGTTCACTTTGTCCAAGCAACGTATACACGCGGGTTAACAGAACAAAAGGAGTGTATACTTATACATGCAATTCACAAAAGGAAAAGCGCGTATGTGAAGGAAAATCAAGGTATTGGTCCGAGGTATTTGGTCTGAGGTATCTGGTCCGAGGTCTTGGTCTAAGGTATTTGGTCCAAGGTATTTTTGCTAAGTGGTTTTGGTCTGAGGTATTGAGAAAGGCCTAAAACTATATAAGGAGGAGAATATCATTAGGCCAAGGTGTGCAAGTAATGAATATCTGATGAAGAGTTAGATCAAAGAAAATGTGCATGTTATGGGTTTCTGATGCTTTGCTTGATCTGAACTAAGGATGCACCTAAGTGGTTGAAGATGGATAATGGATCGAGATCATAAGGCCTTAAATGAATTATAATTATGTGGTCTGATCATGGATAGTCTAGATCTGAATGTTAACACGTGATTTACACTATAAATGTTTTGATCTGGGTATTACTAAAATTTGGAATAGTTGTGATGTTTTAAGTTAGTATTTGCAGATATGTACGTTGGATCGCTTTGGTAAAACCGCATATACACAATGGTTTGGCACCTCGAAGTAGCGTATACATTATGAAATATGATGTTTGAAGTTGCAGTTGGTTTTAATTTTTGATGCAGAGTTCTAGGTTCTACTTTGTGTTCTGGTGACTATGTTCTGGTGACAGTGTTTTGAATGTTCAGATTGATTGATTGTGATTTGCTTCAATGATGATGGGTTTTCAGTGATTGATTGATTCAGTTGTGGTTGATTCAGAGATTGATGATTAAGTTTCAGTGATTGGTTGATGCAGATGTATTTGATGGTTGTATTGCAGTGGTGATTGATTTTGAGCTTCAATGTTACTGATGGGTCTAGTATGAAAATTTGATGAAACGAGGCCTTCAAATTGTATTGTTGTGTACCAAGAGCATCCAATCTAAAAATTTATGAAACGTGGTCCCTGGAGGAAGAGAGAAATTTATAGCCTTCTGTAGGCCGACACCTATGTACTGGTAAACATATCGGCCAATACAAGAGCCAGGGGGTTGGAGCTCCCTTCTAGTAGCGACTGGAAAACGAGTGAAGGTTGGAGCCTTCTATAGGTTGGCACCTACGTAATATTGAATGTATCAGCTAGTACAAGAGCTAGGGGGTTGTATCTCCCTTCCAATAGAAGCTGGAGAATGAGAAAAGGTTGTAGCCTTCTGCAGGTGGGTGCTTATGTACTGGTATGAGGCTGCACCAGTACAAGATTGTAAACAGGTTTTTCTTATATTAAAAGAAGACAGCAGCAAGTGGTTTTTGTCCCGCATTGGGTTTCCACCTTAAATATTGGTGTTCATGTATGTTTCTTATGTGTGATGGTTTATTCTGTTATTACTGCACATGGTTACTGTTTATATGGTTAATGAAGTACTGATGCACTGATTAAAGATCAACATATGATGAATTAACTGAATCATAAGTTTGTTGGATATACACTGGTTGCTTTAAAGACAGTTGTGTGTACATGCGAGTTACCTTCATTGAAGTAGCGTATATAAATTTGAGTATGCAATGAAAATGTTATTTGACTAATACTGATTCACCCCCCCTCTCAGTATTATTTCCATCAATTGGTATCAGATCAGGTCCTTTGGTAAAATCTTGATCTCTTGAAGGAGATCCGTAGAAATAATGAGAAAGAAGCCAAAGCAGAAAGTGCCTCAGAAAAAGAAGACATCTCAAAGGAATAGTGACAGCAGGAGAGACAATTGGTCGTTAGGTGGAAGAAAGTATCCAAATTCAAAATCACCTCAGATTGAAGATGAACAAGCTAAATAAGTATCAAGTACAAATTTTTGGTCCTCTGGTGATACTTTTCTCTGTTCAAGCATTGTTGAAGATATTGAAAATGATCGTGAAAGAAATATAGAGGCTGAATTTAAAAGACTCACAGATAAAATCAGAGATCAACAATATCTATTTAACAAAATGGAGTGTGCCTCCAGAGAAGAAGTTACCAGATTAAAAGCTGAGTTGGAGGAAGGAAACAAAGTAAGGAAGCAATATAAGGAAAAGGAAGATCAATGTAAAAAGTTGCAGGATGAAGTGACATCATTAAGAAATGAAGTAAATGAAAAGAGTACAACAATGAAGAGACTTAAAGATAGATCTAGTTACTATGAAAGTCTTGAAGCTAAGATCCTCTCTCTAAAAGAAGATCTTGAAAATTCAAATAAACAGAATGAAGAACTACCTCAAGTAGATGAAGAACAAGAAAATGAGATTCTCAAATTAAGGCAACAAGTGGAAGAAGGAAGAAAGGTTGAAGAAATCATGAAGAAGCAATATCTTGAAAAGGAAGAACAATATCAGGTTGAGGTAAATTAGAAGAAAAGGATAAACTGTTAAGATTTCAAGATAGTACTAAGATTTTGGATAGTATTCTTAGTAGCCAGAAGTCTCCTACCATCAAAACTGGGCTTGGTTTTCATGAATTTGTTGAAGGTGAATCTAGCTCTTAAGATGAGGCAAGGAACTCTAATGCAAAATCTAAAATTCTCAACAAGGAGATGATAAGTCAACCCCATCAACAACCAAGGAAAGAAAGTCTTCAAAGAAAATATTTTACTCCTAACTATGGAAGTGATAGTTAGTTATTTCCTCTGATGAATAATGTTGAATGTCTTATATGTCATAATTTTGGACATGTTGTAGCGAGATTCAGAAGTAGAATGGTTCAATACCATCACACGGAAAGATCATCAGCTTCAAGGTACTTTAAGGGATATTGTTTTTCTTGCAATATGTTTGGTCACAAAGCCCTTGACTGCTATAGAGGGAATATGAAACATATAAGATGTTATGCTTGTAACAAGTTTGGGCACATAGCAAAAGAATGCAGGAGCAAATTTCGGCCAACATACCAAAAGGAGAAAACATCATCACACTCCAAGGTATGGAAGAAGAAGGAAGTACAGCCAAAAAGATGTGGCATAGCACAGTATATAGACATAACAGACTTAGGGGGAGCTGAAAGTATGAAACTTCAGTGTTCTAAATTTCATACGCAGTTATCATGAAGACAAGTCGCGTATATACGCGAGTTAAAGTTGCACAGTCACGTATATGTTGGTTTGAGGAAAAAGCAGTGGGACATACTTGGGAAAAAGGGTCTGATATGGTTCAGTCAATTATCAAATATTTGTTCTATTTTGATTGATGATGATTATAGTCTACTGATAATATGTCGAAGTCCTCTTGGCCCTCATAAGTTGTTGATGATTTTATGAATAACCAGTTGATGATGATGCCTTGATGATTCTTACTGATATTTGCAATGTTCGGATCTGATAGTGAAAAGTTGGCACAGGTTCAGGGGGAGCATATGCTTCTAATAATGTATTGTTGGCATTATGTTATAATATCTTGGTACATGAAGATAATTATATTTCTTGATTCCCATAGTTGCTTTGATTTAGATGACTCTTTTGATGATGGACATATACAGGTTTGTGATCTTGATGTTGTTGACAGATGCTTATGGTACAGATCATATATCATGTATGATAGTTGTTGATGACTATCATAGTCTTGTTTAGATAGTTGGTCCTTGTTATAAATGTCATGTATATCATTTATTGTAAAGGTCATGTAAAGACCTATTTTGTAACCCCACTATGCATTGGAAGGATGATGTAATAATTGTTATTTCAGTCATGTATAAACATTTGGCATATCCCCACTTGGTTGGGTGGATGAGTCAAATTTGGTGTATCCCCACTTAGTAGGGAGATTGATGTATGTATGAGTCATTGGTCTTAGGGAGGTCATACTCACTTAGTTGAGTTATAGAGTTATGTTATTCTTTTGAAAAATATCTTTGCAGACTCTGCATGTGCTCAGGGGGAGCATGGAAGGTATAGTGCATCTCAGCA
Source organism: Pinus tabuliformis (assembly GCA_031772625.1). Classification (NCBI taxonomy): domain Eukaryota; kingdom Viridiplantae; phylum Streptophyta; class Pinopsida; order Pinales; family Pinaceae; genus Pinus; species Pinus tabuliformis. The sequence continues at coordinate 1,494,987,558 of CM062804.1, read as the reverse complement.
TGTACAAAGGGGGAGTTTAATCAGATAATTCAACATGTACTCAGGTAGAGCATGGATAACATAATGTATATCAAAGGGGGAGAATATCTTGGTCCACCCTTTTCCCTTGATGGCAAAGGGGGAGAGTGTCTTGGTGTTGTTGTTGCCATCAAGTCCAAAGGGGGAGATTGTTGGCATTATGATATAGGTGTTGTTCTTGATGGAAACTCACACAGACGATAGTTCATAGTGAAACAGGTTAACAGCAAAGGATTACAGATGAGACTCCAAAGATTGAAGAAAGAGAGTGGTTTAAGAAGTATACGCTGGTTCACTTTTTCCAAGCAGCGTATACACGTGGGTTAACAGAACAAAAGGAGTGTATACGTATACACGCACTTTGACAGAAGAAAAAGCGTGTATGGGATGGAAAATCAAGGTACTGGTCTGAGGTATTTGGTCCAAGGTATTTGGTCTGAGGTATTGGTCTGAGGTATTTGGTTTGAGGTATTGGTCCAAGGCATTTGGTCCAAGGTATCGGTCCTAAGTGGTTTTGGTCTGAGGTATTGAGAAAGGCCTAAAACTATATAAGGAGGATAAGATCATTAGGCCAAGGTGTGCAAGTAATGAATATCTGATGAAGAGTTAGATCAAAGAAAATGTGCATGTTATGGGCTTTTGATGCTTTGCTTGATCTGAACTAAGGATGCACCTAAGTGGCTAATGATGGATAATGGATTGATATCAAAGGCCTGAAATGAATTATCATTATGTGGTTTGATCATGGATAGTCTAGATCTGAATGCTAACACATGATTTACACTGTAAATGTTCTTATCTGGGTATGACTGAAGTCTGGAATAGTTGTGATGTTTTAAGTTAGTATTTGTAGATCTGTACTTTGGTTCGCTTTGGTAAAAGCTCGTATACATGCTGGTTTGGCATCTCGAAGTAGCGTATACATTATGAAATATGATGTTTGAAGTTGTAGTTGGTTCTGATTGTTGATGCAGAGTTATGGGTTCTGATTTGTGTTCTGGTGACTGGGTTCTGGTGACTAGGTTTTGGTGACAGTGTTCTGAATGTTTAGATTGATTGATTGTGATTTGCTTCAGCGATGATGGGTTTTTAGTGATTGATTGATTCAGTTGTGGTTGATTCAAAGATTGATGATTGAGTTTCATTGATTGGTTGATGCAAATGTATTTGATGGTTGTATTGTAGTGGTGATTGATTTTGAGCTTCAATGTTACTGATGGGTCCAGTATGAAAATTTGATGAAACTAGGTCTTCAGATTGTATTGTTGTATACCAGGAGCATCCAGTCTGAAAATTTATGAAACGTGGTCCCTGGAGGAAGAGAGAAGGTCGAGCCTTCTGTAGGCTGGCACCTACATACTGGTAAACATATCAGCCAGTACAAGATCCAGGGGGTTGGAGCTCCCTTCCAGTAGCATCTCGAAAATGAGTGAAGGTTGGAGCCTTCTGTAGATTGGCGCCTACGTACTAGTGAACGATTCAGCTATTATAAGAGCTAGGGGGTTGTAGCTCCCTTCCAGTAGAAGCTAGAGAACAAAAGAAGGTTGTAGCCTTCTACAGGTGGGTTCCTGCATACTGGTATGAGTCTGAACTAGTACAAGATTGTAAACAGGTTTTTCTTGTATTAAAAGAAGACAGCAATAGGTGGCTTTTGTCCCGCGTTGGGTTTCCACCTTAAATCTTGGTGTTCATGTGTGTTGCTTATGTGTGATGGCTTATTCTTTTATTGCTGCACATGGTTACTGTTTTTATGGTTAATGAGTATTGATGCACTGATTAAAGATCAACATATGATGAATTAACTGAATCATAATTTTTTTGGATATATGCTGGTTGCTTTAAAGACAGTTGCGTGTACATGTGAGTTACCTTCATTGAAGTAGCGTACATAAATTTGATTATGTAATGAAAAATTTATTTAACTAATATTGATTCTCCCCTCCCCCTCTCTCAGTATTATTTCCATCAATTGGTATCAGATTGGCAGAAGCTTTATCGCTTGAAGGAGATTCGTAGAAACAATGGGAAAGAAGCTAAAGAAGAAAGCGCCTCAGAAAAATAAGACATCTCAAAGGAACAATGACAGTAGGAGAGATAATTGGTCGTTAGGTGGAAACAAGTATTCAGATTCAGAATCACCTCAGATTGAAGATGAACCATCTAAAGAAGTATCAGGTACAAATTTTTGGTCTTCTAGTGATACTTTTCTTTGTTCAAGCAATGTTGAAGATATTGAAAGTGATGGTGAAATAAACATAGAGGCAGAAGTTAAAATAATCGCAGATAAAATCAAATATCAACGAGATCTATTTAAGAAAAGGTAGTGTGCCTTCAAAGAAGAAGTTACCAAATTAAAATCTCAGTTGGAGGAAGGAAACAAAGTAAGGAAGAAATACAAGGAAAAGGAATATCAGCGAGATAGGGTTTCAATGTAAAACACAACAAACCTTACATTACCAAAAAATCAAAGGTTTCAGGATTTTAGACCTTATCATTCCATCCTAACAAGTTAGGATTTCGCGACCATACCAAAATCCCAAACACGGTATCTGTCAGGCCAGGAGGTAACTCCTCAAAACAAATCATGAAATTCATTCAGGTTGTTCATTTTTATATACAGGAGGGAGAGACTGTTCATTTCATCTCCCAGTGACTCTTCATCTTTTCTATTATTTATTTACATTAATTACAGTTGTTCACCCAATCCCTATGATTAGGTGTCAACATTCCCCCCCCCCCCCCCCTTAATTTGAAGGGATGTTGGTGAGTCCAAGCATCATTTTGAATCTTTCAAGCTTTTCTCTTCCAAGTGCTTTGGTGAATATGTCTGAAATTTTCTCATTAGTGGAACAATGGCGAAGATGGATTGTTTTGGCCTCAACATGATGTTGAATCAGATGATATTTAGTATTTATGTGCTTCGTTCGAACATGGAACTTTGAGTTCTTGGCCAACTTTATTGCTGAAGTATTGTCAATCATGAGTGGAGTTGATTGTACTTGTTTTACCTGAAAATCTTCAAGAATTTTCCTGAGCCACACAATTTCTTTTGTTGCCTCAGCTGCTGCCACATATTTTGCCTCTGTTGTGGAATCTATTGGAACTTATTGTTTGTGTGATCTCCAGGAGACAGCTCCTGATCCAAGACTCATAGCATAACCTGAAGTAGATACCCCAGATTCTTTGTCTCCATCGAAGTCTAAATCAGAGTATCCAATCAAGCTGAAGTCGCCCACCTGTGTATACTTGGTTCCAAAGTCTTGAGTTCCCTTCAAGTCCCTTATAACTCTTTTTTCAGTAGACCAATGTCCCTCACAAGGATTTTGCATAAACCTGGAGAGGATTCCAACAGCAAACAAAATGTCTGGTTTGGTAGTAGTTAGGTAGTTGAGACTTCCTACAAGTTGTCTATACTTTGTTGCATCCTCAAATTCTTTTCCTTCAATGGATGTGAGCTTTAAGTTTTGTTCCATTGGAGTAGTAAGAGGATTGCATTCTGTCATGCCAAACCTATTCAACAGATCTCCAATGTACTTCTTTTGAGAAAGGAATATGGACTTCGGATGTTTAGTTACTTCAATACCAAGATAGTAATGAACATAGCCCAAATCAATCATTTCAAAACCTTTCCTCAATTCCTTCTTTATCGATGAAATGTAGCTTTCATTTTTCCCTGTCATCAAAAGATCATCTACATATACCACAAGATATACAATTGTTTTCCCAACCTTCTTGACAAACAAAGTTGCATCATCAAGATCATAATGTTTGAAATTGAGTTTCAAAATATGCTCAATTAGTTTTTCATACCAGGCACGCAATGCTTGTTTGAGGCCATACAAGGATTTCACAATTTTGCATACTTTATGTTCATGTCCTTTCATAGAAAATCCTTCAGGCTGGGACATAAAAACATTCTCTTTTAGATCTCCATTCAAGAAAGCAGTTTTTGCATCCATTTGATGGACTTTCCAACCGTTCTGAGCTGCTAGGGCAAAGAGTGTCAAAATGGTAGCCCATTTTGCTGTGGGGGAAAAAGTCTCCTCATAATCGACTCCTTCCTTCTATGCAAAACCTTTTGCCACAAGCCTAGCTTTATGCTTTTCAAGTGATCCATCAGCTTTATACTTGTTCTTGTAGACCCACTTGCATCCAATTGGTTTGGTTCCTAATGGAGGATCAACCAGCTTCCAAGTGCCATTCTTTATCAAGGCATCATACTCCTTTTGCATCGCTTCTTTCCATTCATCATGAGAAGCAGCTTCTTTGAAGGAAGTTGGTTCAAAATCTGTAGACAAATTCAATTCACAATCGTAAGAAACATCCATATCAACAGGTGAATCAGAGTCATCTACATCACCTCCATTTTGCCGATTTGACTTTCTAGTTCCTGACTTTCCAACCTCATCAGGATGAACACTTTCAAGTGTCATTGTCATCCACTTTGGGGGACCTTTCTTAGATGGTCCAGGCTGCTCCGTTGATTGAGTTGGGACTGAATCAAGATTGAGTCTCCCAATTCTATCAATCACATCACTTAAAGTATCATCCGTTGTTAGAGTTTCATGCGGGGGAGAGAGTGCTTCAGAAGAAGATTCCACAGGTTGATCTAGTATAGGAATCCCCCCTTCAAGATGTGGAATATCATTATCAAATTCTTGAAATGATTTTGCATTCGCCAATTTATCTAAGCGATCAAGTTGCCACTCAACAACATTGTCAGTTTTGGATGATTCAAGAAATATTACATCTCTAGATACAACAACCTTTTTATTGACTTCATCATAGAGACGGTATGCTTTGGAGGTGTTTGAATACCCTAGGAAGATACACTTACGACTTCTTGCACCAAGTTTGTTTGCATGTACCTTTGGTATCAAGGCATAACAGGTGGAACCAAAGACCTTGAGATGCTTTACCGAAGGAATTTTCCCATACCACATTTCATAGGGAGTCTTGTTTCTGATAGCATTAGATGGACATATATTCTTTATATATATAGCACATAGAACTACATTAGCCCAAAACATCATTTTTACATTTTTGAAGAACAGCATGGAGTGAACCATATTTAAGATTGTCCTATTCATTCTTTCAGCTACACCATTCTGTTGAGGATTATAAGGCACAGTTGTTTGATGTTTGATCCCATGTTGGAGAAGATAGTTTTCAAATTCATTTGAAGTGTATTATTTTCCATTATCAGTGCGAATAGAGCTAATATGAGATTGTGCATCATTTTCAATCCATGTAAGAAAGCTCTTGAATGTTTGAAAAGCATCAGATTTGTTCTTCAATAAATAAACCCAACACATTCTGGTGTAGTCATCAATAAATGTCATCATATATTTATTTCCATTTGCAGAAGGAACAGGCATTGGACCACATAAATCTGAATGAATGAGTTCAAGTTTTCTATGTGCTCTAGAGTGTGAATCATGAAAGGATTGTTTGCTATGCTTTCCTAAAATGCAAGCATCACATTGCTTAAGCTTCCTAGGAATTGTAGGCAAACCAGTAACACCATTTTTCTTCAACAAGCGGAGGTTGTCATAGTTCAAATGTCCAAATCTAGCATGCCATAATAAACTTGATGGAAGTGTACCTTCTTCATAATGAGAATTGTATGACAAATGTTGTGCACGAGTAGAGGTACCATGCAGCTTGAGAAGCCTTTCTTCTTCTATCCCTGTCATGACAAGTGAGTGGTTAGATGCTTTTCTCACCTCAAGCTTGCCATCAAACATATGAATGGAGTGACCTTGCTGATAGATGTGGACCAAGGATAGAAATTTTCTCCTCAGCTATGGGAGATATAGAACATGATGCAGAAGAAAGTCTGGAAGACCAGGCAATTTAAGCCTTATTGTGCCAAGCCCTGATGGCTTGAGTTTTGATTCGTCTGCAAAGTATACTGCTCCATCAACATTGTCAATAAATTCTTCAAAAAAATCTTTTCTATGAGTCATGTGGCAAGTTGCTCCTGATTCAAGCAACCAATCATTTTTCCAAGAAGCAAATGAAGCATTAAATAAGTCTTCATTTACTCCAATATTACAGTGTGCCACAACATAATGAGCAAATTCAAGTGCTTTACCTTTGTCTGTGTCATTAGTTTTACCTTTGGGTTGGTTTCTTTACTGCTTAATTCTATCCCAAGGTAACTTGCATGTGGAGGCATCATGTGATCCATTTCTTTTGCAGCGTATGCAGTGCAAATCTGACTTTTCTCCTTGAGAGTGTCTAGCCCCCTTGCCTCTGAAATATCTTCCTCTTCCTCTTCAACCAGCTCTTCCTCTGGAAGAATATTGGGCAAGATTCTTTTCTTTATGAGCAAGGCACACAGCCTCTTCAAAAGATTCAGGGGATGTCTTCTTTCCAAAAGCTTTCTCTCTTTCAACAAATTTTTTCACAAGGGAGTCAAAGGTAATATCTTTGAGATTTCCATTTGTTTGCAATGACTCAAGATAATTGGAGTAAGTAGGATAAAGTGCCTTAAGAAAAGCAATAAGAGTAATATCCAATTCAACCTTAGTGGCTTTGATATCATGCATTATAGATTTTAATTCGGATGCAAGAGCAAGAGGATCATTATTTTGTAATTCAAGAGTGAAGATTTTAATCATCAGTTGAAAAAATTCAAGTGCAGAGTGTGAGTCATAGAGTTCCTTCAGTTTTTGTAAGGCTTCGAAAGCATTTGAAAATGGTGAAATATGGTGACTCACCTCTTCACTTACTGATGCTGCAATCAATGCATAGGCCTTGTTGTTCTTATTTTCCCAAATGGCGAACTCCTTGTCTGAGGTAGGTTGTTCTGGCTCTTTGTCTCCGTCTCCAACACACACTCCTTTCCACAACTCATTGAAAATGAGGTTGTGTTTTATTTTCCTGGATCACTTAGGATAGTTATCCTTTCCAATGAGAAATACTCCCACGATAGATATGATTGAATGCATTGTAAAATCTATGTACTGTGAAAAAATTCTTCTGTTGCCAATATATAAAATTGTACTTCTGATAGTAATATGTATAAAAATTGCACTCTCATATATCAAACAGAGGTATTATGTGGGGGAGGTGGTTTATGGGGTAGGTTACACCAAAAGACAGTGTTAAAATCACAACGTTAAAATCAAAAGACAGTGTTATGGTGGTCGACCTTTAAGGCACAAAAGTGTAGTGGTATGGAATGGTGTGGAGTTAACGCAGAGCGGTGGAGTGATATGTATGAAACATGAAAACTGTATTGGGCCCACAGCATCACGATGGAACCATGTTTCTGCTAGGCCACGATTATGTTGCACCGAAACTAAGAGTGCTGATAACCATGGTATGATATGACAACATCCAATGGCAGCGTATGGTATGGGGAGCGGAAGAGACTGTCGAGAAGAGACTTTATATATTAAAAAATGGTGATATATATGGTATGATGGTGGAGGCACAGCGGAGGGGAGTTCTACAGAGAGGTGGACTGGTAAAAAACCAACGTATACCACACAGCATATACCACCGGACTGGTAAAAAAAATCATAGCATATACCACAGGACTATATATATCGTGTGGAGTATGGACCAACATTCAATGTAACAGGAGCATACCACATATAATTCTCCTTTCACGCAACATGGAGGAGGCTCACCACATCTTGAAGTTGTATTTGTGGAATTTCATAACTGTAGCACTGAATTTTCACCTAATTTGAAAATCGAATCAGTAGGAGCTTCAACGCACCAGACCCGACTTGTCCCTCCTCTTTGATTACGTGGTTCTCTGGTGCGAGTCGTGGCTTCTTGGAGTCGAAACTGGAAAACGCACCAAAGATTTCAATACCCAGCAAGTATGGTAGTGTATTGTGACCAATACAACAAAGAGGGATTTTAAAAACAATTGTTATTAAAATCGACTATGGAGAGGGGAGCGGAGAGATTTCTGGAAGAACATAGATGTCAAACCACAGAATATAGGCAGAATAGGCAGAAGGGAGTTACAAAGTAGAGAGGGAAGCCAAAAATGGCGCTAGCTCTGATACCATGTCAGGCCAGGAGGTAAATCCTCAAAACAAATCATGAAATTCATTCAGGTTGTTCATTATTATATACAGGAGGGAGAGACTGTTCATTTCATCTCCCGGTGACTCTTCATCTTTTCTATTATTTATTTACATTAATTACAGTTTTTCACCCAATCCCTATGATTAGGTGTCAATAGCATCAATAATAAATACTTCAACTAGCATTTCACAATATTCATAATTAGCTTAGGATTTCATACATTCACATTAGCATACCCTTTGGTTAGTGTTTTCCTGAACCTGTCTAAGGTTCTACATAGTCAATCAAGAATATGAGTGGGGTGGGTAGATTTATCAAGAGATCAGTCACCTAAACAAGAATCACTAAGATTCAATACAGCTAGTCATAACAAAGTTAGTAATAGGTTATCAAATGAATAATCCTTTCAATCAATGTATTAAAAGCATACCTTTGTTTCTTGACTAACCTTGTTTTGAGAGATCCTCCTTCTTCCGGATGTTTTTCCTAATCAAGACAACAGAGGGAGAAAGGTGATTAGTATTTAATATAATAAAAACTAAATGAGTACATGAATTCCAAAACTAAAAATACATGAGATACTTATCTTTGAGAGTTTTTGGGGGCTCCCTCTGAAGCTTGAGGGAAACCTACAAACCGGAAAAAATAGAATGTTGTTGATGTGGATGTTGCTTCCATATTCTAGATTTATGGATGATGATCCAATGCATTTTCACAGGATAGTTCTTGTTGTCTATAAGTTCCATAGGATATGCGGATTTTCTATTTCATAAGGTCTTCAATTGGTGGGAGTGACCATTCATGTGCCTTGATGCACCGCTATCAATCACCCAGATGTCTTAATCTTGGAATGTCCCAGAGAGAGCAGAGAAGATTCCTCCATCCCTTTCTATGAGTTATTCCTTATTTGAAGAGAATATGAGACTCCATACCTCTTTGATTCCTTTCTTGTATGGCTTGAAATCCTTTTGATGCCATTCTTCATTGTAGAGGAAATCTTCATGATGTCCTTAGAGAACCAAATCTTTGATACCATGTTGAAAATTCAATAGGGAAATGTATATGTTAATTCCCTTAACTTGATAACTGCTTGTGTAGTATTTTTACTTATGAACTTTGATATTTCTTATTTCAATGTGAAATACATCAAACAACTACCAAAACAATAATAGCAATGACACAGTATGTAGCCTGCAAGCCAAGGCCAACACCCCTCCTCTTGAGGGGAAAACCTGTAAACTATCTTCTTATATTTCAGATATTTCAATTAACGAATACCATGACCTAGACTCACAAAAATACCATACAAGATCAAGTCTTCCTCGGCCTCCTGCTGCAATATCTTCGACCTCCCCAGTAAATCCAAAATCATGCTCCCCAACAACTGTTGTTTCTTCCCTAGGAGATTTTGATCTCCCTCTAACTGCTCTTCCCTTAACCTCGCTTTCCTTGATTTGAGTCTTAGGGATAGTAGGAAACCCTAAGAGACCTTCACTTGAATTGTTGTTCTTCTTGCTTCGAAAACCAAAATTTAGACTTTCCCAATGCAAAAAACCCTAACTTTGCATTCCCAAAAGAAAGTAGAGAGACCCAACCACTTTGACTTCTTCTTCGTACTTCCTTCTTCATCCTTCCACTGCTTCTTTCTTTGTATGGGAGATGAGTGATTGAAAATGATCCAAATTGAGGATGATTTCCTCTTATGTATAGGTTTTCTTCAAGGGTGGACATGTCTCTTCACTTAGTTCGACTTGATAGCTCATGTAGGCCGACTTGAGCTTGGAGGTATTTTGACATTTTCGAGATGAAATAATTTTTGTTTTACAATTACAATGTGCTCATAGTGTCTTCCATATATGGAAATGACTCTTATACCCAGGACAAACCATAGAATCACTCAATGGGTGCGTAAACTATAAAATAAAATAACTTGAGAATGAAACCCATGCTCCAATAATAATAATAACTTCTTTTTCATTTTATATATACAAGAATACATTTCATACTAATGAAGACCGAACCTAGTTACACATTATTCAACAACATTGAGATGATATGATGAGATTTGCATTGCAGATGATGTTGATTGATAACCTATAATCTATATCCATTAAGATGTATTAGCAACTATGCATCATTGATCCTTTAGGACAAAATTAATAGGATTGACATTTATAATGATTTCCTGAGACTGGAAACTGCCAGATGTTTATTGCAGGATTTGATGTGAGTTTAATTTAAGGTTAGTGATTTTTTATGACCTACATTAAAGACAGAGTGCTTGGGTATTGATGTGGAAGAATAGTGGATTCATTATTGAGCTAGGGAGAATTAGTTGTTTTTACATGAAAGTCATAAGTGGGTTTGATTATGACAATAGTGGCAAGTAGCAACAACAACAGTGGCAGCAGTGGGAAGTAGTGGCAGTGAAAGGCAGCAACAGAGGTTGTAGCTTGATGAGGAGTAGATTGTAGTTGGGTCATTTTTGCCTGATACAGGAGCCCAAACTCATTCAAGGAATATTTTATTCCTTTTAGTCTTGCTGGTAAAACCCTTGGGGATTCTTCAACTTCCTTGAAGGTCAACTAGTAAATTTGTATGTAAACCATACATAACCAAAGCTTGTTGAGAAATACATATTGTGTACTGATCTTTATGATGTGCTCATGTTTCTTGTCTGTTTTTTTGCTCTAAATGTTTAAAGTGATAAAATAACCAATTGTGAAAAAGAAGGGGAATATTGATTCACCCCCCTCTCAGTATTTCCAAAAACATTTGTATGTTAACTAATCTGAAAGAGGGTCGAATATACCCTCAGTTGTGAACAGAAGTGTGAGTGGTTTGGACAGAGGTAAGGGTTGTTTCTACAATGAAGGAAAAAGGGTAGAGGAGGGAATATTCATTGGAGAATAGTGTTGTAGGTGATGTGTGGTTGAATCTTTTGGTGCAAGAAGGATTAGGATAGCATGTTGGGTGCCTACTTATAGTGACTCATTAGTTATTGGGTTATTTTTATAAGGATTATTCGTTGAAGACCATAATTTCATTCATTTTGGAGCAACAAGGTGACTGTTAGAGGGCATACTAGTTTAGCCGATGTAGAGTGACTTCTAGAGTAGAAAATTTGTTGTGTGATGGAAGCGTTTTGTAGCCTAATGTATTATGACCTTTGAGTACCATAGTCATAGTTGAGAAGGCAGATTTTTTAGGCTACGTACAGTGATCCTTAGAGTAGCATTGACCAAATATATAAGGTAGAGTGTTAAGTTGGTCGTGCAATCAAATATGAAGTTGTAGAGGACCTTGTGAGCAACAACGACAAAGGTATCGAACCAACAACATTCTTTGTATGTATAGTTGGAAAAGGATATGTCAGGTGTTCAAGGCAAGTGGACTGAAAGGGTTAGTGTAAGAGTTTTTTCATCAAGTAATTCAAGTGTGTTTTGTTCAAGGGTATATTGATGGTCAAGTGTTGTTGACATCAAGCCCTAGTTTTCCTTATATCAAGGCTAATTGTAAGGACCATGATTTCTGGTACAGTAGCCCTATGTTCACTATATTCAAGTTGTAATACAAGAAAGTTTTGGGTTGTTTAAATTTGTACTTCATTAATTCATTGTTGTATATTTTCTTTTCTGAAAAGTGCTTGGTGTTGTGGAATTTTAGTGTGTGTCTTTTATTGTGTTTTAAACACAAACCTAATTCTAAAGTATCAAGGAAATATCAACATGGTATCAGAGCTACTTTGAAGGGACAATTGAATCAGAGTGTGCACAACGTACAACTCAAGAGGGAGTTGGTTTCCTTATTATTGAAGGACTAGAAGCATGGCGAAGTTGGTCATAAGTATGAGGTACGAGGATAAATCAGATGGCTTATCCAACTATCATTCTTGGAAGGAAAGGATCAAGTTGGTATTGATGGTGAACAAGATTTGGGAGTTTTCCAACAAGGATATTGATAAACTGACAAACCCTAAGGGGTTAGAAGTTTATGAAGAGTTGGATGTGAAGGCTAAGATCATCATCTTAGATGATGCCAAAAATCATTTGATGCCTAATCTAAAGGGAATAACACCACCCATGAGATGTGGAAATATATTCAATACTTGTTCCAGAAAAAGAAAGAGAACTGGTTGTTGATATTGAGAGAGAAGTTTAATAGAACCAAGATGTTGGATAGTGAAGGCGTGGCTCTGTATCTAATGAGACTTTCTCAAGTTCGAGATGAGCTAGCTAACATTGGAGATAATGTTCTAGAGTCAGAGCTAGTGAGAACTGCTTTGAAGGGATTTTCTTAGGAATGGAAACCATTTATTAAACGATTTTCGTTCGATATACGTTTACAGATTGGAACAGGTTATGGGATGACTTCATCCAACAAGAACTATGGGACGAGTATATTCACAAGAAGAAGAAGTTCGCTGAAGATAATGTGGCTCTTGCATGTAAGATGAAGGGAAAAGCAAAGAGTAACTTGACCAAGATGAAGTGTTATACATGTGGAAAGTATGGTCATTATGTGTACAAGTGTTTGTGAAAGAAGAAGAGAGATATTGAGAAGAGGAAGGAGATAGTTAGGGCTGCTACATCTTCAGGTGAGTTGGATGACTTCTCAAGAATATTGGAGGAGGACTTTGCTCTGGTTTCTCATTTCTCTAAGGGTACCATCGATGATCATGCATGGTATGTGGATAGCGAAGCATCGAATCATATGAAAGGTTCACGTTAATGTTTGAGACTTTATTGAATGTTACAAAATGTTTCACATGGAGGTTGGCAACAAGATTCAAAAATTTGCCTTAATGATCGAGGAAAATGGGTTTGAGGTGATATTCCAGCATAGGAAAGTAATGCTCAGACCCAAAGGCTCTAAATTTGTTGGATATATCATTGGATTTAGGGAGAATGGTCTATATTGGCTAATGGGAAATCCTATAGATCAAGGGAAGATGCAGGTTTTTGAGACTCATAGGGTGTTAGGTTCGAGTGAAGTATGCAGGTTCAAAGGGAGAATCCACAACCCAAGAAGAGTGCATGGTCAGTGGGGAGTATGGAGACTTATAAAACTAGAAAGAAGGAACCATGGAATGGGCTAAAGGTCTATCATGAGAAGAATAAGTGGGAAGCTTCTGGAAACAGCGACACTAATGAGGATAGGGTGCTTCATTCTACAAGGTATGTTGCAATGGGGAACGCCAAATATTGGGCTAGTTTCGTTGATGATGACAAGTTATTTTTGAGTAGTGGAATTAAATCCCTCGTTAAGAGGGAATGTTGAAATGTATAGCTTGGTAGGTACTCCTGCAACCCCTGGGGTACTAGGCTTATGTGGAGTTGACCCACAAATGTGGTGTTTGGGATGTGTAACCAAGTGGTGTTTGTACCCAAAGCAGTGGGTGAAAGACCCAAGTGAATAATAATTGTTTATTCATTGGATGCATGAGGGGAAGCCTTAATGGGTTAAGGGGAACCTAGGGATATAATGGAGGCGGTGAAAACAAATGAAATAGAGATGAAATTGGTGACCCTTGGTGGCTAATGGACTCCACCAAGAATACTATAAATAGAGATGAAATTGAGATCATTTGTCACACCCAAGCAAGCATCTTCTCAAGTGTTGTTTGCCTAAGAAAGAGTGAGTTACCTCAAGAGGAGACCCATAGACCTCATGAAGGAATGAGATCATGCACTTATGGTTTTTTTGTTGTTTGTTACAGGTCGAGTTTTCCAAGGTAAGAGAAGGTATTTATTTGTAATTTGTGTACCCCCTAAGGAAATATATTTTGCAGGTTGAAGGCATTTTTCTTTGGTAGGTTGTGCCCAAGTTATGGTTCTTTTGAAGTGTACATTTCCTCATTCAAAATTTTTCTAGAAGTGTGTGATAATCTGCATTGGAAATACTGAGAAGGGAAAATCAGTATTCCATTTCAATTAGTTAATTCTTTTAATAATCGTAGATCATTAATTAACATTAGCATCAAACATAAACATAAATCAACAACACCATTCAACAATGCACAATATTAGAGACAATAGACATAAGATTTTTAGGTGGAAACCCTTCTGGAAGAAAAACTAGTAAATGCTTCTTAATATTTGTCATTACTAGTTTACACTAATTAGTAAGCTCTAACTTCCAAGATTTTCAACGCCAACCTCTTGGTTTACAAGCTCCAATCTGAAGGATGTTGTGACTCCCTACTTACCAAATTTGGTTGGAAGGATGCTCCAGCACGTTGTGTAAGCTCCAACTTTCCCTAGCACCACCCTACCATCTTGGAGTGTTCTCGGGCTCTAAGCTGAAGGAGACTCCACTCTCCTAGCTTGCACCACCCTACCACCCTGTTCAACATGCCTCCACTTTCCTTGAAGGCTCCAACCTTCAACTCTCCATTGCAGACCATGTTTCATATATTTTTAGACTAGATATTCATGCACTCAATAACAATACAAGGATAAATTGCAATACAATCTATGTTTAAACAAATTTGCTTCTACTCATTGTGTATATCAATAGCAACCACTAGCCGCATAAATCTCAGTTGACCTCTGCTCAAGTTTCATCAACCCATAATCATCCATCCAACTATATGCATGCTAACATCAACCTGGGTCTGCCTTGTTTCAACAATTTCATAAATTTTGAATTAATGAATTGATTTGTCTTCTAAAATGAATAATAAAAAATGATTTTTTTCCGAAAAAATAAAAATAAAATAAATAATAATAATAATAATAAATAAAATAAAATAAAAATTGAACATTGGTTTTTCGTTTTCAAAGCCCTAAAAAATATAATTTTCTTATTTTTTCTCCTAAAATTCCAACAAATATGAGTTTTTTTCTTTTAATATTTTTCCCTAAAAAAAATGATATTTTTATGTGGGTTTTCCCCTAAAATATGATATTAAAAAAAAAAAAAAAATCTTTGAAGAAAAAGAAAAATAATAACTTGTTTTTAGATTTTCAGCACAAAAACAACAAAACAACATATGTTCCCCAAATTCCTATTTAAATGGTCAAAATATAAGGCAAGCTAACCTTTGAAATGCGAAAATCTCTCGTTGAATGTCTTCTCAATGACAATGTATCTCCTCTGCAAAATCACTCCAAACTTTTTAACAAATCCTCCAAAATACTTGATGTGATGTAAGGAATAGAAACAATGAAAGTTATTATATGGTGAAGATTGTGGGATTACTTTAATGTTTCTTGAATGTGGGATTAAAACTAAAATTAAGAAAAAATAATATATGGCTAGTATTATAGGTTTAGATTAACTTTTGTTAAATGTATGACAAAAAATAAAATATAAATTATAAAAATTAGCTTAATTACCTAGTTAATGTTAAATAATTTAAGTAAAAGGTTTATTCTATTTTCAAAGGAATGCATTAAACGAAAATTTGTGTGGAAAATTTGAATAGAAAGTAAGGTCAAAATTTTCAATACAAAATTTTAGTAGAATGTTTTCGAATAAATTTTAGAGGGAAATTTGGAGGGAAAATTTCAGTGAAAATTTTTGGGGGGAAACTTTGGAGGGAAATTTCCATTTTATAAGCTATAAATTGTCATTGGGAGAGAGTGCATTTGTATCATTCAATAACTTCTGTGAAAAATCATGGATTCTTCTCATAGTGAAGTTTCTCTTTCTGCATCATCAACATCTTCCTCACATAACAACTCTATTCATATTGATGAATATAACAAGAAATATTTGACTATGAATAGAGAGTCAAATTTTCCACTTAGTCATAATCCTAAGGATTATGAGAGCACCACTGACAAAGGGAAGGATGAAATTTTTTTCTCTAAATAGAGAGGAAAATTTTCCACTAAGTTCTAATCCTAAGGATTATGAGAGCGCCACTCACGAATGGGGAGGATGAATAATTTCCTGTAAATAGAAAGCCAAATTTTCTACTTAGTCCTAATCCTAAATATTATGAGAGTACCACTAACGAAGGGGAGGATGAAGAATTTCCAGTAAATAGAGAGTCATATTTTCCACATAGTCATAATCCCAAGGATTATGAGAGCACCACTGATGAAAGGGAGGATGAAGAATTTGTTAAAATTGGCAACTAGGACCAAACTCCATGTGGGTCAGCTTATCTATGGCAGCTGATATTTTTATTGGATCCCTCTCATCAAGAGGTGTAGGATTGATCCAAAGATCATCCGATTCCGATAAGTATTTATGGAGATACGAATTTATTTTGATTATGTAATTATTATCAAGCCGACCAGCTCTTACGTAGGCTCAAGAAGCCCAAACGTCATGTCTATTCAACCTATACGTTTTTGGTATAAATAGATGAGGATTTGATGTCATTTTACACACATTCTCCATGTGAACTCCTCCTCTCCACGTCTTGGGTTTTTGGAGAAGGAGAAGACACATAAAGAGAATACGTTGGATGCCCTAGCTGCAGATATAGTTGTAGTAGAAAGAGCCGCAGTCCATACGCTATGATGAGGGCACATCCACACAGCAGATGAGGTCTTATCTACGCTGGAAAATGAAGATCTATCTACACGCCGTAATAGAGATATATACACGTTGTTCAAAGCAAATGTAATACGCTGTTCTTAGTGGATGCAGACACGCTATTCAAAGCAAATGTTATACGCTCATGCAGTCAAGGGTGAAGGCCGCAATAAACATGAAGGTCATGGTAAAGGAGCCGCAGGACATGAGGCAGCACTCAAGGTGAAGGTCGTGGTAAAGGGAGCCGCATTCAAGCCGCAGTGATGAAGAGTCAAGCCATAGAAAGCCACCATGATGGAGAAAGAAGCCACAGTGTAAGGGTGCCACTGTCATGGTAAATCGTTGTAGCAATTAGAGATAAGGACATTGTATTTATGTGTGATTTGTGCACATATATAACACAGTCATGGGCAACAACATCATGTGTGATCTGGGCATATATAACGTAGTCATGGGCAGCAGCATGATGTGCGATCTGGGCATATATAACACAGTCATGGGCAACAGTATTTATGTGTGATCTGTGCACATATATAACGCGGTCATGGGAAGTAGCATCATGTGTGATCTGGGCATATATAACACAGTCATGGGTAGCAGTATTTATGTGTGATTTGGGCACATATATAACGAAGTCATGGGCAGCAGCATGATGTGTGATCTGGGCATACATATACGTTGTCATCTTTGAGGGGCAACAATGTTGATATAGCAGTCAATGGTATGACTGTAATGACATGGCATGGCAAGGCATGAAGGACATCCTATGATGAACATGGATAGCATCATGAGATATGTGGGCAGCAGGATGAACATGGACAGCATCATGAGATATATGGGCAGCATGATGAACATGGACATCATGAGATATATGGGCAGCATGATGAACATGGATAGCATCACGAGATATATGGGCAACATGATGAACATGGATAGCATCATGAGATATATGGGCAGCATGCTGAACGTGGACAACATCATAAGATATATGGGTAGCATGATGTATGGGAAGCATGATCTATGAGATCATGTGCATGGGCAGCACAATGATACATGGATCATGGACAACATCAAGATGAATGTAATCATAAGCATGGGCGAGACCATGGAAGATGCAGCATGATGAGCAGCATGAAGATGAGAGCAACTCAGTCATCTAGGTCCTGCACTGTGATGGGGCAGCATGGTGCTACACCATAAGGTGCGGCAAATGTCTTCAATTGATCTCATGCGATATCAAAAGTCATAGTGTTGACTTATATTGTAAATGCACTATCTGTCTCACTTTCTCTGTTGAACTTTGAAGAACATAAAAGAAGAATTGATCAAGGGTTTCCCCACATTGGGGTTTGTCCCTGGCTAGCACCACATCTTGTGTCCTCTTGTCTTGGCTTGTCTTCTGTAATTTATATTTATGTTCTATCTGCAGTTTACTTTATGCTGTTGTGATTGCTAATGTGGAAAAGAAATTGAAATAAATTGCTCTAGCATAGAACATACCTAAAATTAACATGGTATCAAAGATGAGGCAAAGACAATGCCCAAGCAAGAGTGAAAGAGAAATCACCAAAGACATTGGGGACAAGGACGAAAAGATCAATGGGTTCCTCATAATTCACCCAGGGAGAAGTCGAAGCAGAGAATGTTATCAAAATGGCACAGTGGAAGTTTCTGATGGCCCATCTAAAGATCACTTCATTGGGAAGTTCGGATCTAAGTGTGGAAGGAAAGGCAGATGTCTTGGTTATAAGTTCGGCCCTTATGCGAAGGAGTGTCTGAATGGAAGAGATGTAGATCATCAAGGACACGGCCAACTCTTCAAGGAAGCAAGGAACCCCAGGAATGGAAGTCAAAGGTTTTAAGGTGGCATTCATTGATGGTAAGGTATGTGTTTGAAAATAGAATTTTATAAGATGCTTTTGAGTTCAGGGTTGTATTAAGTTACAGGAAGTCCATTGGGGACCATCTCCATTGACACATAGTAGCGGAGGTCTATGAGTCAAATGGTGATAGGGAAGCCTGAATTCAAAAAGAGCATGAAAGTACATGTCTGAGATGTACCGAAGGAAAATCTTACAAGGGGACCATTCCCCTCATGTAGCAGGTCCACAAGTTTGAAACAACCCGTGGAGTTTTGAGATTCATGAACGGGAATCTCATGTATACAGGTGGATGGCTTGAAGCAAAACACCCCGGGCGTAGTACGAGAGGACTGATAGTTGTTTGATGAAGCTGAGATTCACTACGAGTGAAACTGATCCAAATCATTATTCGAAGGTTGTGGATGATAGACCTCTCATACTGGCACCTTATGAGGACAAACTATTTCTAACAAGTGCAAACCCTCTCATTTGCAGAAGTAAGAGGGAGTTGGATTCCGGAAATATGTTTTGCAGTTAGCACGAGGAGCTCATATTTGGTTGAGCCTCACTGGATTGGTGCCAAGAATCTTCTGAGATATTTTCGGGGCACAATCTCTCATGGATTGAGATACACTGCCAGAAATATGAAAACTGCATGATTATTCGAATGTTGACTGGGCAGGCAGTGTGGAGGATCACTAGAGCACTTTTCAGTGTTGGTTCTCTTTGGATTCTATTTCAATATCATGGATGAGCAGGAAGCAGAAGTCGGTTGTTATAAGTACCACCGAGACCGGATATATAACTATGAGTATGACCTCATATGAAGTTGCCTAGTTGTGGAAACTCTTCAGTGAGTACGCATGATGAATACCACTGTGATTCTCTGTAACAACCAGAGGTGGGATTCGATTATTGAGGAATCTTGTATTCGACGATTTCTCCAGCAGATAGACATCAGATACTACCTTATCTGGGATATGGTAAGTCGATGAGCAAGGAGGCTCCATCGCATTGAGACTGATGTACAGGTCGTTGACATTTTGACAAAGCCCCAGGGAAAGATCAAATCTGTGATTTTCCTTTATGACTTGGAGTCATCGAGAGACCCTTGTAAAAGGGTCCTGCATGTTGCATACATTGAGCTCTAAGAGCTCTCGGGGCTTGTGATTCTTACTGGAGCAACATACGACCACAGGGTGACTCACCCTCCCCTGGTGGTGTGCACTGGGACAGGATGATTCGCTCTCCTGTGGACAAGATGATTCTCTCTCTTGTGGGGCAGGGTGATTCGCTCTCCTGTGTAGCAGGATGATTAGTTCTCCTGTGAGGTCTGGATGATGTGTTCTCCATGACAATTGTAGCAGGATGATTAGTTCTCCTGTGAGGATAGGATTGATTAAATTCCCCTGTTGAGGTATCCTACCCATGCAGTCTCGGACTCATGGGAATTACCTCTCATCTGATCAATGAGAAGGGAAATGAAGATAGGGACCATAGTAGTACCGATGGACGCATCGTTGTATCTACGTACTCCCTATGCTAGGATGACCTTCATTGATCTGGGATCAATGATACTGGTCTAGGACCAGTGGTAGGAGTTTTACCTACTATGATGCTGACTTCGGGTCGGTTGAGGCTAGTCTGGGACCAGTGGTACATACTCTGAGACTAACTTCGTGTCAGTGCAGTACTGGTCTAGGACCAGTGAGAGTGGTACATACTATGACGCTAACTTCAGGTCGATTGAGATTGGTTTAGGACCAGTGGTACACTCTCTGAGACTGTGATACTGGTCTGGGACCAGTGGTAGGAGTGGTACCCACTATGACGCTGACTTTGGGTCGGTAGAGACTGGTCTGGTACCAGTGCTACGCACTTTGAGACTGACTTCGGGTCAATGGAGAATGGTATGAGACATTCTCAATCAATTCTTCTTCTTCATAGTTCAGCAAATCTAAGTTGAGCAGAGCCAGCAGACTCGAGAAAAGCTAAGCAGAGTAGAGCCAGCAGAGCTGAGCAGAGCCAGCAGAGCTGAGTAGAGCTGGGCAGAGCAGTGCAGGGCACTGATGGCAGAGACAGTACAGTCGGTCATATAGATCAACCGATGGAGTTCTCCCTAGTTGAGAGGGAGTGTTAAAATTGGAAACTAGGGCCAAACTCCATGTGGGTCAGCTTATTTATGGCAACTGATATTTTTATTGGATCCCTCTCATCGAGAGGTGTAGGATTGATCCAAAGATCATCCAATTCTGATAAATATTTATGGAGATATGAATTTATTTTGATTATGTAATTATTATCAAGCCAACCAGCTCTTACGTAGGCTCAAGAAGCCCAAACGTCATGTCTATTCAACCTATACGTTTTTGGTATAAATAGATGAGGATTTGATGTCATTTTACACACATTCTCCATGTGAACTCCTCCTCTCCACGTCTTGGGTTTTTGGAGAAGGAGAAGACACATAAAGAGAATATGTTGGATGCCCTAGCTGCAAATATAGTTGTAGTAGAAAGAGCTGCAGTCCATACGCTATGATGAGGGCACATCCTCGCAGCAGATGAGGTCTTATCTACGCTGGCAAATGAAGATCTATCTACACGTCATAATAGAGATATATACACATTGTTCAAAGCAAATGTAATACGTTGTTCTTAGTGGATGCAGACATGTTGTTCAAAGCAAATGTTATACGCTCATGCAGTCAAGGGTGAAGGCCGCAGTCAACGTGAAGGTCGTGGTAAAGGAGCCGCAGGACATGAGGCCGCAGTCAAGGTGAAGGTCGTGGTAAAGGGAGCCGTAGGACATGAGGCCATAGTCAAGCCGCAGTGATGAAGAGTCAAGCCACAGAAAGCCACCATGATGGAGAAGGAAGCCGCAGTGTAAGGGTGCCACTGTCATGGTAAATCGCTATAGCAATTAGAGATAAGGACGTTGTATTTATGTGTGATCTGTGCACATATATAACACAGTCATGGGCAGCAACATGATGTGTGATCTGGGCATATATAACACAGTCATGGGCAACAGCATGATGTGTGATCTGGGCATATATAACACAGTCATGGGCAACAGTATTTATGTGTGATCTATGCACATATATAACACAGTCATGGGCAGCAGCATGATGTGTGATCTGGGCATATATAACACAGTCATGGGCAGCAGTATTTATGTGTGATCTGGGCACATATATAACGCAGTCATGGGCAGCAGCATGATGTGTGATCTGGGCATACATATACGCTGTCATCTTTGAGGGGCAGCAATGTTGATATAGCAGTCAATGGTATGACTGTAATGACATGGCATGGCATGGCATGAAAGACACCCTATGATGAACATGGATAGCATCATGAGATATGTGGGTAGCATGATGAACATGGACAACATCATGAGATATATGGGCAGCATGATGAACATGGACATCATGAGATATATGGGCAGCATGATGAACATGGACATCATGAGATATATGGGCAGCATGATGAACATGGACAGCATCATGAGATATATGGGCAACATGATGAACATGGACAGCATCATGAGATATATGGGCAGCATGATGAATGTGGACAACATCATAAGATATATGGGCAGCATGATCTATGAGATCATGTGCATGGGCAGCACAATGATACATGGATCATGGGCAGCATCAAGATGAATGTAATCATAAGCATGGGCGAGACCATGGAAGATGCAGCATGATGAGCAGCATGAAGATGAGAGCAGCTCAGTCATCTAGGTCTAGCACTGTGATGGGGTAGCATGGTGCTACACCGTAAGGTGCGGAAAATGGACGAGATGCAGCACTAAAGATAGGTGGAGTCACCTCAGAGAATCAGTTGAAGCACATGTCTTCAATTAATCTCATACGATATCAAAAGTCATAGTGTTGAATTATATTGTAAATGCACTATCTCTCTCACTTTCTTTGCTGAACTTTGAAGAACATAAAAGAAGAATTGATCAAGGGTTTCCCCATATTGGGGTTTGTCCCTGGCTAGCGTCACATCTTGTGTCCTCATGTCTTAGCTTGTCTTCTGCAATTTATATTTATGTTCTATCTGCAGTTTACTTTATGTTGATGTGATTGCTAATGTGGAAAAGAAATTGAAATAAATTGCTCTAGCATAGAACATACCTAAAATTAACAAAATTTCTAGTAAATAAAGAGTCAAATTTTCCACTTAGTCATAATCTTAAGAACTATGAGAGCACCACTAACGAAGGGAAGGATGAAGAATTTTCTGCAAATAATAATTTTACTATGAATACTGAACCAAATTTTCCACTTAGTCCAAATCTTAAGGATTATTAGAACACCATTGATGAAGGGGAGGATAAATAATTTCTTGCAAATGATAATTTTACTATAATGAGAATGTAAAATTTTCCGCTTAGTCCTAACCCTAAGGATTATGAGAGCACCACTGACAAAGGGGAGCATGAATAATTTCCTCCAAATTATAGTTTTAGAGGCACAAATGTGGATAATTCATTTTCTCTGAGTCGGGATTTCAAAGGCGCTCATGGTGATGATGAATTTCGTCCAACCGTGGATTTCAAAACTAAAGATGAGGATGGTGAAGTATTTCCTCCAAGCAATGATTTGAAAGGCAAAAACAATGATGATGAAATTCCTTCAAGCGAGGATTTCAAAAGCACGGATGAAGATGGTGAAGAATTTCATCTAAGATAGGATTTCAAAATCATAGATGATGGTAGTGAATAATTTCCACAAGTGAGGACGGCAATGAATATTTTCCAAGCAATTATGGTGACGAAATTCCCAACTATGTTCAGAATTATCATAGTGAGGATAATATTACTCCTAATGATGATGAAAATGTTTATAGAGCAGATAATGAAATCATGGAAACATTGCAAGCAAATATTGTATCTAGGCGTAGGAGTAAGCCCTTTCATAAAAATCCAAGATATTCGAGTTATACAAGGGATAGGACATAATAACTCACAAGAAGAATTTCTATCAATGATATGATTCAAGTGAATGTTGTCAAAAGGATTGCTTGAAACAAATGGATTTCAATTTTGCATTAGAGAAAAGGAAGAGATATTTTTCAATGAATAAAAGCATGCAAAATTCATATTTAGTAGGGTGCATGCAATCTACATTGGCATGTTATGATTATTATATTGGGAATTTATTGCTTTGTAGAGAGGCTTTCAAAATGTTTCATTCAATTGGTAATTTTTCATCTGTCAAGAATCCAAGCAAGATTGGAAAAAGATCCCACATTTTATTCATAAGTACGTCAAAAATATGAGATTGGGACATTAGCAAATATTGTAATTTCATGGATGCAAGACTTCTTTTCAAAGCATGGAGAATGTATGCCAAATAAATACACAATACATATTCCATATAATTTCTCAAGACAATAAATCTACAACTTATATAAAGAATATGCAGAAGGTTTTGAAGAAGATGGTAATTTTATTACATATCCATATTTTATGAGGATATGGAGGAACTAATTCAACAATTTATGTATTCCTAAGAAGACATGGATTGGGGTTTGCAATGCATGTGCTTATCTTAAATAAAAAAGGGATAAATGTCAAGGGGAAGAAAGAGGTATGCATTCATAACATTTAAAAAAAAATGGATAGTTATCAACTATGAAAATGTATTTATTAATAGGTTTCTTTTATGCTATGTGCAGATTCCATTTTCAAAGTACTTCAAGAGCACCACAATCAACAAACTAGTGAAAGGAAAAAAATGTATAAGCATCGAAATAAGTGTTATTATAAGGGGGTTTCATAGTTAATGGTATGGACCAGAAGAAAACACTTCTACCACATTTTGTTTGCACACCAACAAATTTACAGGAGGAAAAATTTAATCAGTTTCACTTGGCTGGCTTTATGGTATTTAATGGGAAAATGTGGCCAAGGGTTTACTTTACAGCTCCAAATATTCATAATGATGTAAATATGACCATAACCATAATTCATGATGTGTTTTCTCATTGTTATAGTTATCTTCCTGAAGTTTTGTATCTGCAATTAGACAACACTAGTTGTGAAAACAAAAATCAAATTGTTTTTGGATATCTAAACATGCTTATTGAATTGGGATTTTTTCAAAAGGTAAAGGTTGTTTTAGTTCTTACTGGGAACACCCATGACCATATTGATCATATGTTTAGTCAATTTTTCATTAACATTGAGGAAGGATGTTGGGAGTCTGCCATCATTAATTAAATGTATTAAGAAATCATAGATTATAGAGCCTATTTTTCATGTGTTGGAAGAAACTATTGACATGCAAAGGTTTATTTTGGGATCGCATAGTGAGGAGAAATGCATTGAACAACTTAATGACATTAGCTTCCAACATCAATTTCCTATCAAAAAATTGATGGGCAAACACTTATATGGGGCAAGAAGTATTCAACTACTATAGAATGGGGGTCGTCATCAGGTTTATCATTTTTGAAGTTCATTCTAGTTCATCCAATATTTGCGTCAAATATATTGTTATTACAATCAATTTTTGAAATCCATAGTGCATGAAGGCATAATAGAGATACAAATTATTCTAAATACTTGGAAGAAATTTAAAAAATCTATTAGATATACATATGAGTGCTTTGATGTTGCTGATTCAGTTTAGTGGGAGTATTTTTTCAATAATCAAAGTGATATCATTTCAAAATTAGGAAATGAAGATATACTTTTGAAGACTCCATTCATTTGGCCACAAATTATGCCAAATGAATATGAGGAAAGAAACATTGTTGAACAAAAACAATCTTGAGGTATTATTAATTATTTACGGGTAGAGGAAAGGGAAATGTATATTGGTTCTAGAAGATCACGTACATAATGTGAAGCCATGGGAGACCTTTACAAGGGTTTTATGCAGGACGTCAAGTAAGGTTGCATGATTACAGTGTTAGCACATGGAGATCCACATGGCTATTTATTCTGGGTAGCCAAGGTTATAAAGGTCATTAAAGAAAATGAAGATTTTACAATGGTTGAATTACATTGCTACACCACAAGTACACACCCATTCAATGGTGTGTACAAGCCAGAGATGGTAGTTGATAAACAAATTAGCAGAAAGAGAAAAAGAAAGGGTACAAATATAAATTATCACTGCACAGACCTCTTAAAATTGGAGGATGTTGACATACTTGTTTATGACTTCAATTTAACAAAGAGAGGAACTCTTCTCTTCGGGACCATAGAGATTATGAAGAGGTTGCTACTAGAAGAAACAGTGTTAAGATGGGATTCTATTGAACCTAGTCATATATTTAGAAGACTTTTGAAACCTGAAATGGTGGGCATGCATGTTGACTCGAATGGGGCACTAGTTTATGAAAGAGAAAAATGTGGGTCATCTTCATTTGCATCCATTCATTCATCTGAATATGTAAATTCTGATGGTGTGCCAGAACTTATTAGTGATTTTGAATAATTGGCTAATACATTTTATGTGAATGATGTTTGCATGGTAACTTGAAATAAATATTCTACGTTCGATGTGATCTTACATGAAGTTATAAGTCATTTATATGTTTGTTGGATGATATGTTTTAATTATGAAGAATTCATTTTTTTAGAATATCCACAATGCAACAATAATTTAGAGAAATAATTTATGTTTTGTTTAATCTACGAATAATGATTTTTTTCTTTAAAGTAAAAATATATTAGAAATTAATGTTGAATTTTTAAATTATACAGTGATATTTCCATGTTATTATTTATTGTTATCATTTGATATACCATAGTTAAAAAAATGTTGCAATTTTAAATGCCTCATTAAAAGGAGATACTTTGTTTGGATGCTTGATTTTTAGGTTTTTGCTGCAATGGGATAACTTGTCTTATACTAAGATTTGAAAAGAATTATACTTTTTGCCTTTAAAATAAAAATTATTCTTGGAATAGTTTACAGGGTCTTGGATAGACGGTGATCGAGTGCTCTTTAAAGACACTCCTTGATGTGAAGTCACCGGTTCAATTCCCTTCCCCGATCGGGGTGATATATTGGACACGATGAAGATGTAGTCCTACAAAGCTTACAAAAAAGAAAAAGAAAAAGACAAAAATTACACTTGGAATCATGACTATCTCATTCAAGTGTTCAATTTTAAAGTTTTTTAGCTATATGATTTTTCCATAATGGCATGGTTGAAATATGTTGAAAACTTAAGGTTTTTAATTCCATGGTGGAAAAATTGTCAAAACTTTAAGGTTTTTCTGAGTTATGATATTTTATCTTTAATGCTATGGTTGAAAACAGTTAGAATTTTAGGGTTTTTTAGAGTCATGATATTTTATCTTTAATGACATGGATGAAAATTGTTGGAATTTTAAGGCTTTTCAGAGACATGATATTTTATCTTTAACATCATTCCTGAAAATTGTTGGAATTTTAAGTTTTTTCTGAGTCCTGATATTTTATCTTTAACGTCATTGCTTAAAAATGTTGAAATTGTACCCCGAAAAAGAGTAATGTTATTCTAGCATCAACACTTTTCGTTTTCACGATGTTTTTTCATCTTTTTTGCACCAAAAAAATGGTTTTTATTGCCTTTTTTAAGAAATGTTGAAATTTTTCCCTAAAAAAATATCGTTATGGCATACACACTTTTCATTTTTGGGTTGTTTTTCATTTTTTGGGGGGTTTTTTGGCTAGTGTTTTGTTGTCGTTGCAAAAACAACCCTCCAAATTTTTTGCCTATGTCAATTTTGGAGCCTACATCAACTTTCGTTTCAAACCCCATTGTGTCATTATGTTGTTTGATTTGATATTCGTGTGTTTTCTCGTAGTGTCACATCCTCTTAATTCAATGTTTTCTAAGCATTGTCACTTGACCATTAGAAGTGCTTGAGTTATTGGTTGAACTCATCACTTATCTTGACTTATAAACTTTCCTTCTCTCCATGCACACACTCGAAAAACACAAAGCACAAAAAAATCAAACAAAAGTGAGAAAATCACTCAGAAAAGAAAAATTGCACTCAAAGTTGGTGAAGACATGCAATAAACTTGTGTGCACTCCTTTAGGCTGAAGAAGTGCGCACTCCTTCATGTTGAGCAAGTGCGCCCGCCTTGAGCGCACTCCTTCGTGCCAAAGACATGTGCTCTTCCTGGGTGCATACATGAGCATCTTGTTGCATGTGGGTGCACTCCTAGAAAATAGGATCCCACTTAACTTCTCTCAACTAAACCTTTCACGCAAGGACAAGTGATCATCATGAATGAATCAGTTTTGTACATAAACTTATTTAAATCAACCCAGTTAATCATTCATTCACATAATCATTCCATGTGAGTTGGGCGCACAACTATGGATCAAGAAACTCTTCATCAACCAGTGCTACAAGTGAGTTTTACATGTAGAATCTCTTCATTTCCTTTCATGATTCCACTGTCATTCTTTCTTTTCTTAATTTTCCAGTTTGTTTGCTAGCGTTTATGTTCAGTCTTCATGCTGCAAGTATTAATAGGTTGTCGCATGCATAAATTCTTCACATTCTTCAACCTTTCATATTCTACTATGAATGCGAAAAAATATATATAACCTGGAATATTTTTTTTATCCTCATCTTATCATCAAATATTAGTTTCAAAACTTGTTTCTAAGCTTCCTACAGGTAGAGTGCACTTTTGGAAGCCGGATCCCGATCAGCCTTGAAAATTGTGCCCATAATGACCAATATTTTATCTTGAGCGCACTTCTTCACCACAAAGAATTGTGCCATCCCTTGAGAAAATGAGTGCACCACAAAGACTCGAAGCATTTTCCTTCATCCCTTCATAGTGCGCCAATGCACCCTCCTTGCCTTTGATTGCATGAGTGCATTGTGAAGGCCTATAGGTTGGTCAATCCATTCCTTCGTCCCTTTGGAGTGCAACATTGCACCCTCTTTCTCTCCTTGAGCGCATGAGTGCATTGTGAAGGCATGAAGGCCCAAAAAATCACTCCTTCAACCCCTCAAAGTGTGTCAGTGTGCCCTTGAGTTTTTCTTTCACTTGCTTGAGCAAATGAGCGCAATCTAAAGCCCTAAATGACCCTTGACCTTCCTTCATGCTTTGAAAGTGCGCTACTAGTTTGCATGCCTATTTTTTCATGCATGCTAGTGATTTTGTACTGTCGTTCATATATTTTCATAACCAATTACATGTGATGGATGTTTTGTACATGATTTATGAGTATTTCTACAAAAGTATGTTGTTTTAATATAATCTTGTCATTATGAGTGTGCTTCCACAAACAGGTGTTCATGCTACAAGTATTTCCACCATGTTTTCATTTGTTGGAGCCATGCCTCCCCGTAAAGTGGCCTCCAAAGAACTCTCATAAGCAAGCACTAAGGAACTTGTTGAATATAAAAGGCCAAACATTCCCATATATGCAAACACACAGTGCTTCATTGATAAAACTACTAAGGTCACATGTGGCAAGATCAAGGACACATTCATGCAGGACAAGTTTTCCAAGAAATTAGAAGATGTGCACACATACATTAATATCAAGAAGTCTAGGATGCATAGAATCACATGTAGATTCTTGGTCATTCCATGTGTGGAGGTGATTGAATGGATCATTACACATATAGATGACTCTCACCTTGTGCTTTGCAGTAAGGGTGGTATTCAGCTCGCCACCTATTGTGGTGAATATATGCAAACATATTAGAATATGCTCAGGCCTGTAGAATATGTAAATGATCATGTTTACATGAGATGGGTTGACCTCAACACAAGTTACGTTATCAAATAATTGGGTCGAAAGCCTTCCAAGTTTCGTCATCACTCATTTGTAGTCTATCTAATAAAGATTCTCATAGATATATATCAATATTTGATAGCCATGTGTTGTATGTTGCATGGGCACAAGAACATTGAGGTGTTTGAGGAGAATTCGATATATATATACTTAACATGGTGGTAACCCGCAAAATAATTTTTAATTGGGTAGATATATTGTCATTTGAGTTGCAACATTATGTGGGGCAGTGAAAAGCATATTTGAGGTCGAACCAAGAACCAGAATTCTACATGTCTACGTTTATCTTAGATGGAGTATATGCACAATATGTGTTCTTGGGAATGAACTGAAACTAGACCCTTGAGGAGAAGTTCTTGGATTACTTCCACTGTAGAGTGTTATCATAATCAAGTTTCAGAGGCATACATGACAAATTGGATAAGCACTTCTTTGCAAATACCTTTCAGATTATATTCAGGATTGATCCTCCTTACATGATCGATCAAGTGAAGGAGTCACTCTGATATATCGTGGAATATTTTTGCAACTCCTAAGAGTACATGCATCATATGTTTTGGTTGTCATATATCCCCTCATCTAATGTCGTGATATGTGACCAATAAGTTGGTCATGCAAGAAGTAGCAAATCATTTGGAAAAGTGATTGTTAGGAATTCTTCACAGGAAGAAGAAATCCCCTCGGCCTAAATTCTCATTAAAGACTAGATTATTTGAGTTAAAGAGCCACAAAGAAATAATAGCAGAAATACAAGAGCTAGACCACCTACAATTTTCCACTAAGGACTTCCATGGATATGATTCCAAGAAAGTGATCAGGAAACATTGTGAAAGGATCACTCACAATATGGGGTACTTATCAATGTCCGCAACATAAGATGAGAAGATAAAGAATTGGTACAATGCAAACATGAAGGCTCATTCAGGAGATCCACCAGCTCAAGACTTACAAGTGGAGGGGGGGGGAGATAACCCCTCAAGCAAGGAAAGTAGTTTCTAATAGAAGGATCATAAATGACTCGACGAGTGAGAGTGGAAAGAAATAGAAATTTGATCCTTTAAACACGATATTTATTCAAGCAGCGCAGGAGAGGAGAGAAGCATAAGAAGAGGAGGAGAGGAGAGAAGCAGAGGAAAGAAGAATAATAAGAAGAGGAGAAGTGGAAGTAATATGAGTTGCTCCAAAAGCAATAAGAATAACAAGAAGAGAGGAAGAACAACAAAGGCATTCCCGGGAGGAAGAAGCAGCACAAAGATTGGAAGAAGAATAGTTGACTCAAGAGATTGAAGAAGAAGAGTTGGAGGAAGAAGATACCATACAACCCATGGATTATGAACCTAGCACTCAAGAGGAACCTCCCCTTACAGTTGGTCATATTCCATTCGAGGAAATGGGAATTACACCTCCACCAGCCGACAGAGTCATGGATGTATGCAATGTAATGTTTGATTAGATTAAGAAGAGGGTCATGCAACAGGGGCATAAGTACTTCCCCAAGGATCCTAAAAATTCAATCTCAGTTTCTACAGAGAAGGATATAAACTCCAACACTAGAAGGAATCCAAGAGCTATTATGGTGTAAAATGTTGCATTTACTACAACAACATGGGATAATTATGAGTAATTGTTGAATGAAAATGCCAGGATGAGAAGAGAACTTGTTGCGGTGAAGCAACAGTTGGAACATCTTGTGACAGAGAATCAACAGTTGTCATCACAAGGCTTCAGCACTCTCGAATGGAAGTTAGCCATGTAGGAAGAATTGGAGCCAATGGAGAACACCATGTGGGATTATACGATGAGATTATTCTTTGACAACAAGTAGTCGCTCCTCTTGTTGGCATACAAAAGAAGGCACATGAACTGGTGAAACTCCTAAAGGTAAAAAACAGAGTAGTCGATCATCTTTAGGATTGGGCTGCCAAGTATCTAGATGCTCCACAACATTTGGAGAAGAAAGCCAAGATTTCTGCAGAGATGGATAAAGTTCAATTAATACTTTGCCACCAAAACTACATGCGTCTTAGAGACTAGTCAATTAGTACTATTGCTTCATATAATTGACTATACAATGGTTTTGAGTCTCTAACATAGAAACGTCGGATGCCTTTCATAGGTACACTTGAAGCAATCAGATGCAGGGAGATCATCTTCCCATAGATCATGAAATACATGGATTAGATCAAGCAAGAAATGGAATAGGAAGGCTTGGAGGTAATCAAACAGATTATTTTGCAATACGCCATTGCACCAGTCAAAGCTCATATGAAACTTTTATGGCAATGGAATAATGTACAATTAAGCTCCAAGACCATACTTATGGAGGCAATGGAGGTAAAGATGCACTACATTAGGGACTTGCTAGTTTAGGTCAAAGCCATCTCCACGGAGTTTAGAGCTTGGCACACTTACATTACAATTGAGTTCCATGAAGAAGAAAATTACTTATCAATTTTAAGAGTCTTTGTCCTATTATCAATTTTGTCTTTCTTAGCCACAATTGTCTCTTGTAATTTATCTTATGTAATAAATTATATGTAATGAAGTCCAAGGGACACATGTGGAATTTGAATAACCACACATTGGAATGTAATGAGTCATTCATAAAATATGAACAGTCATAGAAGTCAAAGAGTCATGAGGAAGCTCAAAGGTCATTGTTATTTGTTATAAATAGCTCCTCATAACTCAAGCAAGGGGCTTGGATTCTAGAGGTCTTTCCTTGGCTTCTCTTGTAATACATAGGAGATAGATCATTCTTTGGAGAAGCAAGTTGTGGCTTCATGTTCCACTATTGGATACAGTGTTTCATCTATGTAATGGTGTACTTGGGATCTTGCACTCTTAATCACAAGCTCAATGAGCTAACACTTCTTCATACATGTATCATAGATATAGTTGGACTATTATGGTTATGTTTATGGTATATGTTGCTTTAATTACATACTAAGTTAATGAACTAATTCATTGCTTAGTTATGGCTATTATTGAATGAGTGTTGTTATGCTTTAACGATTATTGTTTATTATGTGGAATAATCTGCAGGTATCCAACAAGACTTTATCTTTCTTCCCAGGTCCCCATTTAGGATAGTACTATTACTTTTCTAATCGGTGGCTCATTTTCCCTACCAACTATGGAAGTCTCCCTCGTACACCTTAAATTGGATGTCTTACAAAGCTCACATTCTTTCTACCCCAAAGAGTTTTTATGTTCTCTTGTGTTTGATCGTAATCAAGGCATATATTTAGAATCTTTTCAATGGTGGTTGGACCATATGACAGGATGGGTACCCTACACCAAACGGTGTGAGGTATAATTGGGACTTCCAATCGGTGAGATCCCCTTACAATGTTGGCAACATACAACACCATCAACATTTTTGGCTGTAGAAATTTTGAATAATATGACACATATTCACAGAGATTATCCTGATTATACACTTATAAGTGGAACATGCATAATACATAACCTCCTCTACATTGATCATCAATTTACAGAAGCAGAAACATTCACAGGCGTACATAGAAGCATCAATCACACATATCAACACAGTATTTTCCCGGGGAAAGCATCTCGCTAAAAACCCCAACTATCTGTATATTATAGTGATTGAATCATGTAACATTACAAAGTATAATACTTCTCACAAGTATCTCCACCTGTTACACACAATACAGCTCAGATCTGATCTCCAAATCTATTACAGTGCTTGCCTGCCTCTCCAGCTCAATACCTGCTCAAGAACTGATGAGAATGGCTTCCCAAACTCGTATTTCACCTGCAAAATAGTCACTCACACTTTGTTGGACGTGAGCACAAGCTATAATGTGGGAAAATGCGTGAGCTAACTCATTGGCATACTCAATCCCTTTATTGTGCAAGATCTGGTGCACAACTATAGTCACAACTGATAGCAATCTGATTCTCTACCACTTGTCCCTACTGATCTGAACATGCACTGACATGCAACTGAGTTAACTGATGTATTCTATAGTTGTATTATGAGTTAATAACTTGTGAATTAATTAATAACTAATTCACCCAACTCATCTCTAGTCTATTGATCAGTTAGACTAAATACAACCAGTTTAACAAAGCTAAACTGAACACAACTCCATCAACTCCACCTCGAGTCCACTAAACTCAACTCACTTGAGTTCTAACTGAAGTCATGCATGAAAATATTAGTCATCCCATAGGTAACCACGTATTTCCCTCTGGGATCTGCATGTACCACATCTGTAGCTCATCCTGAAGTGCTCCAAGAGAATAAGATCAAGTTTATAGTCCAAATATTATTATGAGACAATAATATTTGACTTTTCTATTTTTGACAGCCAGTCTAAAAATAGACTTTGATCACTCACACTGTGATCACTCACACTTTGATCAAAAATAGAAGTCCATCTATTTTTCCCAACTTGACCAATCATCCATAAACAGCAACCTGCAATCCATAGACATGATCCATATGTCTAAAAATAGGCATAGTCTAAAAATAGACTTGCGCCAAAAATAGCCTGCAGGCCCACTTAGTGAAGGCGACTCTTTTCACTAAGCTCCATCATCTTGTTGCAATCTCAACAAGCATTTCTTGTTGCACACTTTTCAACACTCCCTCTCAACAAGAAAGGCTTCCTCTCAAACCCGATCCTGTAACTCTGGAATGTTCTCCATGCAACACATCTGGCCGGTCCACTTGCTCTGTCATCAAAGTCTCTGACTGCTATTGCCTCTGTCGACTGAAACTCTGCATCTCTATGCTCTTCAGTATCTGACTGCGCTAGCCTTTGTCACTTTGATCTCTGACTGCATCCGTGCTGTTGCTGGTTCTATCTCCCAGCATTGCATCTGCATTGCACCTCCCAACTGACCTCCCTGTTGGGATAGAAACATCCTCTGATGTTGAAGCTCTACCTGCTGCTGACAAGTGCTCCCTCTCTGACATCTGCGCTACTGCAACATCTCCATGCATCTCGCACCATTGCACACCTCTCTGTGCCACCTAGCACTGTGCAAAACACTTGTGCCTCTCGCATTGCTACAGCCTGCTAGCTATGCTCTGTCCTGGGATTCCCTGCACTGTCGCTCTCTCTGCCGCTCCATCCGCATCTGTCTCTACCCAATCAATCAGTTCCTGCTACTACACATTTGGGGCTCCCGTAGCAAGGTCTCATCCAAGAGGTTGGGTACCTCAAGGATCCAGCCCCTCCTCCTTGGGACAATCAATCCACATCACCCCACCTCCTACCTGGAGGTATGCCTGCATGCGATCCTTCAGCCCATCTGGCTCGAAGTTTCCCCCTACTGGAGGTCTCTGGATGAGTAGATGCCTCTACTCTATCTCCTCTCAGCTTCCCCTGTTGTGGCTCCTCCACAATCTCCTGAAGTTGTTTCACCAATCGTGGCTCCTCCACAATCGTCTAAGACTTCTTCTGGCTCTGCATGTTGAGAGGTAATATACGCTCCCTCTCAACCACCAAGTCTCCATCAGTTGCCTCGCTGCTCAAGGCTTTGCATGCATCTTGAACCTCAAGAGCATACAGGTTCTTGACCTGTGAACCAATCTGCTTCACCTGTCTAGTGATGATGTGTCTAAGGAAAACCTTTCCCTTACTAAAGACCACATCATAGCCTCTATCTTCCAACATTGCAATCGACACCAAGTTTCTCTTCAGTCCTAGTACATACTTGACATCGGTCAAGGTAAGGCGAGCTCCATGCTCCCTCTGAAAAATAACCGTGCCTACACCTGAGACACTATACTTCTCATCATTACCCATCCCTATGAGTATCTAGAGATCTTTCTCCTCCAAAGTACTGAACAAACTTTTGTCACCGGTCATGTGGAAAGAAGCTCCACTGTCAAGAAACCAACCGCTTCCCACCATGGATGAAACCATGCATGCGAAGAGTGTGAAGTCCAACTCAAACTGTGAAGCAAGTGCCTCACCTTCAGATCCTTCCCTGGATCCCTTCTTGGACTTCTTCTTTGGGCAATTAGTAGCATAATGACCCAACTCATGACAACGAAAGTATCTCACGTTCGCCTTGTCAACCTTCTTCCCATCATTGGAAGAA
Source organism: Pinus tabuliformis (assembly GCA_031772625.1). NCBI lineage: Eukaryota > Viridiplantae > Streptophyta > Pinopsida > Pinales > Pinaceae > Pinus > Pinus tabuliformis. Next base: position 1,494,952,256 of record CM062804.1, on the reverse strand, counting down.
CAAGATTCGGAAAGAGAAACCTTCTCCTTCCCCTTCTTCACCTTACTCGCTAAGGGACAGTTCTCCTCATCATGCATGGATGAAGAACCATCTCTGGTGCTCCATCTAATCTCCTCCCGCATCAAATCCGACCATAGTCGTTCCCAATTTGGCAGTTTCTCCCTTCCATTCACCGAGTCCTGGTAGCTATGCCAACTCTTAGGAAGGTCAAGGAGTGCTAGACTCACCATCCTCATCCGACAGTCACCCCCACACTTCCCAGCTCATCCCGGCATTGGGTGAACTTCGTGAGATACTGGGGCATATTGTCTCCATTCTCACATTGAATGTTTCTGAGTTTTATCTCTTGCTTTGGAATTAAATTTGAATTCCACCAGCTCAAAACTCAACCGCTTCCGATCTAAAATTCGTGAGAACAAATTATTTCTTGTACAGAGATCGACTGTATGGTCATTCACCGGATATCTCACCTTCCAAAAGAAGGATGAATCCAGAGGCTACCTAGCCCGATTACAGACTCTGCCTGAAGAAATAAAATATAAACACTTTCTGAATAATAGATCCGATGATCAATCCTCGCTTGATATCCTGTAAAAATCTCTTCTACAAATCAAGCAGCTCCGATACCATGTAGAAACTTTTTCTACAATTATCTAGCTCGCTCTGATACCATGTAGAAATTTTGAATAATATGACACATATTCACAGAGATTATCCTGATTATACACTTATAAGCGAAACATGCATAATACATAACCTCCTCTACGTTGATCATCAATTTACAGAAGCAGAAACATTCACAGGCGTACATAGAAGCATCAATCACACATATCAACACAGTATTTTCCCGGGGAAAGCATCTCGCTAAAAACCCCAACTATCTGTATATTATAGTGATTGAATCATGTAACATTACAAAGTATAATACTTCTCACAAGTATCTCCACCTGTTACACACAATACAGCTCAGATCTGATCTCCAAATCTATTCCAGTGCTTGCCTGCCTCTCCAGCTCAATACCTGCTCAAGAACTGATGAGAATGGCTTCCCAAACTCGTATTTCACCTGCAAAATAGTCACTCACACTTTGTTGGACATGAGCACAAGCTATAATGTGGGAAAATGCGTGAGCTAACTCATTGGCATACTCAATCCCTTTATTGTGCAAGATCTGGTGCACAACTATAGTCACAACTGATAGCAATCTGATTCTCTACCACTTGTCCCTATTGATCTGAACATGCACTGACATGCAACTGAGTTAACTGATGTATTCTATAGTTGTATTATGAGTTAATAACTTGTGAATTAATTAATAACTAATTCACCCAACTCATCTCTAGTCTATTGATCAGTTAGACTAAATACAACCAGTTTAACAAAGCTAAACTGAACACAACTCCATCAACTCCACCTCCAGTCCACTAAACTCAACTCACTTGAGTTCTAACTGAAGTCATGCATGAAAATATTAGTCATCCCATAGGTAACCACATATTTCCCTCTGGGATCTGCATGTACCACATCCGTAGCTCATCCTGAAGTGCTCCAAGAGAATAAGATCAAGTTTATAGTCCAAATATTATTATGAGACAATAATATTTGACTTTTCTATTTTTGACAGCCAGTCTAAAAATAGACTTTGATCACTCACACTGTGATCACTCACACTTTGATCAAAAATAGAAGTCCATCTATTTTTCCCAACTTGACCAATCATCCATAAACAGCAACCTGCAATCCATAGACATGATCCATATGTCTAAAAATAGACATAGTCTAAAAATAGACTTGCGCCAAAAATAGCCTGCGGGCCCACTTAGTGAAGGCGACTCTTTTCACTAAGCTCCATCATCTTGTTGCAATCTCAACAAGATGTGCACAATATGGAACACGAACCTGATCAACCTTGAAAATTGTGCCTAGAATGAACAAGTTTTCCTCTTGTGCACACTTCTCCACCATGAAGAACCACACCCTCCCTTGAGCGCATGAGCACACCACGAAGACTCGAAGCATTTTCCTTCATCCCTTCAGAGTGTGCCAATGTGCTCTCCTCTCCTTTAAGCATATGAGCGCATTGTGAAATCCTGAAGGCTGGTCAATCCATTCCTTCGTCCCTTCGAAGTGTCACAGTGTGCCTTCTTTCTTGCCTTGAGCACATGAGTTCATTGTGAAGGCCTAAAGGCCCAAAAATTCACCCCTTTGACCCTTCAAAGTGTGCCATTGCACCCTTGAGGTTTTATTTTACTTGCTTGAGCGTATGAGTGCACTTCAAAGCCCTGAATGACACTTGAACTTCCTTCGTTCTTTGAAAGTCTACCTTCCTAGTTTACATGCCTATTTACTCACACATGCAAGTGATTTTGTATTTTCATTCATATATTTTCATAATCATTTACATGTGATGTCTCTTTGTACATGATTTACAAGTATTACTGCATAAGTAGGTCATTTTAGGCTAATCTTGTCATTATGAGTGTGCTTCCACAAACAGGTGTTCGTGTTACAATTATCGTCACCCTATTTTCATGTATTGGAGCCATGCCTCCCTGTAAATTTGCCTCCAAAGAAATCTCAAAAGCAAGCACTAAGGAACCTATTGAATTTACAAAGCCAAAGATTCCCATATATGTAGACACATAGTGCTTCTTTGGTAAAACTACTGAGGTCAGATGGGGCAATATCAAGGACACATTCAGGCAGGACAAGTTTTTCAAGAACTTAGAATATGTGCATGCATACTTTAATATCAAGAAGTCCAGTATGCATAGGATCGCATGCAGATTCCTTGTCATGCCATGTGTAGAGATGATTGAATGGATCATTAAACATATGGATGACTCTCACCTTGTGCTTCACAGTAAGGGTGGTGATTATCTCGCCAACTATTATGATGAAGACATGCAGACATATTACAATATGCTTAGGCCAACATAATATGAAAATAATAACTTTTACATGAGATGGGTGTTAGTTTTTCATAGGGCTACATTGTTCTTTGCTTTGATAATTTCATTTCTTCATTAATACATTAAGTTCACCCCATGTCACCATTACATTATTCAGATCTACACCATTATTCATTAGCATGTGCAATTATATAGAAAGAAAAGCATCATCATAATCAATGTAGTGGAACATAAAGGAACAATAGAATAAAGGCATGCACACATAGAGATACCAGGATTGGTCCGAGACCAAGGAAAAACCCACTATGGGGAAAACCCTTGCAAATACTCTTCATCTTAGATCGTTATCAAATGATTCAGAAAAAGAGAGTACAATGATCCATAACTTTATCTATGCAACAAAATAACTATGATATCCATGAAACAGATCTAATCATGCTTATAATAAAAACCCTTATTCTGATGGTTGTAATGTGATGTCATTGACTATAGTCAACTACTGGATATTATTGAACATTGTTGTCACTGAGAAAAATATTCAGAAAATTGAAATATCATATTTGAGTCCTAGACACAGGGAGGAGGAGTTATGCGAGCACCTATAACAATCTTGGACACTCTCTGTGAACTATATGCCAACATATTTTGTAGCTCGGACGCTCCCTAGATCATTCTGTGTGTGTTTCTGAGGCCCAACTCACCAGATATACTCCAAACCCCCAAACGCTCTCTTCCAATTACTATGTGTGCCTCCAGGACAACTTGGATTCTCTCAGGACCACTTTGTGTGAGCGTCTGGGGACCAACACCTCTAGGTTTTCCTTCAAAACCTTGGACGCTCCCATAGGCTTCTATGCCAGCGTCTAGGGATATTTGGAAGATATCTTGACCACTCTGTGCCAGCATCCAGGGAATAAAATTCCCAGTTATGTGCCAACATCCAGGAATCATAAAACCCTAGATTAGTTTTAGCTTCATCCCTAAGATTTCGGTCCCTTGCGCAAACTTTCCTCCAATAGACTTGTGCGAACCAAGACAATAAGAGAAGAGAGGATGGCTTGATCAATGAGTCCAAATGACCTTGGGGTCTCTTCTATTTATAGGATTTCATGAGGTTCCAATTAGGTTTGAGATAGACCTGTCCAATTTAACATGTGCTTAGGGCCGACCTAACCCAATATACATGAGCGAAGAAATAAATTCAAAAATCAACTTTCGCTTGTCCAAATAAGGTGATATTTAGGTTGGTTTTGGTCCTCTTGAAACGAGTAATCTAATGCAATCATCATCTCATTTATTTGAGTTGTGCAAGGTGGAATTTGACCTCCGTTGCAAAAATTAACACTCCCTCTCAACTAAGGAGAATTCCACCTACTAATATTCATCCATCGATCAATATGCCATTCTGATATCTTCACGTATGATCACTAGTCATCTCTATCATGTAGTCATCATGACATGACCACCTCAAGTGTCTCATCATCATAAATCATCAATGTACATCTCAAGCTATCCCTTGCTTATTCTTGTTTATCTCTTGATTGTTCATGCTTGTATGTTGAACATTCTTGAATCTAGAAGAAGAAGAATTTGTTACCAGAGGGGGCTTAAGCTACCTCCCTCTATCCATCAGACTACTATATGAAATATTTTCCAGTAGGCTATTACCTGGAATATCATCATCAATCGTCATTGGAGAGCATATCATCAGTGTGTACATCTCAACCTGTAACCACATCAGGGAGCACATTTTGACCTAGAATCTCATGGGGGAGATATACATCTACAACCCCATATTAAGCAATAGGATATCCAAACACACAGGGGAGCACATCTCGACCCTGGGATCTCATCAGGGAGCTCAATCTCAACCTGGAATCACATAGGGTTATCTCAACCCATCCTATTGCCTACTTATCTTCCCAACAATGACCTCGAGTAATCATGTGGTAGAACACTTGCATCATAATCGACTTGTGTTGTACACCCCAAGTACACTCTCAACTCATTGGCCAAACGAGGAGAGGTATTGCCGACAAGGCTTTCTTGTGGGTATGATGCCAACCAGGGTATACTCTGCAACAACCAAATAGGGGAGCAACATTCTCCGACCTTGTAAAGATAGGGTAGAAACATATCCAACCCTATGGGTAACATATATGGGTCATACCCTATTGTCCAGAGTTCCCTCAACCCCAGGAGCCCTCCATCTCAATTCCTCACCCTGGGAGCTCAGACAGGGAGGAGGAGTTGGCTCAATGTCCTCAATCAGTGTTGCTCTCATCATACTCAAATATGGTATCAGCTTGTCTCAATAACAATTTTTTCCTATTCATACAAGACATCAAATAAAATATCATCTTAGAACATAAATAATCATATAAATTACAAAAGGATACCATAATCATCCTCCCTCTCAAGGAGGTGCTAACCACAAGCTTGAGATTGTTTTGAACAATTACACTATCTCAATATATGAGATTATCTCGGTCCCAACTATAAATAAGGTACTTTCTACCAATCGGATCCCAGTGTATCCACGTCATATCCATATCATGCTCATAAAACTCTCTAAGGTGCCTCTTCATACTGCCTCACAACTATCCATGCTAGCAACATCATACTCATCCTCAATCGTACTATGGACCTCTCATCCAAGATATCATGGAAGATCTCATACTAAAGCAACATCCAAATGTGCTTAACAATAATATCTATCAAAAACAATGCATCCATGAAGTCACATATCATAGGAGAAATATGTCAGCCTCAAAATAAGAATATCTCATGCAGAGATTTCAAAGGATGCTTGGTGCAAACTCTATGTGAATGCAGCGGCTCACTCATGAATTTGTTCAGGTTTTATGCACATCATATATATATACAAATTGATGTTCAAAACAGAACATCAATGCTTCAATCAACATTTAGATGCCATATCAAGTTCAACAACATATTTCAACTTCAAATCGGAGTATCCAAGGATTTTCATTTTCATTATTCAAAAACATTTTGCAATAGCTTTGCAATATATAATTTCTTTTCCAAATTCCATAGATTTATTCATTGTGCTATGATATATCATTTCAAGCTTCAAAAGATATATCCCTTTGATTCATATCATCAGAGGCTCATCACTTGTCAAGGGTAGACCATTAAGATATAAAACCATAATTAGAATCAAAGCCATACCTTGGAACTCATCATCTTGACTTCATCAGATAATTGTCAAATATAAACATATATGGATCGGGGATCACAATGCCTTGATAAGACATCATAATCATCCTTACATAAATCAATATTGTACCATCACATCAACAGATTCATATTATCAAAGTTTAGAATTCGGATCACAACCATTATCAAAGTCATCAACATCATAGTATCAATTCTTTCAATCTAGGAGGCAGGTAGAGCTCATATCAAATCTTGAATTTATTTATTATCATGCTAACAAGTTGTCATCAACCATGCATTGTCAATTCTAACTTTATCAAGTCATTCTCATAATCATAATACAAGTTATTTGTGTCACTAGGTGAAAATGCATACACCAAGGATGAGTCATGCAGGTTCCATGTTCATGATGAATCACAACTATCAATACCTCAAACATTGTGTTGAGAACGAGGAGGCCAATACAAAATCATTTTTTTGAATACCCACATAAGTCATTACTCCACATAGCATTGATATCAGGGCAAATCAACAATCATCAAATCAAATCATTAGTCATTGGGTCAAGTCCAAATTCACTATTGTAGAGAGATCTATAGTCAAAGCATATCTCAATCATCAATTCAAATTTATTTTCAAGAATCATGACATCACATTTTTCATCTATATCAATAAGCCAAATCATGCCAACTTCTTGTAGCACAAACATAGTGACATATCTATATGTATGTCCCAGTCACCTGTAAACACAAGTTCAATCTGCATGTTCATGTTATGGAAAACATTCAAGCTTTTCCTACTGGATCTTGTTATCTGCAACATATATGTGGAAACAACGTCTTCCAAGTGGCCATCTGATTTCATGCACAATATTTCAAGTTTGTGTGATGATTAATTTAACCCAACAACTTCATAAATCATATTACAGTGGCATAATATGTCAGAGACACCTTGGTTTAGAGTTCGGGCAACTTCAGAAAGCTTCAGATGATGGTAAATTGTAGTCAAACCCCTAGACGCTCCTTTCAACTTAGTATGGGAGCACCTTTAGCTTCATGGACACTATCTAAGCCTTATCATGCGTGCATCCAAGGATGAGAGTTCCCAGTTCAGTGCCTATGTCTGAAGTAGAAACCCTAATTTATGTACAAGATTCAGATCTAAGACTTTGCTACATATCAATTATGTCAGATTCCCATAAATCATACTTCAATAGTATAGAATGAAAATAGTAATAAAAGCAATAATCTTGAGAAGAGATTCTCCCTCTGATGGGGAATCTATGTCATCAACCTGTCTCTACTAGAGTCACACAACAACAGACCTGTTAGATCATAAACATATATCTATCATGGCTATCGGCATCATGACATCAATCTGTCATCAAAGGTTAGACTCAAAGCATCATATCTCAAATATTATGAACACAATGGCCATTTCTATCAATTCAATTCGTCAAATTAGGGCATTCATCTTTACCATATGACCACAGGAAGTAAGAGTTATAGAATATCAATATCATAGTTATACTTCTAACATCAATCTTATCATGATCAATAGGATTAGGTTAGTTCATTCAATAAATCTTTATCAAAAAATGAGAGTGTCAATCTCTCTTTCCATATGCTTTCATCATGCTTATCATAAGAATTATCAGCAGACTCATGTATAGGAGTCAATGAGCTATCCTTATATATAAAATCCATCATGACAAGTATGAAGAGTATCATTTGCTAGAGTAAATGTGCTATACTTCCTTATAGGATCAATATTCTCAATGGATGGATGTTAGTCAAACATCAATTATACCAATGTATCAACATTAGATAGCATCATAGAATTCAAGAAGATCAAAATGTTCAACATCAAGAACATCATTTCGTCATAGGAAACATAGATCCAAGTCACTTTCATATGCATGTATGATCCATCAAAGAAAGAGACATTCTCATCATAACTTAGGGATTACCAAGCCATCCAATGTTACAGCTGAAATACAACATATCATGCATACCTTGTGGTATTCAAATACCTGTGCACCTTCTCATATGCATCTTGAAGCACCTTTTCATCTTTTCATATAGTGCCTTTTAACCTTTTCCAACTCTAGCCATCGTTCCAGCATTTCAAATTATCCTCAAGAAGGATATATCTCATCAAGAAGGTTAGAAACATCCATATACTCAAATACATATGCAGGAAGTTTAAGCAATAAACATAATCATCATATCCATAGGTCTAAACAAAATTAAGAGACATCATAAGACAAGAAATACTTATCTTGAATGAGAGGTGATACTCTCCTTCTTGAACCAATATTCAAGAGTTATAAATGTCCTTGGTCGATATACCAATTTTGCCTTCAATTATCCAACTAGTTCTACTAGGGATTATCCCATTCAGGGCTTCATCAATTCTTTGTCAAGTCCTTGAGCATCTTCACATTTACCAGATAGGTTCCATATCTCATATTTTTTCCATAAACCAAGGTTTTCTCTCCAACCCTAACCTCATAGAATCCATCAAACCCTAATAATCAAGTTTCCTAGGGTTTTATTCAAACCCTAAAATCCTTTTAGGTCTCCATCATCCACTTCTTTCTTAAATCAAAGGTGTCATCATCGGGGTGATATCCATCACTTTTCTTCAACCTAGCTCTAATCCCATGTTAATTTTTCATAGGGCTACATTTTTCTTTGCTTTGATAATTGCATTCCTTCATTCATTAAGTTCACCCCTTGTTATCATTACATTGTTCAGATCTATGCCATTATTCATCAACATATGCAATTATATAGAAAGAAAAACATCATCATCATCAATGTCACGGAACATAAAGGAACAATAGAAGAAAAGCATGCACACATAGAGATTCCAAGATTGTTCTGAGACCAGGGAAACACCCACTATGGGGAAAACCCTTGAAAATATTATTCTTCTTAGATCGTCATCAAATGATTCAACAAAAGTGAGTAAAATTATCCATAAATTCATTTATGCAACAAAGCAATTATAATATCCATGAAACATATCTAATCATGCTTATAATCAAAACCATTATTATGATGCTTGTAATGTGTTGTCATTGATTGTAGTCAACTGTTGGATACTGTTGAATGCTACAGTCACTAAGAGGAACCTTTGGAATTTTGAAATCTCATCTTTGAGTCCTAGACGTATGGAGGAGGAGTTTTGTGAGTGTCTATAACAATCTTGGATGCTCTCTATGAACTGTATGTCAGTGTTTATGGTAGCTCGGATGCTCCCTAGATCCTTTTGTGCGTGTGTCTAGGGCCCAACTCACCAGATTTTCTCCGAACCCCCAAACTCTCTCTTCTATTTACTGTGTGTGTGTCTAGGACAACCTGGATTCTCTCAAGACCACTTTGTATGAGCGTCCAGGGACTGACACCTCCAAATCTTCCTCTGAAACCATGGAATCTCCCATAGGCTTTTGTGCCAGCTTCTAGGGTTGTCTAGATGTTGTCTGACCACTGTGTGCCAAAGTCCACCGACTAAAATTCCCAATTCTATGCCAGCATCTAGGAATCATAAAACCCAAGATCAGTGTGAGCTTCATCCCTGAGATTTCAGACCCTTGCATGAACTTTCCTCCAATAGACCCTTGCGAACCAAGACAATAATAGAAGAGAGGATGGCTTGATCAATGTGTCCAAATGAGCTTGATGTCTCTTCTATTTATAGGCTTTCATGAGGGTCAACTTGGGGTTGAGGTTGACCTAGCCAATTTAACATGTGTTTAGGGCCGACTACATGAGTGAATAAATAAACTCAAAAATCAAATTTCACTTTTCCAAATAAGGTGATATTTAGGTCGATTTTGGTCCTCTCGAAAAGAGGAATCTAATGCAACCATCATCTCGTTAATTTTACTTTTCCAAGGTGGAATTTGACTACATTTGCAAAAATTAACAATGGGATGACCTCGATAAAAGTGACATTATCAAATCATGGTGTCAATATCCTTCCAAGTTTTTCCATCGCCCATCTGCAGTCTATCTAAAAAATATTCTAAAAGATGTAGATTAGTATTTGATATTCATGTGTTGTCAGTTGCATGGGTGCAAGAATGTTGAGGTGTTTGAGAATAATTGGATATATATATATGTTTAACATGGTGGTAACCTGCAACCAAATTTTCAATTTGGTAGATATATTGTCATTCGAGTTGCAATGTCACGTGGGTCAGGAAAAAGCATCTTTCAGGACGAACCAAGCACCAAAATTCTACATGTCTACATTTCTCCAAGATGAAATCTATGCATAGTATGCGTTCTCGGGAATGAACTAGAACTAGATCCCTTAGGAGAAGTTCCCGATTTAATTCCACTGCAGAGTGTTATCGTAATAAAGCTTCAAATGTGTATATGACAAATTGGCTAAGCACTTATTTGCAGTTGTCTTTCATATGATATTCGAGATCGATTCTCCTAGCATGACAAATCAAGTGAAGGAGTCACTCTGAGATATCACGGATTGGTTTGCATCTTTCAAAGGTACATACATCAGATGATTTGGTTGTCATATATCCCCTCATCTCATGCCGTGATATGTGACCAATAAGGTGGTCATGCAAGAAGTAGCAAATAAGTCGAACAAGGGATTGTCAGGAATTCTTCATGAGAGGAAGAAATCCCCTTGTCCCACATTCTCGTTGAGGATCGGATTATATGAGTTAAAGAGCCACAAAGTGACAACAATAAAAATACAAGAGTTAGGCCGCCTACACTTTTCCACTGAGGACTTCCATGGATATTATCCCAGGAGAGTGATCAGGCAACATTATGAAAGGATCGGTCACAATACGGGTTACTCATCAATGTCCACAACAGAAGATGAAAAGTTAAATAACTGGTGCAATGAAAACATGACGAAACATCTAGGGATGGAGACCAGTTCACCCCAAGATCCACCATCTCAAGACTTTCAGGTGTAGAGGGAGGAAGATATAACCCCTCAAGAAAAGAAAGTAGCTCCTAAGAAAAGGATTTGGTACAACTCAACAGGTGAGAGTAACAAGAAATGGAAAGTCGATCCTTTAAACACAGGTGGTATAAGGAGAGGAGGGAGGCAGAAGAAGAAGAAGAAGAGATGAAGAAGGAGGATGAGTTTCTCTAGAAGAAACAAGAAGAAGAAGAAAAAGAGAGGATAAGGATAGAGGAAGAATAACAGAGGAAGTCCCAGGAGGAAGAAGAAACACAAAGACTATAAGAAGAACAACCGGCTCAGGAGATTGAAGAAGAAGAGTGAAAGGAAGAAGATATCATCCGACCCATGGATGATGAACCAGACACTCCAAAGGAATCTCCCCTTATAGTTGATCATCTTCCATTTGAGTATATGGGAATTATACCTCCACCTGTCAACAGAGTCATCAATGCATGAATCAATGTAACATTTGATCAACTTAAGAAGAGGATCATGTAGGAGAGGCATAGATACTTCCCCAAGTATCTTTAGAATCCAGTCTCAGTTTCTACCAATAAGGTGATAACCTCCAACACTAGAAGGAGTCCCATGGAAAATGTTGTTTTTTATACAGTGGCAGAGGATCATTCTGAGTACTTGTTGAATGAGAATTCTAGGTTGTGAAGAGAACTTGTTGCAGTGAAGAAACAAGCGGAACATCTTGCGATGGATAATCAACGGTTATCATCATAAGGATTAAACACCATCGAATAGTAGTCAACCATGAAGGAATAATTGGGGCCAATGGAGGACACCATGGCGTGATTATATGATGAGATGATTATTCTATAGCAAGTGGTGGCTCCTCTTATTCACATATAGAAGAAGGCACAGGAAGTGGTGAAACTCTTAAAGATGAAAAATAGAGCAGTCAATCATATCCAAGAGTGGGCTTCTAAGTATTCAGATGCTCTGCAAAATTTGGAGAAGAAATATAGGATTTCCGAAGAGATGGATAGAGTTTAGTTGAGACTCCACCACCAAAACTACATGTGTATTAGAGAACAATCGACTAGTATTACTGCTGCATATAATCGACTGCAAAATGGTTTTGAGTCTCTAACACATAAACATGGGATGCCTTCAATAGGGACACTTAAATAAATTAGAGGGAGGGAGATCATCTTTCCAGAGATCGAGAAATACATTGAGCAGATCAAGTAGGAAACAGAACAAGAAGGCTTGGAGTTAACCAAAGACGTTCTTCTGTAATACACCATTACACCTATCAAATCTCATATGGAACTTTCATGACTATGGAATAATGTACAATTAAGCACCAAAACCATACCGACAGAGGCATTGGAGGTAGAGATGCGCTACATTGAGGACTTTCCAGTTCGGGTCAAATCCATCTCCATGGAGTTCAGAGCTTGGCACACTTACATTACAACTGAGCTCCATGAGGAAGCAAATGACTTATCAATTTGAAGAGTCTTTGTCCCATTATCAATTTTGTCTTATATATTTGTCATCTCATTTGTAATTTGTCTTATGTAATAAATGATATGTAATGAAGTCCAAGGGACACGTGGAAAGTGAATAGACACACATTGGAAGCTCTTGTTAAACAAGAGGAAGCTCTGGTTAAACTAGAGGAAGTATGTCGAGACAATACTGCAGAGGTTTAATATGCAGGATAGTAAACCGGTGAAGGTTCCTATTCCTTTATGTGTAAAGTTATCTGTTGAATAGTGTCCCAAGGCACAAGAAGAAGAAGAGGACATGTCTCGTGTTCCATATGCAAGTGAGGTCAGTAGCCTGATGTATGCAATGGTCTGTACTAGGCCAGAGATTACACATGCAGTGGTACTATTGAGCAGGTTTATGCCAAAACCAAGGAAGGAGCATTGGACAGCAGTGAAGTGGGTTTTCAGGCATTTGTGTAGCACTAGTGATTATGGTTTGTGCTACCAAGGAAGACCAGGATTGGACAAAGTTTTGGACATCCGTGGCTTTGTTGATGCAGACTGGGTTGGAGATCTGGATCAAAGAATATCTACAATTGGTTATGTGTTTAACCTATTTGGAGGTGAAGTCAATTGAATGAGTAAGAGACAGTCTATAGTGGAACTTTCAACTACAAAGACAGAATACATGGATGCTACTCATGCAAGCAAGGAAGCAGTTTGGTTGCAAGGATGTGTTCAAGTATGGGGTTAGTACAATGAGCTATAAGGATAGACTGTGACATCCAAAGTGAAATTTTCTAGGCAAAGAACCCTACTTATCATTCAAAGACAAATCACATTGATTTTCAGTATCACTTTGTGAGGGATATGGTTGAGTACAAAAAGGTGTTGCTGGTAAAGGTGGACACTTCGAATAATATTGCAGATGCATTGACAAAGTTTGTGAGCACTGAGAAGTTCTCTTGGTGTAGAGAAACAATGGACATTGTAGTGTTGGATCAATGACTAAGCTCTACTAAAGCCCCTTGTGGAAAGAAAACAAGAAGTGGGAGAATGTTGTGTTGTGTTATATTCTTTCCACGACTACCCCAAGCGGGAGGGGGATCACAGAGGGGGTTTCAGGTTAATTTGTCCATTGAAATGGGTGCTATTGGGGGTTCATAGGGGGGTGGCTGCCTCCCCTACACGGGGATCGGGGTAGCACCCCGGGAAAAACATTGGAACCTATATTAAGTGGGCGGACCTACCTATGGTTTTTTGAATGGATTTAATGAAATATTCTCATCCCTATTGTCGGAGGAGATGAGATGGAAAGTTATGGAGGGCAGAATGGTGATGCCTTGTCTGTATGAGGACGGTCCTAGAATAGAAACAAAAATAAGTCCTCGAGTGGGAGATCTAAATTTCCAGGAAAACCTGTAAGGTGTGCTTGAAATGTGGAAAGGAAGGGCACTTCAAAAGGGACTGTAAATCTAAAGCTCCTGAGAAAGGAAGGGGATCTAATCATGCTCCTTCTGCAGAGGCAAAAACCACCTCAGATGAAGATGGGGATGTGTACTTGGCTTCTTCTTCAAGTACACATGTAGATCATGAGCCATGGTTGATTGACTCTAGTGCATCCTTTCACTTCACTCCCCATAGAGAGTGGTTCTGTGAGTATGAGAAATATGATGGTGGTGATGTCTTATTATGGGATGAAAAGAAGGCTAGAATTGTTGGTCACGGAAAAGTCAAGTTGAAGTTGCAAGTGTGGTGCAGGTAAATTCTCAGTGCAGATACAAATAATTCCTCTAGCCCGAGGGAGAGGGTCTAGCCACAAACAAACATCTATGGACAATCTCCTTAAGCTATAATCAATTAAGAGGGCTACCTCTTAGAGCACTATTCCACTTGGTGATGATATTGCTTCCTCACTCCAGCTATCTTCCATTTCCTTCCTTTGAATACCTAAAACAAGCAAACAACAACAACAACAAACGTGATAGCATACAATATTGTATTCAACCTACTTAATAGGTCAAGGAACATTAAGCCATAAATATGTAAAATGACACTTCATGTAGGAAATCAAATGATAGTTGCATTAATATAAATCAGAAAGAGATTACAACCAATGCCTTGATGTTTTTGGTCTCCTCCGACGTATCCGGGTTCCCACACTTCTGCTAGCACTTCATGGATAGCCCCAACAATGGAATTTTTAATGCCTCTTTCCCTCTAGTCTCAATCCAAACCAAAATCACACTATTCTCCCTCAAACATACACTAGAAAGCTACAAGCTATAGATGACTTGTTGGTTATTCAAACTTGCTCCAAAACTCCAACTAGCTTTTTCTTGGGGAAGAGAGAGGCTTATATAGTTTGGATGGATGGGAGATGGTTCCTCTCATCATGGGAGAAGGTCTTATCTCTTGAGGTTGTTCCTTCCTAATAGGGGAAAGGATCCCAAACTGATTTCCTCAGCTCTATCTGGCCCAACCATCCACCAGACTTTTGTTATGAAGCTTCTAGACATGGAAGCTTCGGCTCCTTATTTAAAAAACCTTCCAAAAGAGGATCAGCGTGACTGGAAAAGGGCACAATCGATTTGATCGGTGTGAGGGTTAGTTTTAACCTCTGTAAACCAGCGCGAGGAGAAAACTTGTCAGTAGTGTCAATCTTGTAAACTGGGATAGAAGAAAGATTTTTGGGAAATGTTGTAAAGGGGAATTATTCTTCTCATGAAAAGGGACATACTAGGATTTTATTCATGATGGGAAAGCAGGTTGGGTACACTGTAGAGGTCCTCTAGGATCATAGACGGGGAGTATAGGGATAGTGACAAAATGTTGTGTAACAGATGCCCCCTAAAGAGTGAAGGACGAACTAAAGTGAGGGGTGAAATGCTTTACAAGTGGAAGAGGGGAACTGGAGTCCATCATTAGAAAACCCATAAGCAAGCATAGATACATATACATCACTGAAAACTCTAAATAATGATACACAAATCATGGTATGGATGCAGCCATCCAAAGAATGATCATGTAAATGGATCCGAGGTATGGCCACATCCATCCAGCAAATTGGATCATAACGAAACCAAGGTATGGTCGCAGCCATCCAATAATGAGAAGGATCACATATAACAACTCATGGTATGGTCACAGTCATCCATATGTAAGAGACATGTATATTAACATGACCATGTTACATTGCCTCGCAACTTGGATTTATGTAATCTTAGCCCAGGGTCTTGTGCTCCAAATGACACGATCAAAGTACAAATCCTAACATGTGAATGAATGGGTTGAAGTCTAACATGTTATAAAGTTGCTTGATTACCATTCAATGATGTGAATCATTAACAAGTGCAAGAAAAACCACCAATAATGCCAATGGCTCTCAAGGTACTGGAAGCACAGTTCACGAAATGTGAATAAAGGAACTGATGTTGGACACCCATGAAATCACCCGATCGAAAGCCAATGATGTGAACTTGTCGTCGAGTGCGAAGAACTTTCCATTATGGCATGCAAGCTCTAAGGTACTGGAAGGGAGTCTCTTTGGCCAGCATCCTAGATAATGATCTGAAGTCGAGAGGAAACGACCATGTCGAAGGAGGGCCATGATGTATCCCACATCATTGACACGAGACAAAGGGATGCAAATGATTTCAGATGATACAGAGAATCAAGAGTAAGTGTAACTGCAGAAGGACTGACTCTTGAACATATCGGCAACACGATTCCAGAGTTTGGCAGCTGTTGGATCCATAGGATTGGTGGTCATGATGACGTGGAAGAGATCAAATGGAAGGAAAAAATGAGTGGCCCAACCCAGGAAGGTCAAATGAAAAGGAGGATATCCCAACCCAACACAAAGCAAAAAGTGTCATGTTCAAGAGTGAGTTGCCGACACGACTGATAGAATTTCCAAATTTTCCCCCACCATTTCTGGCAGGTACCCCAATTATTTTTTATCGCAAGCTTGAAGGGGATAGCATATGCTTGCACTGTAAGTTCATCCTTCGGACGAATCCGACCTAGTAAGTTTAATGATCCCTAGGAAGGAGAAGCTCACATTCGTCATGGCGACGAATTCGACAAAGGTACAACTCGGTATATTTTTCATGTTTATAGAGTTTGAAAAGACATGGAAAAGAAAACTCCACATGGTCCCTTTTCGTACATTTGTGTCTTTTGAGCCCGAAAAGGTAGAAAACGATGCTCAAGAGAATTGCTTGACCATTTCAGTCAAGGATTACCTTTTTCAAAAATAGTGCATCCTAGCCCGAAAAAGGGGTAAACCTGGGTGAACGATGTTTCGCGGCCTTTAACGAGTTCAAAACAACAAGATCTTGTCAATATTTTCGTGTTTAAAGAGTCGGAAAAGAGCTTGAAAGCAGACCCCCCATTTTTATTCTCTTTTACGAGTAAAAAAGGGAAAAAAGTACTCGACAATATTTTCATCTTTTACGATTCAAGAAAGAGCTTAAAGGTGACTCGTCCTGGAGGAACAAGTGGTATAAATGGTAGCAACTGGTTCCGGCAATGGTGGAATTTCTCAAAACATGTAATAGTCAAGATGCTGGCTAATAAAACCACTCATCGATGCGGTCCCTCTGGAAAGGAAAACAACCAAGTGAAATCATATGATCGGCCAAAGAGATGGTGGCGATGGAATGAAACAACCAAGGCTCATCTAGTAGAAATTAGTTGATAAATCGGGAATGGGTTCATTTTTACACAAGATTGAACCATGGAGAACTCTGCTTGGATTTAGTTTCATGTTTACACAAGCTTGGAACGAAAAACTATGCTTGAGTTTGGTTTCATTTTTACACAAGCTTGAAACAAAGACAAACTATGCTTGAGTTAAGTTCGCATGCCCCCAGCATAATGACTTAATTCGAGGTACATGCCCCAAAAGCTTCATTTCATTCAGTTAGGTGGATGGAATGAAGGTTGACTTTTGAGATCTAGGAAAGACTCGACTTGGATTTTACGAGATCTTAATCAAAGAATCGATTTGGAAAAGGGAGTTGTTTCATTTTTTAATGATGTTGACATAGTAAAAGAACTATCCTCGAGACCTGTGTTTCATTTTTTAATGATCTTGACACAAGATAAAGAACTATGCTCATCCCTTGTTTCATTTTTTAACAAGGTTAACACAAGGCCAGGAACTATCCTCGTCACATATGTTCATGAACCATAATAGAACATGGCTCCCAAGAGGTCTTCACTAGACAGAAGAACCACACTCTGGGAGGAATACATGTCAATTGGTACCATAGACAGATTGGTTTCCAATGCCCCCAGTACATAGTGTACTATACCATCTGTGTGATCATTAGCAGATGTGGAGACGGAACTGGTAGCCACATAATTGACATGTGGCGGGGAAGGTACTACTTGCAAACAAGAGCCGATAAGGGACAATGGTTGCAAAGGAGGCACTTGGTGACCAATGAACGACAATTGATCAATAGTCACAATTCTCCCTTCATGTGGAAAACAAACCACACGGAAAAGTGAAGAAACAAGAGCTCACATCATATAAACATAGTTGCGTCCAAGGCGAAGACTGAAATCTAAGGGACCTTGGACCACCATCACGTCTATATAGATGATCTTTCCTCCTAAAGTAATAGGGAACTTCGGAAGGATCCCTAAGGGTTGATTGGTTCCTCCGTTGAAGCCAACAGATTCTAGGTGATAGGCACAAGCTGTGGGGAACCCAAAGCTTGCCAAGTAGTAGAAGACATGATGCTAATAGACACACCTTCATCTAATATAGTGCCATGTAATACCATATTATAGGCTTGTACTGTGATCTGGAAAGGCACATAAGATGGAAGACAGAAAGTATTCAATTTACTCCAATCAAAATAATGACAAAACTACTTGGTGGGGGTATCATATGATCACCCCCATGCCTTGCAGAAGAAGGATAAGGACTCTCCTAAACAATTGGGACGAGAGGGTCACTCTTCAATTCATGAGAATATGAGGAGACAAGAAGAACATGAGCTGTATGATCACCACTCTCTTCGGGAACATAGTGAACAACTGAAGGCAGAGCCAAGTCGACACCCTTTTCGACCAATGGTCAATCGGGAACAAACATAAGAGAGTGATGCTTAGGAGGAGTAGGATGGGCAAGAGATGAATCTAAGTCAATCTCTTTACCAACTAGGAGAGGTTTTAGAAGAAAGCCTCTGACAACCAACATGAAGTTGGGGTTGAGAAGCTGCAAGGTTTACCAAAACTTTGGAATCTTTATCCATAAGAAGACAAAGGTGAAGAAGATGCTTCCCTTCACATAACCTACAGGGGAATCTAATATTTCCCTTCTTCTTACCATCATTAGCTAAAGGTGTATCATCGACATGATCTCCAGAGGTCGACGGGGATGGTCCATTCAGGTCATGAGACCATACCTCTAATACTCTGGGAATGCCAGGACAATCTCAAATGAGATGGTCACCCTTACATAGCCTACAATGGAATCTGACCTTCCGTGGAGGATCAGAAGGTTTTTCGGCAGGAAGTGCATTTAGAGCAATATCTACACGGTTGGCCTCTCGCTTATCTGACTTCTTCTTCTTCGTCTTCTTCTTCGTCTTCTTAGTCTCCTGGTTACTGGTTTTCAAACTTTCACCAGGCGAAGTAGAAGAGGAAGGTGAAGAAATAGGGGAAGAAGGTGAGAAGTAAACCTTAGAATCATCGTGATGTGATTCAAATGAAGGAGATGCTTGGACAGGAGTTGGGACACTCGATACCACCGAGGTCGAAAATAACCAGATAGGTAAACCAATGGTTAACCCAGGGAGGGACAACGATGCCATATAAGGAGAACCAGTGTTCCCAAAAGAAGGAAAAGGATTAGGATTCCCATCCGAGGAGAATCCTTGACTGGTAGATTTTGGAAATGTTGTCATTGGAATTGACCCTAAAGAATTACTAAGGAATATAACTTTAACTAGGAATATTTTGTGGGAAATTAATTTTAGAACACTGAAACAAAACTTTGCCTTTTCATATTTTAAGAGTCGAGAAAAGAACGAAAGGTGACTCTAGTCGCTTTCGGAATTAACAAGCTCGAAAGGACAAGTGCTCAATGATCTTTTCAAATTTAAAGAGTCAGTAAAGATCAAAATGACTACTCAGGGTACTCTAGACATAAAGGATTACCAGGTAACCGTGAACTGTAGAATACCTCTCGGAAAACCGAGAAGTACGGGTAGGAAATCTCCCCGAATGTTTTGTTTGGTGTATCACGTTGACAAGGTGACAGACTCGGATTCCAACAGGTAAAGGATCGCAAACCTAGTGGGGTCTCCCTTTATATACACAACGGTACAAGGAGCACAAGTCTGTACTAGCGTTGTCTAATGTCGAAGCGAACAACAGCTGCTAGGTTTAATAACGCCGAAACATGTCTCTAGCCTAGACCACTAAATGTGAGCATTAAGTTTCAATGCTTCCTTAGGTTAATTCAATAAATTTTAACGATTGATCTTGAATTAGGTTTCAATTTCAAGTCCCTACCATTGTCATCTGAAAACTCCTATATGCATCTGTATGAGAAAAGAAATCTTTCTTCGATGAAAGTTAACACTAATTGAGGGATAGAGAGCACACAATCAATGCAACTATCAAAGAACGAAAATTTTCACTTATGCATGTCCTAAATGCACTTAATCTTCCCTTAAAAAAAAAAGTTTCATTTCATTTCCATGCCTATGATGATGCAATTCTAGGTTCTCAATAACGCTACTAATGCAATATCTTTGCTTAAGTAAACTAGAATGATATTCTTATTTTCATAAAATGCAAAATGAATCTTTCACATAAAGCACTTTAATGAAAATTTTCACAATTCCGAACAAACAAGCATCGATAAAATCCAAAGCATAATAAATGAAACTAAAAGCAACTTCTTCCCTTAATCGAACAAACCAAACACATAAATGATTGTATCGACAAACCAAGCAATGTAATCTATGCTTGGAATGAGAAAAGAGACACTCGAAATAAGAGAACAAATGAGACTCTTTCACTCATTCAATTAAAAATGAAGCAATGAAGATGTTGCGATTTAAAGATGGATTAAATGATGCAGCAAATTAGAAACTTGACACAATGAGTAAACAAACAAATGAACGATAATTGACCTAGATTCCTAGGGTCATAGAAACCATCCAAAAAACTCAAAAAATCAAGCAATGAAACTTCAAGCCAATCAATCAATCAAAAGTAGCAAACAAAGCATCCTAGTCACTTCTGGGCAGAAGAAGAGAGTCTGAGGGTCAAGACACACTGGCACTGGAATGGGAGAAATTCTAATTTTTTTTCTTAACTCAAAGACTGGCACTACCACCTAACTAACAACTAGCATCAATCGACCCGACCGACACGACTAGCCAAACTACAACTAGCGTTGATGGGTTGATCGATGCGACTGGCCAGGCTACAAGTAGCGCTGATCGAGGGATTCAAAGAAAAAATAAAAAAGAACTTCACACAGGGCCAGACTTAACACATCAGAGGGTGGGCTAAACCAAACAAGCACACAAACCAAGCTAATGAAGCTTTCCAGTCAGGGAGAACACAGGCAAAACGAGCTAAGAGGCAGAAATTAAGAGGGCAAGACACACTGGTTATGATCTAAGGGAAACCCTGATCTTCACCTATAGGAATCAGTGAGATTATCTAACTGACAACGCGTGCAAAAAGGGGGTCGGCCCGACTATTTTTGAGAAACGCATGCTGATCGGCGTGACTATCAGAAAAATAAATGCGCTAACCGAGGAGTCAATGAAAAGAATAAAAAATTTCAAAGGCTAAGACCAGACTTTCCACTATAAATTTCAGGCTCAGAGCAGTAAACCAGGAAAAGTAGAAAACACTAAAGGGAAATGGTGAGACTAGAAGAGTTCACACAAAACCATAAAATGACAATCAATCAAATAGAAGGATTGGCTCCACAGCGGAGTCGCCAATTAGTGGTGCAGGTAAATTCTAAGTGCGGACACAAACAATTCCTCTAGCCTGAGAGAACAAGTCTAGCCACAAACAAACAATCTATGGAAAATCTCCTTAAGCTAGAATCAATTAAGAGGGCCTACCTCTTAGAATGCTATTCCGCTTGGTGATGATCATGCATCCTCACTCCAGCTATCTTTCATTTCCTTCCTTCGAATACATGAAATAAGCAAACAACAAGAAAAAAAAACGTGGTAGCATACAATATTGTATTCAGCCTACTTAATAGGTCAAGGAACATTAAGCCATAAATATGTAAAGTGACACTTCATGTAGGAAATCAATCGATAGTTGCATTATATAAATCAGAATGATATTACAACCGGTGCCTTGATGTTGCTGGTCTCCTCTGGCGTATCCGGGTTCCCACACTTCTGCTAACACTTCATGGATAGCCCCAACAATGGAAGTTTTAAGGCCTCTTTTTCTCTAGTCTCAAACCAAAACAAAATCACACTATTCTCCCTCAAACATACACTAGAAAGCTACAATCAATAGATGACTTGTTGGTTATTCAAACTTGCTCCAAAACTCCAACTAGTTTTTTCTTGGGAAAAAGAAAGGCTTATATAGCTTGTATGGATGGGAGATGATTCCTCTCATCATGGGAGAAGGTATTATATCTTGAGGTTGTTCCATCCTAATAGGGGAAAGGAGCCCAAACTGATTTCTTCGGCTCTATCTAGCCCAACCATCTATCAAACTTCTGTTAGGAAGCTTCTAGACATGGAAGCTCTGGCTCCTTATTTAAAAAACCTTCCGAAAGAGGATCGGCATGACTGGAAAAAGGCTTAGTTGATCCGATTATCGCGAGGGTTAGTTTTAACCTCTGTAAATCGGCGTAAGGAGAAAACTGTTCAGTAGCGTCAGTCTTGTAAATTGGGATAGAAAGACTCTTTGGAAATGGTGTAAATGGGAATTATTTTGCTCATGAAGAGGGACATACTAGGATTTTCTTCATGATGGGAAAGCATGTTGGGTACATTATAGAGGTGTTCTGGGAGTTTCTTCATGGAAGGATTAGAACACTTTCGGGTGTTCTGCATATTCCTACATTGGCCAGAAATTTGATTTCTATAAGCAAGCTGGATGATACAGGTGTAAAAATAGTGTTCGAGAAATATACCTTTAAGATGGTTCAAGGAGCATTGGTATTGATGTGGGGAGTTCATATTGGAACTTTGTACAAGCTTCAAGGTATCATTGTTATTAATGGGTGCAACAGTTCTGTGGTTCCTGAAAGTGGAGCAGAAAATCTAGTGGTCTTTGGAGAAAATACCATGTTATGGCATCAAAGGCTTGGACATATTAGAGAGAAGGGCCTTTGAATACTTCATGGTAATGGTATGATAGTAAATTTTCTTTGGATTTTGATTTATATGAAAATTGTGTATATGGAAAGCAGAATCGGGTGAGTTTCCCCTCTGATGCAAAGAGGATGAAACGAATATCAGAGCTTGTGCACAGTGATGTGTTTGAACCTGTGTCGGTTCCATCACTGGGTAAGTTTGTGCACTATGTATCATTTATAGATGACTTCTCAAGGAATACATGGATATATTTCCTCAGGAAGAAATCTGAAGTATTTGATAAGTTCAAATAATTTAAGGCTCTAGTAGAAAACCAAACAAAGAAGAAGAAAAAGGTGATGAGGACAGATAGCGGTGGAGAGTTTTGCAAGAAGGAATTTGAAGAGTTATGTAAAAAGTGTGGTATAGCACGATAGAATAATACTCCATACACACCTCAGCAAAATGGAGTTTCATAGAGAATGAATAAGACATCGAGGAAAAAGTAAGAAGCATGCTCAATGGTTAGAGGTTAGGAAAGAAATTCTGGGCAGAGGCAGTGGAGATTGCATGTTACCTGGTCAACAAATCAACTTCATCAGTGTTGGAGGATAAGACTCCACAAGAGGTATGGACTAGTATGAAACCTTCTCTTTCACATCTGAGGGAATTTGGATTTGATGCATATGTACATGTTCTATAGAAATTCTGCAAATTCTCTACAAATCTACCTCTAAGACTATGTAGAAAATATGACTGTAGATTAACCCGATAATGCAATATAACCAAAGAAAAATACTATAATCTACTTCTACTATTAATTTGCGGAAGCTCAAAGATTGAGCAAGATCGAGCTGAACACATATAACCAGAAGAAGAAGAATCAATGCACAATACACATGAAAATACTTTGGGGAAAGCCTCAGCTAAAACCCCAGTATCTGTATTATCATACATGGTGGAAATACATAGGAATTATACAAAGCCTTAGCTCTCACAACTAGCTATCTCTCAATACAATCCTCCTGGATGCTCACAGGAAATCAAAGCTTCTCACAAACCTTCTCCTCTGCCCTCCAATCTCCTATTTCCTTGCGCAGTTTCTCCTGGTTGATCCTCCTATTACCAAGTGGAAAACTCTCAACCAAGTGGAACACTGATCTCTCACAATGATCTCACACCCTGTCAGAACTGCTCAATCCTCAAGGAACCTTACCTTGACTGCATGCATGAGTTTCCTTTATAGGAAAACACATGCAACTGATAGTACATTGTCCTTGACATTTAGCTCAACACAGAACAAACATGCATGAGTTACCAATGAGGGAATCTTCAGTTATCTAGAGTACACTGGTTGAGTGCATGCATGCATCAACTGACTGATAACTCACAATTAGTTCCTCAAACAGTTTGGAACTAATTTAACTGGAATTAACTCAGTAAACTGAGCTAACTAATTACAACTCAATTATAACTCAATCGTATCTCCTTAATTAAGGGATAATCTCCTTAATTTAAGGGATAACTATTGCATGACTTCAGAAAGACTTCTAACTTGAATTTCTCCAACTAATTAAGTCAAAATAACTCAATTAATTATTTCCAAGCAACTGGTGAGACTAAATTCGATTTTAATTCACAATTTTAATTTAAGGACAAATTAAAATTGGAATTTCTGGATTCTATTTTTATCATTTCTTGTTGCTATTTTCAACACTCCCTCTCAACAAGAAACCGAATTCAAGTCGATCCCGATCATGAACCTTTGGAATGTTATGCATGCACACTTCTCTCTAGTGTTGTTGCTCCACCAATTCCAAAAAAAAAAAAAAACCAACTTGAATTTGTGTATATGATGCATTTGTCATCAAAGTCTCTAACTGTTATTGCCTCTGTCAACTGAAAACTTTGTGCTTCCGCTGACTCTGCCTTTCTACATTGTTGTCAATCCTTCTCTGCGCTCTTCAGTATCTGACTGCTCTAGCCTCTGTCACTTTGATCTCTGACTGCATCAATCTGACCGATTCATCCCGCTGTTATGTACTTTGGGCTCCCATAGCAAAGTACTGTCCATGAGATAAAACCTCTCAATGGACCCTGCCCAATTTCAGCCTTCTTGGGACTATCACTTCACATCGCGCCATCTCACACCTGGAGGTATGGCTGCATGTGATCCCTATGCCCACTTCTCCAATTGTGGCTCCTCGACAATTGTCTGAGACTTCTTCTGGGGCTACATGTTGAGAGGTAATTTACTCTCCCTCTCAACCACCAAGTCTCTAACATTTGCCTTGCTCCTCAAGGCTTTGCATGCATCTTGAACCTCAAGAGAATATGGGTTCTGAACTCGTGAACCAATCTGTTTCACCTATCTCGTGGTGATATGTCTAAGGAAAACCTTTCCCTTACTAAAGACAACATCGTAGCCTTTGTCCTCCAACATCGCAACCGATACCAAGTTCTTCTTCAGTCCAGGTACATACTTCACATATGTCAAGGTGATATGAGCTCCATGCTCCCTCTGAAAAGCAATTGTGCCCACTCTTGAAACACTATACCTTTTGTCGTCACCCATCTCTATGCGCATCTTGAGATCTTTCTCCTCCAAGGTACTAAATAAACTTTTATCGTCGGTCATGTGGAATGAGGCTCCACTATCAAGATACCAAACACAACCCATCATTGATAACACCATGCATGCAATGAGGGTAAAATCCATTTCTAATTGAGAGGCTAATGCCTCACCTTCCGATCCTTCCGAGGATCCCTTCTTAGACTTCTTCGATGGGCAATTAGTCGCATAATTTCCCATATCGTGACAAATAAAGCATATCACTTTAGACTTGTCACCCTTCTTCCCTCCATGAGAAGAATTCGATTTGGAATGGGAATCCTTCCCCTTCCCTTTCTTTGTCTTACTCGCTAAGGCAAGATTTTCTTCATCATCATCCTTGGATGAAGAACCATCTTGAGTGCTCCTCCTGATCTCCCCCTGCATGAGATCTGACCATGGTCATTCCCAATCCAGCAGTTTCTCCCTTCCATTCACAAAGTCTTGGTAGCTATTCCATCTCTTTAGAAGGCCAAGGAGAGCGAGGCTCACGATATCATCATCGGAAGTAGTTATTCCCACACTACCAAGCTCATCTCTGCAAGTGGTGAGCTTGTTCAGATATGTGGAAATAGTATCATTGTTCTCCATCTTGATTCTTCTAAGAGTATCCTTCAGCGCCAATTTCCTCTGGTCACTACTGTTCTGGTAGAGGTCCTTCAATGTCTTCCACATTGAAAATGGAGTATCCTTCCCATGGAGACTCAAGACAATATGGTCTTGAACTCCCTCAAGGATTATCTGTCTTGCCTTCGCCACACACTTCTTCCACTCTGTAGTTCCCACTCTAGTTTCCTGACCCTAATACGACATTATCTTAGACACTCTATTCTTCGAGGACCTCAGATTGAGGATCTGGACCCATGACACTATTATTAGCGATTGAGATATTCATGGTTGTGATGTTTAAGAATGCTTTCCAATGATATTATGGTAGCATGAATGGTTATGTATCTTATCTATCAGTATTCTGATGATTGCAATATTAAATAGTTAAGTTGGTCTCTATTTGAAATTATGATGAGGGTAGTAAAGAATATGTATGCGCTCTACTAAAAACATAATGAGGATAAATTTTATGGATAGGTATATTTCTACGATGTTACGATGTTGATAGCTTAATGAATATGTATGTTTCCATTGATGATTATTGATGATAGCCATGAGGGATGTGTCCCCTATGTTACCTACTTCCTCTAGTTCAAACTTACAATGGACAATGATGTGAATGACCAGGAATTGTTAATGATGCTATTATGATAATTGACTAACATTGAGAAACCTTGTTATTGATGATTATTGAGTATGGCAGGAAACCATCAGAGGCACTCGCATATGACATGTCGATGACACCTGGTTTGATGAAAATTTATATTACTTTATCTGTGAAAGTCTAAGTCGATCTTGGAATCTGCCATATATGTTTAACTATATTTTGATGATATATTAATGGTTGCAGGCACAGATTAGTTGCTTGACCGAATGACTCACATATGGGTGATGGGGTTGTACAAGTGGATGGAATCTACATGGGAGGGGTGAGACAGAGTCCTTGATCTCACCCACTAGCACTCCCGCCATGACTTGGGCTGGAAGGGTTGAAACACCTTCGCCTTGAATATCACGATGCCATGAGGGCAGGTTCCAAATTTGGTTCGCTCATGAGGACTTTACCGGGGGGCGCGCATCAAGGCGGATTCCTTGATCCTCGACACCATTAGTCTCACTATAGCATGCAACATAAGAGATGACAGTGGTCTATGACGCTGCACTATACTTTCCCCTTGTAATCACTGGATGCTTGAAGGGCAAGTGGTGTGGCACCCTTGGAACTTCAAGGGAATTTCTTGAAGGGCACGACCAACTTGGCACCCTTGGCATCACAAATAAACTATTAGGTGTGGCACCCTTGGAACTTCTAGGGAAGTTCTTGAAGGGCACAACTAAACTGGCACCCTTGACATCACAAATAAGCTATTAGGTGTGGCACCCTTGGAACTTCTAGGGAAGTTCTTGAAGGGCACAACCAAACTTGGCATCCTTCGAATCATTAAAAAGAAATAATAATAAATAAATATAAGCAAGGAATGAAAACTAGGTAAATTTACATCAAGGGTAAATGATGATTAGAAACCAATATAATTAAATCAAAAATAAAACTTGGAATAAGGAGGATCATAGGAAGAATTAAAATAGAGTACCTTAAAAACTCTACCCTTCCCATTTTGGAAAATACTAGAAAGATTATGTGGTTTAATTAGGAAAAGGGGAAAGACAAACATAATGGTAAGGATAAAGATTAATCCTAAACTAATTTAAACCTAATTAAGAAAAGGGGAAGGTGAATTAAAATGAGAATAATAAGTTAAATTTAGAGAAATGTAGAGAAGCTCCAAGTGTCAACAACCAACATAAGAATATCCATCTAGGAGATAACCTGAGTTAAATTAGGGAGTAGATTGGGGATAAAATCTTGACTCATTAATTGACTTCAAGTAATGAACACAAATTAAGGAATAAAAGGAGGGAATAAAGAGACAACTAGGAGAAGAAATAGGAATCTTGTTGAGGTGAGGAAAATATTAGTTTTAAATAAAAATTTAAGTAAATAGTTTTGGGAGACCCTTGATGTGAGAATGACACATGGGTGGGTGAATAATCAAGCTATTGAATTATAAAAAAATAAAAATAAAAATAATTAATTATGCATGACATGACAAGTGTCACCTATGAGGACTTCTATAAAAGAAGGGGCAAGCCATGGAAGAGGGGACTTTTTTTGGGAACCCTATTGTTGGATGGATGAGATGTTGTGAGAGCAGTGATTACGAAGCTATAGTGAGTTTGGTGAGGTAGAGGATTTAGAGAGGGGACTCTTGAGCCAAGGTGTGCTCTCCTCTACCAGCTAGTGCTTGTCTCCATTGTACAACCCCATTGCAGCTCGGGGGTCCGCGGGGAAGAAGAGTACCCAAGGAGTAGGCTGGGAGGTTAACCGGTGAGTCTTCGCATTCGGATCAAGTGCGTCATCATTCACTCGCGGAGGTGACTAGCTACAAGGGAATACCAGCAATAGCAGAGCAAGCGGAGTCTCGCCTTCTGGTGAACGGTACATATGTATTTCATTACTATTGATCTTAGTTAAAGGTATGAAAATGTTATGGTATGTTCCTGAAATGAGTGGTAGGAATGTGTGTGCTAAATAAATTTGAATCTCAATGCGTTTCTTTTTGGTTGTATGTGCTGTAAAAATAAAAATAAAAAAAAAAATGTATACAGTCTGGGTATGGTCCTCACACACTCAGCCAACTCTCGTGCAATAGTTGAAGTTGGCTTTGGGATTTATTGATCAATGAAATCCTTCAATCCATTGTCTTCTAATACAGCCTCCATGCGATCTTTCCATGCTATACAATTCGAGCTACCTTCCAAGTCATACTCAAGTCTCAAGCCATAGAATGCCATTGGCAAACGTTGAAGTATGATAAGAATTCGATTTGCACCTACAACCCCGAACTTCAAACTTCAAATTCTCTTCTCCGTATACTATTCACAGCTCTGATAAACTTGGCTCCGATACCATGTATAAATTTTGCAAATTATCTACAAATCTACCTCTAAGACTATGTAGAAAATCTTACTGTAGATTAACCCGATAATGCAATATAACCAAAGTAAAATACTATAATCTACTTCTACTATCAATTTGTGTAAGCTTAAAGATTGAGAAAGATCGAGCTGAACACATATAACCAGAATATGAAGAATCAATACACAATACACATGAAAATACTTTGGGGAAAGCCTCAGCTAAAAACCCCACTATATGTATTATCATACAAAGTGGAAATACATAGGAATTATAAAAAGCGTTAGCTCTCACAGCCAGCCAGCTCTCAGTACAATCCTCCTGGATGCTCACAGGCAATCAAAGCTTCTTACAAGCCTTCTCCTCTACCCTCCAAGCTCCTATTTCCTTGCGCAATTTCTCCCGGGTGATCCTCATGTTACCAAGTGGAACACTGATCTCTCACACTGATCTTGCACCATGTCAGAACTACGTAATCCTTAAGGAACCTTACCTTGATTGCATACATGAGTTTCCTTTATAGGAAAACACATGCAACTGATAGTACACTTTCTTTGACATTTAGCTCAACTGGGTCTTGTTAGCCTTGTCGACATGTGGACCAAAATGGATCCAAAACACTCCCGAAGTCTTCAAAATTTACTTAAGGATCATTCAAAGAGAAAAACCAGAGAAAATCGTGAACAAACAGAGTACAGGAGGCAAGTACAAAGAAATGCACAGAATTCATCAGATCTAGACCGTTAATGGTCCAGATCTGATCGGCGGGTCGCAATTGGCGGAGGCAGTCGGAAGATATCGGAGGCGGACGTGCGATAGGACTGGGCGATGTGATATCGCGATCTCCAATATCGGCGGATCGCAATCGGCGGGGACATAAGCCATGTTATATGGAAAGACCTTTGGCTTGGGTGATATGTGATTGCGACAAGTTGCATCACAATATCGCGTCGGAACATTGCAAAGGGGCGGGGCCTTTACACATATATGTGTGCGACTCGATGAACCGGACCCGACGGTATTATACATGATATTGCATAATAATTGAAGTCCACGGAAAGGCCATTTTTAATGCATTTTCGCAGTTTTTCGTTATTTAACGAAATATAAAGGGAACCTTGGGGCAGTGCTGATGCGATAACACTCGGACCCGAAGGGGTTCGGGAATGAAAATATATAGAATTTCAGGTCTGCTAAAGCCACTTTTTCATGGTTTTTTGTGTTTTTTAACATATTCCAAAAATACAAAGGGAAGATTGTAACAGGTCGTGTGCAACATGCGATAGCGACCCAGAGGGTGGACCCGATAGAGGAATAGGCCATATTTGAGGACTTTTGATGTCCAAAATAAACAGAGCTTGGTGGGAGTTTACAGTGTTGCAATGTTTTCTGTATAGAACATAAAACAGTCATTAGTTATTATTTGAGGGGATTTCAAAGGGCCGTTGTAGGGATTTCATAAGCCTGATACCCATTTCATCACAAAACAGAGGTCAGGAAACAGTTGCCGGGAGACAAAGGCCAGAAAGGAAAAAAAAGGGCTACAACACAACACAGCCAAAACAAACAAACGGTCATGGAGCATCTCTTACACGAGCAAGCTCCCAGACAACGCTGCAAATTACCAGAAATCGGTTACCCTGTTGTTAGGAAAGAAACCTTCGAGCTCATGCGTGCCTATTCATGGCATCAAGTTATTGAAAAGATAGAGAGGATAGACTACAACACTTTGAGCCTTTGAGAGCTCAGGAACATTGTAAAATAGCCTATAAATGGCTAGAAGTTAGAAGTATGAAAGGTTCAACTTATGGAGACTGTGGATACTTTGCTACTCAAGCTTCTCATATTCATTCTAGCAATATAAGCTTCTTTT
Organism: Pinus tabuliformis; assembly: GCA_031772625.1. Taxonomy (NCBI): domain Eukaryota; kingdom Viridiplantae; phylum Streptophyta; class Pinopsida; order Pinales; family Pinaceae; genus Pinus; species Pinus tabuliformis. Next base: position 1,494,921,373 of record CM062804.1, on the reverse strand, counting down.
GTTGTTATATGTTCAATTTCTATTTTCTCTTCTGTTCTAAGCTTTCACTTGAATAGGTTGTTCATGTTTCTTCTGTGTTTAATGCCAGATAATTGTCATCTTATCTCTGCGTTGATAGATTATATTTGCAAGCTTCGTTTACTTCCTGTAGCTGGCCATTCATATGTGTTTATATATGCATCTGCTGGTACAGTCGGTATTCTCCATCTGCCCATTGAATCTACAAACTATTGAGCATTAGTGGTCTAAAGCCTTGTAAATCTGAGGGTGTTCATGCGTGCCTTGAGTAAAATCAGAGTTAAAACGGTTATCTAGCTTGGTCCAAACCTTCATCCATTCCAATAGTTCCGAGAACAATATTGAAGATTATATGTTACCCGGCATCTCCGAGTTGCAACTTAGGAGAGCTTCCTGGAGGGCTAACAGGTCTTTCTCAGAACAAACATGCATGAGTTACTGATGAGGGAATCTTCAGTTATCTGGAGTACACTGGCTGAGTGCATGCATGCATCAACTAACTGATAACTCACAATTAGTTCCTCAAACAGTTTGGAACTAATTTAACTAGACTTAACTCAGTAAACTGAGCTAACTAATTACAACTCAATTATTACTCAATCTTATCTCCTTAATTTAAGGGATAATTGTTGCATGACTTTAGAAAGATTTCTAACTTGAATTTCTCCGACTAATTAAGCCAAAATAACTTAATTAATTATTTACAAGCAGCTAGTGAGACTAAATTCGATTTTAATTCACAATTTTAATTCAAGGATGTAGAAATTTCTCATTTCCCACCCCGGTTTTCAGTTTCTCCTTATTTCTCCCATATAGTTAAATGCCCTTTCCCATAACCATACATTTAACAAGCTGGAAAAAATATATTTGCTGAAAACACAAATTCTGGAAATTTTACAGAATGCTGGAAATTGCAGAAATAAAAATCAGCAGTAATAAACAGCCATTAAAACACATTTAAACACTGAGATTTTTTGTCAATGTGACCCTGGAAAAACCCCCTACAACTCTTGGGGAAAACCAGTTTGAGAGCTCTTCTTTATTTCTGGAAAATGTCTTTTTACAGTAAGAGAAATATTCAACAAAAATCAGCAAGCAAACTTTTACAACTTATCTCAGCCTTGCTGAAACTCAACCTTGCTGAAACTCCGCCTTGCTGAAACTCCGCCCTGCTGAAACTCTGTTGTACAGACTTGCTGAAACTCCGCCCTATTGAAACTCTGCTGCTGAAACTCCACTGCTGAAACTCCGCTCTGCTGAAACTCCGCAGCTCACTGTCCAGAAATCTCCCTTGCTCTCTTGCTCTCCTTCTCTCAATCTGCTCATGAAAGAATTAATGACATTTTCCTCATTTTCCTCCTTTAATCTAACCCCAAGTGACTTTTGGGTGATCCAAGTGACTTTTGGGTGATCCCTAAATCCAATGGCTGAAATAGATTGAGATCTAAGGCTGAGATTAAATTCTTATTTAAATCTCACTTTTTATTTTTTAATTCACCCCACTTTAATGAAGACCCACTTAGTCATTTATTTCCAAAGTCACTTTTCCTTTTTAATTTTTCATTGACTTTATAAAAGTCACTTTAAAATTAGACTTAGTAACTTTATCACTTAAAGTCACTTTTAAATTAGATTTAACTTTATAAAATTATAAAGTCACTTTAGGAGAAAAATTAAATTCTTTTGGACACTTTTCCCTAGGCCAAAGATCAAAGCCTAAGGGAACCACTTGTCCTCTGGTACCAAATTTCAACACTCCCTCTTACCGAGGAAGGTGTTCCTCACCACACCCATCTTGTCTCTGAAGTAGACATGCTTGCCCCGTGGTAAGGCTTTGGTAAGAATATATGCACCCTGCTCATCAGTGGAAATATACTCAAGCTTCACAGCTCCCTTCTGAACATAGTCTCTGATGAAATGATATCTGATCCCGATATGCTTTGACCTGTCATGAAATACTTGATTCTCCGTGAGTTTAATGCAACTCTGATTATCACAGTAAATCACTGAAGGTCTCAACGGCTGACCAAATAAGCCAAACAACATCTTGCGAAGCCAGATAGCCTCACAACTAGCTAGACTGGCTGCCATATACTGCTGCTTCCAGCTGAACCATGACACTACTGCTAAACCCAACCCAAAACAGCACCCTGAAGTGCTCTTCCTATCAGAAGCACAACCTGCCCAATCAGAATCAGTGCATCCTACCAATCTCACTCCATCTCCCTGCCTATAGTCCAGACGATAATCCATTGTCCCCTGCAAGTACCGCAAAATGTGTTTTGCAGCAACCCAGTGAACCTTCCTAGGCTCACACATAAACTGACTCATCGTGTTGACTGCAAAACAGATATCTAGTCTAGTGTTGATCAAATAAATCAAGGAACCAATCAGCTGCCTGTACAATGTGGGATCCACCAACTCGGAATCCGAAGCATGAAGCTTCTTCCAGTTGGTGATCATCAGTGTCAACATGGTTCTACAATCCTCCATGTGGAATCTGCTAAGGATGTCCACAATATACTTCCCCTGCCCCAGGAAGAAATTCCCCTCTTCCTGCCACACCTCCAAGCCCAAAAAGTAATGCATCAAGCCGATGTCCTTCATCTCAAACTCCGTCACAAGATCTCTCTTGCAGTGCTCTATGAGTCTCTCTGCGCCTGTAATGACCAAGTCATCCACATATAGCACCAGAATGAGAGGCTCCTCACCAATCACAATAAAGTAAAGGTTCAGATCTGCCTCACTCTTTGTGAAACCCATCCCCTGCAAATATGTATCTATCCTCGAGTACCAAGCTTTGGGAGCTTGCTTCAGGCCATAAAGGGCCTTCTTCAGTCTGCACACATGGGAATCCTTCCCATGCACCTCAAAGCCCTGTGGCTGCTTAATGTACACCTCCTCCTGTATGAAGCCATTGAGAAATGCAGTCTTCATATCCCTTTGGTGGATCATCCAAACCATCTTTGTTGCTATCGATATAATGGAGTGGATCGAAGTATATCGAGCCACGGGACTGAAGGTCTCCTCATAATCAACTCCCTCTACCTGGGAGAACCCTCTAGCCACAAACCTTGCTTTGAATTTCTCAATGCTGCCATCTGCAACATGCTTTACCTTGTAAAGCCATCTGGAAGTAACCACGGATTTGCCCTCAGGCCTCGGCACCACCTCCCAAACATCATTCTTCATGATAGAAGAATACTCCTCCTGCATGGCCTCTCTCCAGACCTGCTGGCTAGCTGCCTCCTCATAGCTAGAAGGTTCAGAGTCAAGGATGCTGGTAACTATCACCATATAACTACAAAACCTCTCAGGTGGTCTACTCTCTCTGACCGGCCTCTTCGGCTCAGCAACAGATGAGGCATCTCTCAAGGTGTCCTGAAGCCACTTGGGCTTCCTCTTCCCTGAGCGCACTTCTCCCACCGGAGAATGAAACTCCTCCTCATCATCATCATCAGGAGCCTGAACTCCTAACTGTCTGTATGTTTTCCTCATGCCTACACCTGAACATGTAGAAGCTGAGGTACCATGTGAACTATCCATCAGTGGACTCCCTAGTGAACTGCTTTGCATGCTGCCCGGAGCACCACCCCTCTGGCTCGGTGAGCCACTGCTCACTGACGGATCTGACATCCTCATAGATGTACCTCCTAATCCTCCTGATCCTCTTGATCCCTGCCCACTGGATCCCTACGACTGACTCAACTGCTGCTGAGGGTCTGGCTGATCCAGATACTCTAACTCTCGTGACCTCCTAAAGGCCCTGTCCTCCTCGAACTTCACATCTTGTCTGACAACAACTCTCCTCTGTGCAGGAATGTAAATCCGAAAGGCCTTTGAGGTCTCACTGTAGCCCACAAATATACCCTTCTCTGCGGTGGGCTCTAGTTTGGTCCTCTTCTCCTTGGGTATATAGGAGTATGTAATGCATCCAAAGATATGAAGATGACCAATATCAGGCTTCTTCCCAGAGAAAGCCTCCTCCGGAGTCATGTGCCCCAAGGCACGATGCGGACTCCTGTTCTGCAAGTAAACAGTTGTGTTGCAGGCCTCTGCCCACAAGAACAATGGCAACCCCTGATCATGTAACATGGCTTTGGCAGCCCCTATGATGGATCTGTTCTTCCTCTCTGCAACCCCGTTCTATTGGGGGTTGTAAGGAACAGTGAACTCCCTCCTAATGCCTGCCTCCGCACAATAATCAACAAACTCTCCAAGGGTGTACTCTCCTCCATTGTCCGACCTCAGGGACTTGATCTTTCGACCTGTCTGTGTCTCCACAAGAGCTCTAAACTCCTGAAACTGCTTGAAGACCTCACTCTTGGTCTTCAAGAAATAAATCCAGGTCCTCCTGGAGTGATCATCAATGAATAAAACATAGTACTCATATCCACTCAAGGAAACATGAGACATCCGACCACTCACATCGGAATGAATCAAATCAAGTATCCCAGTCGCTTTGTTGTCACTGCTGGGAAAAGGGGATTTGGCAAACTTGCCCATCGCACAACCTCTGCAAGTATCAAAGTGATCAGTACTGAAATCTGGCACACCTGTAGTGATCACCTGCAATGTCCTCAAGGCTCCATGACACATATGTCCCATCCTGCAGTGCCAAATCTCACACAGCTCAGAACTGCTAGCTCTGCTGTCAGTACTACTGCTCAATGCCAAAAGGGGCTGGAATGCAAACTTGTACACCCTTGCATGACCTACACCTATCACTCTAACTGAATCAGCTGGAGTGCCCCTGGGATACATTAACACCTGTCCTCCCCTGAACAATACCTCATATCCTCTGTCCTCCAAAGCTGAGACAGATATGAGGTTCTTCCTCATCCCTAGCACATAAAGAACATTTGACACTTTCAAGGGAGGTTTGGACTCCCTCTGAAATGTCAGTGTCCCCACCCCGACTGCTCTAACAACTCTGTCATCACCGAGTACTACCTTTATATCAGTGCCACTCTCTGAAAGCTCTGAGAAGTACTCACAGACTCCTGTCATGTGACGTGAAGCCCCACTGTCTACATACCAGATACCTGAAGATGCTTCGCTAATAGAGGGAAAAGCATGCTCCCTCTGAACCTGTGTGGCAGGTGATCCTGCACTAGAGGACTCACACATAGTGTGTTATCACTCAGGTTGTCCCTTGGATCCTTAAGGGATACGGCCGAGGTAACCACAAACCAATCTTTGGGCTGCAGGTCCTAGCCTACCTGCAGTCAGAGAGGGCTCTCTCTTTATGATTTAACTTTGTTTTGGGTTGATTTTAGGCTAGTTATGGTGTACATGGGTTTTGTTTTGATTTTGGTGGGAAGGATGATGTTTTCAAGCAGAGTTGGGATGCATAGAGTGAGAAGTTCAAACCATTGGGCATGGAGTCATGGATTAGGGCTTGTTGTTGCGTTTTCTTGGTCACAAGAGAAATACAGAGCAGGATAGCTACACATAGAACGATATCAGGCTGGAATAAAGATGGAATGAAGGTCAGAGATGAAAGGCAACTAAGAATATTTCATTAGTAACAGAGAGGGAAGGTGAATGAAAGTTTGTCTAGGAGCAGTCAAGAATTCCTAAATAACAGTCACATGTGAAAGAAACAGGGTAAATATAATCATTTAAGTATGCGTATTCATAATCACTTCTGAAGAAAACATATAGAAATAAAAAGAACTGAGCACAGAGTGCAGTCAAGCAAAGCCTAAGCTATTCTTCTTTCTTGCTATTTAGATGGTAACACAATGGTGGTGTAAACATATATAAACTGTAAACAGAGGTAAGAAAACACTTATTGAGCCATGTAGTAGCACAGGAATTCCACAGTCACTCTTTGGCCATTAAATAACACAACAGACAGTTCTTCATCCAAAGCATTCGAGCAGTCTTCGATTATAGAGCTCCCAAAGTATACAGCGCAAGTCTAGAATGAGGATTATCAACCAACCAACCCTTTAAACAATGAATTAGGGTGGTTTATATAGAGAAAATATCCAAAAGTATCTATTACAGCAGATCCTAAACAGATCTGAGGAAAATGAGTTCTTTAATCTAATCTTGTCCTGAAATTAATGCAAGAAGATATCTATTTGAGTTGCGCTGGAGGCAGTTGTGTCAAAATGAGTTAATATGGTGTCCTTGGTGGCTCGGTGCAGTGTTTCTGCAATAACTCTGCGTTTAATCTCTTATATGCACCGCTTACGCAGTTCTGCTGCTTTTAGGTGGCTTTAATGTGCACTAGTCTCGATATGATGAGCTTTGAATGGCCTTTACTGCTTCTTTGACTTGGATGGAGGCCTTTAATGTTCACCTGCTTTGATATTGTCGATCTGATACTCTTTGCCGCTTCACTGATACTCTTTAATTGAATCTGGGCTTTATCTTTCCTCTGATATGCTTGAAACTGTCAAATCACCCCTTTTCTGCCCTTTCAAGGCAAAAATAACTACTGCAAATGCTTTTGGTGGCCTCTAGAATGCTATCAGCGCTGGCCGATTGAATATGAACATACATGAAGAAATCCTGTCAAATAATGGCGGAGGAATGCCACCTGATAACCGTGTTGGGCTGAGGTTGGCTTTTAATTTTCAAATTTTTGGGTTTTGCAGGTAGCCGAGCAATAGGAAGCTCTCCATTTTGAGCAATTTTTCTTAGCGATGCGCGACTAGCTAAGCGCTAATCGTGCATCGAAAATTGCCTCTGTTTCTCGTTTCAAGCCTTCTTTGACTCGATTCTCTCCCTTTGCGCCTTTTCTGTGATGACGTCAATGACAGGTCCCGGGTACGGCAGGGTGACGTGGCAGTGACGTCAGTGGAGGACATGTGGCGGATGACGTGGCAGTACGGCAGAGTGACGTGGCAGTGACACGTAGTAGTGGGGGGTTGACGCAGAGGTGACGTAGCGTTGTCGTCAAGGGCGGAGAGACAGAAGGCGGTTTGTGGTTTTATCGGACCGCCTTCTGTACGAGGGCGGTAAGTGTCAGAGGGGCTCCGATGCAATAAAAGGCAGACACCTGTCTTCTGTACGATGGCAAAACCGCCATGCCATCGGAAGCTAACCATCGGCTCCAAAATCGCCGAGGGCCGTCGGATGAGGAGGGCCCGATCCGACGGTGGACGGAACTGTGAGCTGGCGAGATGTTAACATACAGGCTCGTTTCGACTCGGGGGCCCACTCGAATATTAAATTAATATTTGTTTACATGGCGGGGGTTCAAACCTTTGGATTTGTGGGTTATGGTATGTGCGCCGGGGGTAGAGTTTGACTGTTTAAATCAAATAATTAAACAAAACCCAAAAATGTGAGCGCGCAGGGTAAAACATTAAGGTTTATGGGTAAGGAAAGGAAAGGGAATGGTTATTAATTTATCCAGATGCTAAATTAATTCCAGGTTTGAACGCGGAGAGGCTAATGCCAAGCCCCAAATGAACTTAGCATTTCCCCAAACTGATGTTATAGGGCTATAGTGCCAGGGGATGGGAATACGTATTATTTTTTGGGGTTTTTTACATAGTTTTTGTAGCAATAGGGATGGGAAAGTAGTTAGGGAGCTACATAATAGAATTAGGAGTTAATATGAATTTGTGAGGTGAAGCGTAGGGGAGAGGCTAAGTTTGTGGACTGAAACTTAGACATAAGAAGTGAATGGAATGCGGAGAAATTATTTTTACACAAGAAATGTGGCTTCTTGTCATTTGAACAAAGTCAAAGCTTGACTTAGAATTTTACAAAAATGAAGTGATAACAGGACTAGTTGGGCAGATCCCAAGGTCCTCAAGGGGATGTTAGTAAGAAACTTTGGGGGGGTGAAAGGGAGTTAGACATGCTTCCATATTTCTACCATCAAACAACTGCTTTGGCACTTCTGTCATTGATGAGATGAGCCCTCCTTTGATAAGACAAAACTGATTGAAACCTTGCTTCTGCAACTTCAAACTACCTACCCAACCTAATACACCTAACATTTTTTCTGCATTTGATTGGGTGCACTTAGACTTGCAGACCTTGATTATCTTCTTTTCTTTTGACTGCCCTCCTATCTAAATGTACCCTTATATCTTCCAAGGGCCCAGATTAAACAGTTGGGCTCCTTCATTTCTCTACCTAGCTACTCATCTGCCAAGCTTAAGCTGTTTGGACATATATTCATTCTCTATCTTCTAAAACAAGCAATTTAAATCTAGGGAAGCCAAGATTAAGTTTTTTGGCTTTCCCTTAACTGTAAAACTCTTCAAAAATGGTATGATTCTTCAAAATGGAACTTTTTGGAAATATGGAACCTTGCAGCATGAAAAGATGACATATTTGGCATGTAAAACAGCAATCATGAAATATGAAACCTATTGCAATAGGAGGCTAACAGTGGCTCCACTTGGGGATGGTTTTTCAAGATGAAAAGCCAAGAACAGCAGGTCAGAATTCCTTGATCTTCAATTGTTACTGTAAACTGAAATTCTCATTCTTTTTAATGCCTTTGACTGAATTCTTATAAGTTGATATGCAGTATCCTTTTGAGTTGAATTGCAGAAAAATTATAGCTCTGCTTCTTGCCTTTTGGGTGCTTGTAAACATATTGAAATCTGCTTGAGCACTTCTTCTTTTTTTTCTTTTTTTTCAAAAAAAACAGAGATCTGAAATAGAGATTTCTTTGATCTTCCCTTCAAAATTTGTTGCGTTGTTCCCTCTTATTGGCCTGTTATAAGAAAAAGTGCTGAAAATACAAATATTAATGTACAAATGGTATACAGAGTTGTGTTATGTTCAACAAAAGGGATCATGATAGTGCTTTAGCATTCAGCCATTGACAGGGCCTCCTTCAGCTGTGCTGCCATCCAAACTCTTCAGAAAATATGTGTTGTTGCCTTGAACAGCAGAAATAATAAAGGGGTCTTTCCACAGGAAATCAAACTTGCCATGCTTTCCTTTGTCCTCTCTTCTTAAATCCCATCTTAAGACTTTGTTGCCTATGTAGAAATCTTCAGCCTTGGTTCTTTTGTCAAACATTTTCTTGAGCTTCTCTTGTAAAATCTGAGCTCTGTCGTACACTTGCTCTCTTGTTTGCTGCAAATGGATGGTTTGGTTTATTCTTCTTTGGATATCATTTGGCTCTGCCTGAATCTCTTGCAGCAATTTGATAACAGGGATTCCCAAAGAAGAGGGGAACTTGGCCTCCATGCCATAGACTAACTCATATGGGCTCATCCTAATGGATCTCTTGGTTGACAATCTGTCTGCCCATAGGGCATTTACAAGCTTTTTGTGTCAGTTCTTCTTGTTTTCCTCCAAGACTTTCTTAATGATGTTAATCAGACTCTTGTTGGATGATTCGGCCAAGCCATTACCTTGAGGGTAATAGGCTGTGGAGTGACCTAAGGTAATGTGGAATTTGTGGCAAAAACTGATCATTTTCTTGGATTTGAAGGCAGCAACGTTATCTGTAATGATCTTCTCAGGACAGCCAAATCTGGACAAAATGTTGGTTTCAAGGAATTGGATGATGGTGGAGTCATTGGCTTGCCTACATGGGATGGCTTCAATCCACTTGGTAAAGTAATCTGTGGTTGTTAGAATCCACTTATGTTGGCCAGAAGAGGATGGATGGATTTCTCCAATGAAGTCAAGACCCCAATGTTGAAAAGGCTTCTTGGTTGAAACGGGCTTAAGGGGCAAGCGTAGAAGCTTTCTTTTGCCTTCAAAGATTTGGCATTTGTGGCATGAAACAGCAAACTTTCTCACATCAGCAAACAAAGAAGGCCAATAGAAACCAGCCCTTAGTATCTTATCAGCAGTAGATTTCCAATATAAGTGCCCTCCACAGTCCCCTGCATGAAATTCTTTCACGACACTGTCAGTTTCACTCATAGTTAGACAATTCAGCAATATTCCTTCATGATTTTACCAAAACAGGGCACTATCTAAGACACAAAACTTTGATGCTTCCATCTTTAAAAATCTCTTTTTGGTTCTGGACAACCCTGGAGGAGCACACAGATTTAACAATATAAAACATATATCAGCATACCATGGGGATTGCAAAAAAGCTTCACTGATCTGTGGAGTCGCCAGCTCCTGTTCATTGTCCAGTTGATTAATGTCTAAGGCTTGAAAATTGGTTTCGGACATCATTTTGACTAAACCTTGTCCCTTTATCAGCTTGGTGGGTTTTATCTCAATGTCATACTCAAGGATATTGGCGATCCATTTGCCTCTTTTGCCTTCTATGCCCTCCTTAGTTAATATGTCTTTTACAACAACATTTGGCACATAAGCAATCACATGTGAATATAAAATGTAAATTCTGAAATCTTTGATTGCTTTAACAAGGGAATATGCTTGCTTCTCCATGATTTGGTACTTCAAGGGTGCATCTCTAAGGGTCGGCTAAAAAATGCAATTGTCTTTTCATTTCCCTGACCATCTTTCTGCAAAAGGATAGCAGCAATGGTGTGTTCAGATGCAAATGAAAAAATTATGAAATCCTTATCAAATTGAGGACTTGTGAGGACTGGGGCTTGGGTTAGGGCAGATTTTATGCCCTCAAAGGCTTGCTTGGCCTCTAAAGCCCATTTTACCATGGAATCTTTCTTTAACATGTTATTTAGCATTCTTATCAGCTCGGCCAAGTTTGGGATAAATCTCCTTAGGAAATTGATCTTTCCTAGGAATGCTTGCAATTCTTTGATGTTTCTCGGATAAGGGATTTGCAAAATGGCTTGGATTCTTTCCGGATCTATTCTAATTCCATCTTTTGAAATGATATGGCCTAGCAATTTTCCTTCTTCTAGGCCGAAGAGAGATTTCTTAGGATTTAAGGAAATGCCATATTTCCTATAGGTTAGGAACACTTTCCTTAGGTGTTTAAGCTGTTCTTGATCAAATTTTGAGAAAGGAGTAAGGTCATCAAGGTAAACCACTAGGAAATCATGGATTTCCTTGGAAAATGCAATGTCCATGGCCCTTTGAAAGGTAGCACCTGCATTTTTTAGGCCGAAAGGCATCTTCACATACTTAAATGTTCCCCACGGTGTTGTAAAGGTTGTCTTGTCTTGATCATCCGAGTGAACAAGTATTTGATTAAAACCTGAAAAGCCATCTAGAAAAGAGATTCTAGATGACCCCACTACTCTTTGTAGGATGTGGTCCATCTTTGGCAATGGGTAGTGGTCTTTAAGGGAGACTTGGTTTAAGTTTCTCAAATATAAAAAAAGCCTAATCTCACCTGTTTTCTTCCTTGTGGGAACAAGATTGGATACCCATTCTGAAAATCTAATGGGTGCTATGATACCAGCCTCAAACATTCTTTTCACTTCATTCTCGATCAAAGGGAGAAGCACAGGATTGATTCTTCTTAGTTTCTGTTTGAAGGGCTTTTGATTTGGATTTAAGGGAATGATATGTTGAATAACAGAGGTGTCATAGGACTTAAGGTACTCATAACTCCAGGCAAATACATCTTGAAACTCTTTAAATAAATCAACATATTTTGGTTTTTGATCGGGAGGCAAAGACTTGGATAGTTTAATCATTTTGGGCTTCTCTGCTGTCCCAATATTACAGTCTTCCACAATAGCGTTTAAGGGCTGCATCTTTGGCTTGTTGGGGGCATCGTTTGAATCAAATATGTCTTCTAATGGAGTGAGGCCAGCAGGTAGAAAATTGTGTTTTAAATCAATCACTTCGGCCTCTGCTTCAGCTATTTCATCTAAATGCATTTGCTTCAGCTCTTGCATGTTTTTCTCATCAAAAATGGTTGGGTGCAGCATTTGATTTTCTGCTTCAGCTGTTATAGTTTGCTCATTTTGGCTCATTCGCTGTTGTGGGTCATCCATGGCATCTTCATCAATGTTTAAGCTTGAGAATTCTTGCTGTAAGGTAAGAAAATTGTTGATTTGAGCATCATCCTCAAACACTTGCCAATCTTTGATATTGTTAGGGACGGTAGGCCTGCGCTTTATCTCAGCAGTAAAGTGGTGATTGGGCTCAAAAGGCAGCTTGCAGGTGCTAGCAAAAGTAGCTAGACTATGAGCATGCATGTTATGGCTTCTAAAAATCTTAGCAAGCTTGGATTCGGTGAAGGAATTGAGTATTTTTGTGGCAGCAGACCTATAAGCTCTTAGCCTATTGTTATTAGTAACAAAGTTACCTCTCATCTGTTGAATGATCAAATCAGAGTCACCTAGAATGGACACCTTTGCAGCTCCTATAGCTTTGAGCATTTTAAGGCCTAAAAGAAGAGCCTCATACTTTGCCATGTTGTTGGTGCATTTGAAGTTTAGTCTGTAGGCATGACCCTCTGCATGGTTGTTATGTGTATTGTGAATCCATGTTCCTGCCCCTGCTCCTAGCTTATTAACAGAACCATCAAACTCTAAATACCATGTGATTTCTTGCTTGTGGTTAGTATTAAGAGTTTCAATCATTTTAGGATTGGGCGGACCTAGGTTTTGTGCTTCATGTGGTTCTTCTTGTATGTTGGTTGCACTAATTGTTTTAACAGTTTCACGGGTATGGGCAACCGACTCTTGATTGATGCATGTTTCTTATTCTAAAGGAAAAGGCTTCTCATCAGTGGGAGGGCCGCTATTATCATTGAACAATATAAAGGAATCCATATCAGAATGGATTGAGTATATGGGAAAGTTTTGGGGTTTTTCCTCACTACTTACCACATACTTCATCAGTGTTTCTCTATACAGTCTCTTTGGTTGCCCAAAGATTGAAATAGTGGCATAGGAGAGGTCTAGTTGGAGAGATCCTTGGAGTTTTGCTCCCCAAGATCTTGATAAGAGCATGCCATACTTTGGTGGAATGTTAGCAACCACCACGTCCATTAGGATCGTTTTGTTGGGAAATTGGACTAAAGACACACAAAGGTCTTTGATTAAGCCTAAACACTTGACCTTACTAGAATCAAATGAGAATAAGTCTTTGCAGGGTCTAGTGACATCAAGGTTTAGCTTCTCCATTACAGCTTTGGGCATTAGATTGTGTGAATCAGCTGAATCAAACATAGCATTGTGCAACACTTTATCATGAATGTGAAAACTGACATAAAAGGGTAGAACAGCTCCATGTCCTGATTTCCCATTGACTTCAGGACCAAAAAGTAATTCAGGTTGATTATCTAAGACATTAACATCATCCCTGTTCTCTGGCATTTGCAGTGATCTTTTGATTTGCTGTCTGTACACATCATGTTTGGCAAGCTCAGAGAGAGGAATAGATATCTTTAATTTACCAATTTCTGCTTCTAAATCAAAAGGTTTTTCTGACTGTGTTTTAGTATTGTGACTAGCAGATTTTCCCTTTTCAATTGTATCTTCAGTGATCTTCTCTTGGTTATCAGTGATTTCTTGAGATTGTTCTATTTTGGGAAGGCTTTGAGGAGTGCTATTTACATTGTCTTTTGAGGGAAAGGATACAAAAGGCTGGTTATTAGAGGGCTGCATGTCAAATACATCCTCTATGGTCACTTCTTTTAATTTTGGGTCTGTTTTATCAGCAGGTTCTGTGATAGCGGCCTTGTCTTTTAATTTTTTAGGCTGCTTGGCATCCTTTGGCTTGATGGGATCAGACACATCAATGGTCCTTGTTCTCAATTTGTATTGTTTATGGAATTCGTAGACAGTTGAATCATAGCCTTGTTTGAAGTCAAATGACTCTCTAGACTTGGTCTGAAATTGATTTATATCATGGTCATCTTGGTCTTCTTGGGTTAGAAATACTTGTTGTTCACTCTTCAAACCCATCAAGTTTATGTGAGTGTCCTCTGTTTGCTCGCTAGATGTGGATGCTTCAGCATAGTTTTTATGAAAATGAGGTCTTATATCATGGTCAGAACTTGCCCTTCCAACGTTTGGGTTCTGATTTTTTCTAAAGTTTGGATTTCTGATAGGATTGTTTTGTTGTCCTTCCCATGAGGCTTTTCTTTCAATAGTTCCCATTCTATTTTCAAAGTTGTCCATACCTTTGATGATTGTGTCCAATTTTTGTTCAAACATTGAAGGTTCATCTTTAAAAGTGGTTCTTCTCTCAGCTCTTGCTCTATTTCGCTTGGCAATCAGATTTGCCTCCACACTAACAGCTACATTCTGCATGTCTGCTAAGGTTTGAGGGGCTCTTTCCCTTAACTGATAAGCCATGTCTGAATCAAATCCATCAGGGAATTTGTATAAAGCAAGATCAGGTGGAGGTCTAAGGTTTTGTGGAATAGCGTTGTAAATATTGTTAAACCTGGCACAATAGTCTAAAACAGCTTCTTGAGGGCCTCTTTTGATAGTGTCATACTCGGATAATATGTGCAGAGGGTCCTTCTTCTTCTCCCACCTGTTAAAAAATGTTTGGTAAAGGGCCTCTGGGTCAGCTATGGAATTTACAGGAAGAGCTCTAAACCAGGGCCTTACATCTCTTGTTAAACTTTGGACAAAAATCTTCATTCTTACACTATCATCATCTATTTCATTTCTGAAAATAGTCCTGCATTTTCTTGGTATGTTGCAGGGCTGTGCCAGAACGAGTACCATCAAAATATGTGATTTTGGTTTGATAATCCTAAGGCGTAGCCCCTGGATTTGCAGGTAACTGTAAAGGTGCATATCTGTTAGCCATATTTACAGGGATAAGTGGAACGACTGGAACAGCTGGAACAGTTGTAATAACAGTGGTGGTGGTGGTAGTATGCGCAGTGAATGGAGGTGTGGAAAAGGTGCTTGGAGAGGTGGATGACGAACAAGGGGAAGTAGGGGTTGAACGAAACAAAACTTTAACAGGGGTTGGAAAACAGCTTGGCTGAACTGTTTGAGGACTAGAATCAGCAAACTCTTCTTGTTTTTGTTTGCTAAGGTTTCTAGAGATCAAATTGGGATTTTCAAAAACAGCTTGTGGATTTGGGTTTGGATTTGACCTAGTATTACGTGTTTTCTTCTTGGGAGCCAGCGTCTAACTTGTCTTTTGGAATTTTCTGAATAAGTTCCCCAGCGAAGTCGCCAATGATGTTCTCACTCAGGTTGTCCCTTGGCTCCTTAAGGGATACGGCCGAGGTAACCACAAACCAATCTTTGGGCTGCAGGTCCTAGCCTATCTGCAGTTAGAGAGGGCTCTCTCTTTATGATTTAACTTTGTTTTGGGTTGATTTTAGGTTAGCTATGGTGTACATGGGTTTTACTTTGATTTTGGTGGGAAGCATGATGTTTTCAAGCAGAGTTGGGATGCATAGAGTGAGAAGTTCAAACCATTGGGCATGGAGTCATGGATTAGGGCTTGTTGTTGCGTTTTCTTGGTCACAAGAGGAATACAGAGCAGGATAGCTACACATAGAACGATATCAGGCTAGAATAAAGATGGAATGAAGGTCAGAGATGAAAGGCAACTAAGAATCTTTCATTAGCTAACAGAGAGGGAAGGTGAATGAAAATTTGTCTAGGAGCAGTCAAGAATTCCTAAATAACAGTCACATGTGAAAGAAACAGGGTAAATATGATCATTTAAGTATGCATATTCATAACCATTTCTGAAGAAAAAATATAGAAATAACAAGCACTGAGCATAGAGTGCAGTCAAGCAAAGCCTAAGCTATTCTTCTTTCTTGTTATTTAGATGGTAACACAATGGTGGTGTAAACATATATAAACTGTAAACAGAGGTAAGAAAACACTTATTGAGCCATGTAGTAGCACAGGAATTCCACAGTCACTCTTTGGCCATTAAATAACACAACAGACAGTTCTTCATCCAAAGCATTCCAGCAGTCTTTGATTATAGAGCTCTCAAAGTATACAGCGCAAGTCTAGAATGAGGATTATCAACCAACCAACCCTTTAAACAATGAATTAGGGTGGTTTATATAGAGAAAATATCCAAAAATATCTATTACAGCAGATCTTAAACAGATATGAGGGAAATGAGTTCTTTAATCTAATCTTGTCCTGAAATTAATGCAAGATGATATCTATTTGAGCTGCATTGGAAGCAGTTGCGTCAAAATGAGTTAATATGGTGTCCTTGGTGGCTCAGTGCAGTGTTTCAGCAATAACTGTGCGTTTAATCTCTTATCTGCACCTCTTAGGCGGTTCCGCTGCTTTTAGGTGGCTTTAATGTGCACTAGTCTCGATATGATGAGCTTTAAATGGCCTTTACTGCTTCTTTGACTTGGATGGAGGCCTTTAATGTTCACCTACTTTGATATTGTTGATCTGATACTCTTTTCCGCTTTACTGATACTCTTTAATTGAATCTGGGCTTTATCTTACCTCTGATATGCTTGAAACTGTCAAATCGCTCCTTTTCTGCCCTTTCAAGGCAAAAATAACTGTTGCAAATGCTTTTGGTGGCCTCTAGAATGCTATCGGCGCTGGCCGATTGAATATGTACATACATGAAGAAATCCTGTCAAATAATGGCGGAAGAATGCCACCTGATAACCGTGCTGGGCTGAGGCTGGCTTTTAATTTGCGAATTTTTGGGTTTTGCAGGTAGCCGAGCAATAGGAAGCTCTCCATTTTGAGCAATTTTTCTTAGCGATGCACGATTAGCTAAGCGCTAATCGTGCATCAAAAATTGCCTCTATTTCTCGTTTCATGCCTTCTTCGACTTGATTCTCGCCCTTTGCGCCTTTTCTGTGATGACGTCAACGGCGGGTCCCGGGTACGATAGGGTGACGTGGTAGTGACGTCAGCGAATGACATGTGGCAGATGACATGGCAGTACGGCAGAGTGACGGGGCAGTGACACGTAGCAGTGGGGGGTTGATGCAGAGGTGACGTAGCGCTGTCGTCAGGGGCGGAGAGACAGAAGGCGGTTTGTGGTTTTATCGGACCGCCTTCTGTACGAGGGCGGTAAGTGTCAGAGGGGCTCCAATGCAATAAAAGGCGGACACCTGTCTTCTGTACGACGGCAAAACCGTCGTGCCATCGGAAGCTAATCGTCGGACGTCGGGGGGGCTCCAAAATCGCCGAGGGCCGTCGGATGAGGAGGGCCCGATCCGACGGTGGACGGAACTGTGAGCTGACGGGATGTTAACATACGAGCTCGTTGCGACTCGGGGACCTGCCCGAATATTAAATTAATATTTGTTTACATGGCGGGGGTTCAGACCTTTGGGTTTGTGGGTTATGGTATGTGCATCAGGGGTAGAGTTTGACTGTTTAAATCAAATAATTAAACAAAACCCGAAAATGTGAGTGCGCAGGGTAAAACATTAAGGTTTATGGGTAAGGAAATGGAAAGGAATGGTTATTAATTTAACTGGATGCTAAATTAATTCCAGGTCTGAACGCGGAGAAGCTAATTCCAAGCCCCAAATGAACTTAGCATTTCCCCAAACTGATGTTATAGGGCTATAGTGCCAGGGGATGGGAATATGTATTATTATTGGGGGGTTTTTACATAGTTTTTGTAGCAACAGGGATGGGAAAGTAGTTAAGGAGCTACATAATAGAATTAGGAGTTAATATGAATTTGTGAGGTGAAGTGTAGGGGAGAGGCTAAGTTTGTGGACTGAAACTTAGACATAAGAAGTGAATGGAATGCGGAGAAATGATTTTTACACAAGAAATGTGGCTTCTTGTCATTTGAACAAAGTCAAAGCTTGACTTAGTATTTTACAAAAATGAAGTGATAACAGCACTGGTTGGGCAGATCCCAATGTCCTCAAGGGGATGTTAGTAAGAAACTTTGAGGGGGGGGTGAAAGGGAGTTAGACATGCTTCCATATTTCTACCATCAAACCACTACTTTGGCATTTCTGTCATTGATGAGATGAGCCCTCTTTTGATAAGACAAAACTGATTAAAACTTTTCTTCTGCAACTTCAAACTACCTACCCAGCCTAATACACCACATTTTTTCTGCATTTGATTGGGTGCACTTAGACTTGCAGACCCTGATTATCTTCTTTTCTTTTGACTGCCCTCCTATCTAAATGTACCCTTATATTTTCCAAGGGCCCAGATTAAGCAGTTGGGCTCCTTCATTTCTCTACCTAGTTACTCATCTGCCAAGCTTAAGCTGTTTGGACAGATATTCATTCTCTATCTTCTAAAACAAGCAATTTAAATCTAGGGAAGCCAAGATTAAGCTGTTTGGCTTTCCCTTAACTGTAAAACTCTTCAAAAATGGTATGATTCTTCAAAATGAAACTTTTTGGAAATATGGAACCTTGCAGCATGAAAAGATAACATATTTGGGATGTAAAACAGTCAATCATGAAATATGAAACCTATTGCAATAGGAGGCTAACATAGTGAACGCAAACTCCCGGTCAAAACGACCTGCAAAGTCCTCAATCTCTGCTGAAGTTGCCACGTCCTGGTTCTTCCCCTTCTTCTTCTTATTCTCCGAACACACAACTGCATAGTGTCCCATTTTTTGACAATTCCAACACTTCACCTTGGAATAGTCATTTTGTGTGTTCCCCTGTTTACCTTTACCTTTGTCTTTTCCCCCACCACTGCTTGTGGAAGCCTGCTTCTTCCCTTTGTCTTTTTTGCCTCCTGCCACCAGTGCTACATCATCATCCTGCTCAATTGGCTTGGCTGCCCCAAGCTGACCTTCCCTGATCTTTGTCTGAATGCAATCATCCCAAAACCTCTCCCATGTGGGAAGGGTCTCACGTGCACAAACCCCATCAGCAAAGTTCAACCATGAACAGGGGCGGCCATTCACTGCAATCCGCACCAACTCAGTGGGTGGAATGGCCTCTCCAATCGTTGCCAACTCATCTCTCACATTAGTAATCTTTGTGAGATATCCAGCTGCACTATCATTACCCATCTTAATGTTCTTCAACTTCTCCTTCGGGACCATCTTCCGGTTCTCATTGGTATTATGGTAGATATTGGACAATGTTGTCCACATCTCATGGGCATTGCTCTTTCCTCTCACATGAGGAATGCAATGGTCTTTGATTCCGTCTAGAATCAGCCTCTTACCCTTGTTCTTTTTATTATAAGCTATCAACTGAGTAGCATCAGTAGGCACAACAACAGGGTTCTGTGTGGTATGCACCATGATATCCCAGACTTCTGCCTCCTCAAAGATACTCTGCATTCTCTCCTTTCAAACGCTGTAATTTGTATGCCCATCCAGCCAGTATCCTCCACCCTCAATCCCAATGACGTCCTGTTGCCCTAAAACTGAAAAATAGCACTGTTGTAGTAAAGATAAAATTGTTGTTTATGAAAAAAATCAGCTTGCTGGAATTTTCTGAGTGAAAAATCAGCGATTGTAATTTTTCCTTTTGCTGTCCCAAACTGTCCTTTAGCACTGAAGCTCTGATACCATGTAGAAATTTCTCATTTCCCACCCCGGTTTTCAGTTTCTCCTTATTTCTCCCATATAGTTAAATGCCCTTTCCTATAACCATACATTTAACAAACTGGAAAAAATAAATTTGCTGAAAACACAAATTCTGGAAATTTTACAGAATGTTGGAAATTGCAGAAATAAAAATCAGTAGTAATAAACAGCGATTAAAACACATTTAAAAACTGAGATTTTTGGTCAATGTGACCCTGGAAAAACCCTTACAACTCTTAGGGAAAACCAGTTTGATAGCTCTTCTTTATTTTTGGAAAATGCATTTTTACAGTAAGAGAAATATTCAGCAAAAATCAGCAAGCAAACTTTTACAACTTATTTCAGCCTTGTTGAAACTCCGCCCTGCTGAAACTCCGTTGTACAAACTTGTTGAAACTCTGCCTTGCTGAAACTCCACTGTTGAAACTCCGCTGCTGAAACTCCGCAGCTCACTGTCCAGAAATCTCCCTTGCTCTCCTTCTCTCAATCTGCTCATGAAAGAATTAATGACCTTTTCCTCATTTTCCTCCTTTAATATAACCCCAAGTGACTTTTGGGTGATCCAAGTGACTTTTGGGTGATCCCTAAATCCAATGGCTGAAATAGATTGAGATCTAAGGCTGAGATTAAATTCTCATTTAAATCTCACTTTTTATTTTTTAATTCACCCCACTTTAATAAAGACCCACTTAGTCATTTATTTCCAAAGTCACTTTTCCTTTCTAATTTTTCATTGGCTTTATAAAAGTCACTTTAAAATTAGACTTAGTAACTTTATCACTTAAAGTCACTTTTAAATTAGATTTAACTTTATAAAATTATAAAGTCACTTTAGGAGAAAAATTGAATTTTTTTGGACACTTTTTCATAGGCCAAAGATCAAAGCCTAAGGGAACCACCTGTCCTCTGGTACCAAATTTCAACAAAGGACAAATTAAAATTGGAATTTCTGGATTCTATTTTTATCATTTCTTGTTGTTATTTTCAATGTGTTCCAAGGGAGAAAAGAACAAAGTTAGATAGTAAATCTGAGAAGTGCATATTTATTGGGTATAAGGATGGTTTAAAAGGTTATAAGCTTTGGAACCCAGAAACAAGGAAGGTTGTGTACAATCGAGATGTGGTGTTTAGAGAGGTGAAAGATGTTATTAAACATAAATTTCTACCAAAGGAACCTGTGAAGATAGAGTTTGAGCTAAATGAGGAAGAATCAGACTCTACGACAGAAAAGGAACCATAAGATGAAGAGCCACAAACTCCAGCTGTGAGAAGATCAGTTCGAGAAAGAAGGCAGCCAGAAATATATAGTCCATCTGCTTTCTTCTCAAATTTTGTTTTATCTATTACTAATGACAATCCCAGAACTGTAAGGGAAGTAATATATTCAGAGGATGAAAAACTCTAGAAACAAGTTATGGTTGATGAAATGGCATATTTGCACAAAAATGAGGCTTGGGATCTGGTGGAGTTAACGGTTGAAAGGAAACCCATTAGCAGCAAATGGGTGTTTAAGAAGAATATGAATATAGAAGGAAAGGTGGAGAAATACAAAGCTCGGTTGGTAGCAAAAGGTTATTCCCAGGTGACGGAAATTGATTTTGGTGATATTTTTTCTCCTGTTGTCAAGATAGCTTCTATTAGATTACTTTTATCTGTTGCTGCTACTTTTGATTTTGAAGTAAAACAGATAGATGTGAAGACAACATTTCTTCATGGGGATCTGGAAGAAGAGATCTACATGAAGCAACCTCAAGGATTTGTAGTGAAGGGTAAGAAATAACTGGTATGCAAGTTAAAAATGTCTCTATATAGGTTAAAGTTGTCACTAAGGATGTGATATCAGAAATTTAATACATTTATATGGGGACTTGGCTTCACCAAAATAAAAGTAGATCTCTGTGTGTATTTTAAATTAATTGGTGACCGTGTTATTTATTTGGTCTTGTATGTGGTTGATATGTTGTTGGTTGGAAATGACAAATAAATTATCCAGGATTTGAAAACCCAATTGTTCTCCAAATTCCACATGAAAGATCTTGGGGCTGGAAAACTATATTTTGGGCATGGAAATTAAACGAAATCAGCCAAGGATGAAGCTCTGGTTAAACCAAAGTAAGTATGTTGAGACAACACTGCAGAGGTTTAATATGCAGGATAGTAAACCGATGAAGGTCCCTATTCATGTAGGTATAAAGTTATTTGTTGAACAGTGTCCCAAGACACAAGAAAGGGAAGAGGACATGTCTCATGTTCCATATGCAAGTGCAGATAGTAGCCTGATGTCTGCAATGGTCTAGACCAGACATTGCACATGTAGTGGGACTATTGAGCAGGTTTATGTCAAAACCAGGGAAGGAGCATTGGACAGTAGTGAAGCAGGTTTTCAAGTATTTGTGTGGCACTAGTGATCATGGTTTGTGCTACCAAGGAAGACCAAGATTGGAATGCGTTTTGGAAATTCGTGGCTTTGTTGATGCAGACTGGGCTGAAGATTTAAATTAGAAAAGACCTACAAGTGGGTATGTGTTTAACCTATTTGGAGGTGCAGTCAGTTGGATGAATAAGAGACAGTTTGTAGTGGCACTTTCAACTACAGATGTTGAATCCATGGTCGGAACTCGTGCAAGAAAGGAAGTAGTTTGGTTGCAGAGATTGTGTTCAAGTATGGGGTTAGTACAGTGAGCTATAAGGATAAACTATGACGGCCAAAGTGTAATTTTCTTGGCAAAAAAACCTACTTATCGTTCAAAGACAAAGCACATTGATTTTCAGTATCACTTTGTGAGGGATATAGTTGAGGACAAAAAAGTGTTGCTGGTAAAGGTGGACATTTCAAAAAATACTGCAGATGCATTAACAAAGTATGTGAGTAGTGATAAGTTCTCTTGGTGTAAAGAAACAACAGGCATTGCAGGGTTGGATCAATGACTAAGCTCTCCTATGTCCCCCTGTGGAAAGAAAACAACAAGTGGGAGAATGCTTAATTGTGTTATATTATTTCCACGACTACCCCAAGCGTGTGGGTGGAGGTGGGGTGTCAGGTCAATTTGTGCATTGCACCAGGCATTGTTGGGGGGTCACATGGGGGGTGGTTTCCCACCCTGAAAGGGGCTGCCCCGGGAAAAAAAATAGGACCCTATATTAAGTAGGAAAACCTACCTATGGTTTTGTGCATGGATTTCGCGCATGGTTTTAGGCATGATGGTTTTCTTTCCATGGTATTTTGTAGATCCAGTCAAGAAAACTACAGTTATGTTCTAATCTAGGGTTAATGGATTGGGGATTATGGATGCTTCAGCATGTATATATATGTATTGTAACATTGAAGGGAACATAATGAAACATCAATCTGATAGTCCTAGTTTTGGGATCCAACGGAAAATATTTGTGTATATCTATTTTATGTTTTATGCTCTCGCCATTGTTTATTTTCTTTTTTTAGAATTCGTATGTAGCTAATTTTTGTACGAAGTTAAAACCTACATTTGGTATCAGAGTTGTTTTGGCGTCAAGGGGACACCTTTGCTACTGAGGGGTTTTTGCTCGAGCCTGTGGTAGATCATGTTTAGTGGGATATCTGCAGGATCGATTCTTGTGGTGAAAGAAGATGGAGAGCGGTGAAAAGATAGAGATCGCGAAATTTAATGCTTAGAGTTTTAAGTTGTGGAAACTCAAGATGGAGGATCTTTCAGTGGATAAAGATCAGTGGATCGTGGTAGATCTGGGTGCTAAACCAACAGAAATGTCATCTGAAGACTGGGTGAAGTTAGATCGGAAGGCAAAGAGCACAATACGATTGTGTGTCTCAGATTCAGTTTTGTTTAATGTATCATAGGAAGCTTCGGCAAAGGATTTGTGGGACAAGTTAGATACTTTGTACCAATCTAAGTATCTGGTGAATAAACTGTTCTTACGAAAAAATTTGTATAACCTGAGGATGAAAAATGGAGACTCAATGATATAGCATCTGAACACATTTAATATTGTGGTAAGCCATTTATTATCTATTGATATTAAAATTTCAGATGAAGATAAGTGCCTCTGTTTTTTGTATTCTCTACCACATTCGTGGGATAGTTTGGTTGTTGCAATAGGTAGCAATGCAACTTCCTTGCAGTTTGATGAAATAGTCTCATCCTTTTTCTCGGAGGAGATAAGATGGAAAAATATGGAGGGCCATATTGGTGATGCCTTGTTTGTACGAGAATGGTCCCAGAACAAAAACAAAAATAAGTCCTCAAGTGGGAAATCTAAATCTAGAGGAAGATATAAATCTCCAAGAAAACCTGTAAAAGTGTGCTGGAAATGCAGAAATGAAAGGCACTTCAACAGGGACTGTAAATAGAAAGCTCCTGAAAAAGGAAAGGGACCTGATCGTGCTACTTCTACAGAGGCGAAAACCACCTCAGATGAAGGTGAGGATGTGTACTTGGCTTCTTCTTCAAGTACACATGTAGATCATGAGGCATGGTTTATTGACTCAGGTGCATTCTTTCACTTCACTCCTCATAGATAGTGGTTCTGCGAGTATGAGTATGATGATGGGGATGTCTTTTTTGGGGATGACAGGAAGGTTAGAATCATTGGTCGCGAAAAATTCAAGTTGAAGTTGCAAGGTGGGAAGGATTAGAACACTTTCCAGTGTTCTACATATCCCTGCATTGGCCAGAAATATGATTTATTTAAGCAAGTTGGATGATGCAGGTGTAAAAACAGTGTTCGAGAAAAATACATCAAGGTGGTTCAGAGAGCACTAGTATTGATGCAGGGAGTTCAGATTAGAACTCTGTACAAGCTTCAAGGTAGCATTGTTATTGATGGGTGCAACAGTTTTGCGGTTCATGAAAGTGGTGCAAAAAATCTAGTGGTCTCTGGAGAAAATACCATGCTATGGAATAAAAGGCTTAGACATATTGGAGAGAATGGCCTTTGAATACTTCATGGTAATGGCATGATAGTAATTTCTCTTTGGATTTTTATTTCTTGAAAAATTGTGTATATGGGAAGCAGAATCTAGTGAGTTTCCCCTCTGGTTCTAAGAGGAAGAAACAGATATTAGAGCTTGTGAACAGTGATGTTTTTGGACCTGTGTCGGTTCCATCACTGGATAAGTTTGTGTACTATGTATCATTTATAAATGACTTCTCAAGGAATACATGGATATATTTTCTTAGGAAGAAATTTGAAGTCATTGACAAATTCAAAGAATTTAAGGCTCTGATGGAAAACCAAACAGAGAAGAAGAAAAAAGTGTTAAGGACATATGACGGAGGAGAGTTTTGCAGGAAGGAAGTTGAAGAGTTTTATAAGAAGTGTCATATAGCACGGGAGAAGACAACTCCATACACACCTCAGTAAAATGGAGTTTCAGAAAGAATGAACAAAACGTTGATGGAAAAGGAAAGAAGCATGCTCAGTGGTGTGAGGTTAGAAAATGAATTTTGGGCAAAGGTAGTGGAGATTGCATGTTACCTGGTCAACAAATCACTTTCATTAGCATTGGAAGATAAGACTCAACAAGAGGTATGGACTGGTAAGAAACCTTCTCTTTCACAACTGAGGGCATTTGGATGTGATGTGTTGAGATTGCAACAAGATGATGGAGCTTAGTGAAAAGAGTCGCCTTCACTAAGTGGGCCCGCAGGCTATTTTTGGCGCAAGTCTATTTTTAGACTATGTCTATTTTTAGACATATGGATGATGTTTATGGATTGCAGGTTGTTGTTTATGGATGATTGATCAAGTTGGGAAAAAATAGATGGACTTCTATTTTTGATGAAAGTGTGAGTGATCAAAGTCTATTTTTAGACTGGCTGTCAAAGATAGAAAAGTCAAATATTATTATCTCACAATAATATTTGGACTATAAACTTAATCTTATTCTCTTGGAGCACTTCATTTTGAGCTACAGAGGTGGCACACGCAGCTGTCAGAAGGAAATACGCTTTTCTTATGAGTCAGTTGAGTTGTTGCATGCATGACTTCAGTTAGAACTCAATCAGTTGAGTTTGGTGGAGTTGATTGTGTAGTTGATGGAGTTGTGTTCAGTTTAGCTTTGTTAAACTGGTTGTATTTAGTCTAACTGGCAAATAGACTAGAGATGAGTTAGGTGAATTAGTTATTAATTGATTCACAAGTTATTAACTCATAATACAACTAATGAATACATCAGTTAACTCAGTTGCATGTCAGTGCATGTTCAGTTCAACAGGGACAGGTGGTAGAGAATCAGATTGCTATCAGTTGTGACTATAATTGTGCACCAGATCTTGCACAATCAAGGGATTGAGTATGCCAATGAGTTTGCTCACGTATTTGCCCACATTATAGCTTGTGCTCACGTCCAACAAAGAGTGAGTGACTATTTTGCAAGTGAAAAACGAGTTTGGGAAGCCATTCTCATCAGTTCTTGAGCAGGTATTGAGCAGTGGAGGCAGGCAAGCAGTGGAAGAGATTTGGAGATCAGATCTGAGCTGTATTGTGTGTAACAGAGGTGGAGATACTTGTGAGAAATATTATGCTGTGTAATGTTACATGACTCAATCATTAATATACAGATAGTTGGGGTTTTTAGCGAGATGTTTTCCCCGGGATACATACTTTGTTAATGTGTGAATGTTCTTGATGTTTTATTGTTATTGATGCTGCTATATTGATGATCAACGTAGAGGAGCTTATGTATTGTATATGTTTTCTGCAATAGTACATGATCAGGATAATCTCCATTGAATATGTGTTAAATTATTCAAAATTTCTACATGGTATCGGAGCTGCTTGATTTGTAGAAGAGATTTTTACAGAATATCAAGCGAGGATTGATCATCAAATCTACTATTCAGGAAGTGTCTACATTCTATTTCTTCAGGCAGAGTCTGTAATCGGGCCAAGTAGCCTCTGGATTCATCCTTCCTTTGGAAGGTGAAATATCAGGTAAAAGCCCATACAGTCAATCTCTGTACGAGAAATATTTTGTTCTCACGAATTCTAGATCAGAAGCAATTGAGTTGGTTGCTGGTGGAATTCGAATTTGCAGCAGTTTTTTCTTGGTGACAACGCAGCAATGTCTTTCAATGGATTGTGATTGGAGTATGCTCTTGAGGGCAGCTCAAACTCTATTGCATGGAAGGACAGGATGGAGGCAGTATTGGATGATAATGGGCTGAAGGAGTTCATAGATACGGATATCCCAAAGCCTACTGATGCTGCTGAGGCGGAAGTTTGGCAAAAGAAGACCGCAAAATGTCGAAGGATTCTGTTGGAGGGCGTGAAGGATCACATTGTGTCCAGCCTCCATGGAAAGGCTACTCCATATTTTATGTGGAAATCATTAACGGAATTATTCCAAAGCAAGAGCGATCAGAGGAAGTTGGCGCTCAAAGATAAACTCAGAAACATCAAATGCGAGAAGGGTGACAGTATTCCCAAGTATCTCACGAAGTTCACTCAGTGTCGAGATGAGTTGGGAAGAGTGGGGGTTACTGTCGATGATGAGGACTTGGTGAGCTTGGCTCTCCTTGGTCTTCCGAAGAGTTGGCATTCCTATCAGGACTCTGTCAATGGTCGGGAGAAGTTGCCAGGATGGGAAAGACTATGGTCAGATCTTGTGCAGGAGGAGATCAGGCGGAGTACCAGGGACGGATCTTCGTCAAAGGGAGCTGATGAAGATAATTGTGCTTTGGCTGCCAAAGCAAAGAAAGGGAAGAGCAAGAAAGCTTCTCAGTCTGGTGCGAAAGGCAAGAAGCAGGATATGTCCAAGGTGAAATGTTTTCACTGTCACCAGCACGGACACTATGCCACAAATTGTCCGCAGAAGAAGAAGAACAAGCAAGCTGTTGGATCTGCAGGGGGAGAGGCCTTAGCTTCTCAGTTTGAGCTTGATTTTTCATTGATCGCATGCTTGGTTTCAAGTGTGATGGGATCAGTGTGGTTCTTGGACAGTGGTGCGTCTTTTCACATGACGGGAGATAGAGATTTGTTCTCTAATCTAGAGGACAAATCTAATCTAGAGGACAAAGATCTTGGAGTGCACATCGAGATGGGCGATGATGGTAGATACAGTGCGACCGGTATCGGTACCATTTCCTTTGAGAGGGAGTCTGGTAAACCCTTTGTATTGAAGGAAGTCATGCATGTTCCAGGATTGAAGAAGAATCTCATCTCAGTGGCGATGTTAGAAGACAAGGGGTATGATGTTGTTTTCAGCGAGGGAAAGGCCTTCTTGCGCAGCAAGACAACTGGTGAGACCCGGAAGATAGGGGTTCGAGTGAGGAACCTTTATCAGTTGCATGTAGATGGATGCGCAGCAATGGCGGGCAAGGCAGAAGGATTGGTGAGCCGGGATGTTGGCGAGTTGTGGCACAGGAGGTTGGGTCACCTTCACCATGGAGCCTTGAAGATACTGCAGCAGATCACTACAGGGCTTCCTAAAGGCACACTTGCGCAGTCAGATCAGTGCAAGGGGTGTACTTTGGGGAAGTTTGTGAAAGCCACCTTTCACGAGAAGGATAGTTGCGCCACGACGATCCTTGAGAGAATTCACACAGACGTGTGTGGACCTTTCTCAGTTGCTTCGATAGCAAAACACGGGTATTATGTGATTTTTGTTGATGATTTCTCTCGTAAGTGCTGGATCTTCTTCATGCAGAAGAAGAGCAAGACATATTCAAAGTTCTGTGAATTCAAAGCACTGGTCGAGAAGGAGTCGGGGAAGAAGGTGAAGGCTCTTAGGAGCTATAATGGTGGTGAATACATCTCAGACGAGTTCAAGGATTTCTGCAAGACAGAAGGGATTCGTAGAGAGCTCATAGCTCCCCATAACCCACAGCAGAACAGGGTAGCTGAGCGGAAGAACAGAACGATTGTGGGTGCTGCACGGGCAATGTTGCATGATCAGGGCCTACCCCTTCACTTGTGGGCGGAAGCATACAATACAGCAGTTTATGTGCAGAACCGTTGTCCTCATAGGATACTTGGCATGAGTACACCTGAGGAGACTTATTCTGGTAAGAAGCTTGATCTTTCTCATTTGAGGATTTTTGGTGCTAACGTTTACATGCATGTGACGAAGGATGTCAGGAAGAAGTTGGAGCCAACCGCAGAGGTTGGGATATTTGTGGGGTACACTAATACACCCCACAACTATCGTGTGTATTTGCCAGACAGTGGTAAAACTGTTGTACGACGGGATATAAAATTTCAGGAGGAGAAAGCCATGAAGTGTTTGCTTGAGAGGGAGCTACACTTACATGTAGATGAGGAGCTATTAGTTCCTAAGGATGAGCTTTAGGACGTGGATCAACCACAGGACGAGGTTCATGGAGTGGAAGAGACCACTCATGCAGCATCAACCATCAGAGGGCAAAAGCGCTTGACAGAAGCTGAGCGACTGGCTCAAGATGCAAAGAAAGTTGTAGGACCACCTACAGCCCAACGCAGGCAGAGACAGTCACCTGATCGGTACACTGGATACATGGCTCTTATGAGCAAGTGTGTTGTGACTGAGCCATCCTCTTTCGAGGAAGCTGTGGAGGATCCCGCATGGGTAGACGCCATGGTGGAAGAGTATGATTCTATTGTCAGAAACAGTGCATGGGAGATTGTTCCTAGACCGGAAGGGAAATCAGTGGTGGGTTCGAGATGGATCTACAAAGTTAAGCAGGCAGCTGACGGGAGTGTGGAGAAGTACAAGGCAAGATTTGTTGCCCGAGGCTTTTCACAGATTGAGGGGATCGATTATGAGGAGACCTTTGCACATGTCGCAAGGTATTCTTCCATACGAACGATTCTTGCTCTCTTAGTGCAGATGGGATGGCACATTCATTAGATGGATGTGAACACTGCGTTCCTCAACGGAGTCATTGAGGAGGAGGTGTACATTGAGCAACCCGAAGGCTTTGAAGTCTTCAGCAGCGAGTCGCATGTGTGCAGGCTCAAGAGAGCATTGTATGGGTTGAAGCAAGCACCACGTGCTTGGTACACACGGATAGACAGCTATTTCACAGGACTTGGATTCTCCAAGAGCGAGGCGGATCCAAACCTATACCAGATTGTGGTGGAGGGTAAGTTGCTTATCATTGTACTGTATGTTGATGATTTGATTCTAACGGGTGATGAGCTGTTGATACTGTCATGCAAGAAGGATCTTGTTACAGAGTTTGAGATGAAGGATTTGGGCCTCCTTCACTATTTCCTGGGATTGGAAATATGGCAGCGCAGTGGTGGATTGTTTGTTTCTCAGGGCAAGTATGCTCGGGAGATACTGGAGAAGTTCAACATGCATGGCTGCAAGCTTGTTGATACTCCTCTTCCTGGAGGTTGGAGGAAGGAGGATGCCACTTTGGGAGAAGAAGTGGATGCCACTGTTTATCGACATTTGATGGGGTCGCTGATGTATTTGGTCAATACACGCCCTGATATATGCTATGCAGTTAACCAGCGTTCACAAGCTATGGTTAAGCCTACCAAGCTCTTCTGGAAGGCGGGCAAGCATGTATTGCGCTACTTGAGAGGCACATCGGGATATGGTTTGTGGTACAGACAGGAGGATGAGGTGAAGCTATGTGGCTTCACGGATGCAGATTGGGCAAGGAGCCCAACGGACAGAAAGAGCACATCAGGAGGGGTCTTCAGTATCGGATCGACAATAGTTTCTTGGTACAGCAGGAAGCAGAGATCTGTGTGGATGAGGATGATCCTGGTCGGATTGTTCGGGTCCAAGCACATCAGGTACCATCATATCAGAGATTGTGTGCAGCGGAGGATCATGTTACTTTCGTACATTCCAACGGAGGATCAGGATGCTGATATTCTGACGAAGGCTCTCACCAGGAGCAAATTCGAGTACCACCGAGGCAGGATAGGGGTTGCTGATAATCCATATCTTGTCGAGAGGGAGTGTTGAGATTGCAACAAGATGATGGAGCTTAGTGAAAAGAGTCACCTTCACTAAGTGGGCCCGCAGACTATTTTTGGCGCAAGTCTATTTTTAGACATATGGATCATGTCTATGGATTGCAGGTTGTTGTTTATGGATGATTGATCAAGTTGGGAAAAAATAGATGGACTTCTATTTTTGATGAAAGTGTGAGTGATCAAAGTCTATTTTTAGACTAGCTGTCAAAAATAGAAAAGTCAAATATTATTATCTCACAATAATATTTGGACTATAAACTTAATCTTATTCTCTTGGAGCACTTCAGTTTGAGCTACAGAGGTGGCACATGCAGCTGTCAGAAGGAAATACGCTTTTCTTATGAGTCAGTTGAGTTGTTGCATGCATGACTTCAGTTAGAACTCAATCAGTTGAGTTTGGTGGAGTTGATTGTGGAGTTGATGGAATTGTGTTCAGTTTAGCTTTGTTAAACTGGTTGTATTTAGTCTAACTGGCAAATAGACTAGAGATGAGTTGGGTGAATTAGTTATTAATTAATTCACAAGTTATTAACTCATAATACAACTAATGAATACATCAGTTAACTCAGTTGCATGTCAGTGCATGTTCAGTTCAACAAGGACAGGTGGTAGAGAATCAGATTGCTATCAGTTGTGCACCAGATCTTGCACAATCAAGGGATTGAGTATGCCAATGAGTTTGCTCACGTATTTTCCCACATTATAACTTGTGCTCATGTCCAACAAAGAGTGAGTGACTATTTTGCAGGTGAAAAACGAGTTTGGGAAGCCATTCTCATCAGTTCTTGAGCAGGTATCGAACAATGGAGGCAGGCAAGCAGTGGAAGAGATTTGGAGATCAGATCTGAGCTGTATTGTGGTAACAGAGGTGGAGATACTTGTGAGAAGTATTATGTTGTGTAATGTTACATGACTCAATCATTAATATACAGATAGTTGGGGTTTTTAGCGAGATGCTTTCCCCGGGATACATACTGTGTTAATGTGTGAATGCTCTTCATGTTTTATTGTTATTGATGCTGCTATATTGATGATCAACGTAGAGGAGCTTATGTATTGTGTATGTTTTCCGCAATAGTACATGATCAGGATAATCTCCATTGAATATGTGTTAAATTATTCAAAATTTCTACATGATGCATATGTACATATTCCAAAGGAAAAAAGAACAAAGTTGGATAGTAAATCTGAAAGGTGCATCTTTATTGAGTATAAAGATCGTTTAAAAAGTTATAAGTTTTGGAACCCAGAAATGAGGAAGGTTGTGTACAACAAGATGTGGTGTTTAAAGAGGTGAAAGATGTTATTAAACATGAATTCCTACCAAAGGAATCTAAGAAGATAGAGTTTGAGATAAAATAGGAAGAATCAGAGTCTACGGCAAAAGAGGAACTAGAAGATGAAGAGCCACAAACTTCGACTGTGAGAAGATGAGTTCGAGAAAGAAAGCAGCCAGAAATGTATAGTTCATCTGCTTTCTGTTCAAATATTTCTTTATCTATTACTGATGATGATCCCAGAACTGTGAGGGAAGCAGTGGATTCAGAGGATGGAAAACTCTAGAAAGAGGTCATGGTTAATGAAATGGCATATTTGCACAAAAATGAAACTTGGGATCTAGTGGAGTTGTTGGCTCGAAGGCAACCCATTAACAGCAAATGGGTGTTTAAGAAAAAGATGAATGCAGAAAGAAAGGTAGAGAAATACAAAGCTTGGTTGATAGCTAAGGGTTATTCGTACTATCAGAATGTCTATTTGTTGACATGGAAGAGTAAGAAATTTGTTGAAATGGATAAGTAATATTTCTTGTGTCGTTGGTGTTATGCAAAAGATGAAAGATTAAACCATATGCACAAGTAGTGTTTTTAATTGATAATTAAATAGTTTCATATCTATTTCCATGCCTTGTAATTAGGAAGTTACTTGAAACAATATCATTTTAAATGAAAAGGTTTATTGTAAAATACGAAATACATGACATTTCCTTGTCTTCTAGTTAGGAAGTTATTTAAAACAACATTAGGTTTATCGTGAAATACCAAATACATGAAATTTCTGTGTTAGGAAGTTATTTAAAACAATATATTTTTAAAAGCTTATTGTGAAATATGAAATACATGAAAGTGATGGGATCCTTTCATGTTCAATTTTCATTTTTCTACATTTTGAGGGTTTAGAAGTGAACCTTTTCATTTGTGAAAAGAAACAAAACAAATTATAAGTAAACGTATAATTTATAATTCTTTTTAAGAGAAAAGTGTCTTCATATAAATCTGGTAACAAAACAATTTCAAGCAAATTTTAATATTTTTTTGTTTAAGATACATTTTTGAATACGTAAATGAATTCAATATCTTGAAAACCTATTGAGCACTTGAATTTTACAGATTAAATAATTTTAACTCTGATTTGTAAAAATCTCTACTAAAATTTAATATAAATTAACCAAAAAAAAATGCCTTGAAAAAAAACTATTTCATCTGTAAATAAAACTACTAAAAATAAAAAATAAAAAATAAAAAATCATTTAATCCAAAAAACATATATATATATAATAACAAAATTTCAAAAAAAATAAATTAAATTTCCCAATTACTTTAAAAAAGCATATAAACATATATTTTTATAAAATAACGAAGGATATATAAGATATGGAAACACAAACTTCTAATATTGTAAATTATAAAACCCGACAGCCTGAAAAACCATAAAATCTAAAAATTAAATATGAATCCAACATTCTTGTATAAATTAATTTTAAAAATTAAATATGAATCCAACATTCTTGTATAAATTAATTTTAAAAATTCAAATAGAATCCATATTCTTTATTAAATATATATATATATATATATATAAACATAATTTTTTATAAAACAAAGGATATATAGGAAATGAAAACACAAACTTTTAACATTGTATGTTATACAATTTGAAAATTAATATGGATCAGATAGCAATTTAGTATAAAAAAATAATTTTAAATAATTGATTTTAACATTTATAATTATTTCATAGATTTTATTAAATAAATAAGATTAAAAAGTAAATTAGATAAAATAAAAATATTTCCATTTTTAGAATTTAGTTTTTATTTATGTCAAATATCTACTCCATGCACACTTTCCTTCAAACCCATCATACATGTTGAATTTTATAATTATTTCATACAATTTTATTATATAAATAAATTAAACCAAAAAAATAAATCTTAAAAACCTAAAATAAATTAGACCAAATAAAAATATTTAGATTCTAAGAATTTAGTTTTTCTCTTTATCAAAGATCTATTCCATGCACACTATTCTTCAAACTCACAATAAATGTTAAATTTTATAATTATTTCATACAATTTTATTAAATAAATAAACTAAATTAAAAAAAATAAAATCTTAAAAACATAAGATAAAAAATATTTCAATTTTTAGAATTTAGGTTTGTTTTTTATCAAAAATTTACTCCATAATTATTTCATACAATTTTATTAAATAAATAAACTAAATTAAAAAATAAAATCTTAAAACCCTCGATCAGGGTGAGAGATTGGGAAGATTGGGAAATGATGTGTGAAAGGATCATAAAGGGGAAACGTTGGCAAGGCCGGCCACCAAATATTCAAATGATACAACAGGATGCGGGGGTAGCATGCAGTGAGGATAGAACCCCGAGGCATAGAGGTGACAGGGGAGTGGGGGAAGAGGTGGTAGGAAACGGCGGCGGAAGGGTGATGGGATGCAGGACAGGTAGGAGGTGGTTATTAAGGGTGGCGAAGAGTTGTAGTGAGATCATTACGCAGCGAAAGAAGGAGGCGGCCGGAGCGCAACGTGAACAGGGTTCTTCTAAGGCTGAACTAAGGCCTGGGTATGTATTCTCAAAGCCTGACCTTGCATTTTTTCAATCTTTGGTAGTATGACAGAAGAGGGGGGAGCTAAGAGTAGCAGAGAGAGGGAGAAGTATGCAGGAGTTGGAAATCTCCTCTGCAATATGCAGTAAGGAGGCGGAGGGTGGCAAGATGAGAAATGCAGACAAAAGGCCTAGCACGGTAAGGAACTGCAAAGCCCGGGGTAAAGGACTGCCAGGATTCTACAAGTGCTAGGCACAAGGCAGCCTGAGGAGGTCAAACAAACAGTCTGGGAAGTAGATAAGACTACAGAGAGCACCCACTTACCATGCCCAAGGGGAGGGAAGCCTGGGAGTAGCCAGCGCATCGGCAGAATTTGGAGTGGGGAGGGTAAAATTTGGGAGAGGGAAACTCGAGATGGGAACAAAAGTAATTGCAAAGAATCTAACCTTCACTGTTGGCCATGGTAAACAAGCGGCTGTAAGGATCAAAATGGCACGCCCAGGTCAAGGAAGAGGGCGTGGTGGAAGAGGCAGGCATAGCCAGCGAAGTCATAATGACCCAATGACCTCTATGTCAGCCCCTCAGAAACGCAGTCGGAAAACCATGAGAAAAACAGTGCAAGAGGCAAAGAGGGCATATAGAGAAGGAACTGATGAAAATCTCCACAAGCTCATTCAAGAACTGAAATAAAATGTAATGGAAGGTGACTCGGAGCCGGAAATGGAAGAGTGGGGAGACCTCATTCCTGACCCAAGAAACACCAGGGGACGAATGGCTTTATACAAGCAAGCCTTGCACATTTACTGAGCGCTGAAGCGTTTACTCGCCAAGGCGCTGGAGCAAGTGGCAAGTGAAATGGATGAGCTAGCCCAAGGTATGCCTAATATGAAGAAAGAAATGAAGAATCTTCAAATTATAATGCTTATGCAGGATAGCAAGATGGACGAAATCCAACAACAACTGAAGAAGATTACTCTAGCAACAAGGGACACGGCAGCAACGCCAGAGATTGTGGAAGATTGAAATTGTAGTTCATGCAATTGTTATCATGTTTGTTTTCTGAAGATAGTTTTCATTTTCTTGTTAGTAGTTTCATAATTGTCTGGAACACACTTAGCATTTGTTGTTGCGAAGTTTATTTAGCATGGATTGGTAAACTTATTCATTTTTGTTATTGAATGGCTTATAATAATTTGAGATGGCCAACAAATCTGATTTCCCATTTGAGCGAGTTGAGGCCACCAAAACGATGTATATGACTTAACCTGTTTTTATATGAATAGAAAAAGAAAAGCATTACCATAGCTTACAAATAAATAAATAAATTTAAAAACATAAAATAAATTAGATCAAATAAAAATATTTCAATTTTTAAAATTTAAGTTTTAGTCTTAGTCAAAGATCTACTGCAAGCACCCTATCCTTCGAACCCATCACACTAATTGTAACAAGGCATTCCTCTCCTTATTCCTGGTTTAAAAATGTTATTCCCTTATATCCTGAAATTAAAAACACCAACTTGTTGGAAAAACATTCAAGTAACTTTAACAAATAAGGAATTGGTAATTAATACCAATAAAAACAAATATGTGATTTATTCCTGGTTTAAAAATGTTATTCCCTTGTAACCTGAAATTTAAAACAACTTGTTCGAAAAACATTCGAGTAACTTTAACAATGAGGAATTGGTAATCAATACCAATAAAAACAAATGTGTGAATGCTTAAGAATTGGAATATTATTATGCCCAATGTCTGATTGCTTAAGAATTGGAATGTGTGATTGCTTAAGAATTGGAATATTATTATACCCAAAGCACGTGGAACCTTTTGAAAAGTACATCAAAAGTGAAATAATCAATAGGCTATATGGACATTCCTCTCACAAGAGGAACTTATCATCAATATTAGAGTTAAAGTTCAAGAAGACAAACATATTAACGTTTATGATGAATATATTAAGATTAAAGTTAATTTCAATTTAGTTCAGAAACTTTGTTTAGAAAATAAATTTTTTTGTAAGTTTGATTAGACTACACATCTTTATCGTGTCCATGTTTAATATATGATCTCAATTAAGATAAAGATAAAGAATTGAACCAGTGACTATATATCAAAAAATGCCTTAACAAGACACCAATCACTATCTATCCAAAACCTCATAAACTCCTCTGAAAACAAATTAAAATAAAATAAATACAGACCAACAAAAAACAAAACCATGAAATAAAATACCCCAATCACCATCTATCCAAAACCTCAAACACTCCTCTGAAAATAAATTAAAATAAGACAAAATAAATACAGAAAAACAAAAAAACCAAAAAACAAGACCATGAAATAAAATTTGTTTTTGTTGAAAATTATTATATATATTAAACCAATAGATAACTCATGAAATAAAATTTGCTTTTACTGGGAATTACTATAATATAATATAATATCAATGAATAAGTCTAAGTCTTAATCAAGTTACTTGAAAACCAATAAACAAATCTAAGTGTAAATCATATAGATAATTCCAAGTCTAAATCATACAGAAACAAACCATCAATTTTAGCTATTATGAGTTATTCAAACTCAAACAAAATCAAAAAAACAAAACCATGAAATAAATGTTTGTTGTTAATTATGCTTTTTAGTTTACAAACAAAATCAAAAAACAAAACCATGAAATAAAATTTAAATTTTATCTGTAAATCATTAACAAAACCATGAAATAAAGTTTAAATTTTATTTGTAAACCAATAGATAAGTCTAAGTCTACATCACATAGATAAGTCCAAAAGTCTAAGTCTAAATCAAAAAAACAAAACCATGAAATAAAATTTAAATTTCACTTGTAAACCAATAGATAAATCTAAGTCTACATCACATAGATAAGTCTAAATCATATAGAAACAAACAAACAAAAAATAAAATAAAATTTAAATTTTATACTTAAGTCTAAGTCTTAATCAAGTTACTTAAAAACATCACATAGATATAAGTCTAAAAGTCTAAGCCTAAATCAAAAAAACAAAATCATGAAATAAAATTTAAATTTTATTTGTAAACCAATATATAAGTCTAAGTCTACATAACCTAAATAAATATAAGTCCAAATCATATAGAAACCAACAAAACCATGAAATAAAATTTAAATTTTATACTTGGAAACCCATAGATAAGTCCAATTCTAAATCAAATAAATAATGTTAATCAAGTTACTTAAAAACCAATAAATAAATCTAAGTCTAAATCATATAGAAACAAACTGTCAATTTTAACTATTATGATTTATTCAAACTCAAACACAATGTATTTGTTATTAATTAGGCTTTTTAATTTACAAATAAAATCAAAAAAACAAAACCATGAAATAAAATTTAAATTTTATATTTGTAAGTTAATAGATAAATCTAAGTCTAAACCATATAGAAAAGACTAAGTCTAAATCATAAAGAAATAAACAAAATCATGAAATAAAATTTTAATTTTATACTTTTAAACTAATAAATAAGTCCAAGTCTAAATCATAGATAAATCTAAGTTTAAATCAGATAGAAACAAACTGTCAATGATAACTATTATGATTTATTCAAACTCAAACACAATGTGGGTGTGGTTAATTATGCTTTCCAATCTACTGACAACTATTATGATTTATTCAAACTCAAACACAATGTGGTTGTGATTAATTATGCTTTCCAATCTACAAACAAAATGATTTATTCAAACTCAAACACAATGTGGTTGTGATTAATTATGCTTTCCAATCTACAAACAAAAATTGTGGTTAATTATGGTTTTCAATTTACAAATAAAAACAAAACCATGAAATAAAATTAAAATTGCTTTTTGCTAAGAAATTACTAAAAAAAACTGTAAACCAATAGATAAGTCCTTAATCAAGTTACTTAAAATTTCACACCTGTAAACGAATAGATAAGTCCAAGTCTTAATCAAGTTACTTGGAATACATAAGTCCAAGTCTTACTTAAAATTTTATACCTGTAAACTAATAGATAAGTCTGTCTTAATCAAGTTACTTAAAATTTTATACATGTAAACCAATAAATAAATCTAAGTCTTAATCAAGTTACTTAAAATTTTATACCTGTAAACCAATAGATGTCTAAATCATATATAAACAAACTTTCAATTTTAAATATTATGATTTATTCAAACTCGAACAGACGGTCAATTTTAACTATTATGCTTTATTCAAACTCGAACACAATGTGCTTGTGGTTAATTAATGTGCTTGTGGTTAATTATGCTAATTATGCTTTTTAATCTAGAAAAGCAAATATTGCTGTAAAAAAAATTCAATTACTATTAAAACATGTAAACCAATAGATACCTCTAACTTATATATGAAAAAAGAAAAAATCTAAGTTTGACTATTTATGGTGTATTTCAAACTCAACTCCCCTATGTTCAATAACATATTACAAATTTTAATTATATTAAAAAAAACTCACAATTTTAACTATTTATGATTTATTTATATAATAAAAATTGATAATTTAGCATAAACAAATATTAGACCAAACTCATAAACAACCTAGCTCTTTAGCCATGGCTGGACCCACACTAAATTGTCTACATTAATAAATAATTTATAAAAAAATACAGAAAATAGGGACCCCTTTATGGCATCGACTGCTAAGTGTGCTCTCCTACTATTAAAAGCCAAAGTGAAGAAAACGAGAAGATATATTGGGATACAATGCACATTCCATTCCAACATCTCAAAGTGAAGAAAACTAGAAGATATGTTGGTATACAATGCACACATTCCATTCCACCATCTCACTCGGTAGTCTAGTGATGGTAATACTATCAAGGAGCAGAGATCTTCCAAGAGAAATGGGGATATTTTTATCAATCTTATCATTCGCGTAAAAATTATATTACAGAGGCAATAGTTTATATATAATTCAAAATCAGAGTACTTTTTATTTCCTTTCGTTTTTCTCAAAACTAGGTTAGGTATTCTCAATATTAAGTCAAGAACTAGGTTATCTGGAGCAGAGATCTTCCAAGAGAAATGAGGATCTTTTTATCAATGTTATCATTTGTGTAAAAAAAAAATATAACCCAAAAAATATATATATATATGGAGGCAATAGTTTATATAATTCAAAATCAGAGTACTTTTATTTATTTCTTTTTTTTCACTAAACTAGGTTAGGTAGTCTCTAAATTAAGTAAAGACCTAGGTTAGGCTACAATCAGTTTAGACCACAATCAATCTCAACGTTAACTAGGCTACAATCAATTTAGATTACTATCAATGTTGATTGAAATATCCTATTATTTCTAACAGTCGCATTCTTTCCAACTATCACATTTGGAATTGGATGCTCTGCCATTTTAACCTATGGATAGATCAGTTTTTCTATTTCCATCTTCATCAACTATCACATTTGGAATTGGATGCTCTGCCATTTTAAACTATGGATAGATCAGTTTTTCTATTTCCATCTTCGTCTCAGATTTGGAGATGGATGATCTCGGCCATTTTAAACTATGGAATTGGATGATCTCTGCCATTTTAAACTATGACAGTAACATTGTTTATAACAATCAAATTTTGGAATTGGATGATCTCTGCCATTTTAAACTATGGAATTGGATGATCTCTACCATTTTAAACTACGACAGTCGCATTCTTTCTAACAATCACATTCTTTGGAATGGAATGATCTGTCATTTTAAACTATGGAATTGGATGATCTCTGCCATTTTAAACTATGACAGTCACAATCTTTCTAACAATTACTATGACAGTCACATTCTTTCTAACAATCACATTTGGAATTGAATGATCTGTCATTTTAAACTATGGAATTAAATGATCTCTGCCATTTTAAAATATGGCAATCACATTCTTTCTAACAATCACATTTGGAATTGGATGCCTCTGTCCTTTTAAACTATGGAATTTGATGTCTCTGTCCTTTTAAACTATGGAATTGGACAATTTCTACCATTTTAAACTATGACTAACTGGATGATCTCCACCCTTTTAAACCATGCCGGTCATTCTTTCTAACAAGAAAACTTGGAATTGGATGATTTCTGTCATTCTAAACTATGACAATCACATTCTTTCTAAAATTCACATTTCGAATTGGATGTCACTGTCGATTTAAACTATGGAATTCGATGATCTCTGCCATTTTAAACTATGACAGTCTCATTCTTTCTAACAATCACATTTGGAATCAGAAGATCTCTGTCATTTTAAACTATGACAGTAACATTCTTTCTAACATTCACATTTGGAATTGGATGTCTCTGTCATTTTAAACTATGTAATTGGATGATCTCTGCCATTTTAAACTGACAGTCACATTCTTTCTAACAATTACATTTGGAATTGGATGATCTCTGTCATTTTAAACTATTGGAATTGGATGATCTCTACCATTTTAAGTCTCACATTTGGACTGGATGATCTCTGCCATTTTAAGTCTCGCGTTTGGATTTGGATGATCTCTGCCATTTTAAACTATAGATTGATCAGTTAACATAATCTCTACTATTTTAACTTATGATCGACATTTTCTATCTTCATCCTGAATGTGTTTGATCTCTGCTAATTTAACCTATGGATAAATTAGTTTGATTCCAATTAGATGATTCAAAACATTCCAAAAAACCACTCTGAAACTAAGAAAAAGCTATACTTTTTATGTATGTATAATAACTTAAAACGAAAAAAGAAGCACTTCTCTATATATAAAACCAAATCACACAACCCCCTTCTATAAAAGCCAACAAGAGAGGATACATCCCTACTGGAGAAATTACTACTTAAATCAATAAAAACTGCAAACATATATACCCTCACAATTTAACACTGATTACGCAATCAACTGAAACCGCAACAGTTGAGGAGGTTCATTTCAACGTCTTTAGAAATCGAGAACAGATACAATATCATGGTTTAAAACTGAGCAAGAGTTTGCGATGCTGTTACCAGTTTGATAAAAATAAGCTACAGGGTACCATAAAGCCAAACAGGCTGCAGTAAAAAAAATAATACTATAACAATTCTAACCTCATTCTTGAGAATTCCGAAGAGCAATATGATGCTTACATCATTTCAATTTGTTCCAATCCAAACTCTTTCAAAATTATAATGAAAATAAAATAGGTTTAAAATGATATAAGCAATTTGAAAAATAGAGTACCAATCCACAGCCCTCGAATCCAACACCAGAAACATATACGCCATAGGAAAGAAAGGGCGAGCCTCAAAAAACTGTTTCAAAGCCCCATGGCCCCTAAACCCAGCACCAGACAAAACACATACAATTAGAATCAAAAGCTAAAACTCAAAAGGCTGCATTCAAAGTTCCACAGTAACTGTGGTGTCAAAAAACACCATTTAAATTAATTCAAAGACAATACCGAGTTCAAGCACTGGTGAACTTGGTGACGGCCTTTGTGCCCTCTGAGACGGCATGCTTCGCGAGCTCCCCTGGAAGAGCAAGCCTTACAGCGGTCTGAATCTCCCGTGAAGTAATTGTGGGCTTCTTGTTGTAGCGGGCGAGTTTCGATGCCTCGCTCGCTAATTTCTCGAAGATATCATTGATAAAGCTATTCATGATCCCCATGGCCTTACTGGAAATACCAATATCAGGGTGGACCTGCTTGAGAACCTTAAAGATATAGATCTTGTAGGTCTCCACGCTCTTCTTATGCTTTTTCTTGCCCTTCTTGTCTCCTCCTTCCTTGGGCAACTTCTTCTCGGCCTTGGGAGCCGGCTTCTTCTCAGCAGGAGCTTTCTCCGCCACAGGCTTCTTCTCTGCTGGTTTCTTCTCTGCTGCCTTGGGCGCCATTGCTGAACTTCGAATCGCAAAAGGAAAAAACTCTAAACTCGACAACACTATTGCGTCAGAAAAATGCAGGGTGAAGAATTTAGGGAATCGGAATGTGTATTTATATTAGGATTGTGCTCTTCTATTGGTCGGTTGAGTTCGGCACGGATCGCTGGATTTCGTTTAATCTCAGCCGTAGATTTCAATCTTTTGATCGGTTGAAATAGCGATCTCCGTGCATTGATTTTTTGAGCGGGTGAAATAGCGATCTCGTGTCTTCATTTAAAACGATTCCGTGATTTTCTCTCTCATCTTTTTTTTCATATTTTAAAGTTTTAAAAAACAAAAACATGGTGAATTTTGAAAAGGATTTATAAGTAGATCTAATAATTGTCCGTGTTGGTCAGGAGCTTTTCTTCACTATTAAAATTATGAAAATAATAATAGGTTGGTTATTATTTATTTTATTTTATTTTTATGTAATTTGATCCAGTCAAAATGTTTAAAAAGATTGAATATTACAACATTATTATTAAGGTGTGTAAAATAAGATATAATTATTATTTCAATTTTTTTCAATATTGTCAATATCTATTATAAGATATAATTATTATTTCATTTTTTTCAATATTGTCAACATCTATCATGTTACTTGGAATAATTGAATATAGGTGGGAAGGGTTTTATTCCTTCCTCCCAACCACCTAAGATAACTCCAATTGACAATTCATTAGCATATAACCCATTATTTCAATTTTATATATTTTTAATAAAAATA
This sequence comes from Pinus tabuliformis, assembly GCA_031772625.1. Classification (NCBI taxonomy): domain Eukaryota; kingdom Viridiplantae; phylum Streptophyta; class Pinopsida; order Pinales; family Pinaceae; genus Pinus; species Pinus tabuliformis. Next base: position 1,494,878,710 of record CM062804.1, on the reverse strand, counting down.
TTTATAAATATTTCCCAATCGGGGTGCGAGCCAACCTTATTGGGTTTGTCCAGGCCCAGAGATTAATGTGCACCTTAAAGATCGCCACGGCCACCCTCCACATGCAGCTAGCACTTGGAGCGGTGGCGGCAAGCATGCGAGGTTTAATGCCTGAAGGTGGCAAAGTTTTAAGGACAGTTGGAGTGGGAAACATTATGTTCGGCTTGTTGAGGAAGGTAGCTTGGGTGCTCACACTCTTGTGGAACTGGTGTGTGAGGGCAATTTTGGGCAGACGAAGATCACCGACGTCCTCAGTTATTGGCAGTGATTCCTGGTATGTTATCGACCTTAACCCTGCAAATTTTGTTAGAATGGAGCAGTTTATTCAACCTCGAGTCAGATAATTGAATGTGTCTAGGCTATGGGGTGATGGGCACTAGAAGGGCTAGAGGCATGGCCTCACTAGGTTCCAGGTCGGGTCTATGTCCATTGTTCTACTCATCCCAGTGTCAGTAGAGTTTGGGATATGTTTATCTCGCATGGGTGCATGCAAGGTCGGGGTGGTAGAGAGTAGGGTATGTGGAAATTCCCCTCACAAGGGTCTGGAAGAGCTGAAAGGGGGTTGGGTTTGCGAAGAATTTTGGGTGGATCCAAATTACCTCGACATAAAGAGAGTCAGGGGTTCAGGGAACTCCAGATACACCCTCTGGTGGTAGAGGGGCGAAGGTGGAGAAGCCCTGTTGGCTAGTTTATGGGTCAGTCTGGTCCTGTGGACTCGAATATCTCAGGTTGGAAACCTCTGTTTGGACAAAATTCAACTCAGGTTTCGGTGTTGGGTATGGCTTGATGCCAAGCAATTGAAGTTGGTCATTATGTATGGGGTCTCGATTCCCACAACCTGGGCATTCTGTATGGGGTCATGTAGCAAGGGGTTTGATGGGCTATGGGCTCAGTTCCACGGCTGGCTTGAATCCCCTTTCAATTCTTGTTACTATGTTTGGTTGATGAAGTTAATTACTAGTGGAGAGTGTTGCTATAATATTGAGGGCCTGGAAATGGTTGGCACAGCCAGTTCGCTCAAGCTCTACACTGGGCAGAGGAAGGCAATTGCAAACAATGGCACTATAATCCTGTGTTGGCATACAATTACTTGCAATAAGTGGAGTGGGTTCCTTACTTGGTTGGTTTCGTTTGAATTTGAAGCAGGTCTGCAGTGTGGGCGCGACCTTTGGCAGCGTCGAGCACCCAAACTGCGGCCCTGGGCTAGTGGAAATCTGGTGGTGGGAAAAGAACAGTATTTGATGAGCAACAGCAACAAAATGGCTCGAGAAAAGGGTACAAAGGAAAATGGTGGTGGAAAACGAGGACGGGGAAAGCAAAGAAAGGCAACCTCGTCGTGGGGAATCCAACCCAGCTCTTCCAGTGGGGTGACTGAGACAGGTCGAGGGTGCAAGTAGGCCTCACGTATAATTGAAGAAGTGGCCCAAGCTTACCATGCCAACAGCTCCAACCCGATTAGGTAGTTGATTGCAGAATGGGAAGATTAAATTCGCTAGACTATGGAAGACTTTGATTTGGACATGGATGAGTGGCAAGCAGTGGCGCGGATCCAGGCCATACTCATGGAAGAGTAACCCAATACAAGCAAACAATGTGCCTATTATAGATGATGAAGAGCATTTTGGCAAAAGCTCTAGAACAATTTCCTCCTGACATGCATGTAGCCCCTCGGGGGCAATCAAATTACACCAAAGAATTGCAAAAAATTCAGTTCCAACTGCAACAACAGAGTGGTCGGCTGAGCCGAATTGAGCAACACATCCCTTGCATACCCCACATGGAGCTGCCAGGTTCCACTGTGAAGGACCCTACTCTGGTGGATTCAACTGATGATGAGTAGTGACAGTGCACCCATGTTTTTACATTTTGAATGCTTCAGTCCTATAGTTTTAGACTTATTATCAGTTATGTTTATAGTTATTTAGAGAATAGGAAGTATAAAGACTCTCAGGTTTATATAGCATGGCTAGACAGACTTATTATTTTTTGCTTATGGATGGCATATTTTGCGGTTAGGTGGCCAACAAACCTGGTTTCCCACTGGGCAGGTTGAGGCCACCTAACTCTCAGACATATGGATGTAACCTGCTTTATTTCTAAAAATTAATAGAAAGGTACCACCAAGCTTACAATAAATATATATATATATATATTTATATTTATTTATTTATTTATTATTAATGATAAAAAGTATAGTAAGTGTTAAATCATGATATTTATAAATAAAGTAATGGAAATAAGTAGTTAGTTGAAATGGAGATTTAATGCTTCAAACACTTGGTAGATGATTCCAATCATAGTTCATGCAAATCATTTAATGATAATTCTCATTTTGAAATTTATCCAGATTGGTAGTTTGGCAACCTCCTCCACAATCAATCATCAATATGCAAATTATAGTGGTGGTGACCTGGCTCTCATCGTGAAGGATATTGAAAATGTCTAGGTGTACGATAATCTAAATAAGGAATACGTAAGAAATTAAAATCAATTGTGGTATTATTATTACCCCTTTCTTATTTGACATCCCTAAGTTTTATGGTTTTTGATCTACTTAAGTGGCAAGGAAGTATTTTTTCTTCTTTAAATTTTATAAGATTTGGCTCTAGAAAATCCCTAGTCTCACATTTTTATTTTTTTTGTGGAGAGCCACCCTTTGGATTGTTCATAAGGTTTTGGATCCCCAACAAGTTTTTGTTTTATATCTAGCATCCCTCTTATGTGTATTTGCAAACTCCTTAAGGAAATGGTATTGTTGCACTTCATTTTCTCTCCTAACTTTCAGAGGTCTTTGGGTCTTTGTTTTTGTTCTAGACATTTTCTTTTTAGATGTGAACTCATGGCTCAACTTGGTACCACCCTTGTGGCCCTTAGTATTATTTAGGTCCTCCTTGGCCCATAAGTTAGTGACATTGTTCTAGGTTGCTCCAATTATTGGTTTCCCTAAGTTGTTTCCTCTCCCTTGTTCCTCCATGGTACATGTACATATCCCTTCCATTCGTAGGGGTCAATGAGGCACTCGGTCTCCACCCTCCTCGAGAGTCTGTCTAGCTGCAAAGTGCTTTGTAGTATTCTTTGTGGCTAATATCCCTACTGAGATTCACAGAGAAATCAATTAGGCTTATCAGGAAGGGTGGAATGTAGATTTCTATTAGTTGTTGAAGTTGGTAGTTGGATACTTTGAACTTGGAATACACACACTAGACAAACCATATACATTCAAATTATAAACATGTATTGGTAGCTCCAGCCATAACGAATAAGTTGCTTGTGTAATGGTCAAAAGCCCAATAGGAAATCTTACTTTGTATTCATGATGTGTACTTACAGTTGAGGAAACGCAATGCCAAAGTCTCCATGCTAGCAAAGAGAGTCATTGACATGGAATTTTCCAACTCCAATAAGGATATTGCAATGCCTAACACTATATAGATGGACTCTCCATCAAGTTAAACGTTTACTCAGTTGATTTTTGCTTTTTATATTAGAAACAACAAGGCCACCAATCACAGGAATGATTAGACCCAAATTTATAGAAAATTTCCATACTTTATCAAAATATTTATATACTTGAAAATTAGACAATATATGTTTCACTAGTTAGCCAAAAATTAATCTTATGTGATACTGGTCTAGTTTACCTAATACTAAATAAACACAAAAGAAACATTTTGTTTCTTTTATACTAAATATTAATATAAATATTTGCTTGGCATCACAAAAAAAAAGATCAAAATCTTATTAAAATATAAAATCTATATTTCTTTTCTTTTATCTACAAATTACTTCATAAACACAAAAGAGTGAATGGAAAACCTTGTATAGTAAGTATGATAATATGAATTTTAGGTTTTATCCCTTTATATAGGTATGAGTGTAAGTTTAAATTTATCAAGTTAATATTTTTCTTCATTAAACTATATATCCTAGTGGAATTGATTTTTTTTTTTCATTTTAAAAAATGGTATCCATTGTGAAAAAATTTTATATTTTTTCTCGGTAAAAACTATGCTAATATATTATGTACAGTAGGCAAAATTTACATCATGACAAAACAGAGAGAACCAGGCTCTGGGAATATCATCCAGGAGCAGTTGAGGCCAATCAAAAAGCTAGCCCACGCAGGGGCGCCAAACAGAGAAGCTAAACCATCCAAAAGTGCTAGCCCACGCAGGGGTGCCAACCAGAAAACCGAATTATCCCACGCAGGGGTGCCAACCAGAAAACCGAATTATCCCACGCAGGGGAGACTAACAGTAACCAGCCCATTAACGAAGTTTCTAGGACACAAACACAAAGCACTGATGCCAAAACTAAGCTAAAACAGACAGCATTAGAGACCAGAAGACCAGACAGAAGAGCCATGTGAACCTTGAGCTCGGGCATCGCTATTCGTCCATTTGCACCTCCTCTACCCGGCACCAACCGTAAGCCTGCCTCTCAGCAGCAATGGGGGCAGTGTCTTCTGCTTCGCTGGTCCTCTCCCTCTGATCTAGCCTGCTTTTCGAGACATTTTCCAGGTCTGAGGCAGGGCCCTTTACTTCCTTCTCCGGGCCAGTTTCAGGAACCTTTGCTTCTTGCATCTTGCTGTCAGCTTTCCCCTGCCCATGTTCATCCAGGGAGTCATTGTCTTCTTGGGAATTTTCAATGAACAGGACCGAAACATGCACACTAATCTGGGGGTTGTTCATGGAACTGCTAAAATGGAAAATAGCAGAGCCGAAGGTAGGCAAGGAAGCCGAGTTCGATGCACCAGCGTCCATGAATTGACTGGAATGAAGGGGATTAGCTCCAGTGGAGCGTATGTTATGGCAATGACAGTAATGGACCAAATTATCTGCATCGTGACTGTGAGAGGTTCCTCCTCTGGAAGTGCCTCAACGGCTAAGCAGACGCTGTCGAGGTCTCACCATCCTTACAGGGGTCGAGGAGAGGAAATTCAAACAGACCACGGAATAATCCAAATAGCCAGCTCGAGGAACCGACTGCGGAATAACCAGAACAGACAGCGAGGAGATCCCGGCGGAGACGGAGAGGCAGGGCAACCAGAATTGCAGAGACCTGCCAGAAGGAAGAACCACCAACATTCCCTTACCAAACTCCGCAACATGGTTTATAGCCTCAGCTACCTTACCTTGGAGCGCGCCCGCCATAACTGCAACCTCCACTTGAGCCGAATAGCCGTGCAGGGCATTTACTATGCTCTACTGCATAGCCTTATACCAGCCGCTTGCAACGCCTGTGCCAGCCTTGCCTTCGACGTCTGCCACGTGATGGCATATGGCCGGCATGTGGCCTGCCGCACACTCCCATCCCATCCTATCTAACACCCGCATCCGGGGTCCATTGTGAAAAGATTATTGTAACATCATTTAATATTTATTTGACCCCTAATCTATCTTATTTATTTTTCACAACTTTAAGTTTTTTTTTTAATTATTATTACTATAAGAAATTTGTATCAATAAAAAAATTGTGGCTAGAACAAGTACATCGAAATGGATATTATGAGGAAAATTTCTTCAATGATTAAAAAATAAGATGGCAAAAAATAATCTTCCTCCCAACAAAAGGAGGGGGAGGAGATCTAATACTAGACCTTATAAAACTTAAACCTATTGCTTCTTGAGTACAATAGTAGATTCTTACAATTTGCTTACACAAGATCATACAAAAACAAAACATATCTAAGATTTGAGTGAACCTAACTCCCCCCTAGATCCACGGGATGCAAAAGAATGTTCAACACTAGATTTTGGGGATTTCTTGCTTCGATCTGTTATGAATATTCTTAATGAAGGAGAGGAACATTGATTGTCTTTTGGAACATTTGAATAGGAAGGAGAAGAAGAGGAGAGATTGACCTCCTCATTTTCCTCTGTTTCAGTTTCTTCTTCCTTCTATTATGAAATAAAGTTTTTGTCATTATCCTTTGATGAAACCTCTTCCATAGTGGGTGAATTGATGAGCTCTGTAAACACTTGACCTGGAGTTGGTTGATCAAATTTGGGAGCTAAATGAGATTACACTTTTTTAATTATGACTTCTACCGCTAAAGATTGTAAAACTTCAAATCTATCACTCTAGGAAGATTGTTGGTGATATTTATGCATACTAGGATGGGATCTCTTAGATAAACGATTCTCGTGTTTCCTTTAAACCGATTTGAATGCAACTTTCTCATCATTACTTTGAGAAGATGGCAGTGGGGTAGAAGGAGGTTGAGATGCTAGAGAATTTGGACAAAATTTCAAAGGAAATGACAACAAGAGGTTCAAAATTTCAAAGGAAATGACAACAAGAGGTTTAATGGCAGCATTGGCCAAACTATATGAAAAACCCTCAGCCTAAAATAAGGTATTTATTATGAAGCGTCTATTTAATATGAAGATGTTAGAAGGTGGATTTGTTGCTGATCGTTTAAATGAATTTAACACAGTTACCAGTCAGTTAAGTTCTGTAGGGGTAAATTTTGATGATGAAGTTAGGGCTCTGTTATTTATATGCTCATTTCTAGAAAGTTGGAATGGTTCAGTTATGGCCATTAGTAACTCTATCTCTAGATCTAGTACTTTAAATTTTAATGATGTCGTTGGTGCTATCCTTAGTGAGGAAATGCGACGAAAAAAATTCGGTGAGACATTAGGTAATGATTTGATTGCAAAGATTAGGGGAAGAAAAATGGAAAGAGGAAGGAGCCCAACAAATAGCAGTAAGTCAAGAAAAGGCAAATCCAAGTCTAGATCAGGGATTGTGTGATGGAAATGTGAGAAGAAAGGACACCTGAAGAAAGATTGCAAATCTCATAAGGGAAAAGAAGGACATGGATAACAAGAGAACAATCATGAAGTGAATGTGACATGTGACGTACTGCAAGATGCTTTGATTATTCATTAGAAAATATTATTGATGCATGGGTGGTAGATTCAGGGGCCTCATTCCATGCCTCACCTGATAAGAAACAATTTCATGACTATGTTCAAGGAAATTTTGGACATGTTCGTCTAGGTGATGATAAACCTTCTAAAATCATTGGAATGGGTAAGGATTTTATAAAGAAACATAATGGAAACCAATGGTTATTGAAGGAGGTAAGGTATGTTCCAGATCTGAATAAAAATCTAATTCAACATGGCAGTTGGGAGGTGAAGGTTGTTTAACTAGTTTTACAGAAAAAACCTGGAAAGTCACTAAAGGAGCCCTAGTAATAGAAAAAGGAGAAAAGGTTGGTACATTGTATTTATGTAATAATATTTCTAATTCTGTTAATGCTTTAACCTACACAGGAGAAGATATGACATTGTGGCATTACAGGCTCAGGCACATGAGTGAGAAGGGGACACAAATTCTTCACTCAAGAAATTTGTTGCCAGGTTTGAAGCATGTTGATTTGGATTTATGTGAAAATTGTATTTATGGAAAACAAAAGAGAGTCATATTTATCAGAGTTGGGAAGGAAAAGAAGAGAGAAAAATTAGAGCTTGTGCATACATATGTATGGGGGCCTGCTCAGGTATCATCTCTCAGTGGATCTCACTATTATGTTACTTTTAATGATGATGCAACTAGAAAAACTTGGATTTATTGTATTCAAAATAAATATGATGTATTTGATACTTTTAAGAAATGGAAAGCTTTGTTTGAGAATGAGACAAGAAAGAAGTTGAAGTGGCTTAGATCAGATAATGGAGGTGAATACTGCAACAGAGAGTTTGATAACTATTTTTCAGAACATGGAATTTGCAGAGAGAATATAGTTCCAAGAACGCCACAGGAAAATGGTGTGTCTAAAAGGATAAACAGGACAATCATAGAGCGCGCAAGGTGCATGTAGGATTTACCTTAGAATTTTGGGAAATGTTGTAGATAGTATTGTTTATCTAATAAACTAAGGGCCTTCAAGTTCTTTAGATGGTGGTATTCTAGAAGAGTCATGGACATGTAAAAAGATAAAATACTATTTTTAAAGACTTTTAGTTATGAAGACTTTATCCACATTAATAAAGAAAATATAACAAATCTAGAGGCAAAATCAAAGAACTATACCTTTATTGGGTACGGTGTAAATGATTTTGTTTATTGCTTATATGATTATGAAAATCACAAAACCATTAGGAGCATAGATGTGATATTCAATGAAAAGGTCTTGTATAAGGATTAGATGCAAGAAAAGAAACATGAAAAGAAAAAAAGAATATGAAGTTCTTGATGAGATCACTAAAAAATTAACGGTGCATGAAAATCATAATGATCAACAGCCACAACAATAACAACAACAACAGGCACCTCAAACACCTGAAAATGGTGTTAGGAGATCTACCAGGATAAGTAGACCCCCTAAACAATACTCTCCTTCATTATATTATGTATTGTTGACTGATTCTGGTGAACTAGAAAGATATGAAGAAGAAATGCAGATAAAAACCAGGAAGAAGTGGGAGAAATCCATGGAAGAAAAGATGGACTTCTTGATGGATAACCATACTTAGGACTTAGTCAAGTTGCTTGTAGGCAAAACAACATTGTAGAATAAATGGGTTTATAGGTTGAAGGAAGAAGATGGAGGAAAATAGAGGTATAAGGCTAGACCTGTGGTGAAGGGGTTTGTACAAAAGAAATGTATATACTTTGATGACATTTTTTCTCCTGTTGTTAAAATGACTTCAATCAAAACTATTTTAGGTCTAGAAACAACTAGGTCCAAAGTGGAAACCTTGTCTAGACAATGAAACAACGGTGGAGTTGCTATAATTAGTCTCCAAGTGGAAGATTGTTGGGTGTGGAGCCTAATTATCTTCTTGATTTATAGGTCTCAGCTATGTTGGACCCCAGTTCCTCAATGAGGTAGCAATGATGCCGGTATGATAGCCTCCAGGGGGGCCGGAGACTACTTTTAAAGAGACCCCCCTCGCTGAGGGTTAGAGGGAAGCACCCCCGAAGCTAAAAATAAATGAAAATTTGCCTTGTAAAATATTGTAATTTTGTATTCAATCTGGGTCGTTCATTAGGTGAATGATATGATGGTAGAAGTTATGTTTATTTAGGTTTTTTTTTCTCTAGAAGGAAACCCTCGGTTTATATGAGGAAATTGTATTGCGGTTGTGCATGATTTTTTTAAGAGAGAGAGAAGGTTATATGAGAGCGAAGAGGAAATTACAACGGATCTGCTGTAGGTTGTATTTCTTCATTTTGATGGATAATATAAAAGGAAGGACTGGATTTTTCTTTGCGAACGTAGCCCAAATTGGGTGAACCACATATATCTATGTCTCTCTTGTTTTATACATTTTTGTATTGGTATTTCCGCACTATTTTATGTGTTCCATTGCCCTGTAATATATAATTTCCTAACATCCAAGGCAGTGTAACATCGGTTGTAGACTATTCCAAAGTGTATAGGTGTTGTATGCAACTTGATGATCAACCTGTGAAATTGCACAATCCATTTGGGAGAAATTCTTAAATAGTAGGGGCCTAATTTCTCAAGGAATTGCGCAAGGAAATAGGGGCTCAACCAGACGCAAAAATTGACTAAGTCTGAGTTAGAGCTCTTTAGTGAGCAGAAAGATAGGTTATTCACTTGCAAGGTGTGCTCAGTTAAGCATAACAATTGTAATACATCTCTATTCATCAGATTAATGCAAACATGAATTGGGGTTTTTATCAGATTTCTTTCCTTGGGAAAAACACTATTTTCATGTGTGTGATTTATTATTGCATGTTTGAGATTTTTGTTTTAAATTGTGAATCAATGTCCACAAAGTAGTAGAGTAGGCACGTGTCTTGTGATTTTGATTAAAAATTCATAAGAAGTTGCAAATATACATTGTAATTTCTACAAGAATACATCCGACAGAGATTGATTAGTGATAGAGTGCACTTCGTCGCAAGGAAGGCAACATTCACATTTCATCTATCGCAAAATGTTGGACCTTGCTGTGTGAATTCAAGAAAAGCTATAGATACCATGGAAACTATCCTATAAAGTTTCAATTTATCAAAGGTAGGGGCCTGGAGATATGATCCAAATAACATTATCTATGAGTTGAGAAAGGATAAGGATCAAGAAAACCATAATCATGACCCAAATACCATGATATAGGAGTTCATAAACAAGGATATTTGGGAGGAGGTCAAGGCGATCCTGCATCTGAATGAATCAAAGCTTTCTCAACTCTCAGGGTAGAAATGAAGCATTTCTGAGCCTATGGATGTAGATAGAGGAGAAGAGTAGGACCCCAAGAGATCTAAACATGATAAAGTACTTGAAGAAGAAGATTATGACAATGATGAGACAAAGTATCAGATTATAGTTCTGTATAACCCCAGTTGGATACTCCATCAAAACATATACTCATAGTGGAAACATAGCCTTTTGCCATGTCAGAACATTCAACCACAGAATCAGGGGAAGTGATCAAGCTTGGGCACATGTCTATCATAAAGCAATTTGCAGAAATTGCTAAGAAATATTCTAAGGAGAGGAAAATATCTTAGCATAGCAGAGAATCAATCTATGCCACCTACACAACTTAAAGGTGCTTTGGATTATGTGAGGGGAATTTTCAAGATGGTAGTGTTAGAATCCAAAGTGGAAAACGCAATGTCCATGGTAGATTATCAAGTGCACCAGATGTCTCTATAGGTAGATAATCTCCCATACATTGATCTCTTGGATTTTCATATGCAAGCCATGCACTTGATACACAGGTGGATGCACCAGAAAGAAACCACAACGAGTAAAATGGAAAAATTGTACCCTAAATCCAGTGCTCAATTGAAGTACTAGAAGACAATTGGTAGGGGTAACAAGACAATGGTCAAGTATCTTGAAGGCAAGGTTGTACATTTGGCCACACACCCTAGATATTTTTAGAAATACTAGGAATTTTCAGAGGAGAAGAACAAGGAAATTTCCTCCTTGAAGGTTCAGGTTAAGATGCAAGATACACATCCTATGCAGATGGTAGAATTAGCTATAACAAAAAAGGAGATTGATGAGTTGAAGCTGAAGTTATATTGAGGCCCTTAGAATAATAGAGAATTTTAGGATTAGATCACGTAGCTAGAAGCCCAATTTAAGGAAATGAAGGAGAAAACAAATGAAAACATGCAAAACAACAAGATCTTGACATCCTAATAGGATAGGAATAATTGACAATGTTTGATGATGAAAAGTAGCTGCAAGTTTTTCTCATATCTTGAGATGCAAAGTTAAAAGCCAAAGGTGAGGAACTAGAATGGGTTAAGATAGAACTATATCAAGCACAAGAGCATGACAAGAATATTAAGGCTAAATTAAATGTTTTAAGAAGGAAACACCCCTGTAAATAAGCTTTCAAAATAACCAGAAGAACCATCTAGGATAAAATCACGAAGTTAATACAAAAGAAGTGGGGTTGCCTGGAGCTCATCCAAGAGAAAATATAAATGATTAGGCTGGATCATAGAGAAATGAATATGCTCAAGGGAATGCTTGGAGAGAATGCGGATAAAGTAGAGAGAAGTATCAAATATTTGAATCAAATGACCAAAGCAGAGGTTGATGAAGCAAAGTTGAATAGAAATCACTTGGTGAGTATAGCTAATTAGATGAAGAAACAATAGAGATTGATAGCATTGATGGAGCGTAAGGCAAAATACATGGCAAAAGAGGTGTAAGAGTTTAAAGATAAATGTGAAGTGCTTTATGAAAATAATTTTCCCCATATTTTTTATGGACATAGCAATGTGTAAACTAAAGAAGCCCTCCTAAATAGCCTCAATGCTATCAAAGAAGACCAAAAGGGATTTGGAGAAGAAGATCGTCCCTTATAATGCAAGGACATTATCAACCTATATGAAGATCATTTCAAACTTATGTTCATGCTAAAACATATCTTCAAAGAACCGAGAGAGGTGGACTATGAGCCGATTACATCTCTAGATGAGCTCATTTTGGAGGCCTAGGCATGCGAAGTGCCCATGGGAATTGAATGGAAGAACATGTTAGGATTCTACAAGTTGTTACTTCAAAAGGAATTCCCATCACTATCATGAAAAACTCCAGTGGAAGCGGGCTCTAGTTCAAAGCCACCACCACAGGCACAACAACATACAGAGCTCTAGCTAACGATGCAGGCACCGACAACTCCGACACCATCAACACCCCCACCAGTCGGCATGACACCAATTGTAGCACCCAGTGCATTGTAGTGCATGGCCCAGGAAATTCCCAAGAGAGAGAAGGAAGGAAACACCTAGCCAAGAGAGATAAAGAGCTATCAAAGCCAAATATGAAGGGGCCCACCTCACAACCAGTAGATTCTGCAAGAAACTTTTAGAAGAAGTTAGTTATTATATCTAAAAATTTTGTAATAAATCTTAGTGTTTTTTCCAAATACCAATAGTGGTTTAGAGTAGGGTCCAAGTTCTTGAGTTCCTATATATAGAATTTTTTTAGAAATTGAAATGTGGGGATAAATCTTGGTTGTAGGGGAAACTTTGCCATTTTTTTTGTGAATTGTTGGGAGGTCTTGAAGTTATCTTGAGGAAGAATTAGGCAGTAATTCTTGGGATATCTATATGTTCTTGTCATGTATTTTCATACCTATCTCATGTTTTTAATTTTACTACCAATTAAATACAAGTTTATGCAATTTCCATGGCATTTTGAGTTGTGAACCTGATTTATTATGTGAATTGTGTAGAATTGTATGAGAATTAGTAATTGAAATAAATTCTAGCATCAATATGATGGTTTATTTTAGTTTTTCAAAATCTATCAAGTCAGTTTAAAGAATATCCTGACTTTTTTGATATTTCTTACAAGGGTTTTGCAAGAAAATGGTAAATTTCAAAATATTGTGTTTTCTAATAGTTGAATTCTTAATTGCTTAACTGCCCACTAGATCTTAACTGATTTAAAGGAATTCTTAACTAGTCCTTTAAATTGGGTAGATATGTTCTCCATTTTTCATCCATTTATTTCTTTTATTTTATTTTATTTTATTATTTATTTATTTATCTATTTTTTATTATGTCAAACCCAGAGATTTTCTAACTCGACGACTTTTATAAACAACCTTTCCATCGAGTTGGGTTTGGATGAGCGAGATCACATTGCAGGAGCCGAAGGTGGGCCAACTCGGAGGTAATTGAACTCAAAAGGGTTTTGTTAATAATTCTTTGGATTGTGCCGGGATTTTGCGGTTGGGATTATGTAGCATTGGCTCAGTGCCAAGTTAAGGTGGGCCAACTCGGTACTGAAATAAAGATAAAGGAACGAGCATCCAAGGACCCACTATTACAAGCCATGGTTATGCACTTGGTCTTGTAAGACATTGGCTTGGATTTATATAAAAAAAGGCCCGTGACGGTATAAAATAGTAAGCCCTCTTCGATTATTTTATTATAAATTAAGCCTATAACACATATTTGAGCCTAACACTTTGTCTTTTCGTCTAAGCTATTATTGGGGAGAATAAGCTACGGTGGTTCTACTGATTGGAAAAAGGTTGTATGGAGGCTTTGAATTAAGAGAGAAGGTGACTATGCATCAAGTGGTATCAGAGCAGGCACTGCGTCTGCTCCAAGAACAAGAAGTGATTATGACACACAGAGTTGGATGAGGTGTTGGAAGAGGTAGAAGGGTATAGAGGCTTGTAGCCAATGCTGAAGTTTTGATGGTGATGCAATGATTGGAGGAGAGAATGGAAACAATGAAGACTAGTTTGCAGATAGAACCAGAAGCATGAGTTATAAGTGCGAATGAGGAAGAAACATAAGAAGAAGAAGCAACAGAAGAATTGACATAAGTAAAAATATTAAGGACAATTTTAAGATCTATCATGAAGCCCAAACTAGATTTTTCCTCTTATACATGCAATATGAATCCATAAGAGCTTATTGAATGGATTACAAAAATGGCCAATTTTTTTGAATATGAAGAGATGGATGAAGGGAAGAAAGTTAAATTTGTTGTGACCAAACTAAAAAGCCATGCAACTCTATGGTGGGATGGTGATAAGCAGAAGATTATAGGATGGTGGCGAAACTTATAAGGCAGTTTCTGCCAAAATATTACCAACTTATCATGTTCAGGAATAAGAAGAACCATAGACAGAGGTTGATGACAGTAAGAGAGTACACAAAATAATTCTATAAGGTGAACATGAGGGTAGAATATGTAGAATATTCTATAGATAAAACAAGAAGGTATATAAATGGCCTTAGACTGGAGATATGAGATGATATTAGTGTACTGTCACCCAAAATAGTGGAGGAGGCATATAAGTTGGCTTTAAAAGTTGAAGAAAATATTCCAAGGAAATAGGCTGGTAGAGGTAAGAGTTATGTCAAAGGAAGAGGGAAGAAATCTAACAGAGGGAGATATACAAAACCAAGAGATAGAGATAGAAGTTCTAATGCACCAAAACAACGAGAGGGAGAATCCAGAGGTCGAAGGTCCTTTTCTAGAGACAGAGCAAGATAAGTTTGCTACTATAAATGTGGTAAAGTTGGGAACACAGAGTATGAGTGTCTTGAAATTAGATTAGGCCAAAGGAATGTTGTTGCTGCTCTAGTAGAGGGAGAGAAAGCATAGGTACAAGAAGCCGAGAATGTGCCACAGATAGGAGAGTCTCTAATGTTAAAAAAGGTGCCGATAAAACAAGAAAAAGAAGTTGTTGAGCCAACTCAAAGAAATGATTTGTTTTAAACTATTTGTAAGGTTTAGGCAAAATGTTGTAAGGTGGTAATTGATAGTGGTAGTGTTGATAATATGGCGCCTACAAAGGTAGTGGAAAAGTTGACGCTGAAAGAAGACAAAGCATCTGACACCTTATAAAGTGTTATGGCTCCAGAAGGGTCACTAATTACTGGTCAATGAGCAATGTGAAATAGAACTACAAATAGATAGTTATAAAGACATAATTTATGTGATGTAATGCCTATGGATGTATGCCATAGTTTGCTAGGGAGACCTTGGAGTTTTGACATGAGCGTTGTACATGATGGGAAAAGGAACACTTATAAGTTCCAAAAATATGGCATTAATCATACTTTTCTTCCATTACGTGAAGAAGGAACAACCAAGAGTAGTGACTCTAAAACATTGTTGTTAAGTGGAAAATATTTTTTACAATAGATGGAAGGTGAATAAGAGGTAGGTTATGCTATAATTTGCAAGCCTACAATAATTCTTACTACCAGCACTATTACTGATATACCTCTAGAAATTCAAGATATGTTAAATGAACATAGTGATATTATAGTGGATGATCTTCCAAATGAATTTCCACTAGTCAGAAGTATCAGTTATCATATTGACTTGATAGTAGGAGTAACTTTGAAAAATAAAGCAACTTATAGAATGACTCCCAAAGAAAATGAGGAGATTAGGAATCAAGTGCAAGAATTATTGGACAGTGGACTAATCAGAGAAAGTCTCATCTTGTGTGCAGTACCTACAATATTGAGTCCGAAAAACATGGTGGATGGCGAATGTGCACTAATTCTAGAGCTCTAAATAAAATTTCTATCAAGTACACATTTCCTTTTCTCTGCATTGATGATTTGTTGGATTATTTAAGCGGTGCTAGTTGGTTTTTCAAAATTGATTTGAAAAGCAGGTTTCATAAAATTATAATAAGGGAAAGAGATGAATGGAAGATTGCATTTAAAACAAATGATGGATTGTACAAATGGTTGGTTATGCCATTTGGAATGTCAAATGCACCCAACACTTTCATGCGATTGATGAATGAAGTGTTGAAAGATTTCATTGGGAAATTTGTAATAATATATTTGGATGATATCTTGGTCTATAGTTAGTCAAAGGAGGAGCATTTGTGACACTTGAGGTATGTGTTAGAAAAATTAACAAGAGAAATTGTTGATTAATTTGAAGAAATGTTCTATTTTGAAACTAGAACTTTTATATTTGGGCTTTGTTATCTCAAGAGAAGGTTTAAATATGGACCTTGAGAAAGTAAGAGAAATCCTTGAATGGCCTTCCTCTAGAAATTGTTTTGAAGTTCGTAGATTTCATGGATTAGCTAGTTTTTACAGGAAAATTATTAGAAAATTGAGCAAACCGAGTGCCATGATTGTAGAACTAAATAATAAAAATCAGCAACCATTCCAGTGGATTGATGAGGCAGGGAAAGGGGTTTCACTGTGTTGAAGAAAAGGATTATTAAAAAACTAGTATTGCGTTGCCAAATTTCAACAAACAATTTTAGGTAAAATGTGATGCCAACAATGAGGTCACTGGAGCAATTCTCAATCAAGAAGACCTACCCATCACATATTTCAGTGGAAAATAAAATGAATCCAAAGAAAGTACACTTCCTATGATAGAGTTTTATGCAATGGTCTAGGCATTAAAGAAGTGGAGGCATTATTTGTTGTTTAAGGAGTTTATTCTTTACATTGATAATCATGCATTGCAATTTGTTAAGCAGTAGCCTAAGCTGAACAAAAAACACATTAAATGGGTTGCATATTTACGAAGTTTCACATTAGTTTTAAAGCATATTAGTGGGCAATTTAATAAAATTGTTGATGCATTAAGCAAAAGGCAACTATATTTGCAAGAAAGTTAAGTCCAAGTGCTTGGGTTTGATTTCATGAAGGAGTTATATGATATTGATGTTGATTTCAGAGAAGCTTATGCAACTTGTAAAAACCCAATAATTAAAGATAGAAGTTGATGGCTTGATTTGATGATTCAAGATGGGTTGTCATTTAGGAACAACCAACTTTGCATTCCCAACTGCTCAACGAGAGAAAACTTGATCAAGGAGAAACACAATGGCAATCTTGGAGCAAATTTTGGGCATGATAAAAAATATGAGTTGTTAAAGAGAATTTATTTTTGGCCAAGATTAAGAGCAGATGTGCAAAAAATTGTGAATAATTTATGTATTTTTCAATATGCTAAATGGAGGAGTCAAAACATTGGATTATATACTCCATTACCAATTCTAGAAAGGCCTTGGGATTTAGTAAGTATGGATTTTGTTTTAGGACTACCAAAAACTCAAAAAGGCCATGACTCTATTTTTGTGGTTGTAGACAAGTTTTCTAAAATGGCTCACTTCATTCCTTGCACTAAAACTAGTGATGCTACTCATATAGATAGTTTGTTCTTTAAGGAAGTTGTAAGGCTACATGGAGTGCCCAAAAGAATTGATCTGATCGAGACACTAGATTTTTGGGACACTTTTGGAGAACATTGTGGAAAAAGCTTGGAACCGAGATGAATTTTAGTTCATCATATCACCCATAAATGGAGGGTCAAACTGAAGTATTGAACATGATTTTGGGTAATATTCTACGCAGTCAGGTTGGTAACCATCCTAAACAGTGGGATCAAGTTTTGGCACAAGTTGAATTTGCCTACAATGACTCTCCCAATAGGAGTACTAGTCAAATCCCTTTCCAAATTTTATATGGAATGCATCCAAGGGGAGTACATGAACTCAAAAATTTGGAAAAAACAGAACATAGAAGTGCAAAAGGTGAGGATTTTGCCACAACCATGCAAGAAATTCATGAACAAGTCAAGCAAAAACTCCAGGAAAGCAACCTTAAATATAAAAATAGAGAAGAACTCAAAAGGAGACAACAGAGTTTTGAAGAAGGAGATCGGGTGCTAGCACATTTGAGAAAGGAGATATTTCCCAAGGGGGCCCATATAACAAATTGAAGCTAAAAAAGATTGGTCCCTGCAAGATTCTTAGAAAATTCTTAGCAAATCCTTATGAGTTGGAATTATCCCCGAGATTGGTATTTCTCCTATTTTTAACATTGCAGACTTATACAAATATCAACCAGGAGAATAATTGCAAACAACAAAGGAAAATGAACAACAACAGATTCAACGGCAGAGGAAATTACCAACAACAGATCTATTGTAGCCAAAAAGAGTTATGGATAAAAGACTCATTAAGAAAACTCGAGGCAAAGAGTAATATGAATACTCGATGAAATGGAAAAACTAGCCAGTGGCCGAAGCAACATGGATGACTGCTACACTCTTACACAAAAGTGGTAAGACTATTGAAGACCTCATGGGCAAGAGCCCATGAATTATTTGTTCCTCGGGAGTATGACGGGCAATATCCGTAAAAAGTTTGATGGACCAAGAGGTCAACTTTATTTAATAAATTTTATTTATCTCTAGGCAATCGTCACTTGATGGTTCATTAATTGACAAAGGCTGACTGTGCCTAGGAACTGAGAGGGCCCTGCCTGGAGGTTCCTACCCCACGTTTTTTTTTTTAATTCCTTCATTCATCAAATAGGGCTACCGTGCATGGGATTACGTGACTTTGAAAAGATAGGCTATCAGGAGGGCCCCACCCGAAAGATTTTCTATCACAACGACTTTTGTAAAGAAAATGCCCGCGGCGGTATAAAATGGTAAGCCCTCTTCGACTCTTTTACTATAAATTAAGCCTGTAACACACATTCGAGCCCGACGTCGTGTGTTTTGGTCTAATACTATTGGGGAGAATATGCTATCATGGTTTTATTGATCAGAAAAGGATCGTAAGGAGTAGCTTTGCATCAAGAGAGAAGGCGGCTCTGCATCAGATTTGCGTTTAACACAATAAAATATATTTAAGTACATAGATTTTCCTTATACAATGTGATTAATTCTTCATGTAATTTTACTTTATTGTGACATTTTATAAAAGGAAGTAAGGTTCATGAATTTTGAACTATTTCTAGCAACTGCAAAAAAATAAATTGAGTTCAAAGCATAATTACACAATCATTATAAACACACAATTAAAGGAACAATTTAAACATACAGTCTTATTTGCATGCATTTTGAGTCATCTACACCTTTGAACCATTCTTATGTCAAGAAACCATGTGTTAGAACACTGAGGTCAAAGCGCTATAAAACAAAATGAGTAAAATTAAACAACAAGAGATTGCCATGTACACTGATTTAAATAGAATATCTTAAAAATAGAGCAATAAATAGGATCACACTTAGATGTTCCCAAGCTCCGCAATACAACACAATGTAGTGTGACTTTGGGGAACCAACATCTCATTACCTTTGAACCATTCTTATATCTATTGAATTTCCACGATCTTTGTGTCTAGGATAGAGTTTTAAAATATCTGACACTACCAAACCAAGAATCACAACGACACTACTTTTCACAATGGAATGTAAACAACAATAAATCTACTAGTGCACAAAATATGGACAACATTTTAAAATTTATCAACCCAATTTTTTTATTTTTTTATTTTTATTTTTTTTATTTTTTTTAATATTAATCAACATATAATACAATAGTCTAGGGCTTCCGTACCAGGGACAATGACCCTCATACATCCACTAGTACAAGAATACAAAATTGGGGTTGGATGTCAGTCCATCGACAACCAATCTGCCCTCAACAAGATACTCTGAACATTTGGCTAATGTAGTCGACTCTCTCAGCTCCGCTCGGTCGTACCTTGTACCTTCCCGATACCTTCCCGGTCCTTCGATTCCTGATTTGAAACTCCTGCCTCTATGCTCCAAGTCCATATGGCCACTGAACCTTGGCTATGAATCTTCTCACTAGTTGTGCCTTAGTACATCAAGGGCACAACACATCGATACTCCTGTTGAGTTGTTCATTGCTCTACTTGTGAAAACCTATCAATCTGCCCACTGCTGCTCCTCAACTACTTAGGGACTTAAACCCACTGTAGTCTCCTACACTTCTCTAATGAAGACTAACATAGGGCACACAGGGATGCCACCTATCACTATAAGATGTCCATCTCTCACAATGAACACGGGCTAGGAGGACTTCCCATCATCTGTTGTAGATGTCCTCCACATACAAGTATATGGCTGCACAAACTGCTCTTGGTTGATTAGACCCATGAGCTCAACAAATGCCACTCTAGCAACCATCTAAGTCTGTGAAGATGGTGCACACCGGGCTCCAACTAGGGCACTATCATGCTGTCCTCCAACACAACATAAATTCCCAATCCACTATCCACACTTGGTCCACTCTCACCCTGCCCTCAAACTAACCACAAGTGAGCAATCCTTTTTGTAGCATCTTCTCCTGGTTAAGGCATCCAACCACCGAGGAAACCCTTCGTCTTGGATGCTAACAGACTTCCAAACTGTCCTCGCCTAGGACACCATCGACTAGCATCAATTCAACCTTAACACATCAATATAATACATATCGAGCCTTGCTCAACTTCTATGTCACCCTAGTGCAATCTGCTACATGCTCAACCCTCACTCGCAGTGCCTGCACTCACATTCCTACACTTGCACATTTTTGCACTTGTGCGTTCCTGTACTCGTACGTTCCTGCGCTTGCGTGTTCCTGCACACATGCTACCCGCAATCGAGCTGTCTTTCTTGATGTGTAGACTATGAAAGATGCTTCTTGGATGTGTCTAAATGCCTCACAATTGAAATATATCTATAGGCATCAAGTGGCACCAATGAATTTGTCTTTGGTCACTACTTTAACCTCAAGCTGACTTTCCCAACTAGACAAATTTACTCATCTTAACTTCAAAAATTCATATCTCAAGTTCTAGACCTTAGATTTGAGTGATTTTCGATGCTCTCAGTTTCTCTTGGGATCCTCTCTCACCTCAAATCATCACATGTCTAAAAATCCTCATGGATCCACACCCACATGCTCAAGTGTAAAGCCCATGGGTTTGTGTTTCACGCCCACAAGTCACATGTGTGCCAACTCCTCCAACACCCTCAAGCCTAGGGTTTGGAGTACCTCCCAAGCTACAAATTTCAACACTCCCTCTTAGTGAGGGAGGCACTTCCAACTCTAGGAAGTATCCATCAACGTCATCCCCGATGACATTAGCCCATTTAGTGTCCATCACTGGAGCATACTCTCTAGAATGAACCTTGCAATCTCGACAGTGCCTTTGCCTCATCACATCTGAACCTGAAGATCCCAAACCTGCATAGGGCTGCTCCCTCTGAGCTTACATGATATCTAGTGGTTCAGTCTTACAAGAACTCATCCTCCTGGATCAAATAGTACTCATGCAAATCCCTCCAATCTTGAATATGCAACATCACGATCCAATGAAGACTCTAGGCTGCCAACTAGTAGTCCATCACAAGAATCCATATCGATCAACCTGATCTCACCCATGCCAAAGAAACCCTCGAGATGTCCCAACCATCCATGACAAATCAATGGAAGTCCATGATCAATAATCTTCCCTATGACAAACTGTTGTTCACCAGGATCACCACAAATCCACCAGAAATCCCAACCAATATCGCTACTAAGCCAGTCAAGACAACATCTCCATGTCTTCAATTGAACCCTATGCTCCATGATCTAGACACCCACAACTCCCTCCGAGTTGCTTCGTTGTGCACACTATGATTCAATATCCCTCAAAGTAGCTTAGATACACTTTGATACCATGTTATATTTCCATGACCTTGGTGTTTGGGATAGAGTCTTAAAATCTTTGACATACCAAACCAAGAATCACAATGACACTACTTTGCATAGCGGAATATAAACAACAGTAAATCTACTAGTGCACAAAATATGGACAACTTTTTACAATTTTCAACCCAACTTCATTATATTAATAAACATATAATACAACAGTCTAGGGTTCTCGTACCAGGGATAATGACCCTCATACATCCACTAGTACAAGAATACAAAACTGGGGCTTGGTGTCAGTCCATAAACAACCAATCTTCCCTCAACAAAATACTCTAGCCATTTGGTTGATGTAGTCGATTCTCTCAGCTTCGCTCAGTCGTACATTGTACATACCTAGTACTTTGACTCTCGATCTACAACTCCTACCTCTTCAATGCTCCAAGTCCATCTGGCCACTGAACCTTGACTATCAATCTGCTCACTAGTTGTGCCTTAGCCATCAAGGGTACAACACATCAAGACTCGTGTCGAGGAGTTGTTCACTGCTCCACTTGTGAAAACCTCTTGATCTGCCCACTGCTGCTCCTCATCTACTCAAGGAACTCATCCCACTATAGTCTTCCTGCACACTCCAATGAAGACTAACATAGGGCACGGAGGGTTGCCACCTATCACTACAAGATGTCCATCTCACACAATGAACACAGGCTAGGAGGACCGCCCATAATCTATTATATATGTTCTTATTTACACATAAGTATAGGGTTGCACAAAATGCTCCTGGTTGATTAGACCTATGAGCTCAACAATTGCCACTCTAGCAACCATCTAAGTCCATGAAGATGGTGCACACCAGGCTCCAACTTGGGCACTATCATGCTGTCCTCCAACACATCATAAATGCCCAATCCACAATCCACACTTGGTCCACTCTCACGATGCCCTCCAATAGAGCACGAGTGACCAATCCTTGTTGTAGCATCTTCTCGTGGTTAGGGCATCCGACCACCTAGGAAACCCTTCGTCTTGGCTGCTAACAAACTTCCAAACTGTCCTCTCATATGACACCATCCACTAGCATCAATTCAACTTAACACATCAATACAATACATATCGAGCCTTGCTCAACTTCTGCATCACCCTGGTGTAGTTTTCTACACGCTCATCCCTCACTCATGCTTCCTGCACTCGCATTCCTAGACTCGTGCATTCCTAGACTCGTGCGTTCCTGCACTCGTACGTTCCTGCACTCGCATTCCTGCACACACGCTACCCGCACTCGAGCTGATTTTCTTGATGTGTAGACTATGAAAGATGCTTCTTGGATGTGTCTAAATGCCTCACACTTGACCTATATTTATAGGCATCAAGTGGCTCCAACGAATTTGTCTTTAGTCGCTACTTTAACCTCAATCCGACCTGCCCAACTAAACAAATTTACCCATCTTAACTTCAAAAATTCATACCTCAAGTTCTAAACATTGGATTTGAGTGATTTTCAATGCTCTCAATTGCTCTTGGGATCCTTTCTCACCTCAAATAATCACATGTACAAAAATCCTCATGGATTCACACCCATATTCTCGAGTGAAAATCCCACAGGATTGGGTTTCATGCCCACAAGCCACACTTGTGTGCCAACTCCTCCACAACCCTCAAGCCTAGGGTTTGTAGTACCTCCCAAGCTACAAATCTCAACAATGTGAAGGAACCATGAGTTAGAACACTAAGGTCAAAGGGTTATAAAACACAATGAGTAACATTAAACAACAATAGATGTCCATGTACACTGATCTAAGTAAAATATCTTAAGAATAGACTAGAAAATAGGATCGCACTTAGATGTTCCTAGGCTCTGCACTACAACACAACGTAGTGTGACTCTAGGGAACCGACATCTCGTGGCATCGTTGCCAGGGACGATTTGAATTCATTCCCTCGGAAGAATGGAATTTATTCAGATCTTTATGGTGGATGTCTGAAATCATTCATTGTGCATTCCACCCGGTGACTCCACTATCCAAAATTTTCATTACTTACTAATAAGATCCAATCGTCTTAACTCACCACTCTCTACACCGCTGAACCGACTAATTATGAACCTCAACACATCCATTGTACATGCTTCACTTACTGTACTTATTCATATTGATTTTATTTCACCAGTCTTAACACCTCTCATCGTTTACACATTCCCACACTAGTTTCATTAAGAAGACACACCTGAAGTAATCCAGATAATAATCTAACACCTCATGTATTTGATCTTGAGCATTTTGTGTATACCTTGAACCAACGTAACAAAACATTATTGGAATAACCCTCAGGAAATCAAATAACTAGTATTCCATCCCCATCTCTTGTTATGATGATTGCTCAACTGCCTTGTTTCGAAGATATTCATACAAATACTTCACCTTCACATATAACATTTGAAAGCTCTAAGTCACTTAGCCCCATGCAAAAATCTGAAAAGGAGACTCCACAAACTACTGAGAGAATCAAAACTCTTATTTCATCTACCTCTAGGGACGTGATTTTAGAACACATCATGGCCGAAATAGGTCAACCACATAGTCAATAGAATCAATCCAACCAACCATTGGCTTGGGTGGTGGCATAATATGCCCCATTAGATTTACCTCAGGTGTTGCATGACATGCCCGAGAATTACTTGAAACTGCTACCCAGGTTTAGTGGCGAAAAGAAGGGGACCAATGAGGAGCATATTAGCATGTACCAAGACTTCACTAACAACTTCATGGTAGAATACAAGGATGTTTCATGAAGCTATTCGTACAAACCCTTAAGGGGGATGTGCGAAAATGGTTTTGTACTCTTCTTGCTAACTCATTACACTCCTAGGACGACTTGGAAAGGACATTTCATTCTCAGTGGGGTGAGAAAAAGGACTTTCAATACTATCTCATAGATTTTTTAGCGATGAAGAAGAAGTCATCTAAAAATGTAGAGGAATTCACAAAGAGATTCAATAATCTCTACAACAAGATTCCCAATGAGATTAAACCTACTCCCATCACTGATATGGTTGACTATGCAATCGCTTTCGAGCCAAATTTCTCTATTATTTTCAGAGAAATATGACTTAGGAACTTGTTTGACATGCAATTAGATGTAGTTGAGATAGAGGTAAATTTGCTACGGTAGGAAATCTAAGATGAGGGGAAGAAACGAACGAGAACCACGACATAAAAAGAGAGAAGGGAGGAAATTGAGTCAAAATCAAGAAGAAAGTAAAGGAAGAACCTGATCACCCTACTTATCGTAATGACCCATCTGAAGAAAAGATTGAGGAAATGAATAGGTTGATCGAGAACCTATCAAACAAAATTGCCAATCTCAAAGCTGAAGGACTGAGCAAGAATTTGAACCAACCTCCTCATAACCCTCCTTTCTTCCATAATCCATTCAATCCACAACCACTGAATAGGGATAAAAGACCTGATGAATAACTAATACAAACTCTTGTAAGGAGAGATCTCAATTTATAGTTTGGAAAATATCCCGATGAGTACATGCAAGACAAGGACATAAACTAAATAAGATATCAAAATCCCACCTTCTATATTACTGAGGTAGATTACATGAATTCTCTTGTGACACAAGAAAAATATGCACCATACAATTTTGAGGGACGCAAAGATTATGAAATCCCACCATCCCAAAATCAGAAGATTACTAACTCTGTGATAGCAAAAATCAGAAGAAACTATGACTTGCGACTAAGGCCCAATAAACCTACTAGGGTGAGTCATCAAAATAAGCCATCCATACCATCACACGACTCTGACCCCACCTAGGAGACTAGTTCTCCGCCTCCTGAAGTCTCAAATAAAGTGCAGGCGTTGCCATTTAAGAAAGGAAAGATTGTTCAGGACCCAACTTTGAACCAGATTCAGGGGCTTGAAAAGTCAGGGCACCATATCCATCCACAAGCAATAACTCAACTGATCAAGGAGGTCAAATGAAGCCCAAGTCCTCTTTTCAACCTTGGGCAAGGGTTGATAAAAATCAAAGTTCCCATTCCTTTACTCAAACTAGCACAAAAAATGACCTATCAACGACTAATACAAAATCTCATGATCCCTTCCAAGAAAATCTCCCACAATGACATTCTAAACATCCAAGAAGGTCGTCCTTATGTGGATTGCAAACCAAAAGTATAGGAACAAGATGAAAATAATCCTCCTTTATACATCATCTTTAATGTTCACAATAAGTTACTACATAATTTTTTGTTGGACTCGGAAGCCTCCCACAACTGCACGCCAAGGTCGGTAATGGTCAAGTTAGGATTGGATATCACAAAGACATACCATGAACTCTACTCCAATTCATGAAGAGTAAAATTGTTGGGTTGTGTTATATTCTTTCCATGACTAACCTACGTAGTGAACCAGGGGGTTAGAAGGGGGATGGAGCCCCCCTTTCATTGCGTCGATTGTGCAATGGGGGGGTCACTTGGGGGTTTGAGGGGGGTTGGTAGGCCTCTACGGGGTTCGGGGCAGCGCCCCGAGATTTTTTTTTTTGGACCCTATATTAGGTTGGTCGAACCTACCTATGGTTTTCGGTCCATGGTTTTGGACGCGATGGTTTTTGGTCCATGGTATTGGATGCTTCGGCATGTATAAATATGTATTGTAACATTGAAAGGGATATAATGAAAAATCAAGCTGGTAGTCCTAGTTTTGGGATCCAGGGGAAAATATTTGTGTATATGTGTTATGCTCTCGTATTGTTTATTTTCTGTGTTTTAGAATTCGTATGCAGGTAATTTCTGTACGGGGTTAACACCTACATTTGGTATCAGAGTTGTTTTGGCTTCAAGGGGACGCCTTTGTGCTGAGGGGTTATGCTTGGGCCTGTGGTAGACCCTGTTCAGTGGGAGATTTATGAGATTGATTCTGGTGGTGAAAGAAGATGGCGAGTAGTGGAAAGATAGAGATTGAGAAATTTAATGGTCAGAGCTTTGAGTTGTGGAAACTCAAGATGGAGGATCTGTTGGTGGATAAAGATCAATGGATCATGGTAGATCTGGGTACTAAGACAACAAGAGTGTCTGATGAAGAATGGAAGAAGTTGGATCGGAAGGCAAGGAGCATAATACGATTGTGTGTCTCAGATTCAGTATTTTTGAATGTATCAGGGGAAGCTAGGGCGAAGGCTTTGTGGGACAAGTTAGGGACTTTGTACCAATCTAAGTCTCTGGTGAATAAACTGTTCCTACAAAAAAAGCTGTATAACATGAGGATGAAAGATGGAGACTCGGTGACAGAGCATGTGAATGCATTTAATACTGTGGTAAGTCAGTTAGCATCTGTTGATAGTAAAATTTCATTTGAAGATAAGTGCATCAGTTTGTTGTGTTTTCTACCAGATTCGTGGGATAGTCTAGTTATTGCAATAGGTAGCAATGCAACTGCCTTGGAGTTTGATGAAATAGCCTCATCCTTGCTGACGGAGGAGATGAGATGGAAAAACATGGAGAGCTAGAATGGTGATGCCTTGTTTGTACGAGGACGGTCCCAGAATAGAAACAAAAATAAGTCATCGAGTGGGAGATCTAAATCTAGAGGGAGATCTAAATCTCTAGGAAAACCTATAAAGGTGGTGTGCTGGAAATGCGGAAAGGAAGGGCACTAAAAAAGGGATTGTAAATCTAAAGCTCCTGATAAAGGAAAGGGATCTGATGATGCTCCTTCTACAGAGGCGAAAACCACCTCAAATGAAGGTGGGGATGTGTACTTGGCTTCTTCAAGTACACATGTAGATCATGAGGCATGGTTGATTGACTCAGGTGCATCCTTTCACTTCACTCCCCACAGAGACTAGTTCTGTGAGTATGAGAAATATAATGGTGGTGATGTCTTCTTAGGGGATGATAGGAAGACTAGAATCGTTGGTTGCGGAAAAGTAAAGTTGAAGTTGCAAGGTGGAAGGGTTAGAACACTTCCGGGTGTTCTGCATATTCCTGCATTAGCAAGAAATTTGATTTTTTTAAGCACGCTGGATGATGCAAGTGTAAAAACAGTGTTCAAGAAGGATACCCGCAAGATGGTTCGGGGAGCACTGGTATTGATGCGGGGAGTTCAGACTGGAACTCTGTACAAGCTGCAAGGTAGCACTGTTGTTGATGGGTGCAATAGTTCTATGGTTCCTGAAAGTGGAGCATAAAATCTAGTGGTGTTTGGAGAGAAGACCATGCTGTGGCATCAAAGGCTTGGACATATTGGAGAGAAGGGCCTTCGAATACTTCATGGTAAAGGTATGGTAGAAGGTATGAGTAATAGCTCTCTGGATTTTGATTTTTGTGAAAATTGTGTATATGGGAAGCAGAATCGGGTGAGTTTCCCCTTTGGTGGTAAGAGGGCGAAACAAATATTAGAGCTTGTGCACAGTGATGTGTTTGGACCTGTGAAGGTTCCATCACTAGGTAAGTCTATGTACTATGTATCATTTATAGATGACTTCTCAAGGAATACATGGATATATTTCCTTAAGAAGAAATCTGAAGTCTTTGACAGGTTTAAAGAATTTAAGGCTCTGGTGGAAAACTAGACAAAGAAGAAGATAAAGGTGCCGAGGACAGATAACGGTGGAGATTTTTGCAGTAAGGAATTTGAAGAATTCTGTAAGAATTTTGGTATAGCATGACAAAAGACTACTCCATATACACCTCAACAAAATGGAGTTGCAGAAAGAATGAACAAGACGTTGATGGAAAGGGCAAGAAGCATGCTCAGTGGTGCCAGGTTAGGACAAGAATTCTGGGCAGAGGCGGTGGAGACAACATGTTACCTGGTCAACAGATCACCTTCATTAGCATTGGAGGATAGGACTCCACAAGAGGTATGGACTGGTAAGAAGCCCTCTCTTTCACATCTGAGGGTATTTGGATGTGATGCATATGTACATGTTCCAAAGGAGAAATGAACCAAGTTTGATAATAAATCTGAAAAGTGCATCTTTATTGGGTATAAGGATGGCTTAAAGGGTTATAAGCTTTGGAACCCAACAACAAGGAAGGTTGTGTATAGCCAAGATGTGGTGTTCAACATAGAATACCATTGAAAGAAAATACTAAGCCTTTTGTGCATAAACTTAGGAGGTTCAATCCCATTTTGTTGCCAACAATAAAGAAAGGGATAAAAAGCTATTAGATGATCATTTCTCCATTAATATATTCTCAATGGGTGGCTAATTTGGTACTCATTAGAAAAAAGAATGGAGATATCAAAGTCTATGTATATTTCAAAAACCTGAACCGATGTTCATTTAAAGACAACTACCCCTTTCCTAATATGGACCACTTGTTGCAAAAAGTTATAGGAGCATCCAAAATATCAATGATGGACAAATTTTCAAGCTATAATCAGAGAGCGACACACCCAGATGACAAAGATAAGACTGCACTAACGACACCATAGGGTATCCTCATGTATGAAAAAATTCCCTTTGGGTTGATGAACACTAGAGCTACCTTTTAGAGAGTTATGGATATCACATTTTTTGGGGGGAGAGATTGGTCCATAGTCATCTACATAGACGACATGTCCGTTTTCTGAAAATCAGGTGACAATCATTTGGAGTATTTGAGACATACATTCTAGAAGTGTAGAAGATTTGGTCTCTCATTAAATCCTAAGAAGTCATTCTTTGTTTTACAAGAAGGAAATTTTTTAGGACATATCATCTCAAAAGAAGGTGTTAGGATTGACCCCAAATGAGATGAGGCCATATACAAGATTGGTTTGCCCCGAAATAAGAAAGAAGTCCAATCATTCTCGGGGAAGATTGATTTTCTATGTAGATTCATTACAAATTCTGAAGAACTCCTAAAACATATAACATGCATAATAAGAAAGAAAAATGAGTTCAGATGGAATTTAGAAGCACGAGAATCATTTGAGAAAATTAAGAGGGCTATCATGGAAGCCTAGTCTTAGCAAGTCCTAAATTTTCAAAAGAATTCTAGATCTTCTCCTTTGCATCTGAGCATACCATTGCGACTGTCTTGCTTCAAAAGAATGAAGAAGGGTACAAGCAACCTATAACATTTTTTACCTGTGCCTTGAGAGATGTAGAGTTGAAATACATTATCTTCGAAAAGCAGGCTTATTCTAATGTAAAGGATTTCAAATAATTTCAGGAATATGTGCTAACATATGTTCCATCCGTTGTAGTAAAGGAAATACTTACTCAACTCGATATTGATGGCAGACAGGGAAAATGGATAGTAAATATACATGAATATGACTTGGAAATTAAGCCTACAAAGTTGGTCAAAGGGAAAGGGTTAGCTAAATTTATCACTAATTCAAATCATGTTGCATTGAAAATGTGTACAAATGCATATCTTTGCAATATCTACGGAGAGGAGAATCCACAAGAATCTCTTTCTTCCGATGGAGAGAATCAACAATAACCTCTTCATCTTGGGAGAGAGAATCCACAAGAAACTCTCATTCAAGTAGGAAGGAATACAGAAGAACCCTTCCCACGGGATGAAAAAAATCCAAAAGAACCCTTCTAGAAGGACCTCTCAAAGTTCCAAAATTATCCATGGTATAGATATATTATATTCTTCCTACAAAATTTGGAATGTCCTCCTGAGATGCCTAAGGAAAAATGAAAATATTTGAAATTAAAGGCAATTAAGTACTGCATTCTGGATGAAAGTTTTTATTAGAAAGATCCTGCTAGCATCCTACTTACTTGTGCTACTGAAGGCCAAGTATATGAGATCATTTCAGAGTTCCATCGAGGAGTATGTAGAGGATACCATGCTTGGAAGATCAAAACCTATAAAATATTGAGAATAGGATATTACTGGCCTTCCCTCTTCAAATATACTAATGTTTTTGTTCGATATTTCCTAAAGTGTTTGATGTTTGCAGGGAAATAAAAGCTTCGATCTCTACTATTGAACCTAATCAAGGTTCAAGCTCCATTCCAACAGTGGAGATTGGACTTCAATGGAGAGATACACCTGAATTCAAATTGATTGTTGTTAAGTTATGGTATGTTCTATGCTTATAACAGTTTACTTCTTTTTCTTATTATATTCCATAGATTAACAATCACATGTACATAAAGTAAAGTGCAGATAGAACATTAAACGATCAACAGAAAACAAGCCAAGACAAGAGACACAAGATGTGGCGGCTAGCCAGGGACAAACCCCACAATGTGTGCGGAAACCCTTTGATCAAATCTTCTTTTATCTTCAATAATTCAGCAGAGAGAAATAGTACAATAAATCTGATTCATATCAGCAGTAGCAAACCCTAGATCAGCAGCATCAGCATTAGCGGCTTCATTATCAAACTAGGGCAGACGATATCTCACAAACCGACCGTTGAATTGACTTCATTCCACCACCAAAAGTTGCGGCTTCTAGAGGAGTTCAGATGAACCTATAACACAGTTCAGATGAGGAGATCTTCTAGGCCACGCAGGTCAATCTTTACTTTTGCAGTTGCAGCTTCAGTTTCAACAGTTTCCGGCTTCAAACTAGGGCAGTCGATATCTTGCAAACCGTTCGTCGGATTGACTTCATTCCACCACCAAAAGTTGTGGCTTTCAGAGGAGGTTCAGATGAACCTACAATGCAGTTCCAAAGAGGAGATCTTCTAGGCCACGCAAGTCAATCTTTACTTCTGCACTTGCAGCTTCGGGTTCAACAGCTTCTGGCTTCACATGTGTGAGAGAGAGGTCCATTTCTGCGCAATAGAGAAGAGACTCATTTTTGCGCAGTAGAGAGAGAGAGATGTGATGAGATGAGTGAGTGTAAATGAGGAAAAGTCCTCTTATATTTATACACAACGTTGGTGTTTGAATAGATGCGACTTGTTAGTGTCAGTCTTGAAAGCCCTCCATTAGTGATCAAAGATCTTTGCATTTGCATTAGTAGGTGTCTCATTAGTGTCAAATTTTGCATCCCGTTAGGCATGCCATAACCCTGATGGAGGAGCTGGTCTATTTATACCCCTCTTGGCTTTGCTGGATCAGGTCATATCAGTCATTAAGTTTTTCAAGCTTGTCTTGTTCTGTCTTAAGGTCAAAGGTCCTAGGTCTAGGGTTTTGGTCATTTATCCTTGCAAGGTCATGTCTTTGAAAGTCCTTGAGTGCCCAGCAAGCCAGAGGGAGGATTGTAAACATGTTTCTTTGATATTTTCATCATGTACAGTTCATTTTTAACCTTGGATTTAAAAACTCTGTTTTTAAAGCCAAGGTCATGTTAAATTTGTGTAAAAAGAATGAAATTCCAAAAAGTCTTCAAAAGGACAGCAGTAACCCTGGTCCCCTTGCCAAAGTCCCTCAGATGATCTACCTGCAAAAAGAATCAAGTCAAAGCACTCAATGAGTCAAAATCAGGATAAAGGAAACCAAAAATCAGTGTTATAAAGTGTCAAAAGAAAAAACATTAGAAAGTGGGTTTGTAAATGAAATTTTTTCAAATGAGACTTATAAAAGCCCAAATTCCCTCCTTTCACTCTCATTGTGCATTTTAGAGCTTGCAAGAGAGAAAGAGAGAGTGATTGAGAGAAAGGAGCGAAATTGCAGTGATTTCGGGCAGCAGAGTGGTGCGCGACCCGTCAAAGGAGGTGCGCGACCCGTCCAGAACTCCCCCGCAGTTCAGAATTACTACGGGCGCGACCCGTTGGGAGGTGCGCGACCCGTTGGGAGGCCTGCGCGACCCGTTGAACCGTTTGCCTGCAAACTTCAACAAAATTCCTCAATCTCCCTTCAAATCTTCTAAATTGGTCGAGGTAGGCTCTTTACACATGGTGTTTGAGGATGGTGATGAAATATAAGGCTTTATGTTATGATTTTAATCTCAAATCATGCAAATGAAAAGACTTATATGGCTGCAATATTCATGTGCAAACTGTGCTAGGGTTTATGGTGTTTCAAGCTGTTTTTCCTTTGGTTTGTTTCCCTCCCTTCCCTCTTGCTCACATTCATATGTACATCTCATTTTCCCCCATGTCATTTTATAAATGAAATGCAAATTTTTCCCCATCCCTAGCCATTAAGAATGAAAACCCTACCCCTTTCCCAAAGCATCAAAAACAAAAAATGAAAACCCTAATTCCCCTCTACCATATGCATGTGCAAAATAACAAAAACTGTTGGTAAAATGTCAGCATGTTTTGTGCATGGTTTCCCTTTTTCCCTTATTGAACATGAATACATATATTCCCATGTTTCCTTTCATGCATGTTTTTCCCATATGCAATAATCTTTGCAAATGATTTCCCTATTACAAATATGTGTTCTTATATGTATATGATTTGCAAAATTTCCCTTGAAATTCCCTGTAATATTTATATATTCCCATTCCTTGTTAAAAAATCCCTCCCCTCCCCTAACATTTCCCTCATGTTTTGTTCCCCTTGAAACAACATAGATTTCAGTACTTTTTGCAGGCAGAGACAGCAGTTTTATTTGTCCACTTTGCTCCTAAACCATGTCAGAAACCGAAACTTATGAGCAAAGTGATGACCATTCATCATCTACAGAGGTTGAGGAACAGAGGAGGCCTCGTAAGGGTGGTAAGGGTGGACATCATAAGCGAGAGGAGCCCACCTCTCTGGCAGAATTACAGGCTTGCCCCATGGCAGTGAGTTGTTTTCAGTATATGTCTTGTTATGATTTTTGTGAGAGAATTTCTCAGATTCAGCATCATAGAGAGTTGGCCCGCTTGTTTGTCTTGCACCTCCGTGATGGACATGTCACTCTGGCAGGGGTGAACTTCACATTGACTCCTGAGGTGATCTCACAGGCTACCGGGATACCAAATGTGGGTGAGGTGTGGCCTAAGCGCAGATTGCTAGATTTTGTTCACTTTGAGCCCTATGTCTGGCCACCATTCGTGAGACTTTTGACAGGTGTTTTTCCATTCAGATTTCTCCGGAGCGAGTATGCTCCCATCATGAGGCTTATTATGCATTATTTTACCTGTGAGGGCAGATTTTCACAGGTGTACTCATATCACATTCGCCTTTTGATGCATTTCACCCGAGTGAGGATGATGAACATCCCGGTCTTCTTGTTTCATAACATTCAGAGGATGGTGTCCATGTTGCAGAAGAAGACCCCAGCCCAGCAGTACAGGAGCTTATGCCATTATGGTTTGATTCAGCTCATAGTCTCACATCAGTTGACTCAGCAGGGCATCTCATGGGAGGAGTTCATCTCCCGTGAGTTTTTCACAGTGCCACCTCAGCCACATCAGGAGGTCATTCATGAGGAGGGAGGACCATCTCAGTAGCCTGATGCTCCCGTCACCCGACATGTTAGCTCCACTCCTTTGGTCACTTATCAAAAAGGCCCAAGGGTCTTATTTGCAGCAGCTAGGCGAGTACTATCTCCACAGCAGGTGGAAGGGGTCTCGCCTTCATCTTCAGCTCAGCGAGTGTTATCTCCACATCAGGTGGAAGGGGCCTCGCTTTCTTCACCAGCACAGGTACTACAGAGGGGCAAAGAGCCCATGATTCATGAGGATCCGGTGATTGATCTTGAGGCCAGTTCTCCTAGCCAAGAGGCGAAGGAGATCATTCAGCATCTCAGGGCTGAAAATGATGTTTTACAGAGGAGACTTGAGGGTGCCCAATGGACCATCACCTACCTGGAGCAGCGGAACAAACAGCTAGAGGAGGAGAAAGTTCTTGATGAGCTATGGAGGATTCGTAGTGACCGAGTCCTAAACCGAAGGAGGCCTGGTGATCCTTTGCCTACTGACCGTGAGTCTATGCTTATCCAGGTCAATGCACATCTAGAGAGGCTGTTGGCTAAGGCCAACCAAGAGAAGAAGCTGCTGAGAAACATGAAAAATCACTATTGGGCAAGGATGCATGTCTGCAAGGCTAAAATGAAAATGTTCCAAAGAAGGTTGTCCGAGACTCTTAGGCAGAGGAAGAAAACCAATCCACTCCGTATCTTGGCTGAGGCATCCCTCAAAGATCATGGCACTCATTAGCATCAGCTACAGCACAAATCCCAAATTTTTTTGAGAATTTTGGGTAATTTTGGAATTTTTTGGAAATTTACAGGTTTTGGCTCCTCAACGGGTCTCACCCCCGGTGAGACCCTTTGTCATCGTAGCTCCTTTTTGCAAAAACTCAGCATTTTTAGATTTTTCATGCAAAATTACATATGCCCATGGATGGACTTGAGTTTTTATGGGGTTTTGAGCCTCCAGAAGGTCAAAATACATGCAAAATTTGACTTTCTGCCCCTTTTTTGAGTTGCAGAAGCATTCTTGGGAGAATTGAGTTTTGACTGGGAAAATGACCTCCGAATTCAAAAATTTTGGTTGGGTTGGAAAGTAGACTCGCAGACCTTTCCAACGAGCTATCCTGCACCCAATTCTGATACCGGGAAGGCCTCCAAACAGAGCTCCAAAGTGCGTGACCCGTTGAGAAAAGGGGCGCGACCCGTTGAGGAAATTTTGCCAGATTTGACCAGTTCAGCCCAGAAATTGCAGATTTGACCCTTTTTCGACTTTCTGAGGTTAATGATAATCTTCATGGATGTAATTGTGACACTTTTTGGATACTTTTACCCTTGTTTAACATTTCTAGAAGATTTATGCATGTAAAGGGTAAAAATTGAATGTATGAACTAGTTTCCAAGTTTATAGAGGCAAGTTGTTTTGACTGCCTATTTTGTAGTGCTTAGTTTAGAAGTGGTTCAAACAGCTCCTAGGATAGTGAGCTCAACCCATGGAGGCAGGGAAAGAGGTTAGATCATATATATTATGTACTTTCTTGCTCATTTTCATGGTTGGACTCTTGAGGGAGCAGCTATCATTGTATATTTTCACTGTATCTCCGCAATTTTTGGCTAAGGAAGACCAGGGTTTTGCAGTCATCTTTGGGATTCTTGTGGACTCATGTGTTGATGGTGTGTTTCTCCATGTTATTGTAAGCTTTGTTATGTGATTCATTTCCTTTCTATACTTCTGCATATTAAACAAATGAAGTGTTAAAGTAAGAATTCATGCTTGCCATGCTCTGCTTTTTAGTTTGTTTAATTTCGATGTTTTCTACTGTCTAAAGAGAATTCAAATTCATTGTTTGCTCTCTTTAGCCTTCTTATCTTTCATTCCTAACCATTCACTTCAGTCAAAGACATCAGCACTGTCTCCTACCTCGCCCCAAGGAACCCCCTACAGAAACTGTGTCCAATCCCCGCACCCAAAATTGCCCTCTCCTCAATTTGCCACCAAAAACCCAAAAACCCCAAATCAACCTTTTTAATCAGTTTACTAGCCTAATATCAGTGTTACCTTGTTGGTCATCTCATCCCATTGAAGATCTGCCGAGATTGACCGGAGAGAGCCTTCTCCTGCCCCGTAGGGCTAGCTACGAGGCTAAATGGTTTGATGTAGCCTTGAGGTTTACCTTTCTCAGCCTGAGGTGAAATTTCAAGCGCTAACACGACTGTCAGGCTTCTGAGCCTACATGAGTTGTAGGTCGGCTTGATAATAATTCCATAATCAAATAAATTCATATCTCCATGAATACTTATCGGAATCGGATCATCTTTATATCAATCCTACACCTCTCGATGAGAGGAATATAATAAAAATATTATCAGCCATGAATAAGATGAACCACATGAAGTTTTTCCTTGGTTGCCAATTTTAACGCTCCCTCTCAACCAGGGAGAACTTCATTTGCAATCTGTCTATCGGTCGTTACTATTCATCCATCAAATGCACTGCCCTGTACATCCTGACCCTTGCCCTGCTCTGCTCTATTTTGCCTATTTTTCTTTGTCTTGTTCTGCCCTGTACTGATCGGTACTCTTTTGCTCTGTTCTGCTCTGCTCTTGCATTATTCTATTCTGCTCTGCTTTTGTTCGAATTATGAAGAAGAACAAATGGTCGAGGATGTATCATACTGACTCAAAGTCAGTATCAGAGTATGTACCACTGGTCCTAGACCAGTCTCAACCAACCCGAAGTCAGCATCATAGTGAGTACAACTCCACTGGTCCTAGACCAGTATCATCCTCCACTGACTTAAAGTCAGTCTCAGAGTGTGTACCACTGGTCCCAGACCAGTCTCAGCCGACCCGAAGTCAGCTTCATAATAAGTACCACTCCTACCACTGGTCCCAGACCAATATCACAGTCTCAGAGAGTGTACTACTGGTCCCAGACCAGTACTGCACTGACACGAAGTCAGTCTTGGAGTATGTACCACTGGTCCCAGACCAGTCTCAACCGTCCCGAAGTCAGCATCATAGTATGGTACAACTCCTACCACTGGTCCCAGACCAGTATCATTGATCCTAGATCAATGGAGGTCATCCTAGCGTAGGGAGTACGGTAGATACAACGATGCGTCCATCGGTACTACTATGGTCCCTAAATTCATTTCCTTGCTCATTGATCAGATGAGAGGTACTTCCCATGAGTCCCAGACTGCATGGGTAGGATGCCTCGACAAGAGAACTAATCAATCCTGCTACAATTGCCATGGAGAATACATCAATCCAGGCCTCACAGGAGAACTAATCATCCTGCTACACAGGAGAGCGAATCATCCTGTTCCACAAGAGAGTGAATCATCTTGTCCACAAGAGAGCGAATCATCTTGTTCCAGTGCGCACCACCAGGGTAGGGTGAGTCACCCTGTGGTCGTATGTTGCTCCAGTAATAACCGCAAGCCCTCAGAGCTCCCAGAGCTCAATGTATGCAACATGCAGGACCCTTGTACAAAGGTTTCTTGACGACTCCAAGGTGTTTGGGAAAATCACAGATTAGATCTTTCCTTGGGGCTTTGACAAGGCGTATCGACCTGTACATCATCTTAATGCGATGGAGCATCCTTGCTCATCAACTTACCATATCCCAGATGATGTCTATCTGTTGGAGCAATCGATGAATACAGGATTCCTCAATAATTGAATCCCACCTCTGGTTGTTACAGAGAATCACAGTGGTATCCAATTTAAATCCAAACAGCTCACTGAAGAGCTTTCGCAACAAGACTGCCTCACACAAGGTCATGCTAGCAGCAATATATTTTGCTTCGGTGGTGCTCAAAGCCACCGACTTCTGCTTCTTGCTCATCCAGGATATTGAAGCAGATCCTAAGGTGAAACAGCACCTGGAAGTGCTCTTACGGTCCACCACACTGCATGCCCAATCAGCATCAGTATATCCAAGTAGTCTCACATCTTCGGTAGTGTATCTTAACCCATTATGCCACGAAGACATCTTAGAAGATTCTTGGCATCAATCCAGTGAGGCTCAACCAAATATGAGCTCACAATGCTAACTACAAAACATATGTTCGGATGGAGGTTCACCAAGAACATCAATGTGAATGAGTTTATGAAACTCATAGGCATTTCCCAAATCTGGTTCGACATCACTACCATATAACTTCTAAAAGTTAAGATCCTCGGGGTAGTCACAGGCTTGCAGTCCATCATACTGAGTCTTTCCAATATCATTACCACATATTTTCCTTGAGATAGGAAAATTTCCCCTGGCTTCTGCCACACTTCAAGTCCTTCATTTCAAATTCAGAAGCCAACTCCCTCTTACATTTGTGAATGAGAGGGCTTGCATCTGTTAGAAAGAGGTCATCCACATACAACACCAATATGAGAGGCTTGTCATCTTCAACCTTAAAGTAAAGGTTAGGATCGGCTTCACTCCTAGTGAATCCTAGCTTCATCAAGTAGCTATCGATCCTCTCATACCATGCTCGGGGTGCTTGCTTCAGCCCATAGAGAGACTTCTTCAACCTGCATACATGATATTTTCCATCAAATCCTTCAGGTTGCTCCACGTAGACCTCTTCTTTGATCGAGTCGTGTAAGAATGCAGTCTTGACATCTATCTGATGTAGGTTCCATCCTTGTGAAGCGACAAGGGCTATGATCGAGCAGATGGTCGTATATCTGGCAACAGGTGCAAATATCACATCATAGTCTATACCTTCCTTCTGGGAGAAACCATGAGCAACAAAACGATCCTTATACTTTTCCGTACTTCCATCTGCTGCATGCTTTATCTTGTAAAGCCATTTGGAAGTAACAACTGTCTTGTCCTGGGGTCTGGGAACTACTTCCTAGACATCATTCTTCATGATAGACTCATATTCTTTGGTCATAGCATCCTTCCATACTTAATGCTTGACGACATCTGAGAATGATGAAGGCTCATTTTGTATGATCGTGCTCATGATGGTCAGGTATCCCTGATACCTGTTAGGTTTCTTACTTTGACGGAAGGTTCCTCAGGGTGCAGCATGTCCTTTAGCATCATCAAGTATCCCCCTAAGCCATGAAGGCCTCTTCCTAGAAGAGGAAGGCTCATGTGGATGAGGATCAATCGGATCCATGGGTTCTTCTACATCAGGCATTGATTCATCATCTTTTTCTTTCGGTTCCTTGGTGTTGGCTTCTTGAGAGCTCCTCAAAGTCGGAAGATTGTTCACCTTGCTAAGAGCCATATCTTCGTCAAAGGTGACATCATGACTAATTACGACTTCCCTTTGACCGGCTACATAGATTCTATAGCCTTTAGTATTTTCACCATAGCCCACGAAAATTCCCTTCTTTCCAGATGCACCCAATTTATTTCTTTTCTCTTTCGGCACATGAAAATATACAGGGCTTCCAAAAATTCTAAAATGAGAAACATCAGGTTTCTTACCAGTGAACTTTTCTTCAGGAGTCTTGGAACCCAATGCTTGATGAGGGCATCGAATTTTGTACATATACGACAGTGTTTGTAGTTTCAGCCCATAGAAACTTCGGAAGTCTTTGATCATGTAGCATGGCCCGGACAGCTTCCACAATTGTGCGGTTCTTCCTTCCTGCCACACCATTTTGCTCAGGAGTATGTGGTGTAGTAGTCTCCCTCTTAATGCCAGCCTCAGATATGCTTGAGTGAACTAACTGTAATATATCAGAGGTCTTGCTTTGGCTTGAGGGGAATAGTCCCCTTTTGAGCTTTCCTTCGGCACATCCCGAACATATACCTTCTTTTTCTACTTGGAATTCAGGCATCCTTGTTACCATCTGTCTTACATCGGGTAGAGCTTTGTAATGAAGGTGGGCAAACCTCCGATGCCAAAGTTCGGACTGAAGAGTTGTGTCACAAGACATGACACCTAGCGGACTTCCATCAACCTAATATAACACTAAACCCAAGAGTAAAGGCATCTTTAACATTATTTTTCCATATACATACCTTGCCATTGCTGAAGGTTACCTTGTAGCCTTTGTCTTCCATTGCCAAGATGGACACTAGGTTCTTTTTGAGGTTAGGTGCATTTAATACATCTTGGACTTTCTAGCCTTCTTGAATGGTTGTCCTCTTCCTTGATTCCCAGCTCTCCTCTTACCTTTGATATTGAATTTGTCATTCCTTTGATTACCATCAGAGGGATTTTGATCATCGTCCTAGTGTGAGTCCTTTCTATCAGGGCACTCCCTTGCATAGTGACCTGTTTTATCGCAGATGTAACATCATCCTTTTCTTCCACCCTTAGGTCCAGCCTTTCCTTTTGATTTAGTCCTAGAATTATTTCTTTTCTTAGCATGAGAAGAAAAGGCAGCAGGAGGACCTTTAGGCATGGGCATTTCTTGCTCTTCTTCCCTTGTTTCTTCTTGAATGTATCAAGCCATTAATTCCTCGAAACCAGGAATTACATTATAGTTCAGAAGAGTAGTCCTGAACACGTACCATTTGGATGGTAATCCTCCAAGAGTCGTGAGTGCCATTTCCAAGTCTATCATATATTTCCTTGGAGGTGTCCAGTTCAGAGATGTAGGCCACCAAGTGCTTGTCGATAGAGTCCCAGATGGTCTTCTATTTTGACTTCTTTGGTTTTCCATTTGCTCCATGCAGCAACGGATGCATTTGATGGAGGCTCAACAATATTGCCTCTTACATGGTCCAACACTCCTGGATCTTCTGGGGTTAGATCGATAGACATCTTCCATACGTGATAGTCATCTTTCTCACGGAGCTTGTCTTCGACAGGAAAGAGTGTTGAGGACCCCATAGTTCTTTTAGGATAGCCTTGCCAATCTTCTCTTTGGTGATTGCTCTTGCTCTTGCTCGGGCTTTGTCTTCACCTCAGCTCTGATACCATGTTAAGTTATGGTATGTTCTATGCTTATATCAGTTTACTTCTTTTTCTTATTATATTCCATAGATTAGCAATCACATGTACATAAAGTAAAGTGCAGATAGAACATTAAACGATCGACAGAAAACAAGCCAAGACAAGAGACACAAGATGTGGCGGCTAGCCAGGGACAAACCCTACAATTTGTGGGGAAACCCTTTGATCAAATCTTCTTTTATCTTCAATAATTCAGCAGAGAGAAATAGTACAATAAATCTTATTCATATCAGCAGTAGCAAACCCTATATCAACAGCATCAGCATTAACGACTTCATTATCAAACTAGGGCAGACGATATCTCACAAATTGACCGTCGGATTGACTTCATTCCACCGCCAAAATTTGTGGCTTCCAGAGGAGGTTCAGATGAACCTACAATGCCATTCAAATGAGGAGATCTTCTAGGCCACGCAGGTCAATCTTTACTTCTGCAGTTGCAGCTTCAGTTTCAGCAGTTTCCGGCTTCAAACTAGGGCAGTCGATATCTTGCAAACCGTTGGTTGGATTGACTTCATTCCACCACCAAAAGTTGTAGCTTTCAAAGGAGGTTCAAATGAACCTACAACACAGTTCCAAAGAGGAGATCTTCTAGGCCACACAAGTCAATCTTTACTTCTGCAGTTGCAGCTTCAGGTTCAACAGCTTCCGGCTTCACATGTGTGAGAGAGAGACCCATTTCTGCGCAGTAGAGAAGAGACTCATTTCTGCGCAGTAGAGAGAGAGATGTGATGAGATGAGTGAGTGCAAATGAGGAAAAGTACTCTTATATTTATACACAACGTTGGTGTTTGAATAGATGCGGCTGTTGGGCTTCTGAGACTACATGAGTTGTAGGTCGGCTTGATAATAATTCCATAATCAAAATAAATTCATATCTCCATGAATACTTATCGGAATCGGATGATATTTATATCAATCCTACACCTCTCGATGAGAGGAATCTAATAAAAATATTATCAGCCATGAATAAGATGACCCACATGAAGTTTTCCCCTGGTTTCCAATTTTAACAATTGTACACATACATTCTCATGGACACTAGATACTTCACCAAGTGGGTACAATCTATTCCAACCCGCAAACCTAATGAGAAGGTGATCATAGCCTTCATGGAAGGTAACTTTCTCTCTAGATTTGGATGTCCCAGAAGGCTAGTCACAAATAATTCTCATGTATCTAAGTATTTCAAGGTGAGGAAATTCTGTCAAGATTAAAATATAGAATTGGTGCATTCCATAACATATTACCCTTAAGGGAATGTATTAGTAGAATATTCAAACAAGAATTTGATAAGGATCATTAAGAGGATGCTAGATAAGAATAAGAAGAGTTAATATGCAAATCTCAAATATGATCTATGGGAAAACATAATCACTACCAAAAGATCTATCGACACCTCAAATTATTAGTTGGTGTATGGAATGGATGTGGTTTTTCCTATGAATCTCACCTTGCTAGTAATGAAGCTGCTACAATATGTTGCACCAGATACTGGCCCTATGCATAAGAGGGTCTATCAGATGATAAAATTTCAACAATAGAGAGAAGAGGCCTTGAGTAAAGCTGAGACCTATTGGAAATACTGGGGGGGGGGGGGGTGAATCAATATTCCTTTCAATTAGTATTATTATTAATCTTTCAGAGCATTAGTTAATCTTCAATTATTATCAGTGTTTGTACAATGATAGCAGTAAACAAAAGGAACACAAATGCACACATGTTTTAAGGTGGAAACCCCCTCTGGGACAAAAATCACCTGAACGATTTTCTAATAATTCTTTAATCTTCAACTCCAATTGAAAAGAAAGCTCCAACTTCCTAGAATCTAGAAAAACATTCTTCTCCAGCTCCCACTAGATGGATGCTCCAATGCCCGAGATTCTTCAATAGTTAACTAAACGGATGCCCCAACACCCAATGAGCTAAAACTCACCCTAGCACCACCCTACCACCCTGAAGTTTTCACAGGCTTGAACTTGTTGGTGACTTCATGCACCAACCTAGCACCACCCTACCACCCTATAGAAGAATAAAATAAGAATGGACTCTCGTACTAGGGAAAATGGTTCACTTTACAATGATATAGAATGATGTAGAAGAAGGAGACACACTAGACCATAACCCCAACTATGACACAACCACCTAATGATGATCCTAGACCTCCCGACACTACCTCTTCAAATCTTGGCAAATAGACACTTGTGAAACTTTTACAATGATGCTTTTACAATGACTCTGTACAATGATACTTTTACAATGACTGTATGTAGTGCCGCCCATTTGAAGACTCCATGTGGTGAACTTCTTGCTGCTGTTTTGCACCTTGATTGCTCCTCTTGTCATTCTACCCTTTCTCACTCTTCAGAACATTAGATTATGCATTGAGTATTCTATTGATGAATATATAATACCTGCAAAAAGTCTTCAAGGAGATACCCATGAAATGATAATAGCAAAACTTGCCTCATCTTGCAGAGCATATGTCAGTGCTAAAAAAAAACACCAAATTAGAATACAAATAACCTAATGCAATTAAGAGATGAACATGCATATATAGAAGATAATTACCTAGAGCTTACCTCTGGTGCATCATTTTGCTACACCTTGCTCTTGCTGCCCTAGAAAGTCTGGTCCTTTGCAGCCCTTGACATGACTTGATCTAGTTTTTTTCTTGCCTTCTAGGAGCACGCTATTGAATCTGATGTATCTCTGTGATTTCAAATCTCCAATCCTCTAGTATCCCCGTGAGTCTTCTATCCAATGCCATAGGTTTGACTTGATTTGGATTCTTCAAGACAAAGTTACACCCAATCTCTCACAATGACCTAATTATGGACTAGTTCAGTAGAGAGAACTTGTATGGCATGCCACATGCCACTGTTTCCTCTTTCGGCTCTGAAATTGATACACAGAAAACTGCAGTCCGTGCACTATTCGCCACTTTTTACAGGATTCCAATCCATTTCTCAGAGAGAGAGTTATGATGATTTTCCCAAGGTCACTTCTTTGAGATGAAATTTGGGAGCCTGCAAAAACCCTAACTTCCACAGATTATATCTCCAAAAATATAGCTAACCAAGATCAAAAATTTGGTCACGACATTCATCAGAATTTCAGCTCAAATGAGTTTTAATTTCAGCATCTAAGACT
This sequence comes from Pinus tabuliformis, assembly GCA_031772625.1. Lineage (NCBI taxonomy): Eukaryota > Viridiplantae > Streptophyta > Pinopsida > Pinales > Pinaceae > Pinus > Pinus tabuliformis. The sequence goes on along the minus strand of CM062804.1, from coordinate 1,494,834,918 downwards.
TCGCAGAAATAACGTTATAGCGAAAATGCCACGATCACTACTTTTGGAGGATATATGAGATTTCTTTTTATAGAGTTTAGAGGGGCTTCTATAGAGACTGTTGGAGGGATTTTAGGAGCTTAAAAAATTATTAATTATTGACTATTCAATGACCAAAATCAATGATAGATTCCATGCCACAACCCCATGGGGTTTTAGCCCACTAATTGGAGTTACTAAATTCAATCTTGAATAACTTATAAACCGTGAGGAATTACGAGGAGAGCTATATACTGATAGAAATATATTTTTGAGTAGAGTATTCCTATAATGGTTATGAGACGAGAAACCATGAATGATTATGCCCAATATGCCATGTAATTTCAGGGCCATCCTTGGTGCCGCTTGGGTTGACATCAATGACAACCTCATATCATCTTTATATCAGCAATACGCACAAGCAAAAGGTGAATGTTGTATTTGATAAAAGAGAAAAGGAGCACAACGTGCAAGATGGATATCTCATATTGAATTGAGACTCAATTCGAGCTAACAAAGGCAAGCGTGCTAAGTTTGGTAATCTATGGATTGGTCCGTTTTGAGTATACGAAGTTCTTGATAATAATACTTATCAGCTACAAACACTTAATGGATATTTCCTTGGGAAACCTATCAATGGAAGGTTCTTGAAGAAATTATTCACCTAGACATTACACAATTGGCATTAAAAAAAAGAGATATAAAGAAAAAAAAGAAAAAAAATCTCTTAAAAAAATTCCCATATTTTACTCCTTGATTGTTATGCAATGTATTGCATTTTCTCAATTTCAATGAAGTCATAAGAAGAGGTAGGTGCCACTTCCAAGCTTACTCCACAACCCAATGATATGAGGCACTAGAACTGTAAGTTCTCAATAGATTGTAGGGGCCCGTTGTCCCCCATGGAGCCGATTGTTGGTGTCGAATGCAACAGGCAAATAATCCCCAAAATCCTATTTTAAGTCACTTCAAGAAGTAGAATGATCTGAAAATGAAACTACTTGTATTTGCTGTTCAAGGTATTCATTTCCATTAAATTATATGTGCAAACTATTACTCATGTCTTGCAATTGAAACAAAGTGGTTTTGGTAAATTTCTGAGTCTTATGTGTGAAGGAGTATTATTTCATTTCACTATTTAGCATATTAAATCTGAAAAACAAAGCAAGATAAAATCACATAACATAACACAACAGCTGATGAGGCAGTTCACCCCTCCTGGGCTACATCTACTGGGTCCAAGGCCCCCAAATGGAATGTCCTTGCTCTTATTAGATGCTCAAATTGGTTATACAGTGATAATAAAGCCTAAACAAGCAAAATAAGCTGTGGAAATGAGTTCAGAACATAGAAAACAATAAATATTGTTTCACCTCCAATGGTTAACCATAGCCCAATACAACTCCAACTCTCCCTAGGCCCTGATGGCTCTCCAAGCTTCTCTGCTAAAAAAGTACCTAAAGATCAACTCTGTGTACTCTGCAACCTGTACCATTGGCTATGGAATGCTCAAAATACTCGAAATCAAAAAAGTTTTTGCCCCAAAAGGTTCTGTCTAGTGAAAGTTATGACCAACTGAAGTTTTGTCCAAGTTGGCCTAAGGAAACTCCACCAAATCCGGAAACTAGAGTTAACTGGAGTTAATTTTGGCATTTGGCACTAAATTTGGAGTTCCTCTAGGCTGACTGCCGGTTAGCTGTCCGTAACCATTGGCTTAAACCGCGCGCATGTGAGCAGTTAATCCAGGCGGGTAAGGTTTGTTAACGTTTAATGGATGGTTGACTGTTTCTGCTGTGGTTTTATCAGCATGTGACCACTCTCCGGGACCACTGGCGGTTACCCCCAAACCAAAATCTGTTACATAATAAATATTACCCGTGTGCATAGTTTGTTAAGAACTAATGCGTAGCGCGGACAGTCAAGACTATAGGTTTGCCTGCGGGAGGTCACGAGTTCGATCCCAGTCGACCCCATAAAATTTTTACCATGCCAATTTAGGGCCATGTGGCAACCTTCGGGCTTGCTGCGTGTCGACCTCTGATTGGTCGAACCAAACGGAATATTCTAGTGAATATTTTGGAGAATATTTTAAAGAATATTCCTCGAAATATTCTTTTTTTAATTTTTCCAAAATTCAAAAATTTGCAGTTTACTGGGCATTCTTAAAATGTGATAACTCCTCCATACAGTGTCATTTTTTCGAGCCGTTCACAGTGCCAGAATCAGAACGATGAGATATATCTAGTCGTTCTGGTTTCAACCAATTCTGAGCAGTTCCAATTTTGAGCATTTTCTTCACTTAGAACATGATCACCTGATCACACCTCCCAAATGGGAAGCTTTTGGACCCCAAAAGCCTTTAGTTACCTGTTAAGAAGGTGATGGTACAACTCCATCACCTTTTCCACATCCATCCACTTTGCCTTACTCGGTTTGCTGCCTTTAAGACCAACCCGAACATAATCAACATTTCCCCTCCTTGAAGTGCATGTCCTTTTGTCAAGGATAGCATCCTCTTTTAGCTCATCCAAAAATTCTGGTGAGAAATCATCTATGGAAGGCAGCTGAATGTCACTTTCATGATCAACAATTAAAGGAGGTTCATACAAACATAAATTTTCCACATTCACCACAGAATACATTTTCATATATGAAGACAAATCTAGTTGAAAAGCATTATTTCCAACTTGTTTAAGGATCTTGAATGGACCATAACGAATAGGCTTCAACTTTTTACCTTCTCCTTGCATTCTTTCCTTACCAATGCACAAACATACCTCATCTCCTTCTTGAAACTGATGATCAACTCTATGTTTATCATGTCTCTCCTTGTACTTACCTTGACTTTTTTCAAGCTGTTCTTGAACTTGCTGATGTAGGAGCTGAATTCTTTCAATGAACATGCGACCTTTATCAATGTCACTCTGCCCATCAACGGCAACATCCTTCTCAAGAATGAAATCTAAAGGTGACTTAGGCAAATACCCACAACAAGCTTCAAAAGGTGAAGTATTTGTACAAAAGTGCTTGGTTCGGTTGTAAGCATGCTGAATGTAATACAAGTGCTCATCCCAAAGATTGGGATGCTTGCTGCAATAACCTCTCAAAAGATGTACAATGGTTCTATTCACTACCTCTGTTTGGCCATCTGTTTGTGGATGGAAAGCAGTACTCTTCTTCAACTTGGTGTCCATCATCTTCCATAGATTGGATCGAAAATTCCCAATAAATTTGGAATCCCTGTCACTAACAATAGAAGTAGGCAAGCCATAATGAACCCATACATGTTGAAAATATAAATCAACAGTTTTTTCAACAGTTATAGTTTTCTTACATGGCATAAGAATACACATCTTGCTGAATCTATCAACTACTACATAAAGATAATCATGCTGCTTTCTAGATAATGGTAGACCTCCTACAAAATCCATAGAAACACTTTCCCATGGTCTAGAAGGTACCAGCAATGGCGTATATAATCCAAGCTTCCTATTGCTAGGCTTGCTTGTATCACATAATGAACAACCTCTAATGAAACATGAAACACTATCTACCATGCGAGGCCAATAACAATACCTCTGTAAATGTGCCACCGTTTTGCTTACCTCGAAATGTCCAACAATAAGAGAAGAATGAGCTTCTCTCATGATACTTAGTCTCTCTCCCTGTGGTATACATAACTTGCCCATATGAAACAACAAATTATTATGCAAATGATAATCATTCTCCTCAACATGATTCCCTTCACTCAAGTTAGCATACACATCCTTAAAATCAACATTTGATGCATACTGTTCTATGTAGCTCTCATGTACAATAGAATCATTCTTAAGTAAAGTAGTAGCACTAATAATAGGCCTTGAAAGCATATCAGAAACTTTATTGAAAATACCTTTCTTGTACCTTATTACCAAGTGAAATTGTTGTAGGAAGCCCATCCATTTGAAGGTCGTCACTACTGCAATTTACTTTGTGACTGCAAGTACTGTAAAGGCTGATGGTCGGTATGAACAACTGTTTCTTTGCCCATCAAATAGTGTTTCCACTTTTTGATGCTTTGTACCAACGCATACAACTCCTTATCATATGTAGGATAATTCACAACAACACCATTAAATGTCTCAGAATGAAATGCGATAGGCTTACCATGCTGTAAGAGAACTGCACCCATGGCGTAATCACTAGCATCGGTCTGAATCTCGAATGGCTATCTCAAGTCCGGTAATGCAAGAACTGGAGCTGAACTTATCTTTTCTTTCAAAGACTCAAAAGATTTCTATTGCTTGCCTCCCCATTGGAAAGCACGCTTCACACTTGTCGCTGCATGCATAGGAGCTGCTATGGTAGAGAAGTTAGAATTAAACTTCCTCCAATACTGAGCTGCACCCAAACTTCTTACCTCTATAATTGACTTGGGAGTAGGTCAATTGAAAATAGCTTCTACCTTAGAAGTATCGATTCTCAAAGCACCTCCTCCTACTATGTGTCCCAAATAAACCAAAGAAGTCTTTCCAAATTCACACTTTGACATTTTAAGAAATAACTGATTTTTCTTCAAAATATCAAGTACTTTCTTAACATGCATGACATGCTCTTCTCTAGTCTTGCTGAAAATTAAGATGTCATCTAAGTAGACAATAACAAAATCATCAAGAAAAGGACGTAAGACATCATCCATTACCTGCATGAAAGTTGCAGGTGCATTGCATAAACCAAACGACATAACAAGCCACTCAAAGAGTCCTTGTTTGGTTTTAAAAGTTGTCTTCCAAATGTCACTTTCTTCAATTCTAACTTGATGATAACCACTACGTAAGTCTAACTTAGTGAAATATTTAGCATCTTTCAACTGATCTAACAAATCATCTATCCTTGGGAGTGGGTAACGATTCTTTACCGTTATTTTGTTCAATGCCCTGAAGTCCACACACATGCGCCAAGTTCCATCTTTCTTTGGAATCAACACTATCGGTGACCCACATGGTGAAGTGCTTGGTCTTATGAAACCTTTGTCCAACAAGTCTTTAATTTGCTTCTTTATTTCAGCATTCTCCATGATAGACATGCGGTACATGCCTATTTTAGGAAGAGGACAATCTGGATGTAAATGGATTTCATGCTGAATCTCCCTTTTAGGAGGCAAACCTGTTGGTTCCTGAAAAATCTCATGATGTGCATCAACTACATCATATAAATCTGATTTAAGCTTGGAATCACAATTTTCAAATGACTCATGATTCACATCAACCTTAGGCTTGATCATAAGAAGTACAAAACTCTTACTTGAATTAACTAGCCTTTTTACCTGTCCCGCATTTACCATCGCTATATTTTCCTTCTTGCGATGTGCCCTGACAATGTACTCCTTGCCATCTTTGAAAAGATGATATTTATTTTCATGGCGATGGAAGATCACTTTCCTGTCAAATAAGTAAGGACTTCCCAAAACAATTCCTGATATATCAAGCAGTACTACATCAAGTTCAACTGTGTCAATAAAGTGTGCAGTAATTGCAAAGCGCAATATGCACTTTCTTGAGACTTGTAAGTTTGCATCCTTGCATATCCACCCAAGTGGATAAGGCTTTGGATGTGGAATGGTCTCAAGTTTAAGCTGTTTGACCAAGTCTTCTGATATGAGATTTGCTTGTGACCCACTGTCAAACAGTGTGTCAATTTTTGTATGTTTTGAGACTACCCTCACATGGAACAATTCAATTCTTTCTTCCTCATTAGGAGCTTGTACATGACAGTTTGAAGTACTAGTGCTTGCTTTAGTTTCAGTTTCCTTTCCCTTCATACTTTTCAAACCCATGGCTGCAATTTTGGTTTCATCCCCTGAATCATCACCTAAATCTTGAGGTGTAGTTGTAGTAGCTATAGTTTTCTTCTTTCCTTTGTTTTTGTTAAACTGATTTCTTTTTTCAGGATAAAGTTTCCAACAATTTTTCTCTTCATGGCCTTCTCTTGAACAATGTTTACATATCACTTTCTCACCCTCCTTTTTGATAGATGCATTCTTTTTGCCTTTTCCCTTAAAGGTTTTCTCTTTGTTTTTCCCCTTAAAAGGCTTGTTTCTACCCTCATCAAAAGTGTTTTTCCCTCTAGTCTCTAAATGCATAGCTTGTACACAAACTTCATCTAGACTAGTAGGATTGAACATAAGGATATTATGTTTAAGGTAGTTGTGCAAACCACCTATATATTTCAGCAAAGTGTCTTGACTTTGTAAGTCTACCCCTAATAAGAGTGCTCTTCTCCTAAACTCTTGGGTGTTGTCTTGAACATTTTGTCCCTTTAGTTGTCCAAAGTTTTTCCAGTTCATTATAGCCTTTTGTAAATGTGCAAGAGGATAAAATTGCTTCTTAATTGCAGAGATAAATTCAGCCCATGTTAAATTAATCTTACCATGTTGCTTAATTTCATCCTTGGTCTTGGCTTCCCACCATAACAATGCTGCTCCATCCATTCTTAAAGAGGCTAACTGAATCTTGGTGTCGTCATCCTGTAAGTTATGTATCCTTAAATAAACTCCCAACTGTCTTATCCAGTTGTAAAGTTTCTCTGCATTGATTTCACTGTTAAACATGGGTAATTCAAATTTAACATCTAGCTTTAAAAATGGACTTTTTCCAGAAGATTTAAGCTTATGAGATTGATTTACCGAGGTAGAGGATGACGATGTAGAGGAAGAGGATGACGATGGGGATGGTGGATCACCATTTCCTCTATGTCCTTTCTTGGAATTATCATCACCTTTCTTTCCTCCTGAAGGGCCCTCTCCTTCTTTTTGATATTTAGACCCTTCTCCAACCAACCTATCATTCCTTTCCTGGTATAATATTCTTACCATCTCAGTCATGTCCAAAAAATATTTTCTGAATGCCCATTCTTCTTCTTTTGGATCCATGTCTTCATGAAATTCTCCTTCTCTTTCAGACATACTTGAAGCTTCTTCTAAGTTTATTGAGGGTGAATTGGAAGGTAGAGATAATGGCACCCTGGCCCTCCTTGGTTGAGGATTATCTTGTGCTCTAACCAATTGTCCTTTCCCTCTTTGAAGTTTAAGCCTAGTAAGCATTAAAACTTGCAAAACAATCAAAAATATCTTTGCACAAAACTAATACTCAAAACTTGAGCTTTGATACCATCTAATCTGAAAATGAAACTACTTGTATTCGCTGTTCAAGGTATTCATTTCCATTAAATTATATGTGCAAACTGTTACTCATGTCTTGCAATTGAAACAAAGTGTTTTTGGTAAATTTCTGAGTCTTATGTGTGAAGGAGCATTATTTCATTTCACTATTTAGCATATTAAATCTGAAAAAAATAGCGAGATAAAATCACATAATATAACACAACAGCTGATGAGGCAGTTCACCCCTCCGGGGCTACATATGTCGGGTGTAAGGCCCCCAAATGGGCATGTCCTTGCTCTTATTAGATGCTCAAATTGGTTATACAATGATAAGAAAGCCTAAACAGGAAAAATAAGCTGTGGAAATGAGTTCAGAACACAGAAAACAGTAAATATTGGCTTTTGTTTCACCTCCAATGGTTAACCATAGCCCAATACAGCTCTAACACTCCCTAGGCCCTTATGGCTCTCCAAGCTTCTCTGCTGAAAAAGTAACTGAAGATCAGCTCTATTGACTCTTCAACCTATAACATTGGCTCTGGAATGCTCAGAATACTTGAAATAAATAAAAAAATTTCGCCCCAAAAGGTTATGTCTAGTGAAAGTTATGACCAACTAAGGTTTTGTCCAAGTTGGCCTAAGGAAACTCCACCAAATCCAGAAACTGGAGTAAACTGGAGTTAATTTTGGAAATTGGCGCAAATTTGGAGTTCCTCCAGGCTGACCACTAGCTAGCTGTCCGTAACTGTTGGCTTATACCGCGCGCATGTGAGCGGTTAATCCAGGTGGGTAAGGTTTGTTAACGTTTAATGGGTGGTTGACTGTTTCCACTGTGGTTTTATCGGCATGTGACCACTCTCCGAGACCGCTGGCGGTTACCTCCAAACCAAAAACTATTACATAATAAATATTACCTGTGTGCATAGTCTGTTAAGAACTAATGCGTAGCGCGGACGGTCAAGACTGTAGGTTTGCCCGCGGGAGGTCACGGGTTCGATCCCGGTCGACCCCATAAAATTTTTACGATGTCGATTCAGGGCCACGTGGCGGCCTTCGAGCTTGCCGCGTGTTGGCCTTTGATTGGTCTAACCAAACGAAATATTCCAGCAAATATTTTGGAGAATATTTTAGGGAATATTCCAAGGAATATTCCTCAAAATATTCTTTTTTAAATTTTTCCAAAATTCAAAAATTTGCAGTTTACTGGGCATTTTTAAAATGCAATAACTCCTCCATACGGTGTCAGTTTTTCGAACCGTTCACGGCGCTGAAATCAGGACAACGAGATCTATCCAGTCGTTCTGGTTTCAACCAATTTTGAGTAGTTCCAATTTTGAGCATTTTCTTCACTTAGAACATGATCACTTGATCATAGAAGATTCGTTAAGTTGAACCAAATCTGGCATCGTTCTGCTAGCAATGATTTAATTCCATCAGTGTGCAAAAACACAATGCCATGAACCATAGGTGCACGAAGGAGGCGGGCGCGCATAGCCCGGGCACGCCACATAGGAACATCAATAGGCTCACTATGCCAGAATGCATGGGTATGTCATCGATGAAGATGCATGTTGCTTAACCTAATGACCAGAACAATCACTGATCTGATGTCATAGAGCACCCTGCACCACTAACTTGCGAGGAGGTTAATGCTGGAGAGGTGGTGCAGAGAGACCTCATGTCAACTCCATAGGCCTCCCGCACTTCCCCGTAACCTTTGTTGGATGTGGAGACTGATTATGTTCTTGATTCAGAGGTCTTGTTTCAGACGCATTTGGATCCCAATCCCCAACTAGGGGAATGTGGGGGGGCTTCCCCCCCCCCCCCCCCCCCCCCTCACTATTTCTTCTTGGGGTGTCTAGGGTGTGAATGCATGTTTGGAGCCTCCCAATGGAGGGGATTCGGGGGCAGCACCCCCAAAGATAAAAATAGATGAAAAATTACCTTATAAAGTATTGTAATTTTGCATTCAATCTAGGCCATTTATTAGGTAAATGATCTGACGATAGAAGTTATGTTTAGTTTAGGTTTTTTTTTCCCTAAAAAGAAACCCCTTTGTTTATATGAGTGAATTTTATTACGAATGTGGATGATTATTTTGAGTGAGAAAGGGAGAGGAGACTGTGTGAGAGAAAAGAGGAAATTACACCGATTTGTTGTAGGTTGTATCTTTTCATTTTGTTGGATAATATAAAAGGAAGGACTATCTGTTTCTCCATGGATGTAACCAAAATTGGGTGAACCACGTATATCTGTGTCTCTCTTGTTATATGCATTTAAGTATTCATGTTTCCATAATATTTTTTGTATTTCATTGCTCCGTTAATTAATTTCTAACCATTAGTATCAAAGAAGAAGGTTTATTTGGCTGATAAACTCACAGGAGGGAAGGATTCTAAAAATGTGGGAAGAAAGGACATCTGGAAAAAGACTACAAATCTCGGAAGGGAAAAGAAGGAGATGTACAACATGAGAACAATCATGAAGTGAAAGTGACAGGTGATGTGTTGCAAGATGATTTGATTCTTTCATTAGAGAATATTATTGATGCCTAGGTGGTAGATTTAGGGGCCTCATGCCATGCCACACCTGATAGGAAACACTTTCATGACTATGTTCAAGGAGATTTTGGACAAGTTCATCTGGGTGATGATAAACCCGATAAAATCATTGGAATGGGTAATATTTTTATAAAGAAATAAAATGGAAACCAATGGCTATTGAAGTATGTAAGGAATTTTATATATCTAAAGAAAAATAAAATTTCAACAGGGTAGTTGGGAGGTGAAGGTTGTGTAACTATTTTTACATACAAAACTTGGAAGGTCACTAAAGGAGCCTTGGTAATAGAAAGGAGAAAAGGTTGGTACATTGTATTTATGCAATAGTATTTCTAATTATGTTAATGCTTTAACCTCCATAGGATAATATACAACACTTTGGCATCATAGGCTCGGGCACATGAGTGAGAAGGAGATGCAAATTCTTCACTCAAGAAATTTGTTGCCAAGTCTGAAGCATGTTTATTTGGATTTATGTGAAAATTGTTTTTATGGAAAATAGAAGAGAGTCATATTTATCAAAGTTGGAAAGGAAAAGAAGAGTGAAAACTTATAGCTTCTGCATAAATATGTATGGGACCTACTAAGGTATCATCTCTCAGTGGCTCTCGCTATTATGTTACTTTTATTGATGATGGAACTAGGCAAACATGGATTTATTGTATTTAAAATAAAATTGATGTATTTGATACTTTCAAGAAATGGAAATCTTTGGTTGAGAATGAGATAGAAAATAAGTTGTAGTGTCTTAGATTAGATAATGGAGGTGAATATTGCAGCAAAGAGTTTGATAAATACTGTTCAAAGCATGGTATTAATAGAGAGAAGACAATTTTAGGAACACCACAGGAAAATGATGTGTCAGAAAGGATGAAGATGATAATCATGGAGTGTGCAAGGTGCATGAGATTGCATGTAGAATTTACCTTACAATTTTGGGTAGATGCTATAGATACTATTGTTTATCTAATAAACATAGGGCCTTCAAGTTCCTTGGATGGTAGTATTCCAGAGGAGGCATGGACAAGTAAGAATGTAAACTACTCATTTTTAAAGACTTTTGGTTGTGAAGCCTTTGTCCACATCAATAAAGAAAAGAGAACAAAACTCAAGCCAAAATCAACGAAATGTACCTTTATTGGATATGGTGTAGATGATTTTTGTTATCGCTTATATGATTATGAAAATCATGAAATCATTAGGAGTAGAGAGGTCATATTCAATGAAAAAGTCTTGTATAAGGATCAGATGCAGGGAAAGAAACATGAAAAGGAAAAAAAAGAATACACAGTGCTTGATGAGATCACATAAAAACTAAAGGTACTTGAAAATCAAAATGATTAACAACCACAACAACAACAAGCACCTAAAACACCTAAAACTGGTGTTAAAAGATCTATCAAGATAAGCAGACCCCCTGAACGATACTCTCCTTCATTATATTATGTATTTTTGACTGATTCTGGTGAACCAAAAAGATATGAAGAAGCAATGCAAGTAGAAACTAGGAAGAAGCGGGAGCAAGCCATGGAAGAAGAGATGAACTCCTTGATGCATAACTAGACTTGTGACTCATTCAAGTTGTCTGCTGGTAAAACAAAATTTCAGAATAAATGGGTTTACAAGTTGAAGGAAGAATATGGAGGTAATCAAAGGTATAAGGCTAGACTTGTGGTGAAGGGATTTGCATAAAAGAAAGGTATAGAATTTGATGATTTTTTTTCTCTTGTTGTTAAAATGACTTCAATCAGAACTATTTTAAGTCTAGTGGCAGCAAAGATTTTCATATTGAGTAGTTAGATGTAAAGACAACCTTTATCCATGGGGATTTGGAGGAAGAAATATATATGCAATAGCTACAAGGGCATGAGGTCAAAGGGATGGAGAAGATACTGTGAAAATTGAAGAAGAGCTTGTATGGCTTAAAACAGGATCCAAGGAAGTGGTATCTAAAATTTGACAGGTTTATGTATGAAAAAGGTTATACTAGATGTCACTTTGATCATTGTGTGTATTTTAAAAGGAAAAATGATGGCAGCTATATTATATTGCTATTGTATGTAGATGACATGCTTGTTGTAGGGTATAACATGCAAAAAATAAATTTGCTCGAAGGAAAATTGGAAAATTCATTTGCAATGAAGGTTTTGAGTGCTGCGAAACAAATCCTTGGTATGGGAATAACTAGAGACAAGAAAAACCGCAAATTAACATTGTCTTAGAGTGATTACATAGAAAAGGCATTGGAAAGATTTAATATGCAGAATGAAAAACCAATCAGTACGCCTTTGACTAGCCATTTAAAACTAAGTAAGGAGATGTGTCTACACTAGACCTGATATTGCACATGTAATGGGAGTTGTAAGCAGGTACATGAACAATCCGAGAAAAGAGAATTGGATAGAAGTGAAGTGGATTCTCAAGTATTTTAGAGGTACCACAAATCAAGCATTATGTTTTAGAGGTTCAAACATTGATCTACAGGGATATGTTGATGCAGACATGACAGGTGAAAAATATAACAGGAGGAGCACCATAGGGTATGTGTTTATTGTAGGTGGAACAACAGTCAATGGGGTTTCAAAATTGCAAAACATTTTTGCTCTTTCAACAACAAAAGCAAAGTATGTTGCTACTACAGAGGCTAGTAAAGAAATGACTTGGTTACAAACGTTTATCTGTGAGTTGGGAAAGAAGCAGGAGATGAGCATGTTATATAGTGACAACCAGAGTGCCATTCATCTTGCAAATAATTCAACCTTTCATTCTAAGACTAAACATATATAACTCAAGTATCAATTCACACGGTTAGTTTTGGATGATGGGCAGTTGAAGCTTGAAAAGATACAAACTAGCCATAATCCTGCAAATATGTTGACAAAGTTTGTAACTAGGGAGAAATTGAGTTGCTTCTTAGTTTCAATTTCCCTTCAAGAATGATGATGAAGATGAGAAACAAATAGGTCCAAAGTGGAAGCATTTTCTATCAAGTGAAGCAACAATGGAGTTGATATAACCAGTCTCCAAGTGGGAGATTGTTGGATGTGGAGCTTGATTATCTTCCTGATTCAAAGGTCTTGTTTCAAACACTTTTAGATCCCAATCCCCAATGGGGGGGTGTCAGGGGGCTTTCCCCCCCACTATTACTGCTTGAGGTGTCCAAGGGGGGTGAATGCATGTTTGGAGCACCCCCTGGTGGGGATTCAGGGGAAATGCTTCCCTAGCTTAAAATAGATGAAAAATTTCCTTGTAATTTTTTGTAATTTCGTAGTCAATCTGGGCCATTCATTAGAAGGATGATATGACAGTAGAAGGAAACCCCTTGGTTTGTATGAGGGAATTGTATTGCGAACATGGATGATTATTCTGAGTGAGAAAGAGAGAGGAAATTGTGTGAGAGTGAAGAGGAAATTACAACGAATTTGCTGTAGGTTGTATCTTTTCATTTTGATAGATAATAAAAAAGGAAGGACTATATGTTTCTTCATGGACGTAGCCAAAATTGGGTGAACCACGCATATCTGTGTCTCTCTTGTTCTATGCATTTTTATATTTGTGTTTCCACAATATTTTGTGTATTTCATTGCTCCTTTAATTAATTTCTAACAACCTTCACATGCTATAGAATACCGCTTGTGGAATAATGTTGGGTGTCACCTCCACATTTGCAACTAACTTGTCTTGCCATACCTCACTAAGTCACTTGCTGTGTCATTGTGCTACCCCTCCAAGTCACCATTCGCGAGTCCATACCCATACACTAGTTGGAAACTCCACATCACCTGCCATGTGGTATGACACATCACCCATCCACCTATCACCACGCCACTACCTAGTCATCATCCCTATAGCCCGGTCCCACCTCCAGCTGATATCTTCCCAATGTCACCACATCCCATGCCAAACGTGCTTGTAGAAAAATTCGACGACGAAGAGGGCCTTTCGTCCAACGATCATAACAACCTTGCATCTGTAACATTCTTGACCGTTAACCTTACAGAGGGGTGCATTGGTGGACACATGTCAACTCCTCGTCACATCTACACCACCACAAGGAGGCATGTGACTAAAATCCCAGTGGTTCAAAGCGCTGCCATGTGGCTCCCCCGTAAGCCGTTGACCAATAGGGGATTGACACATGTCCTGGGAAATTTCTTTATAAAGGTAAGGAAAACCTAATTCTCCACCATTTTTGCTAGAATTGTTCACCACTCACTCATGCATTTTCTGCAAGACTTAGCTGAGTATGCTGATTTCTAAGTGCAAACCAGAGAATTCAAATGAAAATTTTATTATTGGCATAATTATGACCCCTGTGAGTCATTACTAAGCTGAAACAACTCAGAATTAGGGTTTACAGTTCAAAGTTGTACTCTCTGCGAAAATCCCTTTCCTGGCCAACAAAATCATGTTTTGAACACTAAGCCCCAAGCTGTAAGCCCAATTTATAGGTTCCAGGTACCTATAATCCTAGCTCTTGTTAAAGCATCCAAAATCCAGGCTTGAATCTGTCTGTAAAGCCTAAAGTTTTGCTACCTACAGACAAAAATTTCTTCAAGACCATACAATTTTGAAAACTGTTCCCCTTGTATGCTACCCCATCTCCTGCTTACACGTGGCATTCTCATACTCGACTCTTAAATCCTAGGGAGCTCCCTGAGTTCACTCATCAGTCTTTGTTCATCAGTTGATCCTCAACCAAATAATACACTTCCTCAATGGCCACATATTCAACCAAATGCTCCACGAATGTACAAACTAAGGGGAAGGGAAAAGAACTAGATATCTTGGATGAACTTGCCAACGTTCGAGATCCATTATTGACTGCGCAAGATATGAGGAGGGCCATCCAGGTGGTCCTGAAAAGCGACTGTGTGTTAAAGGATGACAACAACATGAATGCATCAGGACTAGTCCATGCCATTCTACCACACATTTTCAATTTCCTGGAGATGGTAACTTGGTGTGCTATGATAGACAAAAGAATAATCATCCCATCCCAAAACATCAAAGAGATAATTAGAGTAACTCTAGAAGCTATTGTAGCCAATCTATCCTTCCCAGGTTGGACCGAGTTACAAAAGCTAAATAAAGATGAAATTGAAAGAAAATGGGCTACCCTGGCACCAGATGTGCAGCAACAAGCAATTATTACTTGTCTAAAAAAGGGAGTGGAACCTCCTCCAAATCATCTCCCTTACCACATTTCAATCTTCAAGCCCATTTCAACAATGTCATTCTCCATGTTATCTCAATTCCTAGGTCTAGACACTAATATTTTTGTCACTGCAACCTCACTAGGTCTTTTGGTGTGCTTATATCACCCCTCTACTGAAGCCTGTACTCATTTTTCTTTCCCTCAATTCATGTATGAAAAAATCCATTCTCAAATGATGGAGTTTTAAGAAACAAAGGCTTTTCATTATTAAATGTACCTAGTCCATTTGTTTATCCATCAACAATATCTATACCTTGAGCATCTTAAGCCTAAGATGATGGATGAACACAAGAACATGTTACCAACCTATGATTGATTACCTATGGTCCACAAAGTAGAAAAATATCAAGGCTTGTTCGATTACATTTCTTCATTCATGTCAGTTGTATACACCCATATGCATGGTCAACCTTTTCCAAGGGTACCCCTTTTCCTTAAAGAAACATTGGAATTCACCCCGGACACTCGAGTCAACGACTGGTATTTGTTCAAGGATTACACCATCCTCATAATATATGGTTTTGAATACCATCCATATTAGGTACCGACTTTCCTCACTCATCGCATTTTCGCATTAGTATACATGTGACAAAGATTGGCCAGTGATCTAGTGCACTTCGTCACAAGGAAGACGACAATCATGTTTCACCTCACACAAAATGTCAGACCTTACTGTGTAAATTCAAGAAATTTATAGATACTGTGGAAAATATCCTAGAAAGTTTCAATTTCCTGAAGGTTGGAATCTAGAGATATGATCCAAATAATATTATCTACGAGTTGAGAAAGGATAAGGATCGTGAAAACCATAAGCACGACCCTAATCTCATGATACACGAGTGCACAAACAAGGATACCTAGGAGGTGAAGGCGATCTTGGATTTGACTAATTCAGATCTTTCTCAACTCTCAAGGCAGAAAGGAAGCACTGTTGAGCCTATGGATGTAGATAGAGGAGAAGAGTAGGACCCCAAGAGGGCCAAATGGGATAAATTACCTGAAGAAGAAGATGATGATGATGATGAGACATAGTCTCATGCTCTAGTTTGTATAACAACCAATTCACTACTCCCTCAAAGCAGGCCTTCACGATGGAAAATTGGCCTTTTGCCATGTCATAACATACAACTACAAAATCAGGGGAAGTGACCAATCTTGGGCATGTGTCTATCATAGAACAGTTTGTAGAAATTACTAAACAAGCTTCTAAGGAGAGTAAAAGGGATACCAAAATAGCAAAGAATCAACCTCTACCACCTACATGACTTAAAAGTGCTCTGGATTATGAGAGGGGAATTTTCAATATGGCAGTGTTAGCATCCAAAGTGGAAAATGCAATGTCCGTGGAATATTATCAAGTGCACTAGATGTCTCTATAGGCAGATAATCTCCCATATACCGACCTATTAGATTTTCAAATGCAAGCCACACACTTGATACATAGGCAAATGCACCATACATACACCACAATGAGGAAATTGCAAGATAGTACATTAAATCCAATGCTCAATTGAAGTATTGGAAGACATTTGGAAGGGGTAACAAGACAAAGGTCAAGTAGGAATTGGTAGAGGAGAAGAACAAAGAAATTCCCCCCTTAAAGGGTCAACTTAAAATGCTGGATACAGATCCTGTGCAGATGGTAGAATTAGCAACAACATAAAATGAGATTGATGAGTTGAAGTTGAAGTTGTATGAGGCCCTTGCGAAGAATAGAGAATTTCAGGATTAGATCATGTTGCTAGAAGCCCAATTACAAGAAATGAAGAAGAAAATAGATGAAAACATGCAACCACAATAGGCTCTTGGAATCCTAATAGGACAAGTGGAATATTTGATAATGACTAAGGACGCAAAGCAACTGCAAGTTTTTCTCATATCATAGGATGCAGAGTTAAAAGCCAAAGGCAAGGAACTAGAAGGGGCTAATATGGGACTGTATCGAGCCCAAGAGCATGTCGAGAAGATTGAGGCTGAATTAAATGTTTTAAGAAGGAAACATCCCAGTAAGTAAATGATTTGGCTAGCTCGCAGAGAAATGAACATACTCAAGGGCACGCTTGGAGAGAATGTAGATACAATAGAGAGAATTATCAAATATTTTCATCAAATGACTAAAGCAGAGGTTGATGAAGCCAAGTTGAATAGAACTCACTTGGTGAGTACAACTAATCAGATGAAGAAAAAGCAGAGATTGATAACACTAATGGAGTAGAAGACAAAAGACATGGAAAAAGAGGTGCGAGAGTTTAAAGATAAATGTGAAGCACTTTATGATAAGAATTTCCCCATATTTTTGATGGACATGGTGATGTGTACACTAAAGAAGCCCTCCTGAATAGCCTTAATGCTAACAAAGAAGACTAGAAGGGATTTGGACAAGAATATTATCTCTTACAAGGCAATGACATTGTCAACCTATATGAAGATCTTTTCAAACTTATGTTCATGCTGAAACATATCTTCAAAGAACTGGGAAAGGTAGATTATGATTTTATTACAACTCTGGTGAGCTCATTCTGGAGGCCCAGGCATGTGAGGTGCCCATGGGAATTGAATGGAAGAACATGTTAGGATTCTACAAGTTGTCACTTAAAAAGGAATTCCCATCATTATCACGACAAACTCTAGTGGAAGCGGGCTCTAGTTTGAAGCCACCACCACCACCATATGCATCTCCAGAAACCAAAAGCTACAAAACCATCAACACCTATGCAAGTATCAATGACAATGCGCCTACTATAGCACCCAACACACTGTAGTGCACGACCCATGCAACACCCAAGAGAGAGAAGGAAGGTAATTCCAAACCAAGAGAGAGATAAAGAGCTATCAAAGCCAAATATAAAGGGGAACACCTTACAGCCAGAATATTCTTCAAGAAACCTCTAGAAGCAATTAATTATTGTACAACTGAAAATTTTGTAATAAGTCTTAGTATTTTTTCCAAATATCACTAGTGGTTTAGAGTAGGGTCCAAGTTCTTGAGTGCCTATAAATGGGGGGAGAAATCTTGGTTGTAGGGAAAGTTTGCCAAATTTTTTGGTGAATTCTTGGGAGGTCTTGAAGCTATCTTGATGAAGAATTATGTAGTAACACTTGGGATGTATATATCTTCTTATCATGCATTTTCATACATATCTCATGTTTTTAAGATTACTACCAATTAAATATAAGTTTATGCAATTTCCATGGAACTTTGAGTTGTGAACTTGATTTTTTATGTGAATTGTGTAGGATTGTATGAGAATCACTAACTGAAATAAATTATGGCATTAGTATGATGATTTATTTTTGTTTTTTAAGATCTATCAAGTTAGTTTGAAGAGTATATTGACTTTCATGATATTTATTACAAGGGTTTTGCAAGAAAATGGTAAATTTCAAAATTTTGTGTTTTCAACTAGCTGAATTCTTAATTGCTTAGTTTCCCATTAGATCTTAACTTATTTAAAGGAATTCTTAATTGCTCCTTTAAATTGGGTAGGTGTTTTTTTTTTTTTTTTCATCCATTTTTTATATTTTCAACTTTTTCAAACCCAAGGTTTATGAATGCTCCAACTTAAGATCAGTGGAAATGAAACCCAACAAATGAATTTAATGACTAGTGGTTTTCCCTTATTCTTGAGTCCAAAACCTATTTAAAATTTAACACAAACCTGAGACGAATTTCAAGATTATTCATGCATCTTTTAAACACTTTCTTTCAAGAACATGTTATGAATGTTGAATGTGAATGATTAATCATTTTTCCAAACAAGTGAGATATTAAGTTTGTTCTAATTTATGGATTTGCATTTAACACAATGAAATATAGTTATGTACAAATATTTTATTCATGGATGTGATTAATTCTTCATGTAATTTTACTTTATTGTGACATTTTATAGGAGAAAGTAAGATGCATGAATTTTGAACTATTTCTAGCAACTGCAAAAAATTAAATTGAGTTCAGAACAAAATTACACAGTCATTCTAAACACACAATTATAGGAAAATTTAAATATACGGTCTCATTTGCATGCATTTTGAGTTATCTACACCTTTGAACCATTCTTATGTCAAGGAACCATGAGTTAGAACACTGAGATCAAAGGGCTATAAAACACAACGAGTAACATTAAACAACAAGAGATGGCCATGTACACTGATTTGAATAGAAGATCTTAAGAATAGAGAAAAAAATAGGATCACACTTAGATGTTCCCAGGCTCTGCACTACAACACAACATAGCGTGACTTGGGGGAACCAATAGGTCTAAACTTCAATTAGTGTCACAAGTATCAAATTCTTGCAACAAGTTCGAACTCTTCTGTAATAGTTCCATAGATCTGAGCTTTAGTTACTCAATAATATATGCAAATATCAAGCTTCTAGGTGGTCACAAATTTAGTGTAAAGGGGTTGTATTTGAGGTCAAGAAGGTTTTCACTTGCCAATATCCAACCACAGAAAAATGCAAGAAATAATACAAATTTGTCCCATAGAAAAATGTCCAAATAATCCTTGTCGTCTTTTCCTCTTTTAGTTCATGAGTCGTGAATTGTTTTACTCCTCTTCAACCTATCTTCTAATCTAGACCAAGTGGATGGATAGAATGAAGAGTTCAATCCTTCTATTTATACACATTTTTACCTATTGTGAAGAGACACATCTCTTGGAGGAAGATTCAACTTGCACATGTAGGCATATGTCGACTAGGTTAAAAAAATATACCATTCCAACTTGTAAAATCATTTTCTCTCAAATTATGAGGAGTTAGGAGGCATGTAAATGCTCGTTGGAAAGAGAATAATGTCCTATACGATCTTACGACCTCATTTTGTTGATATGGTGTCTCTTTTGGCATCAATAACAATTTTACTTCTAACATGTTTTTCTAAAAGTATAAACCTTTCAATCCCCAGGGAAATAGTTCATTGCTTGTCGCATAATAAGTTTGATAGCAAGGGTGAAATATCGGTGCTAGAACATATGCTTCACCTTTTTCAAGATTTTCATTCTAATGAGGTATATTTTGAAGATGTTGCTTGCATTCTTTTCATCATTACGCTTGAAGGTTGCATCAAGGAATGGTGTAAAACCTTACCAGCTGCATCTATCCATTTTTTTGAGCAGTTCGTTAAGGAGATTCATTAGGATTTTGATAGGTATGATTATCAAAGTTTGTTTAAAAATATTAATGAGCTTAGAATGAGGCCGAATGAATCATTGGAAAATTTGTCCGGTAGATTTGTCCATTTTTGTTATCAATTCCTTGAAAGAGATGTGGGTTGGATTTACTAGGATGAGAAATTGCATTTTATTTGCCTCTCTCTGCAAAGATTTGAATTTGAAATGAATATTGATAATCAACCATCCAATGTTGTTATACTAGAAGTCACAAGTCAACCAGATCTTATCCCTAATTTTATTATGCCAACTTTTGTGAGTCGGGAAAACCTTAAACCTCAGAGGAGGACATCATCTTCTACGAGATTCCTCATCCTCATTCAACTTCATTACCCAATGAAATGATCCCTTGTACCATCAAATAATTTTTATCATTAATATAGGTAATGAGGGGGTTTTACAGAAAATAAGCATAATTGTCTTGTGATACAAGTTTTTATTAATTTCTCAAGAGTAGGACAACCTGAAATCAAATTGATAAACCACCTCTTAATAAAATCCAACTTCATCCCGTTGAACATATTTCAAAACATATTCATGAATATTCTCATAATATGATTCCACCTTCACTTGCTTGCAAGTACTGAGGTTGTGTCTCAGATAATACTCAATGTGCACTCAATCCCACGAAGCATAATATGGATGTTGATCTGTTTATGCAAGATTGAAAACTTGAATCAAATTTGGTTAAAAGTGATGTTTCTTCAAGGGATTGTTTGCATTCTTCTTCATCCATGACTCAAATTCCTTGTATCTCGATCTTCTTGATGAATTTTCTACACCAACAAATCCTTCAGATGCTCTGGATTCTCATTATGTTGGGTAGGTAGCAATCAGGTACAAGGTAGTAATGTCTTACACCTAGAGGAAAGAAATAATGGAAATGCATCTCATATCTCTTCTAATTCACAAATCCCAACATGTCGAGATGATGATTCCCTCACTCAGGTCATTCATGAAAAATCCTTCGGTTAATGGCTCTCCATTCACAGTTAAAGAATCTCATGTTTTGAGTGATTAGTCCAACATAATCAAAATGCTTAATCAAACCAATGACTCTAGCAACTGTCATCCTATTGAAGATGACCTCTTAATACATGTGACAATGGATGTCAATGTCCATATTTTGATTGGTTGACTTCTCAAGAAGATATATGTGTGAAAAACTTAGATATGGAATCCAATTTGATTATAGTAGAATTTATTATGGGAATTGATGCTTATTCTTCCTCGACTAACTACTCTTGTTGTCTTGACTTGTGTAACGAATCTTCTATTATTGAAAATGATTTAAATCGTTCAGACCTTAATTCTGACAAATTGTATCTTAAATAAGTAGAAGGTAGTAAGGCTTCATATTCAAAAGAGGAAAATCATGGAAAAATTACACATATTTCTTGTGATTTTCAATCTCCAACATTGGAAGGAGTTAATTCTTTTGTTCAGGTCATTCATGAAATCCCTCCAATCGATTCATTTCCATTTATGAGCCAAGAATAATCTTACATATTGAATAATCTATTTGATGATGTCCAATATGATCAAAGCATTGGATTTAATGACTCTCATCCAGTTAATGACGATCTCACTTATATGTTTGATTATAGTTATATATCTATAGTTGTTGATTTCACCAAGCCATTAAAATTTGGTGATCCACCATTTGAAGGTTTGGAGGTTTTTTAGGATGATGAGGCATTTCAACTTTCAATGATTGTTATGTCAAGTCCTCACATCCTTGAAAATAACATTGAATAAGATCAGACTAGGGTTTCCTCGCTAGAATATGCTCATACCACAATTGCACTAGATGAATGCTCATTTTTGAAAGATGTCCAAGGTTTTCAGGTTGGTCAATTTAGATACCAAGATATAATCGTTAATTGGTTGGAAGAATCCTACCTAGTTAATTCCTCTACAAGAAATATGCCTCTAATCTCTCTTTTTTTTAATTTAGGGGTAAACATGAATGGATTCATATTTTTTTGTGAGATGTCCAGGGTTTCAAGACCAATCATTTTGAGTATCATGATACAATTTCTGATTTGATAGAAGAGTCCTATCTAGCAGATTCTTCTGCAAATAAGCGACATCTCTTCTCTCATGTGCTTGATATAAATGAATGCACACTTTTGAGAAGCTTCCAAGGTTTCCACTTTTTCTACCAGGATAGGATTTTCTTTGGCTAGAGAAATCTTTTCTGGTATGCTTTATTACTAGCAGGTGTGACCTTCTGTACTTTGAGCAAGCTACACAAGTAAGCATTTTTGTTTTTGTACAACACTTCATATTGGGTTTAATCTGTGGCACCTTTATTTTTGCAGGTCAGAAATAGTTGCGGTGGCTACATTGGAAGTTTGACTTAACATGACCCAATCTCATTTTAGGTTAAATTAGGGCTTAGGTTTAGACTAGTTAGGGTTTTCTTGTTAGTCAAATTATGCATACACATTTTCTATTGTATTTTCATGCTAGCTTTCCAACATTGATTTCCCTTTTTATTGCAGGTAGTTTTATGCATTCATATTGTTGCATAGCTCCTAAATACATTGCACTTAGGATTTGTCTGCATAAGCATCAAATGGCCCTCTTAGTTGCATCTAACTCATTTTTCTTGCATTGCATAAACATTCCTTTATTGCATGTAGCTTTGTTCGTTTCATTGCATCATGGATTTAACATTATATTCTCCTTGAATTTCATTTACTTATTGTTTACATCACATTGCAGTTGCTCTTCCATTTTTCATTTTCATTGCACTAGCATTTACCCTTTCATTTAGGCCTGGTTCTATCCATGCTCTTTGCAAGCTCGTACATGAATAAACCCTAAAAGAACTTCTTTGATCACCTTGACCTAATGCTAAAATCCCATCAATGGTTGTGCGTGGATGTAATGGTCACACCAAGAGGCAACCTCTTGTAGACCCTAGCAATGAAACCTTGTCCCTACTATTTATACATTAGTTTGATCTACTAACAAGGAAAATATGATTTGATACTGGTGGGGAACTATAATTTCTTCGTAAGGCCTATATCTATAGCCTAAACTCCGTTTCCGATATGGTCGTGATATTTCATTGTGTGTTTTTACTATTCACTTGTCAATCAAAGATGAGATGTGGAAAAATGACATGAGGGAAAACCTATGTCAAAATTTCTTTTAGTTTTTTTCAAACAAGAAATAACCTCTCTTGCTTGTAAAATAAGTCGGAATCCCTCTTCCACCCTAGCGCAATGAATACCTTAATAAATTATGTCAAAGTGAATCGAAAAGAAAACTAATTAAATAAAGGGTGAGGAATGAGAAAGGATTCTTGCGCAGAGAGGTGATGCAAACAAATTTGTCGGGGTACTGAAAAAGCCTGCTAGTAGCAAAGAAATGCTTGTAATTTCTTGAATGACTTTTTCGGGGTACTGAATAGGATTGTTGGAAGTGGAGCAACACCAGAAAATCACTTCAAAAATTCTGAACACAATAAACCCTTTGTCATGTTCTTTACATCCTCATCAAAGACTTACGTGTGTGAGCTCTTGTTTTAGTGTGTAAAAACTAACAGGACCTAGCTAAGGAGACAAATGAAGGGCATATATGTAAAAGGTCAAGTAACCCAAGTGGTACCCACAATATCTAATTCAATACTTCCTTGCATTATTAATAAGAATCTATTTGTCGAAAGATGTAGGCAGAGATGCTGGATTCTACTAATGGTTCGCCAATTATTGTAGCTACTACAACACCACCAATTTTTTTTTGCCTATATATCTAAATTTTTGGTCCCATTGTGCTTTTCGAGGTCTTGAAGGATATCCTAGTTGATTGTAATAGTAAAAAATCTTTGACAACATAGTTATCATCAAGGTTATAAGTGCTTATATGTCTATGAGGCACATCGCCTAAGATTTCC
Source organism: Pinus tabuliformis (assembly GCA_031772625.1). Lineage (NCBI taxonomy): Eukaryota > Viridiplantae > Streptophyta > Pinopsida > Pinales > Pinaceae > Pinus > Pinus tabuliformis. Next base: position 1,494,810,901 of record CM062804.1, on the reverse strand, counting down.
TATCCTACTTCATCCTCGACATTAGGGTTTATGGAATTTTGCATTCATTCATTTTGAAAAGGATATTTTGGCGTTACCTCTCCATTTATGTTTATGTAGGTTATAAGAATTATCTCTCTAAGAAGTTTTCAAAATTATGCTTATGCATGTTTTTTTGTATGCCCATGGTTTGGACAAAGTTGCAATCGCTCCAGGAGGCTTAATACCACTAGGGGAATCTCATAATGGGAGAAAATACTATCATGGAAGCAAGTTTATAAGTTGCATAAGGGTTCATATGTAGTTTAATTTCAACATATTGTGGTAAGAATCAACCTAGCTTCATTCACACTTGAGTTTACATGCGAAAACGAGATTTTGCTTAAGCCTTGAAAAACTTGCATATTTTTGCCTTTGTCGCAACTTGTAGTGTTGGTCTGCCTAGACTTTGGAAGTACGATTTGTGACTTACATTATAAATATCATCTTTTTAAGTTGCAAGTCGCAAGTCTAGTGCCCAGTGACTTGTTGACTGCCCTATACAAATGTGACTCTAGTGATTAAGACTATCTTTGTCACATGCAACAAAGCCAAGTCACATCTTTAAACTACGATTGCGACTACGAAGGGTGATTGAGACTATAAATTGTTGGCATTATGACATAGGTTTGGCGCTATGACACAGGTGTTGTCCTTGATGGAAACTCACTCAGATGATAGATCATAGTTCAGGATCACAGAATGAAGGAAAAAGAGGTATACGCAGTTTCCCTTGACCAAACCGCGTATACACGCGGGTTCGCAGACCAAAAGGCGCGTATGCGTATACACGCACTTTCAAACAAGGAAAAGCACGTACATGTTGGAGAACTTGGTTTTGGTCCGTGGTATTTGGTCCTTAGTGTTTTGACCCATGGTATTGGTCCAAGGTATCTTGTCCGAAGTATTGACCCCAGGTATTTGGTCCAAGGTATTGATTCTAAAGTGGTTTTGGACCATGGTATTGAGTAAGGCCTAAGACTATAAAAGGAGGAGGAGATTATTAGGCAAAGGAATCAAGTATTGAATATCTAATGAAGAGCAAGATCTAGAATACTGGTCATTGGGTTATGGTGCATAGCTGGATCTGAATCAAGGAGGAACCTGAGCGCTTGAAGAAGGATAAATTCTATTGATGGGTCAAGATCTTAAGGCTTGAAGAGAAGTATCTTTGTGTGGTTTTGATCTTTTATAATTGGCGCATGTCATAATCTATAAATCTGATGATCTGGGTATAACTGATGTTTGAATAGTTGTAAAGGTTAAATCATCTTTTACAGATATGTACGCAAGTTCAGTATAGCAAAGGCGTGTATACACGCTGGTTCGACATTTCAAAACAGTGTATACGCTGGTTTTCCTTCATATAGCAGCGTATGCACGTAGGTTTGACACATCGAAGTAGCGTACGTCTCATAAAATATGTTTTAGCTACTTCTGTTTACTGATTGCAGTATTCTGGGTTCTGGTACTGCTGCTGTATTCTGGTTACAACATTCAAAAAAGTGATTGTTTGGTTTAGATTTGCTTAGTGCAAGGGAGATTGATTGATGTAGATATATTTTGATGTTTGAGTGATGCTATTGATGGATCCAGTGTAAAAATTTATGAAACGTGGTCCTTGGAAGAAAGAGAAGGTTGTAGCCTTCTGTAGGTCAGCACCTACGTACTAGTACATCAACTAGTACAAGAGCTAAGGGGGTTGTAGCTCCCTTCCAGGAGAAGCTGGAGAATGAGAGAAGGTTGTAGCCTTCTGTAGGTAGAAGCCTGCGTACTGGTATAATATTGCACCAGTACAGAAATATTGTAAAAAGAAGTTTCTTATTAAAAGAAGATAGAGACGAATTGCAGCAGGTGGTTTTCACCCACATTGGGTTTCCACATTATATCTTGTGTTCTTGTGTGCGATTGTCTGCTTTGTTTTTACTATACATGGTTACTGTTATATGATTCTAATACACAGATTAAAGATCAACATCTGATGAATTAACTAATTTATAAGGCTGCAGGATATATGCTAGTTCTCTTAACAACAATTGCGTATATACGCAAATTTCATTAACTGAAGTAGTGTAAACAAATCTGATTGTGAAAAGAAATATTATTGACTTGCTAATACTAATTGACCCCCCCTCTAAGTATTAATTCCAACAATTAGTATCAGAGTAGGTCCTTCAGAAGAAGCTTGATCGCGTGAAGGAAGATCTATCATCATGAGAAACTACGAAAGAGAGGCATCCATCAGGGCACCAACCTTTGATGGGAGCAACTTCGTCTATTGGAAGGTAAGAACCACAACCTAGCTTCAATCTCTTAGAACAGAAGTTTGGGATATCGTGGAAGGAGGATACACATTTCCATCTGCAACTCCTACAGATACGACAAGTAAAAAGCAGTATGAAACAAATGCAAAGGCTGTCAATACTCTATTGGGGAGTCTGTCATAATTAGAATTCGTCAAGGTTATGCAGCTCAAAATTGCCAAAGAAATATGGGACAAGATCATTCTAATATATGAAGGAGACGATCAGGTAAAACGTACAAAACTACAATATCTCAGAATTAAATATGAAACTCTCAGAATGCACAATGATGAAAGTGTAACTAATTATTTCTTACGTATAGACGAGATTGTTAATCGCATGAAAAACTTGGGTGAAGAGATAAAAGAAGTTACTTTAGTTGAAAAGGTTCTAAGATCCTTGTATTCTAAGTTTGAATGAAAAGTTTTTGCCATAGAAGAAAAGTAGAATCTTCAAAGTATTACTATGTCACAGCTGCACGAAATCCTAACTGCTTTCGAAATGAGAAAAGGGGTTCCATCAGATATGAGATAAGCCGCATTCAAAGCTTCAGGAAAAGGAGAACTCAATGAGTTAGGACATACGTAAGAAGGAGAGGAAGAATCAAACTTTGTCAAGAACCTTCAACGGGGTTTTGGAAGATTCAGAGGTAAACTACCTTTCAAATGTTTTTCTTGTGGAAGAGTAGGTCATTATGCTGCCAAATGTCCTCACAAAGATAAGCTTGATAAAGGTAAGGAATCAGCAAAATGGAATAGAAAACAAAGTGTAAATAAGAAGAGCTACTATACGCATGAAGATAGTGATGGTTTATCAAATAGTGATGAAGATGAAAATAGTAATGATTATAGACTTCTGATGGCTTTTGAAGATGATGATTTCTTGGATGCTTTAGATGAAGATGGTCTCTATGAAGAAATTTCTAAACTTAAAATCTATTTAGAAGAAAAGAGTATGATTATAGATACTCTTACATTCCAACTTGCTGAAAGGGAAAAACACAATGAAAAGTTAGAATGTGAAATTGTGGGTCTAAGAAAAGAAATTGAGAAAACAAAAGCTCTCAATCTTAAGTTTTCTAAAGGATCAAAAACTTTAGATCAAATTATCAAAGTGCAGCATTCTCCTCTAATAAAGACAAGTCTTGGATATACTGAAGAACCATCTCAAGCACAGAAGCCATCAACCTCCAAAAACTATCTTGATGCAGCAAGGAGAAATGAACAGGTTGACAATCATCAGCAGAGGCTTAAAGCAGATCACCAGGTAAATCAGGTTCAATATACTTCAAGGATGAACATAAGCTATGACCAACCACAGGTAAATCATTCTCAATTTGCTTCAAGAATGAATGCCAATGGAAACTATAATCATCAGGTCAGTAGATTCGATAATCACAGGAATTTCTTCAATGGCCAATGTTTTTCATGTCATAACTTTGGACACAAATTTGCTTAATGTGTTGCTTACAAGACCATCATGACTAGAGAAGCACAAAATCAAAGGAATGTGACTGGGATCATGAAAATAACCTACAATAACTTTTCTGTTCTTGAAAATGAAATAGAATGCTCTATTTGTAACAACTTCGGTCATGAAGATTCTGAATGCAGGAGTAAATTTCAGCAAACATCTCAGAAGGAGCAAGTTTCATTGGGTCCCAAAACATGGACAAAGAAAGAACCACAAATCGAAAGATGTGTTATAGCATTATATTCAGAAGGACAAGAAAATCAATGGTACATCGAGAGTGGATGCTCGAAACACATGACAGGTGATAAAGAAAAACTTCAGTCATGCCTTAGAAAAGGAAAGGAAGGTCTCATTTGGAAATGACACCCCTGCAGTCATAAAAGGTAAAGGCTCTGTTCTCTTAAAAGAAAAGTTCAAAGCTGGGAATGTTATGTATGTTGATGGTTTAAAGCATAATCTATTGAGTGTTAGTCAAATGTGTGATCAATGAAATGAGGTAGTATTTCGATCAAATGGATGTGTTGTTTGTGAGCTTGGTATAGGAGAAACATTGATCAAAGGCATACAAACTCCAAATAATTTATACATACTCAAGGGAGGACAACAACAATGCTATCTAAGCAAAAATGATGAACACTGGCTATGGCACAGAAGATTGGGGCATCTAAACTTCCCTTAGATAAGGAAATCATGCAAATTCCAGGCTGTACGCGATCTTCCTGACATCAGAATTCCAGAAAATACAATATGAAAATCATGTCAATTTGGTAAGCAAACCAGAACACATTTCCCTGAGAAGGAAGGATCAGCTAGTAAGCCGCTTGAACTTGTCCATACTGATTTATGTGGTCCATCAAGGAAAAAGTCACCTCGTGGAGAGGAATACTTTATATTATTCATTGACAACTTTTCCAGAATGTGTTGGATAGGACTTCTAAAGCATAAAGACGAAGCATTTGAAAAGTTCAAAGCATTCAAAGCTTTGGTTGAAAATGAATCAGATTGCAAAATCAAATGCCTCAGGTTTGATCGAGGAGGAGAATTTACCTCAGATGAATTCTTCGACTTCTGTGAAGAACATGGAATAAGAAGGGAGTTCTCTACTGCAAGGACTCCTCAGCAAAATGGAGTGGTAGAAAGGATGAACATAACTGTTCAACAAATGGTTCGTGATATGCTAGATGAGTTTGGAACTCCTGCAACCTTTTGGGGTGAAGCTGCATTTGCTGCCATCACTATTCTCAACAAAATGAATGTTCGGGTAAACAACACTCAAACTCCTCATGAACTTTGGTATGGTAAGACTCCTACTGTAAAATACTTCAAAGTTTTTGGAAGCAAATGTTACATCAAAAGGATTGATGAAAAACTTGTCAAGTTTGAACCTAGAGTAGATGAAGGCATTCTCCTTGGTTACTCTTCTCGGAGTAAATGATACAAGTGTTATAATAAAAGACTTGGGAAAATTGTTGAAAGTATTGATGTTGTGGTTGATGAAGCAGGCGAAAATCCAAAGCAGGTAAAAACTGAAGAGTGGGAAGAAGATGAGGATTATCAGACTAATGCTGAAGAAGAAGAAACCAATGAAGCACCAGAAGAGCAGATAACCGTAGAAGAAAAGACTCCATCCAGATATGTTCAAAAAAATCATCCAGAGACTCAAATTTTGGGACAGAAAGAGGTAGGTGTGCAGATAAGAAGAACTATTATAGAAGCTTCAAGCTATCTATCATTGCTTTCCTCCATCGAACAACAAAATGTACATGAAGCATGCAAAGATGAATGTTGGGTCAAGGCTATGAATGAAGAGCTTGAGCAAACTGAAAAGAATAATACTTGGGAATTAGTTCCTAGACCTCATGATAAGAATGTCATAGGAACCAAATGGATATTAAAAAACAAGCTGAATGAAAATGGAGAAGTTATTAGAAACAAGGCCAGACTTGTTTGTAAAGGGTATGCTCAACAAGAAGGTATAGACTTTGAAGAAACTTTTGCACCTGTTGCTAGAATCGAAGCCATAAGAATGTTCCTTTCTCTCTCTAGCTTTCAAAAGTTCAAAGTATATCAAATGGATGTGAAATCTGCCTTTCTTAATGGAGACCTAGAAGAAGAAGTTTATATTGAGCAACTAGATGGATTCATCCTTGGAAATGATCCAAAACTTGTATGCAGACTCAGAAAGGCTCTCTATGGTCTAAAACAATCTCCAAGGGCCTGGTATTATCGTCTTGACAAATACCTTCATCAACAAGTTTTTTCAAAAGGATCAGCTGATAGCAATCTATATATAAAAATTGACAATGATAAATTGCTAATACTTGTTGTATATGTTGATGATATCATTTTTGGTAGCAATGAAGAAGTCACGAGTCAAAACTTTGCTTTGGTAATGCAGAAAGAATTTGAAATGTCCCTGCTTGGTGAGCTCACATATTTTCTTGGTTTACAAGTTCAACAAAATAAAGATGGTATTTTTCTATCACAAACCAAGTACCTCAAGCAGATCTTGAAGAAATATGGCATGGAAGATTCTAAACCAGTATGTACCCCTATGGTAATAGGATGCAGCCTCAGCGTAAATGATGAATCAACAGCAGTACATCAACCATTCTATAGATCCATGCTTGGTAGTCTACTCTATCTAACAGGTACCCGACCAGACATCATGCATGCAGTGGGAATAGTTGGAAGATTCCAAGCAAATCCAAAGGAGGCACACCTTTAGGCAGTTAAAAAGATTTTCAAATATCTTCAAGGAACTCAGAATTTTGGCTTATGTTATCCTAGGGACACAGATCTTACACTTCATGCATACACAGATGCATATTGGGTAGGAAGCGTGGATGACAGAAAAAGAACTAGTGGTGGTACATTCTATATGGGTTCTGGATTAGTGTCTTGGTTCAGCAAGAAACAAAGTCCAATTGCATTATTTATAGCTGAAGCAGAATATGTGGTTGCTGCATCTTGTTGCACACAACTCCTTTGGATGATGCAAACATTGCAAGACATTCAGATCACATGTACTTCACCCATATCCATTCTATGCGATAATACAAGTGCAATATGTATTTCAAAGAATCCAGTCATGCATTTCAAGACCAAGCACAAACCTATCAAATATCATTTTCTCCGGGAATAAGTGCTTGAACAAAAGGTCAAATTGGAGTATGTTTCCTCCAAGGAACAGGTTGCTGATATATTCACCAAACCTCTATCCAGAGAGAAATTTGAATACCTCAGACAGAAGCTGGGAGTAGTTGATGCATCATCTTTCTGTTGCCACTTATTTGTTTCAGAGAACAGTGGTTGTACGCGAGTTTCATGAAGTGTATCCGCGTACATATGCATGTTTATGTGGATACATCCACGTATATGCTGGTTTGAAGAATATCAGTGGGCCAGACTCAGGATGAAAAGAGTCTGACAATGATCATCTGGCACAAGTTTAGGGTGAGCATATACTTCTAATAATGCATTGTTGGCATTACCTTAGAAGATCTTGGTACAATTTCACAATTGTTTTTTATTCAGGTGGAACAGGTGCAGAGGGAGATCATGGTTGCTAGTCTGGATGGTGATTGACAGATGCTGCTGATGATAGTTGTTGATGACTATCATAGTCTTGTTTTAGATATTATGTCTCTATGTTATATCTATCTTTTATTATCAAGGCCATGTCATGACCTATTTTGTTTCCCCACCATGCCTGGGATGGATGATGTAATGTTCTTGTTTTATCATGTATAAAATTTTGGTGTATCCCCACTTGGTTGGGTGGATGAGTCAATCTTGGTAAATCCCCACTTGGTTGGGAGATGGATGTATGTATGAGTCTTTGGTGATAGGATGGTCATTTATGATGTATAGAGTCATGTTCTTCTTGTAGAACATCTTTTGCAGATGTTTCTTACAGTCAGGGGGAGCATGAACAACACACTTCAGCATATCAGAGAATTTAGCATGTACTCAGGGGGAGCATAACCCTTTGCCCTTGATGACAAAGGGGGAGAGTGACTTGGGTTTGCCATCAAGTCCAAAGGGGGATATTGTTGGCATTATGACACAGGTTTGGAACTATGACATAGGTGTTGTCCTTGATGGCAACTCACTCAGATGACAGATCACAGTTCAGGATCACAGAATGAAGGAAAAAGAGGTATACGCAGTTTCCCCTTGACCAAACCACGTATACACACGGGTTCGCAGACCAAAAGGCGCATATGCGTATACACGCACTTTCACGCAAGGAAAAGCACATACATGTTGGAGAACTTGGTTTTGGTCTGTGGTATTTGGTCCTTGGTATTTTGACCCATGGTATTGGTCCAAGGTATCTTGTTCGAAGTATTGACCCCAGGTATTTGGTCCAAGGTATTGGCTCTAAAGTGGTTTTGGACCATGGTATTGAGTAAGGCCTAAGACTATAAAAGGAGGAGGAGATTATTAGGCAAAGGACTCAAGTATTAAATATCTAATGAAGAGCAAGATCTAGAATACTGGTCATTGGGTTATGGTGCATAGATGGATCTGAATCAAGGAGGAACTTGAGCACTTGAAGAAGGATAAGTTCTATTGATGGGTCAAGATCTTAAGGCTTGAAGAGAAGTATCTTTGTGTGGTTTTGATCTTTTATAATTGGCGCATGTTGTAATCTGTAAATATGATGATCTGGGTATAACTGATGTCTGAATAGTTGTAAAGGTTAAATCATCTTTTACAAATATGTACACAGGTTCAGTATAGCAAAGGTGCGTATACACGCTGGTTCGACATTTCAAAATAGCGCATACGTAGGTTTACCTTCATATAGCAGTGTATGCACGCAGGTTTGACACATTGAAGTAGCGTATGTCTCATAAAATATGTTTTAGCTACTTCTGTTTATTGATTGCAATATTCTGGGTTTTGGTTTGGGTTCTAGTACTGCTACTGTATTTTGGTTACAACATTCAGAAAAGTGATTGTTTGATTCAGATTTGGTTAGTGCAAGGGAGATTGATTGATGCAGATATATTTTGATGTTTGATTGATGCTATTGATGGATCCAATGTAAAAATTTATGAAACGTGGTCCTTGGAAGAAAGAGAAGGTTGTAGCCTTCTGTAGGTCAGCACCTACGTACTAGTACATCAGCTAGTACAAGAGCTAAGGGGGTTGTAGCTCCCTTCCAGGAGAAGCTGGAGAATGAGAGAAGGTTGTAGCCTTCTGCAGGTAGAAGCCCGCGTACCGGTATAAGATTGCACCAGTACATAAATATTGTAAAAAGAAGTTTCTTATTAAAAGAAGATAGAGACGAATTGCAGCAGGTAGTTTTCACCCACATTGGGCTTCCACCTTATATCTTGTGTTCTTGTGTGCGATTGTCTGCTTTGTTTTTACTATATCTGGTTACTGTTATATGATTCTGATACACAGATTAAAGATCAACATCTGATGAATTAACTAATTTATAAGTCTGCAGGATATACGCTAGTTCTCTTAACAATAGTTGCGTATATACACAAATTTCATTAACTAAAGTACCATATACAAATCTGATTGTGAAAAGAAATATTATTGACTTGCTAATACTGATTCACCCCCCTCTCAATATTATTTCCAACATAAATTTCAATTGCGACTACAAAGTGCCATTGCCACTAGAAATTGTGACTTCGACTGCAAAGGGCGGCTGTGAATAGAAATTGCGACTGTGAGTACAACGGGTGACTGTGACTAGAAATTGCGACTGTGAGTACAAAGGGTGACTGTGACTAGAAATTGCAACTGCAACTACAAGAGTGCCATTGCCACTAGAAATTGTGACAGTGAATACAAAGGGTGATTATGACTAGAAACCACAACTGCGACTACAGAGGGTTACTGTGACTGTGAATAGAAATTTTGGCTGTGACTACAAAGGGTGACTATGACTATAAATTGCGACTGCGACTACAAGAGTGCCATTTCCACTAGAAATTGTGATTGTGACTATTGTTGAGAATGCAACAAGAAAATACCAATTTGACTTTCCTTGGTCAAACTAGAGAAAATTCAAATTTCTATTTTAGCATAAATCTTAGAGGTAGTTAACTGAGGTGACATGGCACTTGTCACTTAGTCAACTCAATTAATTTGAGTTGGGAAAGCTTGAGTTTAGTTAAACATGATTGATTTCTAATTTGTAACAATATATTTAGGTTAATTTGAGTTATTATCAGTTAAACTAGTTCTAACTGTCAGAAGAACTAGTGGAGGTCAAGTTGTGGAACTGGAACTTCAACCACACTTAGTGATTGACCAGTTAACTGTTCAATCAACCCAAAATATTTTTTTCATGCCGAGAATTCGAGTTACCCAATTGAGATGGAGATTCCAAGGAATTGTACTATTAGTTGTAGCATATTCCCATGTGTATAGGTGGTGAATGCATTCAGAGGAAGGACCTAGAGGAATTGCACAATAGTGGAAAATTCCAAAATAATAGGGGCTAATTTCTTATCGGGAACAACACAAGGAAATAGGAGCTTGGATGGCTTGAAAATTGGCTAAGCGTTGACCAGAGCTAGTCATTCAGGCAGAGGGATAGACTATACACTTGTAGGGTGTGCTCAAGCTTGAGAAAGCATATGTATTTCATCTCTATTATTTGATTAATGCGATGCAGATAGGAAGGGGTTTGAGCAGTTGCTTTCCCCTAGATAAATATCTGTGCATGTGTGATGTTTCCTTTTTCATGTCTATGATTTGTGTTCTAGATGGTGAATTAAATTTTGCAGATCAGAAGAGTAGCTTCAAGTCTTGCGATTTAGTAAATTTCATGAGCAATTTCAAATCTACACATTAATGTCTACATGGTATCAGAGCTATATTTCTAGAAATTTCTAAAACTATAAAGGGTGATAGTGACTACAAAGTGCGACAACGACTACAAGGAAAATGAAAGGGCATAAGGAATATGAAGGTCACTAAGAAGGTGAAAATCCACCTCCCCATTTGTATAAATGTACCCTCATGCCTTATTTAGAGGGGACTTTTAGCACTTGAGCTAGGCTAGCATTAGAAAGTTGTTTTGTGGTTAGGGAGTTGAAAGAACTATGCTCTAGGAAACATTTAGGCTATGTGTTAGTGAGGCTAAGCTTTGGTATTGGAAATGATATGAGTAGTCTAAATTCCACTACTGGGCTTTGATGGACCTACTGGAAATGCAATTGAATTCACAACATTATTAATGAGAAGTTATTCACTTTTGGCATTGATTCCTGTGCACTTTGATGGTGGTTGTAAAGGCTATCCAATGTTTCCATTATGTATGCATGTGTGCTTACGTATTGAGTATATGTCAACGAACTAACTCATGTCTTATGGCTTGCATGTTTGCTTTGAATCTGTGTTATAATTCCACACTATTCTAGTAACTTATTGCGAACTAATTTGCAATTAAGTTATGACACTTTCTTGTTCATGTAATTCTCATATGGATTTAGCTCGCTAACCCTTCTTGAGGATTGCTTCTTCTTATTGTTTTATTGTTACACTCTTGTATTATGTTTTTCAATTTATCAATTGTGGGATGATCTCATTCCCATTTTCCAACATTTCAATTTTTTTCTATCTCTAACATCTCTGCATTTGACAACCAAGAGAAAACATACATGGTGGTAGCTGGGCCCACATACCAGATGGGGCTCTTGTCCTAAACGATGTGAGGTCTAATTGGGACTTCATACCAGGGATATCCCCTAACTGTTGATGGGACATTTTTCCTCATCAACACACCGAAAGGAAACTACCACTCTCTCACTAAAGGCTCCAACCCTCAGACCCTTTATGGACCTCATTTCAAAATATTTCACGTTGGATCCACATGCAACAAAACCCAAATCCCTTAGGCCACGTTTCTTCCAATTTTCAAACTAGAACCACATATAACATTTTTCTCATAATCCCGTTGATACAAAAATCAACAACAAATACAATTTTGTCCTAAATATATAACTACATACATCATCAATCAATCTGGAAAAACCATCAAATTCATTGTATCAATCTTTGCTTTTGTTCAACATGTACATCCAATAGTAAACCCTAATGGTATCTGATCAAACCTGGAATAAACCCTAGTAGCATCAGTTATATGACCAAAATCCAATATCAACACTACTCAACAACTTATGGTAACATAAATGCCCATGCAAATTAATCTGCCTCCAATAAAACTATGACTCTTCACTTAGCTAGAACATCAATGAAAAGCCAAACCCTAATGGTAACATGTCTCAAACCAGAAGCATGTACTCTAAATGGAAAGCATATAAATCCTATGCTCATACAATGATAAAATTTACTGATAACAATAACATGTGTGAACATACTCATGCTCATTAATACATGCCTGAGCTCAGCTCATCAATTCACTCACCATAAACAAAACAAACCGACCTCATACAATCATTAACATACATCATAGAAACATATAAAACTCAAACTCAATGCAATATAAATGCCCATGAACACATAAGCAGTTATGATACATCAATAAACAAATATATCAACCTTATACCATAGCTAGAATCCTTGATAAATTAAACAAATTTGCTCTATAATGACATCCTTCAATAGCTATCTTACTGGCTCAATAACAACTGTAACCAAATATATCAACTAAATGTAGATCAATTTTTCTTTGCACAATGATAATCAACTTATGACAATCAACAACATATACTTTTCTCAACAATATATCAACCTAGTCAAATAAGCTCATCAACTCAACAAAGTCTAATGGTAGCATGCATAATTCCGTAACATTAGCACTATAGCATCCACCACTTCAATAACATTATAAGAGATATAGCATAAAAATATACTACAAGGATCAACCACAAAATTATTTTCAATCAAGGCTCTAATCCCTGCAAGAAATGAAAGTCTCTGCAAGACAAGGCATCAGCCATATACCACTACAACCATACATAACTCTGCATCAACCTCTACTCAAACCTTTCTGCCCATCAACAATGAAAAACCCTAGTAGCAACTATAAAACAATAACCCTACAACCCATTAGTTAGCACCATGAACAACACTTCTGCCATCAAACTCAGACCAACATCTTAGAACAAAATGATATAGCATAATTACTTTATATTATGATCTCCGCAACAAATGTATTAGCTCATTTCTCATGAAAAACTCATCAAATAACTATGACTATCTCTACAACAATACTTTCAATAGTTAACCAACATCACAATAATAACTCTACCTTCAATTAACAATGACAATTCCCGCACTATCACATTGTCAGTCCTATAGTGATGGCATTTCATAGGCACATTACCTCATCAGATCTGCACATTCTTTGTCTTTCACAAGTGTTTTATTTGATTCAATGCTATGTCACCAATTAATATAGTTATACCAAATAAATCAGACTAGAATAACAAACTTGCCTAAAATTATCTATCCCTAATACATGGAAACATAACCATTCATACATAAAACGGCATTCTAGACCATTTACCCCTGTAAAGACAAAATTTATCTAACAAATATACTCAATGGTTTGTACTCTATCCTCAGCCCAATCGTATTCCTTATACTATTAGCCACAATAATTTCATCAACAACTTTGATGTATTTTGTTTGGAGTTAGATCTAGTTCTTGTGCATACTATTCACTCAATCCTTGAACAAATCAAGCAATATACATACCAGATCAATGGGAAATCTCACCTCTATGTACAATCTCAACAAATATTAGTCAAATAATTCTATGCGTTCATACAGTGAGAGGACCATATTATGATCAATCAAAGCTTTATTTCTTAGTCAAATTTTTGGCATAGTGCTTCAGATCAAAATTCAATCATTCTATCTTCCTCATATCATATCAATACATGTGCAAGACAAAAAATAAAAATACATAGATCTAGACCAATTCCAAAAACAAATGAGAAAATTCACTTCAATTACGAACTCCTTCTAACTTGTTCCAGAACAAAAAAGACTCAGATGCATAAAAAATAAATAAACATTCAATCACATCCATGCTCTTTGATTTGGATCGATCCATAAAGAAATTAGTCTTCAAAATGCTCAGATCAATCACCACACTTGCACATTGACTGATATCCTTCGGTATTTATAGTCTTTCCTCCTTGTGATTTCCACAAGAAAAGCCATTGGTTTGTTGATGGAATTTGTTGATTGGATCAAATCGCATCGTTACCTTGGGAAATTCAATGGTTTGGCCCACAATTTTTTAGTTTTCTTTAGCTACAAGCATCTTAATGGGGATAAAATTGGCTCCTAGAGAAAATATTTGAAGACACGGTATGGGCAACCCAATGAAGATATAATAACTTTGCTCTATGCATAACTGTCTCCCACAAAATATGCTCTAATTAAGGGAAAATCACCTCCTCTCTGCGCATAACTTTTCCATTTGTCTTCATTGCTTCTCTAACACTTGTAGAGCCTCTGAAAACATCATACACACCTTAGTAAAACATCATCATCATAATACATCACTTTTACAAGCACCTTTACATCCTCCTGCAACACCTCTACAAATTAGTAAGAGTGTGATAAGATCATGATCTAGGTTGACATCAAGGCCAACAAACTAGCCATAATGCCAAAAAAATGATCATGTGAGATGATCCCTCCACTTTTATACTTTGAAAGAATTGAGATGGATGATAAAAAATATAATGATCCAATCTAGATCACACATCCCCATTTTGGGAGGCTTTTGGTCCCCAAAATATTCTATTGAATGAGGTGAGGAAAATTTTCCTCCACCTTCCCTTGAGTGTACCATTTAGCCTTGCCTTGAAATTGTCCTTTCAACCCAATCTTCCAAAGGTTATGCTTCCCTTGTCTTGTAGTTCTAGACCTCTTTTGAAAAATTGTATCCTCTGTCAACTCTACCTAAGCATCTAATGCCAAATCCTCTATAGAAGGTAGGACTTGTTCCTCTTACCAATCTAGCATGGAAGGCTCATAGAGTTTCATATTCTCTACATTCACAACTGAGTACATATGCGTGCATGTACGTAGACTGAGTCCATAAGTGTTACCTCCCACCTTTTCAAATATCTCAAAGGGACCATAGTGCAAATTCTTGATTTTCTTACTAGGACCTTGTAGGCTCTACTTATTCAAATGTAACCATACTCTTCCTCCCATCTTGAATGAATTCTCTATGTTGTGCTAATCATGCATGGGATTATATTTTTCTCGTGACTTATGCAGTGTCTCATGTACCTGTATATGGATCTTCTTGATTTTCTCAGCAAAATTTGTAGCGCTCAAAGTATTCTGCGTAAGATATTCCCTCACTCCTTACTTCCCATATGCAATATCTAAAGGTGAAGGTGGATAATATCCAAAACATGTTTCAAATGGGGACTTACCAGTAAAAGTGTGGATTGCTCTATTATAAGAGTGTTGTATATATACTAGATTTTCATCTTAGTTATTAAAATGATTTTGGTTATAGCCTCTCAAAATATAAACCAAATATTATTGACTATTTCTGTCAGCCCATATATCTATGGATGGAATGTTGTATACCTCTTCAATTTCATTTCAATATTCACCCACAATGTAGTCCAAAATGCACTGAGAAATATTATGTCCCTATCTAAAACGATGCTCCTTGTATCCCAAAGTGCACCTAGACCTATCCAAAGAACAAGCTCATTACTTATTTACCATTGATAATCTTTTTATAGGGCATCAGATCATACATCTTATTGAACCAATCAAATACCACAAATATGTAGTCATGTCCCTTCCTGGTTGTTGGTAAACCTCCCATAAATTCCAGGGAAATGCTTTCTTAGAGATGAGTGGGGACATGTAAGGGATGTTATAAAACATGCTACCTGTTACTTGGCTTGATGATACAACAAAGCATGCATCCTCTTATGAACCTAGCTACATTTTCTTATATCTTGGTCCAATGCACATACATCTACAAGTTGTCCACTGTGTTCCCTACACCAAAGTTTCTTGCAATCTCGGATATGTGAACCTCTTTAATTAATTGTAATCACTCACTTTTAGTAACACATAACTTATCCAACTTGTAAAGTAACCTGTCATGGAGATGATAGTCATATATGTTGTCACCATCATGCACCTAACTCTCACTCTACAACTGCTAAAACACATACTTGAAGTCCGGATCCTCTAAATATGTCTCTATGTATGCATCATGGGTGAATGGATCATGTGAAATAGAGTTCCCAAAGCTATGCTTTTTGACATGGGTGGCCTTGAAAGCATGTTAGCCAACTTGTTTGTGCTTCCCTTGTTGTACTTGATAACTAAATCAAATTGTTGTAGAAACCCTATCCACTTGTAATGCATGGTATGTTGTAGCTTACTTTGGGCTTGAAGATATTGTAGTGTCTAGTGATCTATGTGGATCACTATATCCTTTCCCATCAGATAGTGTTTCCACTTATTCACATCTTGCATAAGGGCATATAAATCCTTATCTTAGGTAGGGTAGTTAATAACTTCCCCATAAAATACTTCAGAATGATAGCATATATGATTTCCTCCTTACATCAAGAATTCTCCCATAACATACCCACTCGAATCTATCTCCATTTCGATGGGATACAAGTTTCGTAATGCTAGAACTAGTGCTTGAATGATCTTCTTCTTTAGCTCCTCAAAATCCCTCTATTGACCCTTTCCCACTAAAAAATCTTGCCACTTGTTATAATGGCATGGAGTGGTACTACTACCACTGAAATGAGGCTATGAATTTCCTCAGGTACTATGTTGTCCCCAATAAAAATTCCAACCTTAGAAACATTAGTAGGAACTAGCCATTTCATGATGGCCTCCATCTTGACAGGATATGTTTTCATCTCTTCTCCACCTATCACATACCCTAGATACACTTCTTGATATTTGCTAGCAACTGGTATTTAGTTAATGTCTCTAGCACTTGCATCAAATGTGAGATGTGCTCCTCCCAAGTTGCAATGTATTCTGGTATATTATTGAAATAGAAAATAACAGATGAAGCTATAAAAAGGGCACAAAATCTCATTCATTACACTCATAAATATAGTTGGTGAATTACATAAGCCAAAAAATTACTAACCAATCATATAAACCTTGCCTGGTTTTGAAGGCAATTTTCCAGGTATCTTCTTCTTTGATTTGAACCTGGTGACATCTAGACTTTAATTCCATATTGGTGTAGTAGTTGGATTGATTTTGTTGATACCAAATCATTGGGATTGGGTGAATATATGTAAAATAATGTAAATATAAAATAAGGAGAATAGGAAATATGAAGAGACACTGGGAGATGAATCCCAAGAGTTTCTCTCTCCATGTATATATCTATGATCAACCTTAATGGAAAAACACAATTCATTTGAGGAGTTACCTCTTGGGCTGACATGGTATCAGAGCCAACCCCATTTTTGGCATCCCTTTTTTCCCTTGTAACTCCCTTCTGCCATTTTTTTTGCAATCTATCATATCTGCTAATCTATGCCATTATCATATGTCCCTTTGCATTCTGTCTAACCGTGCGTTACTTCCAAGTCTGTGCATTTGGTTGAACGTTGAATTTTTTACTGCATTTTCATTCTTTGGGCTAGTGCATTAAAGAAGGAGGCATTGTCTAGTATATTTGTTGGTATTCTAATTATCCTCTACAAGAACATCATCGAGCTCATCGATATATCGAGGTGAATGGTATGCCAACTCCTGGTTTTAGGCTATGCACTGTGTCATTGGTCAGACCGTGTTGTTAGCATGACTATGTGTTGGTTCATGGTTATGTGTTATTTTTTTTTTTTACCATGCAACTGTGTGTTGTCTATGCACAAATCCTCTATTTGTGCTCAAAGGTTCATAGTCACGCCACTGTATTGTGTTACACTGCCCATGCTACCTGACTCCACACCATACTTCCTGTCTAGTCAATACACTCTGCTCCCACTCACAATTTTTAATAGCTACAATTTTTAATATATAACTGCGGTATAACACAATGACCTCCCTCCATTGAATAATATATAACCACGCTGGTATATAGCGTTGGCCTACATATAACATTGCCAAACCTGTGATATCACAGGTCCTCACACCGTGGTATCACCTGACTCCATTCATAAGTTGTTGTCATTATGTTACGTTGAATGCTATAATATAACTCCGTTGTCATATGTTATGTTACGCTATCATATAACCCCAAATCCCAATTTTTAATATATAACACTAGTCCCGCATACCACCAGTCCTCTGCCACCGCATAGCACCTATCGTGGGGCTCGAATCCGCCACCACCCCATATACCCCCTTTGCTCCATTTGCAAAAAAAACAAAAAAATAAGTCCAATAACGAGTAGTGTCATATAACGCCTCCCCATATAACGCCTCCCAATATACCCCCTCCCTTATATACCACCTCCCCCATACAACACCTCCCCCATATAACCCTACCCCAATTAATACCTTTGATATATTATTCCTCATTTTTTTCTAAGTCAAACAAAGTTTGACACCAAAAGTTCAATTTTTTACACAGTACATAAATTTTTAATGCATTCATTGATATCAATTGTTGGAGTAGTTCTCTCAGGAAAAGAGAAAAATCCTAAATGGTTATGAAAGATAAAACACACTCTCATTTTTAATGTGTTTTGGAAAGGAGTTTGTGTAGGTGTTGTAGCAGCTACAACCACCCTCCAAATTTTTCCCTCGCTTCATTTTGAAGCCTCCCTCCTCGAAATCATAGTAGATATCCTACAATGACCAGGTACTTGTGTTTATTTGATTTTATCCGTCACTTAACACTTGTGTTCACTTACTTGTTCCGTTGACCAACCACAAGATGACTTGACACTTGGTTCACATTCAGTCTTTGTGTTGTCAGGAAAAACCGCACAATCCTGGAGGGCAATCTGTCTTCCCCTCAGGAATTGCACAGAGCAACCCAACAATTGATTTGCTCTGGAAAATTGCGTAGAGCAGGCCATTCGATACTGCTCTCCAGAAATGCGTAGAGCAGGCCAACCAACACTTCTCTCCAGAAATGTGTAGAGTAGGCCAACCGACACTGCTCTCTATAAATGTGCAAAGCAGGCCAGCCAACATTGCTCTCCAGAAATGCGCAGAGTAGGCCAGCCAATGCTTCTCTCTAGAAATGTGTAGAGCAGGCCAGCAGCCTTGCTCTGGAAAATTGTGTAGAAATGACTAGCCAACCTTGGCCACTCAGCCCAAAAACAACGTAGAAATTTTCCCTCAGCGATTGTCCGTTGCATGTGCTGGTAGGTTGCCTAGTTCCCTCAAGAACTGTACAATCCTTCCTTGCATGCCAGGAAACTTTTCCTGAAAAGAAAAAAGTGAAAAATCATCCCTATATTTTAGGGATCTATTTTTAACATCGAGAATTACATGCAAGGTCGATTTTAGAAACTTCCCTCCAAGTGTCGTTTTTCCCAGATTTGTGGCATGCACGTCATAAACCCTAAGTTCACCAAATCTATTTAAACGACACCTTATAGCTCATTATTCACATTCAATCTTGGAGCTTTGGTATTCTCGAGGCATATAGGAACCTTTGGCACAATTGGCACAACTTTTCTAGGTAAGTTTTTCTCTTCATGTCTTTTGCCGTTTTTTTGTCGCTTTTTTATTTCTCGGCTTGTATGAGAGTTGTTTCCCTTGTTTTATTGAACGACCACTAGTGTTTTAATGTATTTTAATTTCTAGAAGTGATGTTTCAAGTTTCGCATTGCATTTCCTTAGTGTCACATGCATAACACTATTTCTACACTAACAGTGGCTGTTGCGACGAATCTCTTCATGAGATTCATGATTTTTTTGTTTGACTGATTTATGAAATTACCTGAATTGCATGCATGTCTATTCACCTAGAACTGCATCATCTTTGCACACACATTCAGTTCGTCACGTTTTCAAGTTTCCCTTAGGCAGATCTAGGCTACCTTGGCCCAAATATTGCTTCTCCCTACATGCACTGCACATTCCTAGCATTCAAGGCTCTGTCTTGCCTCCAGGAATTGCATAGAGGCTTCCAACATTGGCTCCTAGCTGTGCTCTATGAAATCTTGGGAGTCAATGTCCCAGTCCTGCTCACTGGAACTGCGCATTGTGTAGTTTTAGCCAACAACCCAACCTAACTGAAATGCGCATTAAGCAGTTTTAGTCAGTAGTCAGCGTCTCTGGATTGTGCATTACGGAGTTCCAGTCAGCAGTGAGCCTCACTGATAGCTACAACTGCACAATGCATAGTTCCAGATAACAGTCTCCCAACCTCCCAGAGTCAATGCTGCACAATCTTTCCCAACAGTCACCAACTTGTTGCCTGATTGATTATCTAGTTGCTTTATGTCTTTTAGCTAACGTTGCCTTGCTGTGAGTGTCTTCTCTGTCTCCAGGTACCACAAGTTTTTGAGCAGCTTCTCAGCAGTACAAGAATCATGGACTCCAAGAAAGCTGGATCAAAAGACACAATCGAAAGCAGTACTGGAGATGTGGTTGAGCAGGGGTCTATGAGCTTACCCGTGTATACAGATACACACCTGTTCATTGAGAAAGACATCAATGCTATTTTCGGAACAGGGTCAGGACACCGACCTCATGCTGCTATTAATCGTGTACAGAAATGGACAATGAGATACAAGGGAGATCCGCTTCACTTGCACAAGATGATGAAACCGTAGGTAGAGTTGGAAAAAGTGTGAATCCAGAGTTTGATATGGAACTATGAGGAACTCCCGCCACTCATCACCAGTGTTGAGGCTTCCTACACACAGTTGTTCAGAAGTTTGGATATCGTGGTGAGAAAGTATGGCATCCCGTCAATTGGTATGATCATCGAGGCCAAAGAGAAGAACCAAGTCATCTTGGAGCTTAATGCGTACTTTGATTAGTTGATGCACGTGTCCACCAACATAGATTTGCAAGTCAGTGGGGATAACATGCGGATGTACATCGCCGATCCTGCCTTGCTCATGACTAAGCTACGCAAGTTACAAGACAAGTTGGACAGACGTTCCAAATCAGTATACACGTAAGCAATGGAGGCAAGAGTTCTTTTCCAGGAAGACATCATCAAAGAGTACGGGGACACTATTCCGCACTATCAAGCATGGCATCGGTTCGTCACCGAGGATCATAGAGGGGATGTTGATGAGATGGTATTTCCGCATCCGTCCGAGTCTTAGTGTTGTCTTGTTTGGATGACTCAAGCCCATTTTTGTCCCACATGGGTATATGTGGAAAATGTATTATTATTGTAAATATGATGTAAAGTGAAATTCCAAGTGTCATTAGTGGAATGCAAACAATCATATGTAATGTACAGAGTTATGTAAAGAAGTTGAAGAGTCATGAGGGTAGTCCAAGAGTCACAAAGGGGAATATAAAGGGTCACCCCACCCTTTGTTATAAATATAACCTCATAACTCATAGAACAGGCTTTTGGGAGCCAATATTTTGCTAGGCATTGCTTAGAGAAGGGATTGGATATTATTGTGACAAGCCTTGGCTTATCCATAGTACAGAGTGAGTACATATCTTTGGAGGAGTAGGCTGTGTTGACTGTAACGTTCCACTATTGGGGATAGTGGTTGTCATGGTTGTATGTATGGATGGAACTATCACTTTTATATAATATAACAAAGCCAACACATTTTCATGCATATGTTGTTATTGTAGCTAGACTATTTTGGTTGCTTCAGAAATGTATGTTATTTAACTTATGTATTCATGTATGAACTAATTTGTATATGATTGTATGAATCTTTTTGGAACTGTGTTGTTGGTTTAACCCATCACCCTAGATTGTGGACTATTCCGCTTCCAACCCGTGATGTCATTCTACTTGTGTGTTCCTTTCAAGCTGCGTACTATTACAGGGTTCTAAGGGGCACACTTCCTTTTCCACTTCGTGTGTTAGAACCTCCCCATGCATCTCTCTTGACTCGCCACAAGGTCACACACTTGCTTCTGACAAAGATATCACACTTACCTCTGCGTGTTATCGACGTCAAGGCATAGCTTTACTACCCATTGCTGGGATTCCTACCCCAAATGGTTGAGGTCTAGTTGGGACTTCTTACCGGGGAGATCCCTTGACATGTTGGCAGGTCCAACACCACCAACATTTCTGGCGCTAGGAGGGCCAAATGACAAGCTGAGTCCTCAAAGTTTGTTTTGAATCTCCACACATCTATCATGACTAATTGTACAATTCATCCTCCGAGATGTATGTCTTATGGAAATGACTAAAATCTCGGAGGATCTCTGGAATGAATTGTCACAAAACACATATGAAGGTGAAGGCAGAACACCATTGCTTAAACATAGAGCTGTCTTCTCCAGTCTCTGTCACAGGTATGGAATCTGTGAGGATTACATGACCTGCTCGCTGTTCACATTCACGCATCGAGGGAATCCCTTGCAATGGTGTGTCACACTGCTTGATCAATCTATTCACTCTCTTAATCACTTCATTGTAGAGGTGGACCACATTTTCCATAATTTTGACTATAAAGCACTTAACAATTTTTTTTTGGAATTACAGAAAGCCCCTGATGAATCCTTGTTACAATTTTGGGAACACTTTCGTAATGAAATTGACTATAAATTTATTCGTGAAATATTTTACTATCTTCTTCACATATATGAAAATCCACAAGTGTTAGAATCATTCAAACCCCTCCTAGCATACCTCGGTGTTAGAGTTGCCCAATCTAAGACGGACGAGGTTGCTGTCACAAGTGACTGTCTGTCCCCTTCTCATCAAACAACTTTAGCTCCATAGTGTGAGGTGGGAGAAAGTGCACATCCATCTGTTGAACTGTCACATCCTCCCACCCCACCTGCTCTTGATTTTTGCACAGATTTTGCTTACAAGAATGTTGGTTGTCACATGGATTTGTTCCATCAACCTCCGTCCCCGCGTTCTATTGATCCTCTGAATTGTACTATGTTGTGTTCTCCCATTTCAGACTCCACACTTGTTGTTCATGAGGATCAAGTTGTCGACGGAGTTGGTGTTGAGTAGCCAACCTACGCTATCATTTATGATGAGTATGTGTGGGAATCTGAAGAAGAACCCACGGTGAAGGATGACCTCCTTTTGTCTGAAACTCATCCACTTTTTCTTGACATTTGTGGTGATCCTGCCATTGTTAATTTTCGGTGTGAGAATTGATTCCCGAATGCATCTACTTACGATCATTCATAGAATACACCGGATGTCAGTCTACCATTGCATAGCAGAGAGGACACATATTTCCTTGAAAATCCACTCAATATTTCATCTGTCATTTCCGGAAATGCAGAGGGTGAACATTCTTATTTCTCATCAACCCCTGTGTACATTGATTCATCATATCATGAGGATGCTGATGAACTTATCAAATTTTCCGATCGTGGTTGTTGTGATCTCTTTACTCCTTCATTCGGTCACGATGATGATTCAATCGTTGTCGATCTTTCTAAGCCACCAATATTTGACGATCTACTTGCTGATAAAGTGGAAAAACCGCAAGCTGTCGATGCACTTCAGCTTGATTTGATGTTTATGTTAGGCCCTCGCTATCTTGAGGTCAATTTTGATTCCTATCAGAAATCTGTTGAAACATCCAAGGCTCCTCATCACTCTCCTGTTTACATTGAAGATCAATCTAGTTCACATAATTCACATCCTCCACTTGAACCACACAATCCCATCGCTCTTGCATTGGAGGAATCATACACAACGAGTACTCTAATGTAAGTTGTCTTTCTTTCTCATGTTTTCTCATTGGTCACAGTCAAAAGAGTGTACGTGCTTATTGTCTGCGCGCAGTGTGTTGCATAACCATGATAGGTCTGCAGAATGTTTATCTTGCACTTTTATTCTTTTATTTTCTGTGGACACTTTTAAACTAAGAGTGTGTTGGTCTTCACTGTTATATTTTTCTTATTTGCTGGTTTACACACTTACCTTTCTCGTAAACCATGCCTTCACCAACATGGGTCAATGAATGCACCGGTGGCTGCATTCGGAATATCACTTTACGTGAGCTAGCCCATGCGCTGTTTAGTTTAGGAGTAGGAGTAGTGTTTTCTTTCTTGTTTCGCTTTGTTTGTGTTGCTTTTTTGTTTGCTTCACTTTCTTACTTTGCTTTCATTTACTTCTGTCCTTTGCTTTCTTGTTTGTTTGCTTGTTGTGCACCCATAGGTTTAGTTTCACATGAAACCATGTGTGGATCTCGAGACAAGCAAGGTAAAGTACAAGAGGACGTGTACAACTACCAACACTTGGTTATCTGTTGTCCTCTATCTTTATGAAGAGCTTGTTGTCTTCAGCCGATGATATCCTCATGGAAAATATGTTCTGTTGAGAGTGAATCTCAGTGAAAACACAATGCTTGCACTTTAACGAGTATTGCCTACTCTAATCGGTTCTTTTGGGTTAATCCTTGTTAGCTCAGTCAAGTAGAGTAAGGTGAGGGGGAAAACCTTAACAAGTATGTCATAGGTATATATAAAATACTTCTCTAGAGGTACAACCTCTTCTAGTCTCAATAAGTCGAGATCCTTCCTCCGCCTCTGAAATAAATAAGTGCCTATGCATAGTTCTTTGAAAAATGAAAAAAATGAAAAATGGAAAAAATAAATAAGGCGAAAGAAGAGAAAGGCTTCCTGCACAAAGAGGTGATGCAAGTAACTCCTCCGGGGTATTGGCCAGGCTCGCTGGCAGTAGAGCGATGCCTGTGTCCTTGCGTGACTTCGCCGGGGTATTGTCCAGGCCTGCTAGTAGTGGAGCAACACCAGAGATGAAACTAAGACTGACATTTATATTGCTTGTGCGCCAATATACCCGTCATCCCCAATCGAAACAACCCAGTTGACTTGGCTTGGTATGTGTGCTGGCCGATCAAGATAATGGTAGGGACTATATTTTTAACTCAAGCTTAGTGTTGAATCCATGATGATCAAGGAATCGAACAATAATTATGGATCAGTTAGACTCACTTTTCACGAACAAGGTCCGTACAAAGAGCTGTAGTTCTACTAGTGTGTCATCAATGTTGTAGAGGTTATAACCACCCTCCAAATTTTGCCTTCGCTTTGTTTTGGAGCGTCCCTCCTCGAAATCATAGCAGCTATCCTGCACTGACTAGTTACTTGTGTGTTTATTTGATTTTATCCGCCGCTTAACACTTGTGTTCACTTACTTGTTCCGTCGACCAACCACAAGATGACTCAGTGCTTGGTTCACATCTGGTCTTTATACTGTTAGGAAAAACCACAAAATCCTGGAGGGAATTCTGTTTTCCCCTCAGGAATTGCGCAGAGCATCCTAGCAACTTCCCTCCTCTGGAAAATTGCGCAGATCAGGCCAACCGACACTGCTCTCCAGAAATACGTAGAGTAGGCTAGCTGACATTGCTCTCCAAAAATGCACAGAGCAGGCTAGCCGATGATGCTCTCTAGAAATGCGCAGAGCAGGCCAACAAATTTTCTCTAGAAAATTGTGCAGAAATGGCCAGCCAGCCTTAGCCACTCAGCCCAAAAACAACACAGAAGTTTTCCCTCAGTGACTGTCCGTTGTGTGTGCCGGTAGGTTGCCTGGTTCCCTCCAGAATTGCGCAATCCTTCCTTGCATGCCCGAAAACTTTTCCCGCAAAGAAAAAAAGTAAAAGCGAAAAATCATCCCTAGATTTTAGGGATATATTTTTAGCAACTGGAGTTACATGCAAAGTCAATTTTAGAAACTTCCCGCCAAGTGTCGCTTTTTCCTAGATTTGTGGCATGCATGTCATAAACCATAAATTCGCCAAATATTTTTAAACAACACCTCATAGCTCATTATTCACATTCGATCTTGGAGTTCTGGCATTCCTGAGGCATCTAGGAACCTTCAACACAATTGGCACAACTTTTCCGGGTACGTTTTGCTTTTCATGTCTTTTGCCGCTTTTTATTTCTTGGCTTGTACGAGTGCTATTTCCCTTGTTTTATTGAATGGTTGCTAGTGTTTTAATGTATTTTAACTTGTAGAAGTGTTGTTTCAAGTTTCACCTTTCATTTCCTTAGTGTCGCATGCATAATACTGTTTCTGCACTAGTAGTCGTTGTTGTGGCGACTCTCTTCATGAGCTTCATGGTTTTGTTGTTTGGCTAATCTATGCACTTACCTAAATTGCATGCATGTCTATTCACCTAGATCTGCACCAAATTTGTGCACACATTCATTCTATCGCATTTCAGGTTGCCCTTGGGCAAATCTGGGCTACCTTGGCCTAGATCTTGCTTCTTCTGACATGCACTGTGCATTCATGGCAGTCAAGGCTCTGTATTGCCTCCAGGAATTGCACAAAGGCTGCCCACACTGGCTCCCAGCTGTGATTTGTGCAATCTTGGGAGGAAATGTCCTAGTCTTTCCCACTGGAACTTCACATTGCGTCGTTCCAGCCAACAACCTAGTATGACTGAATTGGGCATTCCGCAATTTCAGTCAGCAATCAACCTCTCTAGATTACGGATTGTGTAGTTCTAGTCAGTAGTGAGCCTCATTGGTATCTGAGACTACACAATGTGCAGTTCCAGCTAACAGTCTCCCAACCTCCCAAGGTCAACGCTGCACAATCTTGCCCAACAATCACCAGTTTGTGGTTCGATTAATTCTCGAGTTTCTTTATGTGTTTTCATTAGGGGAATTTTGAGGTCTAAAATGGGGCTCCTAAGAAAAATGTACAACCAAAATAAACTTTATAAGAACCAATATGATTCAAGATGATGATGTCAACCATGGGATATGATTCACCATTTTTGGAGTAAAAAAGTAAAAATATTAAAAAATAATAAAATAATAAACTACTTTTTCAACTTGTATTTTTAACTTATTTCCCTAAGGCTTTACTCAAATTTTGAGCTGGAGTACTTGTTAGATGCAAATTTTATTTCCTCATCCAAGGAGTACCCCTGTTGTATACTTTCGATGGACCTTGCTACATGAAAAATGAGAAACACATGAAAAAATGTGATTGCAATCACGTTTTTCATGTATTTCTCATTTTTCGTGTAGTAGGGTCCATCAAAAGTATACAACATGGGCACTCTTTGGACGAGGAACCCAATTTTTCATCCAACGAGTGTTTTCGCTCGAAATTTGAGTAAACCCACAAGGAGATAAGTTGAAAAAATAGCTTTTTCTTTTTTCTCTCTAAAATTTTATGATGTAATCTAATCTTATTTAATTATTTCCACTATTATTTTATAATTTCCCTAGGAGATCCATTTTAGACCTCAAAATTCTCATAATGAGCTGACATTCCCTTGACGTGAGTGTCTTCTCTGTCTCCAGGTACCATAGGTTTTTGAGAATCTTATCAGCAGTACAAGTATCATGGCCTTTAAGAAAACTGGATCAAAAGAAACAGTTGAAAGCAATACTGGAGATGTGGTTGAGCAGAGGTCTATGAGCTTGCCTGTGTACACAGAAACACACCTGTTCATTGAGAAAGACATCAAGATCACATGGAAAGACATCAACATTATTTTCGCAGGCAGCTTTGAGGAGAATCTAGAGGGCCAACAAGTGTATGTAAATATTCATAAGTCAGGATTGTACATGGTTGCATGAAGATATCCCACCTTCCCGTGCGCAGACATGATCCACTGGATTGTCTCACACACTGAACCTAAGATGATGACACTGAGCAGTGCCAGTGGAGTAGAGCTTGCTTCCTTTAGGGCAGAATATTATCAACAAATCTATCTTTTGCCGCAACTAGTGAACATGATGGATGCACCGTTCTACACTCCCAACAACAACATGAATACAAGAGATACCTTGAAGCATTGGGTAAGGGAGCCATCAGAGTTAGGGATGAAACCCAACCAGATATACAAGATGAAGACACTCAGGAAGGCTTACCAATTCTTGGTCATCTTTGCATGTCACTTGTATGTCCAAGGGAATACAGAGACCTTCCTGAAGAGTGGGGTTGTTATGTTGGATTAGCTGGAAAGTGAAGGAAATCCTTTAAGCTGGTCTGACATGTTGGATCTCTACTTGAAAGTGCATGTATCCGATTCCCAAAGTACGCCCAAGGATCAACAAGCAAGATTCTTCATGTCTGCCTACTTGTTCGATGCAATCTGTGCCCGTTAATAGTTTCCTGGCATGGGTTGGGCATGGACACCTCCAGAGAATGTTGTGAATGTATATTACAAGTTTCTCTCATAATGAAACTACCGAGGAGTCATGGCTAGACTATCCGACCACTTCATTGCCCCTCTGTACACGATGATATTTGAACAATATCCGCCTTGCATGTCCTAGGCAGCAATGGAGGCATTGCTGAACATTGCAGATTGGTACGCCTCAACTGATGGAACCTTCATGAGGATGTACATTGCAGAGAAGGCTCTGCATGTGTTGCGAGGCTTTCCACAGACAAGATGGTCATGCAAGAGGTTGCATACCACATATCGACAAGGTTATCAGCTGGATTTCACAGGAAGAAGAAGGCACCATGGCCTATCCTTCCTTTGTGGATTGGGTTGTACGCGATCTCAAGTTTGAAAGAAGCAGATGCCGAAGTAGAGGAATTTAAGAAGTTTAAGTTCAGCAACAAGAGTTTCAATCCGTATGATCCACGTGGCTTATGTAGGGACCACTGTGCAAGAGTGTACTATTCTTGGATCCATGGGGCGTGTCATTGGCCAGAGGAAAACCCATGGAGATATTGCTATAACTTCTCTAGGCTCAATGAACTGGTCAACGTGGCTGTAGGGTGACTAGCAACAATCAAGATAGAAACATCACAGGGAGAAATAACAAAAGCAACAACAAGCAGCAAACCTGTGCAAGACAAAGGCAAGAGGAATATTGCCGAAAGTGTAGAGGTAGAGAAAAGCTACAAGTTTAAGGAAGACCCACTTGTGGAAAGAGTAGCTTTGGATATATAAGAAAAGAGGCGGAAACACGATAGGAGAGAAGTGCAGAAAAGGAGAGATAAGCAAAGGTTGGAAGAGATCGAGAGGAAGTTCCATGAAGTAGAGCAGAAGCTCAAAGAAGAACAAGAGCTGCGCAGAAGAGAGAAGGAAGCACAACATGAATAGGAATAGGAACAATAACAAGAGGAAGTGCAAGGCGCACAGACAGCGCAAACTGCGCCGACACAAGTTGAAGATTAAGAACCAGTAGAAGATGAGGAATAGGTTGAGCAATTGCATGAACAAGAACTTGCTCAGCAAGATGAACCACTAATAGAATAGATGGACACAGAGATGGAGCAGCCAAAATATGATCAGGACACCGACCTCACGCCAAAAGCAGCTGAGGTCACTCCACAGGCTTCACCAGCTCCAATAGTAGAGAAAGTCCCAAGTGAGCAAGGGGATACTGTTCTCCTTGACGATAAGCTGGGAATAGATGTGTACAACATAGCCTTTGATGAGTCACAACACATAGTTGTACATACACGTAGAGCACAAACTCCAGATGAGCATGCATCACTTGCTCACTTTGAAGAATGGGTGATTGTGTCAGATGTACGAAGACATCCAGCTGCCTTGGATGATGCTACAAAGGCTTATGCCAAAGCCACAAGCTCAAGTGTGAAGTTCTTGATGGCAAAAAATGAGCGTATGGCTAAGGAGTTGTAAGAAGGCAGGCAGAGAGAGGAACAATCAACAAGAAACACCAGAGCATAGACAAAGAAAGCAATACTTTCTAAAGTATCGACTCTTGAGACAGTCACGTGGAGACTATATGACAGGTTCATCATTGTGCACAAGGTAGTTGTCCATCTACATGGTCATCAGCAACGCTGCACCAAGATAATGTAAACACTCACAAACATACATGCCGCTGTGTATCATGTATAGACATGGACAAGGATATACAAGAGAGTCTCGCTTCACTTGCACAAGATGATGAAGCCGTAGGTAGAGTTGGACAAAGCACACACCTAGAGTCTGATCTAGAACTATGAGGAACTACTGCTGCTCATACTAGTGTTGAGGCTTCGTACACACAATTGTTCAAAAGTTTGGATGTCGTTGTGAGAAAGTATAGCACCCCGTCAATTGGTACGCTCACCAAGGCCAAAGAGAAACCAAGTCAAGCTGGAGCTCGACGCGTACTTTGATCAGTTGATTCTC
This sequence comes from Pinus tabuliformis, assembly GCA_031772625.1. Classification (NCBI taxonomy): domain Eukaryota; kingdom Viridiplantae; phylum Streptophyta; class Pinopsida; order Pinales; family Pinaceae; genus Pinus; species Pinus tabuliformis. The sequence goes on along the minus strand of CM062804.1, from coordinate 1,494,780,936 downwards.
ATGGCCACCAATGCAGATTTGCAAATAAGTGCAGATAACATGCAGATGTACATCACCAGTCTGACCTTGCTCAGGACTAAGCTGTGCATGTTACAGGGCGAGTTGGACAGAGGTTCCAAATCAGTATACTCGGAAGCAATGGAGGCAAGAGTTCATTTCTAGGAAGACATCATCAAAGAGTATGCGAACACTATTGCTCACTATCAAGCGTGGCATCAATTCATCAACGAGGATCACAGAGGGGATGTTGATGAGCTGGTCTTTCTGCAGCCGTCCTTGGAGTCTTAATTTGTCTTGTCTGGCTGACTCAAGCCCATTTTTGTCCCACATGGTTATATGTGGAAAATGTATTATTATTATAAATACGATGTAAAGTGAAGTTCCAAGTGTCATTAATGGAATGCAAATAGTCATATGTAATGAAGTTGAAGAGTCATGAGGGCAGTCCAAGAGTCAAAAAGGGGAATGTCAAGGGTCACCCCACCCTTTGTTATAAATAGAACCTCATAACTCTTAGAACCAGCTTTTGGGAGCTAAGATTTTGCTAGGCATTACTTAGAGAAAGGCTTGGAGAGTACTGTGACGAGCCTTGGCTTCTCCATAGTGCAGAGTGAGGACATCTCTTTGGAGGATTAGACTGTGTTGACTGTGATGTTCCACTATTGGGGCTAGTTGTTGTCATGGTTGTATGTATGGATGGAACTATCACTTTTATATAATATAATAGAGCCAACACGTTTTCATGCATATGTTGTTATTATAGTTGGACTATTCTGGCTGCTTTAGCAATGTATGTTATTTAACTTATGAATTCATGTATGAACTACTTTGTATATGATTGTATGAATCTTGTTAGAATCGTGTTGTTGGTTTAACTCGTCACCCTGGATTGTGGACTATTTCACTTCCAACCCGTGACGTCATTATGCTCGTGTGTTCCTTTCAGGCTGTGTACTATTACAGGCTTCTAAGGGGCACATTTCCTTTTCCCCTTTGTGTGTTAGGACCTCCCCATGCATCTCTCTTGACTCACTGCAAGGTCACACATTTGTTTTCGACAAAGATATCATGCTTACCTCTATGCACTTTCGCAGTCAAGGCATATCTTTACTACCCACTGATGGGACTCCTACTCCAAACAGTCTGAGGTCCAGTTGGGACTTCTTACCCGGGAGATCCCCTGACATGTTGGTGGGTCCAAAACCATCAACATTAGGAGAAGGATATAATGAACCTGCAAAGCCCACCTCAGATAAGGATATTCCCATTTGGGAAAACAAGAATAATAAGGCCTATGCCTTGATTGAAGAATTTGTAAATGAAGAGGTGAGTTTCCACATTTAACCATTTTCAAATGCTTTTGAAGCCTTACAGAAGTTGAAGGAACTGTACGACTCACACTCTGAACTTGAAGTTGTCCAATTGATGATTAAATTGTTCACTCTTGAATTGAAAAATGATGACCCTCTTGCTTTAGCATAAGAAGTAAGATCCATTACGCATGATATAAAAACCACTGGTGTTCAAATAGACATTCTTCTCATAGCTTATTTCACGGAACTATATCCCAATTATTCAAATTATCTTGAGTCGTTGCAAGCAAGTGGAAACCTCAAGGAGATTACCTTTCACTCCCTTTAGAAGAAGTTTGTTGAGAGAGAGAGGGCTTTTGGGAAGAAGACAACTTCTCAGTCTTCTGAAGAAGCTATGTGTCTTGCACATAGAGAGAAGAATCATGCACAATATTCTTCTAGAGGAAGAGGTGGTTGAAGAGGAAGAGGAAGAAGGAATTTTAGAGGCAGGGGGTAAGACAGTTCCAAGGAGAAAAGTCTAATCTTCATTGCACACAATGCAATAGAGATGGACATGATGCATCCACATATAAGTTTCCTTGGGACAAAATTGAACAAGAAATAAATGAAGCCAAAGGTAAAACTAATGACAAAGGGAAAGGTAAATCACCAAAATCTGCTCACTATGTTGTGGCACATTGCAATATTAGAGTAACTGAAGACTTATTTAATGCTTCACTTGCTTCTTGGAAAAATGATTGGTTGCTTGATTTAGGCGAAAATTGCCACATGAATTTTAGAAGAGATTTTTTTAAAGAATTTAATGGCAATGTTGATGAAGCAACATACTTTGTAGATAAATCAAAACCCAAACCATTGGATCTTGTCACCATCAGGCTCAAACTGCATGGTTTTCCAGACTTTCTTCTGCATGGTGTTCTATATCTCCCAGAGCCGAGGAGAAACTTGTTGTCTTTGGTCCACATATTCTAGCGAGGACACTCCATTCATATGTTTGATGGCAAGGTTGAGGTTAGAAAATCATCAGATCACTCACTTTTCATGATGGGGATAGAAGAAGAAAGACTTCTGAAGTTGCAAGGTACCTCTGCTCGTGCACACAACTTCTCATACAGTTCTCATTATGATGAAGGTAAATTTCCATCAATTATTTTATGACATGCTAGATTTGGATCACTTTTATGACAACCTTCGTATTCTGAAGAAAAGTGGTGTCACTGGTTTTCCCACAATTCCTAGGAAACTTAAGCAATGTTATGCTCGTATCTTAGGAAAGCACAAAAAATAGCCTTTTAATGATTCACATTCCAGAGCACATAGAAAACTAGAACTTATTCATTCATACTAATGCGGCCCAGTGCATGTTCCTTCTACAAATGGAAATACATATATGATGACATTTATTGATGACTACACCAGAATGTGTTGGGTTTATTTATTGAAGAACAAATCTGATGCTTTTCAAACATTCAAGAACTTTCATGCATGGATTGAAAATGATGCACAATCTCATATTGGCTCTATTCACACTGATAATGGAAAATAATGCACTTCAAATGAATTTGAAAACTATCTTCGCTAGAATGGGATCAAACATCGAACAACTGTGCCTTATAATCCCTAAAAGAATGGCGTAGTTGAAAGAATGAACAAGACAATCTTACATATGGTACATTCCATGATGTTTTTTAAGAATGTAAAATTGATGCTTTGGGTTGTTGTAGTTCTATGTGTTGCGTATGTAAAGAATAGGTGTCCATCTAATGCTATTAGAAACAAGACTCCTTATGAAATGTGGTATGGCCACATTCCTTTGGTAAATCATCTCAGGCTCTTTGGTTCCACCTATTATGCTTTGATACCTAAGGAACAAAAAAACAAACTTGGTGCAAGGAGTCGTAAGTGTATCTTCTTAGGGTATTCAAAACCTCCAAAGCATGCCGTCTCTATGATGAAGTTAATAAGAAGTTTTTAGTATCTATAGACGCGATCTTTCTTGAATCTTCTAAGGTTGACAATGTTGTTGAGTGACAACTTGATCACTTTGATATATTTGCACATGCAAAGTCTTTCCAAGAATTTGATAATGAGATTCCACATCTTGAAGGGGGATTCTTATACTGGATACTGTGTAATATTATTCTGAAGCACTTTCTCTCCTGCATAACCAACCACTGATCTAGATGAAACTTTGAGTGATGTGATTGACAAAATTGGGAGAATAAATCTTGATTCGTCCCCAACTCAGTCAACTAAGTAGCCTGGGCCATCTTAGAAAGGTCCTCCAAAATGGCTGACAAAGACACTTGAAAGTGTTCATCCTGATGAGGTTGGAAAGATAGGAACAAGAAGTTCATCCAGACAGAATGGAGGTGATGTTGACGATTCTGATTCACCTGTTGATATGGATGTTTCTTATGACTGTGAACTAAATTTGTCTACAGATTTCGAACCAACTTCCTTCAAATAAGCGACCTCTCATGATGAATGGACAAAAGCGATGCCAAAAGAGAATGATGCTTTGATAAAAAATGGCACTTGGAAGTTGATTAATCCTCCATTTGGAACCAAAAAAATAGGCTCCGGGTCTACAAGAACAAGTATAAAGCTAATGGCTCACTTGAAAAGTACGAAGCCAAGCTTGTGGCAAAAGGTTTTGTACAGAAGGAAGGGGGGTTGACTATGAGGATAATTTTACCCCCACAACAAAATGGGCTACCATCCGGACACTCTTTGCCCTGACATCTTAGAACAGTTGGAAAGTCCATCAAATGGATGTAAAAAATGATTTCTTGAATGGAGATATGAAAGATAATGTTTTTATGTCCCAACCAAAAGGATTTGTTGTGAAGGGTCAAGAACATAAAATATGCAAGCTTGTAAAATCCTTGTATGGCCTCAAGCAAGCACCACGAACCTGGTACGAGAAGTTAACTGAGCATCTTTTGAAACTCAACTTCAAACATTATGATCTTGATGATGCAACTTTGTTTGTCAAGAAAGTTGGAAAAACAATTGTATATCTTTGGTGTATGTAGATGATCTTTTGATGATAAGGAACATTGAGAGATATATTGCATCCATAAATAAGTAATTGAGGAAATGTTTTGACATGATAAACTTGGGGTATGTTCACTACTATCTTGGTATTGAAGTAACTCAACATCCAAAGTTTATATTCCTTTCTCAGAAGAAGTACATTGGATATCTGTTGAACAAGTTTGGCATGGTTGAGTGCAATCCTTTGACTACTCTAATGGAACAGAACTTAAAGCTCACATCCATTGAAGGAAAAGAATTTGAGGATGCAACAAAGTATAAACAACTTGTAGGAAGTCTCAACTACCTAACTACTACTAGGCTAGACATTTCATTTACTGTTGGAATCCTCTCCAGGTTTATGCAAAAGCCTTGTGAGGGACATTGGTCCGCTGCAAAAAGAGTTCTAAAGTACTTGAAGGGAACTCTGTACTTTGGACTTAAGTATACATAGGTGGGCGACTTTAGCTTGATTGGATACTCTAATTCAGACTTCGACGGAGATAAATAAACTGGGTAACTAATTCAAGTTATGCTACGAGTCTTGGATCAGGAACTGTCTCCTGGAGCTCACACAAACAATCAGTTTCAACAAATTCCATAACAGAGGCAAATTATGTGGTAGCAGTTGAAGCAAAAAAAAAAATTGTGGCTCGGGAAAATTTTGGAAGATTTGTAGGTGAAACAATTGCATTCAACTCCACTCATGATTGACAATACTTTTGCAATAAAGTTGTCCAAGACCCCAAATTTCCACTATTGAACTAAGCACATCAATACAAAATACCATCTGATTCAACATCATGTTGAGGCCAAGACAATCCATCTACGCCATTGTTCCACAACTAAACAAATTGCAGACATCTTCACCAAATCTCTTGGAAGAGAAAAGTTCGAAATATTCAGAATGATGCTTGGACTCACCAACATCCCTACAAATTAAGGGGAGGAATGTTGACACCTAATCATTGGGATTAGGTGAATATATGTAAAAGAGTGTAAATATAAAATAAGGAGAATAGGAATATGAAGAGAACCTGGGAGATGAAGCCCAAGAATATCTCCCTCCATGTATATATCTATGATCAACCTTAATGGAAAAACACAATTCATTTGAGGAGTTAACTCCTGGCTTGACAACTGCAACTAATCCAACAGATCATCAATCCTAGGTAGAGGTTAGATGTTCTTAAGCATGATTTTGTTTAGCGTCCAGAAATCAATACACACCTACCAAGTCCCATCCTTTTTTGGAATTATGATGATGGGTGACCCAAATGGTGATGTACTCAGTCAAATGAAACCTTGTTCTAGTAGCCACTACAACTATTTATTGACCTCGCTTCTATAGAAAACTTCCTGTACGACCCAATGTTTAACAATGGAAAGTATGACAAAATATGGATCTTGTGCTTCACTTCCCTCTTAGGTGGTAACCGTTCAGGCTCTCAAAACACATCCCTGTATGCCTATAGCAACTCTTCCAGTTGTTGTTTTTGTTTCTTAGTACACCCCTCCAGGGATGCATTTTCTCTTACTAACTTTTCTACAAACTGATTTTCTCTTAAAAATAATAAAACAAAATTCTTGCTAGAACTAATTAGTTTGTTGGCTTGGTTGGCACTTACCATCGAAATTTTTGACTTGTCTTTGTGTGCGTTAATGGTGAATGATTTTCCATCCTTGGCGAGCCGATACTAGTTAAATCTCCACATGAATATTGCATCTTGCATGTACATGTCAGGACATGGACTTCCAAAACCCACTCTATATACAACAAGGGGAACTACATCTAGTTCTACTTCATTAATAAAAATAAACACTAGTAGCAAATCTATTTTTGCACAATTTTGTTACATTTAACTCTACATCCTTATTTACCCATCCCAATGGGTATGGGATTAAATGATCACAAAATTCCAATCGCAATTTGTTGACCACCTCTACTGCAATGAAATTCACCTGTGATCTTGAGTCAAATAGAGAATCAATGTTTGTTTTCTTGACCTATATCTTTATGTGGAAGAGTTTGTTTTCTCTTCTTGTTGCTAAAGGATACTCAAATTAATCTCCTACTGCACTGATGTACAAATGATCTTCTCATCCATGTCCAAGCTTATTTCAATCTAGTTTCTAGAATCACTGTCCATGAGATTCTTTTTCTTAGTATCTTTCTTTTTGTCCTTTGGGATAAGCTCTAGAAGCTACTTCTTATTGGAAATACTGAGAGGTGGGTGAATCAATATTTATTATCAATTGTTATATTTTTAACTTCATAGAGCATCAATTTTCATTTGCATCAGATAAATATAAACATTCATCAAAACCATTCAACAATTCACAATAATAAAGACAATAAACACAATTTTTTAAAGTGGAAACCCTTCTAGGACAAAAACTACATAATGCTTCTTAATATTTGTCTTTCAATAAAATGTACATCAATATTTTCAGCTCCAACTAAGGGAGGCTCCAACCCCGTGGTTCACAGACCCCAACATGTAGGATGCTCCAAAGACCTATTTACCAACTACAACTGGGAGGATGCTCCAATGTCTTGGTTTATAGGCTCCAACCTGAAGGTGCTCCAACACCTTGTGTACCAGCTGCAACTGGATGAACACTCTAATTCCCTGTGCAGGATCCAACATGTGCTAGCACCACCCTACCACCCTGAAGTGTTCTTAGGATCCAACCTGATGAAGACTCCACTCTCTTGCCTTGCACCACCCTACCACCCTGATCGGTTGACGAACCACATTTCACAATTTTTAGATTGGATCCACCTGTGCTCAAAATCAATACAGGGAAACAACAATACAAGAGAACTATAACACAAACTTTTTCAATCAAATCCGCCTCTACTCAAACTCCACATCAAACCCTAGTTGCAAATCAACTCATCTCATTCAATCTCAATATCAAATATGACTGATGCACAACACTACTACACTGTCACTTACATTGCTGCACCATTGTCAAGAAACACTAATGATAGAGAAGTTGTCACAACATCACTGTCACAATAGGTCATTGTTTTAATATCTTACATGGATCAATGTAATCAACCATGCAACAAGTTCACTGTCATAAGTATGCTATTATGTCACTGCCATACATCTCTAACACAAGATCACAATAATACTAATCAAGTCTCACTGTAATATCATCATCAAGCAAAAATGAGGTCATTGTCATACTATTGTCAGGATCACTGTCATACAGAAGATTAATGTCGTGCAATGGTTTACAACGTTACTTCCACGTACATTAAGGTTATTTCAAGATCAAGGTCACTGTAAAGTTACTATCATATTAATATCACTACTATATATATCTAGGTCACTGCCAACATGAACATAAATATCACGAGGACACTTTGACAAACATCCAAATCATTGTCATCATCATGTAGATTTTTGCCACTGTCAAATATTAAAGTTATTAAGATAAAGGTTATTTTCAATTGTCATATCATATCATTGTCATGCATATAATACCCAAACACTCTCCTATTCTCTATATATGAACTTCTGTGTCAATGATATCATGGGTACAATATTAGAATTTTGGCTTCATTTGTCGATCTCAACACTTTATTCATGGAAGACTTAATGAATAGATATATGTATAGAGGGCTACAACTACGTCACTGTTGGATTGTTTCTTCACTGGTTAAGAAGGACCTTCAAACTGCAGGTCAAGGAACAAAATAACCACCAAAACGTTTCTCTCAGAATATTAGGCCACACAAATATTTGTATACAAGTCAACTAATGAACTGGTCGCATAACCAATACATATAGATTCCAATAGCACTTTCTATACACACACTCCCAATTTAACAATGCAGTCTTGAATTTTTTTTTTGTAAGCTTCGGTGGGACCCTCTCATTTTTACAACTTTACAACATTTTACAACCTCGCAGGATTCGAACTTGGGTGGGGGGTGTGAAAGCCATCCGCCCCAGCCATTACATCATGCACGTCATGTGCAATGCAGTCTTGAATTAAGTTCATGTTCAATTCACAATAAAGAAATGTAATGTCCACGATAAACATCATGAATATACGTTTGATGCACAACAAGGGTTGTAATGTCCTTTGTATATTACGTTCACTGCACAACACAACAAGTATTATTATGACCTTTGTATACGTTCACCACACAGAAGCAACAATAAAATCACACACTCTGTTTCATGTGTTGCACTTGTTCGGAAGGATTCTTGTGCCAAAATAAACATCAAATGAAAATCACTGCCTAGATTGAGCTCAATCACTAAAACAATTTCCTCAAGACATTTTCTACCAGTATATGTATAGGAACCCAAAAGTCTAGCATATTTATGTCGCCTTAGAACTTTATATCATTCTTAGTCACAAGCCTGTGTTGAATTGTTTCTAGAGAATGATCTGCACAAATGCTCAAACTTTGGATAAGCCCAGACTTTGTTTACAAACGTAATCTCAACAAATCGGAGAATAAGTATGCATCCGTTCTGCCCTTAAATTATATGCCACATTCTATGCCCTAAGACGGTTGAAGCTTCTTAACTTAGAGAATTATGATCTATAAAAACAAACCAGAAATCCAATGAAACCTTTATGGAACTTCAAACGTCGACCATATATTTAGGCCGTAGGTTAGAGATTCTATAGATCAGTGTATCACTGCTCAAGATGCTACTGGGAATTCGCAAGATAGGATTTCAAAAGAGAATCATGACACCTGGAAAATATTCCAAATGGAACCCTTGCACAACGAATACGAAACCAAATCTCTTATCAATCTTCCTGATCGTACTTTGATTTCAGAGGAGATAATGCCAAACTATTTATACGGAAGGAAATTACACTTTATATATATATATATATGCCAATGATGCCTTTTTGGAGAATCCAAATAACCTGAGAGCCAATCAACAATATAAGAGGGAAAACAAAATTTCAAATTTTTAGAAAATTTGTGCAAAGATTAAGGTCGACTTCCATTATTTCAAGTTGAATTTAATCTTTATTTCCATTTTATTTAATTTTACCTTTGACTTTTGAAGCCACGAATTAATCTTCCCAAAATCCTTTTAATTTTAATAAATGATAAAAACCTTCATAGACATTATTTAATTTAATTTATAACAAAAGCCCCCTTTATTTTATCCAACAAGAGACTTCCACATCATCACACCTTTTGGGGTTTTTGATCACAAAGACGATGCACCACTTTGAATGGGCATATATCTCAAACCGTAAGGGCCCACGAGATGCTCCACATTTAAACATAATCAACATGATGAGTAGAGTATAATGGAGAGGGTCTCCAAGACAAATTCAGTGACCTGCATCTTTAAAATCCTTAACCAATGCATGAATTCTAGGGTTTTTTATAGGCGTTGACTAATAGAGCTTCTAATTGATGACAAATTAGAACAATACTAAGAGCGTTCAATCAATGACGTTGACATCAATGAAAACATAATTTAAAAATACCCCCCTTTGTCATTGATGGAAACACATGTACCCCCTGTGATCACTTCTCCTCCTGATATCACGCCTCTAATCTTTCTATCCTACTTTCTCTCCCTCTTTGACATCAATGGAAAAGGGTGACGCCCCTTGACAATTTTCCTGCTGCTGTGTACCTGTAACCTGCCCATGCTCCCCTTGATGAATTACCTTCCTTTGTATTCCTACAAGATGCCTGTCCGATTTTCTTCCTTAATGCTTGTTGCAATAAACAATATATCTTCCCCTGCCATGCTATGCTTTAAATAGATTGTCATAGTTGATTCTATCTGTTAATATGGATAAACTTTTTCACTACTCCACTAAAACTACCCATAATGCTAAATTCCATTCATATCTACCAACTTTCAACCTGTCAAAAAGATATATCTTTAGAAGCACAACCACTGCTACATAGACTCCCCTTTTTTTAATGTTTATAGGGAGTCAACATTCTAAATTATTCAGAATAACGTGTGAATCAACTCTTCAACCAAATCATCCTAAACTTCAACATCTTCTATTGGATATTCATCATACCCTTTTGCCTTTATAAAACCTGAAAGTATTACTACTGATAATTTCTCATTTTCTTGGTCTTCTTACATCTTTTTTCTTCTCCAAACCTTCCCGTACTTGATATTAGATATGGAAGATTCATTCTTGAACCTACAATCAGGATCTATATGCCCATATTTATGAAAGTTGTAACATTCAACATTGGGCATGAATGATGGAGAAAATGACATATACATTTTGCTGGCAAAGTGATTTTGGAACATATCTTTCGTTCTTGCAAACTATCTTCTAGGGTTTTGATAATCATCCCTGTCAAACATTCTACAATCCCTAGCCATATGCCCAAAGTTAGAACATGAAAAGAAATATTCATTAAATCTCTTCAAATATACTTGATATTGACTTGTTTCTTCCAAACAATTTCTTTTTAAAGGATACATTGTGACTTGGAACATTATTGTCTCTCAATTTCTTTTTTTATTCTCCTTCTCTATAATTAATCTCATTCTTGACAAATTTATGCAAGTTGACATTGTCATTGGGGACAAAAAGTTGGAAAATGACTTTGAATTTTACAATTTTTTCAAGTCTTCACCAAGTTGAAGAATTGAGACTAGAACGACTAGTGCATCAACATTTTCATGTTGCACATAGTTTTGTCATTGATGTCAAAGGGGATGTATGAGACAACAACAATATCATTCATAGGTCGAAGGAAGCAGTATGAAAACTAGATATCTTCAACACTCTTATTAGGTGAAGTCAAAGGAAGCTTGGAGTTTATTGATTTTTTGATAAGGTTATGATTCCCTAATGGTCTTATAAGCATCATGGTTGCATAGGCCTCATCGATACCTTTCCAATAGTATATCCCACTCTGAAAAACTCCTCCCAAATAATCTTTTATAGTCATCCTTCTTTGGAGGAGTTGTAGCCTTTTGTTGATAACTTCTTGGAGAAATAGTATTTTTAACCTTCTTTTGTCCTTCATTTTTATTTTTCCTCTAAGGGATATTGCTATCAATCTTGCTCTCTGGGTACCTAGATCTTGTGCCTTCGTTATATGGAGCTTCACCTGCTTCCTTCTCTTTCATCTTTAATTTAGCCATGTCATTATTCTTCCTTTTGTCATCCAAGAATTTCTACTTCCTGAGCTTATCTATTTTATACAGGGTAACATTAAGTTCTCCTTTATTTTGATCAATATCTTCTTGAAACCAACTTTTCAATATTTTCCTTCTTTTTTATTCTTCTTCTACTTGTATCTTTAGAAGAGTGACCTTTTCTACTTCTCTATTAAGTATTTGTTCCTTCTACCTTTCATTTTATTTCCCGAGCCAGTCTATTTCTGCAACAATTGTTTCCGGTTCCTTTTTCTTGTGGCTGATTTATGCCTTATGATTCTGAACATATTCTTCTAATCGACTTGTCAATATTTCCTCATTATTCCTTAGAAGGGAAATGTCTTCTTTGAGTGTCCAATTTTGCTTCCTTGCTTGGCTTAGGTCACACACGACGTTGATCAATTTTTCCTCTACATCAACTACTCATTCTTTATTGTTAGATTCTTTTACCTGAGAATGGTCTTCATCATCATCTTGACTTACATTCTTTTGACCTTCATAAAGATCTTGAATTTTCTCCCAAGTATGTTTGGATGATGAGCATTGACCAACTTTCGCTTTTATAGTGTCAAGCGAAGTAACGAGAATTACATTTATGGCTTTCATATTGTACCTTTTAGATTCTTTTGTAGACGTGTCTCTAGAGATAACAGAGTTCCTTACATCATATCCATGGGATTGCAGATATGCTTCCATTTTAGCTTTCCAAAATGCAAAATTTGATTCATTGAATAGAGGAATTGGACCAACCTATTTCTCTTCATCAGCGGTAATAGGATCTGAAATTATTTCAATACCTGGAACTTCCTTTGATTCCTTTAAATGCTTGGTGGCTTGCATTTTTTATTTTCTCATATTCACACCTTGAGATCTTCCTTCCAATTGTTAAGTTGCTACTGAAGCAACCTGCTATGATACCAATTGTTGGAAACACTGAGAAGAAGGCAATTCAATATTTCTTATCAATTAGTATATTTTTAACTTCACAGAGCATCAATTGTTATTAACATCAGAAAAATATAAACATTTGACCAACACCATTTAATAATGCACAGTAATAAAGACACTAGACATATTTTTTTAGGTGAAAGCCCCTTGGAGACAAAAACCACCAAACACTTCTTAATATTTTTATTTCAATAAATTTATGTACCTTAGTATTTTTAACTCCAATTGAGGCGTATCCAACCCCTTGGTTTACATGCCCCAACCCATGGGATGCTCCAAATCCATGTTTACCAACTGCAATTGGGAGGACACTCCAATGTCCTGGTTTACAGGCTCCAACACCCTGTGTACCGATTGTAACTGGATAAATGCTCCAACACCCTATGCATAATCTAACCTGCCCTAGCACCACCTTGCCCCCTTGGAGTGTTCTCAAGCTCCAACTTGAAGGAGACTCCACTCTCCTGCCTTGCACCAACCTACCACCCTGATTAGCCGACGAATCATGTTCGTAATTTTCAGACTGGATCCACCTATTCTCAAAATCAATACAAGGAAACTGAAATACAAGATAACTATGACACAACCTCTATCAACCAAATATTCCTTTGCTCGAATTGCACATCAAACTCTAGTTGCAAATCAACACATTTCATTCAATCTCAACATCAAATCTGACCACTACAAAACACTGTTACACTCTCATTGCCACTGCCACATCATTGTCAAGAAATACCATCATAGATACGCTGTCACAACATCAATTTCATAATAGGTCACTATTTTATTGTCTTACATAGATCACTGTAATCAACCATGAAACAAGTTCACTATCATAAGTATATTGTTATGTCACTACAATAAATATCTAACATAAGATTACAATAATACTAATAAAGTCTCACTATAATATCATCATCAAGCCAAAATGAGGTCACTATCATACTACTATCAGGATCACCATCATACATAAGATCAATGACATGGAAAGATTTACAAGGTTAATTTCAGGTACATTTAGGTTATATCAAGATCAAGGTCACTATAAGATTATTGTCATATTAAGATCACTACTATATATATATATATATATATCTGGGTCACTGCCAACACGAACATAAATATCATGAGGACACTCTGACAAACATCCAAATCACTGTCATCATCATGTAGATTTATGCCACTGTCAATATCAAAGTTATTAAGATCAAGGTTACTGTCAATTGTTATATCATATCACTGTCATGCATATAATACCAAAACACTTTCAACAACATATGGACTTCTTTGTCAACGATCTCATGGGTATAATATTGGAATTTTTTCTTGATGCGTTGATCTCAACACTTCAATCATGGAAGGCACAATGCATAGATATATGTACAGAGGGCTACAACTAGGTCACTGTTGGACTTTTCTTCACTGGTCAAGAAGGATCTTCAAACCACAGGTCAAGGAACAAAATAACAGTCAAATTTTTTCTCTCATAAGATTAGGTTGCACAAATATGTCTATATAAGTCGACTAATGAACTGGTCACACAACCAATATGTATAACATCCAATTACACTTTCTATACACACACTCCCAATTTAACGATATAGTCTTGAATTATGTTCACGTTCAACACACGACAAATAAATGTAATGTCCACGATAAACATCATGAATATACGTTCAATGCACAACAAGGGTTATAATTTCATTTGCATACGTTCACCACAGATCACAACAAGGAATATTACGACCTCTGCATACGTCCACCGCACAACAACAACAATCAGATCACACACTCTGCTTCATGAGTCACACTAGTTCGAAAGGATTCTTGTGCCAAAATAAACATCAAAAGAAAATTACTGCCTAGATTGAGCCGAATCACTCAAATGATTTCCTTAAGACATTTTCGACCAATATACATATAAGAACCCAAAGGTCTAGCATAGTTCTGTCACCTCATAACTTTATATCAATCTTAGTCACATATCTTTGTTGAATTGTTTCTAAAGAACGGTCCACGCAAATTTTCAGTCTTTGGATAATCTCAAACTTTATTTACAAACATAATCTCAACAAATCAGAGAATAAGTATGTATCCATTCTGCCCTTAAATTATATGCGACATTCTGTGCCCTAAGAGGGCCGAAGCTTCTTAACTCAGTGAATTATCATCTGTAAAAAAAACCAGAAAGCCAACTTAACCTTTATCAAATTCATAACAAGAAAGCCAACTTAACCTTTATCAAATTCATAACAAGAGAATACTCAAATAGGACTTCAAATCAACCATATATTTAGGCCGCATGTTAGAGCTTCTATAGATCAACGTATCAATGCCCAAGCCGCTACAAGGAATTCACAAGATGGGTGTTCAAATGAGAATCGTGGGATCTGCAGAAGAATCCAAACGAAACCCTTGACCAGAGAATACCGAACCAAAGCCATTATCAATCTTCCTGACTGCACTTTGATTTCAGAAGAGATAATGCCAAATTATTTCTATGGAGGGAAATTACACTTCTATATATATATAGAGGCCGACAATGCCTTTTTGGAGACGCCGACTAACCTCGGAGTCAATCAAAAATATAAGAGGGAAAACCAAATTTCAATTTTTTAGAAAATTTGTGCCAAAGATTAAGGTTGACCTCCATTATTTCAATTTGAATTTAATCTTTATTTCCCTTTTATTTAATTTGATCTTTGAATTTTGAATCCACGAAATAATCTTCCCAAAAGAATTTTACTTTTAATAAATGATGAAACCCTTCATAGACATTACTTAATTTAATTTATAACAAAAATCCCTTTTATTTTAGCCAACAAGAAACTGCCACATCATCATACCTTTTAGGGGGTTTTGACTACAAAGAGAGTGCATCGACTTTGACTGGGCGTATCTCTCAAACCGTGAGGGACCACAAGATGCTCCACATATCAACAAAATCAGCATGATGAGTAGAATATAATGGCGAGGGTCTCCAAGACAAATTCAGTGATCGACATCTTCAAAATCCTCAACCAATGCATGGATTCTAGGTTTTTTAGGGGCGATGACCAATGGAGCTTCTAATTGATGACAAATTAGACAAATATTAAGAGCGTTCAATCACTGATGTTGACATCAATGAAAAAACCATTAAACACTTCCAACGCTTCTCCTTTATATGATGATCAATGTTATAGTGTTCTTAGTGGTTGTTGGGATCTTTTCACTTGTGTATTGTGGTTGTCATATTTTTATCTTTTCCCCCTTCTGCTTCTCTTCCCCTTCCTTAGAAGCATCCTAATGCTCCTTTTGTTTTGATCCACTTGATTTCCCTTTCTTAAGTCCTATTTTCTCTAGGTATTATGCTTGTACACAAGTCTCTTCCACCAATTCAGGTTTGAACAACATCACTTGCTTCCTCAGATGGTTGTGTATTGTATACCCCCAAGATACTTGAGGAGTATATATGGGCTCTTTGGGGAGATACCCAACATTATGGCCACCTTTCTAAATTATGTGGTGTACTCTTGTACAATATGCCATTGGTTTTTCCTGAAGTAGTGACATCAAATCCACTGGTCCTATATATTACCTGATAAGGTTAAATTGTGACTTTATGAGGGTTTTAAATCCCCCACACTTAATCACTGGAGTATATCCCTCAAACCTCAAGGTCTCCATATGAATTTCCTAGTGGGTCAGGGCATGGCCCTCCAATTTCAGTTGCACAAATGAAATCTTCTGTTCTTCCTCTACATGATGAACACTAAAATACAATTCTAATTGCTACAACTAGTGATTTAGCCTCAAAGAATTGATCTCACCTTGGTATAGCTTTATATAAACCTCCAATTCCATTTTGAACATGGATTGTGAATGGTTCATGACACACGAACTAGGTTGATCTTTTCCAGGTCCTTTCTTTAGCGCATTTTTGGTTTCTTCCCAATCTTCTAATCTCCCTTATGATCAGACCTCTATGTTAGAACCCACATTGTCTCCAAATAGCCCAATCTTATTGGTCAATGTTGTCATGAGGAGATTAACGCTACAATTTATATTGACAACTTGTGCTTCCAACTGCGAAAATATCTCCTCTACAGGATCATGAGGGTTATTCACAAATTTGTTGGCCATGACTAGAGATTTATGACTTTTGGCTTGGCTGATCTAGATCCCCTACAAATCTCAATATAACCCCCAAAAAAACATGCTCTGTTACCAATACAATCCATAAATTGTTGTGGATATTCCATTGGACAGTTTGTCACAACAGATATGATAAATTATACTTAAAAATTTGAAATATACCCTATGGTGGTTTATTTTTCTTTATATTTTTGGATTTGTAAATTACCATTTATTTTGTATCCATGCAAATTATAATTATGTATAAAATATAGAAGAATGAAATAAAAAATCACAAACCACAATTGACACAAGATATAAACTAGGAAACCCTTTGGGGGAAAAACGAAACTAGAAGGTGAGGTTGTTCTACCCTCTTTCTCTAAATAGGAAATTGTTGCGAGTACAAAGAAGGCCTATCGATGGTGGGCTACTACAATACACAATATGGACTCTACTCGAGTCTTATTCATAATGATCATGTGGCTAACCCCTTTTCCATGAGTAATGGGGCTAAGGTGGCATCCTCTCGAATTATGGTGGACAAAACATGGAGGGAAACTTTTGAGTGGCATAACGTTTGCATACGGACTTCAATTGAGGTGATTCTTGTGTTGTTGAAAATATCTCTCTATAGGATGGAAAAAAAGGTGTGGCACTAAAGTGGAAAATTTTTACCTCCAAAAAACACCATTTGTGTTGAGTGTGTGTTATATTCTTTCCACAACTAGCTCCACGCATGGACCCAAGGATGGGGGGAGGACCCAAAGATGGTGGGCGGACCTACCCATGGTTTTGTGCATGGGCTTTACACATGGTTTTTGGCATGATGGTTTTTTGCCCATGGTATTTTGTAGATACAATCAAGGAAACTATGGTTATGTTCTAATCCAGGGTTAATGGATTGTGGTTTATGAATGTTTCGACATGTATATATATGTATTGTAACATTAAAAGGAGCATAATGAAAAATCAATATGGTAGTCCCTGTTTTGGGATCTAGGGGAAAATATCTGTGTATATTTGTTTCCTATTCTCGCCATTGTTTATTTTTCCATTTGAAGAATTTGTTTGCATGTAATTTATGTACAGGGTTAAAACCTACATTTGGTTTCATAGCTATTTCAGCTTCAAGGGGATGCCTTTGCTGCTAAGTAGCTTTGCTCGAGCCTGTAGTAGGCCCTGTTTAGTGGGAGATCTACGAGATCTACTCTTGTGGTGAAAGAAGATGGCGAATTGTGGAAAGATAGAGATCGAGAAATTTAATGGTTAGAGTTTTGAGTTGTGGAAGCTCTAAATGGAGGGTCTATTGGTGGATAAAGATCAGTGGATCGCGGTAGATTCAAGTACTAAACCAACGACAATGTCAACAAAAGACAGGGTGAAGTTGGATCGAAAGGTAAAGAGCACAATACAGTTGTGTATCTTGGATTTAGCATTGTTGAATGTATCAGGGGAAGCTATGACAAAGTCTTTGTGGGACAAGTTAGGGACTTTTTACCAATCTAAGTCTCTGGTGAACAAACTGTTCTTGCGGAAAAAGTTTCATAACCTGAGGATGAAGGATGGAGACTTAGTAACAGAGAATATGAATGCATTTAATAATATGATAAGCTAGTTGTTCTCTGTTTATATAAAAATTTCAAATGAAGATAAGTGCATCAGTTTTTTGTGTTCTCTACCAGATTCGTGGGATTGTACAGTTGTTGCTATAGGTAGCAATACAACTACCTTGAAGTTTGATGAAATAGTCTCATCCTTGTTGTCAGAGGATATGAGATGGAAAAATATGGAGAGCCAGAATGGAGATGCCTTGTTTGTACGAGGAAATGGATATCTAAATCTACAAAAAAACTTGTAAAGGTGCGTTGAAAATACGGAAAGGAAGGGCACTACAAAAATGAATGTAGATCTAAAGGTTCTAACAGAGAAAAGGGGTTTGATGATGCTCTTTCTGTAGAGGCGAAAACCACCTTAGATGAAGGTGGGGGTGTGTACTTGGATTAGTATTCAAGTACACATGTAGATCATGAGCCATGGTTGATTGAATCAGGTGACTTCACTCCCCACAGGGAGCGGTTTCGAAAGTATGATAAATATGATGATGGTGATGTCTTCTTAGGGGATGATAAGAAGGCCAAAATCATTGGACAGGGAAAATTTAAGCTCAAGTTGCAAGGTGGAAGGATTAAAACACTTCCCGATGTTCTGCATATTCCTACATTGGCCATAAATCTGATTTTTATAAGCAAGATGGATGATGCAGGTGTAAAAACAATGTTCAAGAAAGATACCTACAAGATGGTTCGAGGAGAATTGGTATTTGATGCAGGGAGTTTGGATTGGAACTATGTACAAGCTTCTGGGTAGTACTATTATTGATGGGTGCAACAATTTTGTGGTTTGTGAAAGTGCAACAGAAAACCTAGCAGCCTCTGGAGAAAATACCATGCTATGGCATCAAAGGCTTGGACATATTGGAGAGAAGGGCCTTCAAATACTACATGGTAATGGTATGGTAGAAGGTCTGTCTAATTTCTCTTTGCATTTCGATTTCTGTGAACATTGTGTAAATGGGAAGCATAATCGAGTGAGTTTCCCCTCTAGTGCTAAGAGAGAAAAATTGATATTAGAGCTTGTGCACAATGATGTGTTTGGACCTGTGTCGGTTCCATCACTAGGTAAGATTGTGTACTATGTATCATTTATAGATGATTTATCAAGGAATACATGGATATATTTCCTTAGGAAGAAATCTGAAGTCTTTGACAGGTCTAAATAATTTAAGGCTCTGGTGGAAAATCAGACAGATAAGAAGATCAAGGTGTTGAGGACAAATAATGGTGGAAAGTTCTGCAAGAAGGAATTTGAAGAGTTCTAAAAGAAGTGTGGTATAGCACGACATAAGACTACTCCATACACACCTCAAAAAAATGGAGTTGCATAAAGAATGAACAAGACATCGTTGGAAAAGGCAAGAAGCATGCTCAGTGGTGTCGGGTTAGGACATGAATTGTAGCCAGAGGAAGTGGAGACTGCCTGTTACTTGGTTAATAAATCACCTTCATCAGCGTTGGAGGACAAGACACCACATGAGGTATGGACTAGTAAGGAACGTGTAAGGAACCCTATCTTTCACATTTGAGGATATTTGGCTGTGATGCATATGTACATGTTCCAATGGAGAAAAGAACCAAGTTCGATAGTAAATATGAAAGGTGCATCTTTATTGGGTATAAGAATTCTTTAAAAGGCTAAGCTTTGGAACCTAAAAACAAAGAAGGTTGTGTACAACTGAGATGTGGTGTTTAGAGGGTGAAAGATGTTATTGAACATGATGTCCTACCAAAGGAACCTGAGAACATAGAGTTTGAGCTAAAGGAGGAATAATTAGACTCTATAACAGTACAATAATCAAAATAGGAAGAGCCATAAACTCTAGTTTTGAGAAGATCAGTTCGAGTGAGAAGGTAACCAAAAATGTATATTCCACATGCTTTCCATTCAAATTTTTCTTTATCTATTACTGATGATCCCAAAACTATCAAGGAGGAAATAGATTCAGAGGATGAAAAACTATGGAAAGAGGCCATGGTTGTTGAAATGATATTTTTGGACAAAAATGAAGCTTGGGATCTGGTGGAGTTGCTGGTTGGAAGGAAACCCATTGGAAGAAAATGGGTGTTTAAGAAGAAGACGAATGTAGAAGGCAAGGTGGAGAAAAACAAATCTCAATTGGTAGCTAAGGGTTATTCCCACGTGTCCAGAATTGATCTTGATGATCTCTTTTCTCCTATTGCCAAGTTAGTTTCTATTAGATTAATTTTATCTATTGTTTCTGCATTTGATTTTGAGGTAGAGCAAATGGATGTGAAGACAACATTTCTTCACGAGGATCTGGAAGAAGAGATCTATATGAAGGTGTTGACGGTGCTAGACTTGCCAACATGTCAAGGGGATCTCCTTGGTAAGAAATCTCAATTAGACCTCAGATTGTTTGGTGTATGAGTCCTAGTAGTGGGTCATAAGGTAATGCCTTGACCACGATGTCGCATAGAGGCAAGTAAGATAACTCTATAGTAGCAAGGGTGTGACCCTGCAGTGAGGCAAGGAAGGTGTATGAGAGGTCCTAACACATAAGGGGGAAGATAAGGGTGAAGGTGAGTTCCAGGTTGAAAGGGATCAGTCCCAACTCGGCTAGGAACACACAACATAAAAGGATATACACAACTTCTGGTGGAGCAGTCCACTCAGATGCGGTAGTCACAATATACAAGGTAAGATAACATGTACATCACTCATGGATTAGTTCGAATGAGTGCAACGGTTGTTACATCAAGGTTCATGTGAAAGGTTTGTCTGGTGTCCGGTAGAGCAGTCGACACAGACAGTGACAACATTAATAGCATATACAACACATTTGCAACAAGATTCATATAATTGCATGTGAATCAGTTCATACACAAATACGTAAGTTAAACAACATATATCATTAAGGAAACTAGAGTTGTCTAACTACAATAACAACATATGCATGAAAATGTGCTAGCTCTTATTATATAAGTGTAAGTTCCAATCATACAATACATCCATGTAAACTTGCTAGCCCGATCAATGAAACGTTACAACCACATCCGCCTACTCCTCCAAAGAGATGTACTAGCTCCATGCAGTGGAGAAGCCAAGGCGTGTTACAATATTGTCCAAGCTTTCTTCAAGATAGTCTTAATAGAAGCTTGGCTAACCAAAAGACTATACAATGAGTTATGAGGGACTATTTATACAAAAGGGTGGGGTGACCCTTGACATTCCCCTTTGTGTCAGTTCAACTACCCTCATGACTCTTCACCTACTCTATGATTGTTACATCCAACTATTGACACTGACTTACACTTGACATGACTCAACATTACAATGCACATTTACTCATGTGAGACAACATGGCTTGAGCAAGCCAAGCAAGACATCACTGACACTCGGTCCACTGTGGTGAGACCAACTCTTTGACATGCTTGTGATTGTGAAGGTGGCGAGCTGATGCCAAGCTTGGTCGTCCGTGATGGTGTGCATGCACCTCATGGTGATATCTTGTTGAAGCAAATTCTTGCCTCCGTTGCAACCTGTGCATTGGTTCGGCCCCTTCATCCAACTCATTTGCTATCATGCGCATGGTCTTCTTGGGTGTGGCTAAAATGACAACACACTGATGCATAGTGTCTGTGCTGATGTTCAAGTGTGTGTTGGTGGTCATGCACATCAACTTGCCGAAGTACATGTTCAGCTCCAGTTGGACTTGCTTCTTGTCTTTGCCTTGGTGAGTGTGCTTGATGGGTTGGATTGCATGCGTGTGCAGAATAGCATGCGTGTTGCTGAATCCCTTGCATGCGATCAAAAACACTGATCACCATGTCTAATCCTTGCCAGCTGCTAGGATGGATATTTAACTTGTACGGGCGTAGTTTCATCCATGCGTGCATGTTGTGCCCACTTCTGTTTTTGTTCTTGTTGCAACTCACTTGTTCATCTGTGCATCTTCATGTTCTTCCTTGAGTTGCTGCTTCAACACATGCAACTCCTTCTTTGTTCCATTCTCTGTCTTCGCATGATCATCATGTAGCGCCGTCACCTCATAACCTGAGTCTCCAAAGTTGCTTTCATCATCTTGAGGTTTCAACTTCCTTCCGCCCCTGTGTTGTCAACAACCTTCCTCTTGCATTTTTTGCGTTCGCTGCATTCGTTGTGTTCGTTGCGTTCGTTGCATTCGGTATGCAACCAACTACTATTCATGATGTTGCTCACTGTGATGTTGCTGCTTGATGTCCTTGTCTACGAACAACTTGATGTCTTAATGAGTAGGCAAGCTCATAGACACTTCATCGACTGCATCTCTAGGGGTGCTCTGAATGGTGTCTTCGACTCTGCTCTCTTGGAAACCATTGCCCATGCACTACTGAGAGTCAGATGAGCACTTGCAATACCTGGGGACATGACAACACTCATGGAAAGCAATTTGTCAGTTGAAAACCAAAATGAACTTTGAGAATTGATTTGCAACATACCTCTGTGACTGATCATGAAGGTTACACAATTTCAGCTGGGGGGTCGGGTGACCGACTACCAAGACCGCACAAGGCATAGTCTAGGCTACTGGGAGACTGACTGACTGCTGGAACTATGCAATGCACAGTCCAATCTACCCACTAACTACTAGGATTGTGCAATGCGCAATTCCAGCTAGGAAGGACTGCTGGCCTAGGGACAGTTTTGCACAATTTCTTGGGCCAAGAAGCCACTATCCTCTAGAAATGCACAAAACAGTCCTGAAGGCCAGTGCTGGGCAGGAATGCAAAAATTTGGAGAGGAAGGTGAGCCTTCCTTTCCCAGATTGTGGAATGCAGCCCTGGTGAAGGAAGAGTCCGGGCCAAGGTTGACCCGACTCGTCGATGGGCAACTAAAACAGTAAATGCATGGTGAAACTAAGTGATAGAAAAAGTGATTAACAATGCATGTAAAACATGAATGAAAGATTCAACAAATAGATCAACATGCATGTGGGTGAGGGATTTCACTGGTTGGGCAAACATCCGTGCAAAACAATTTCATGCACGTGACAACAATGTGATAGCAACGAAAACTGAAACATAGCTACAACAAGCTAGTATACATGTAAACGACAACAAGCGTTCAAGGAAATCACGCAAAAAATACTCCCACAAGTGAAAACACAAAAAGCGACAGAAATGCAGCACAATGCATGGGAAGCGGGCTTACCCCAAAACAACTAAGATGAATGTGTCGACTACTCCTAGATGTGATGTGGGATGTTAGAGCTGCAAGGTTGATGTGAGGAATTAGCTCTGCAGCATCCGGTTGATGAGTTTTGATAACATCGACGCTCTGACGTGCATGCCACAAATATAGGGGAAACGACACTTGGTGGGAGGTTTCTGAATGGCTCCTTGCATGGAACCTAAATTGATAAACATAGATCCTTGAGACAAGGGATGCCTTTGCATGCTACCTTAGGAGAAGCAACCTATGCATGCAAGTCTTCTTTGCTGAGTCCCGGAGAGAACTGATCAAATTAGCTGCACATGTAAGAGGTTGTTTGACTGCTTGAAGGAAATTCGCATTTCTGGCTGGGAGCTGGGCTGACTGCCCAGGAGATTTGCGCAATTTCTGGACAGAGCAGTTGACTGCTGCCCAAATTGCGCAAATTCTGGGCTGAGCAGCCTTGCTGGGGAAATTTGCACAAATCTTGCTGGGATTGTTGGTAGGTAGGATTGTGCAATCCTGAAGCCCAGAAGGCTGCCAGAAAGGATTGCACAATTTATGGAGGGAAGGTTGGTGCCCTCCAGAAATGCACAATTTTCAATGGGAAGCTGCTCAACCTGCAGCTGGACCAAGTCCGGGTGAACAAATTGTGAGGGGAATGGATCAGGCTGTGACCAACAGGCTGCCTTTGTGGAAGAAAGACACTGAAGCTTGCGAACTTGACGAAGCAAGGCAAGCTGCTGTGAAGGTTGGAAGGGAGACTCCAAAACGAGGCTAAGGAAAAATTTTGGAGGGTGGTTGTAGCCGCTACAACACTTGGCGACACAGTGGTAGAACTCCAATTCTCTGAATGGACCTTGTTCGTGAAAAGAAAGTCTAACACCTCCGGAAGTATTGTTTAGTTCTCAGCTCATCTTGGTTTCACACTAAATTGGTTGAACGCTGTAGCATCTGCCAAACCCTTGGTCGATTGACACACATTCCAAGCCAAGGTAAAACAGTTGTTTCGATTGGGGTTGAGGGGTATATAGGTGCACAAGCAGTATAATCATCAAAGTCTTAGTTTCATCTCTAGTGTTGCTCCACTGCTAGCAGGCCTGGACAGTACCCCGGTCGAGTCACATAGGAAAACAAGCATGGCTCCGCTGCCAGCGAGCCTGTTCAATACCTCGACGGAGTTACTTATTGAGAGCAGAAGAGGTTGTTCTAGCAGAGAAGTAGTTTATTGTATCTTTGATGTGCCTGTTAAGGTTTCCCCCTCACCTTACTCTACTTGACTGGGTTTACAAGGGTTAACCAAAAAACAACCGACTAGAGAAGGTGACACTAGTTAACGTGCAAGTGTTGTGTTTTCACGAAGGTTCAATTCGAGTAGTACATATTTTCCTTCGACGTATCATGGACTAAAAGTAACAAGCTCATCATACAGAGGCAAGATGACAAATAACAAAGTAGTAATAGCTATACAATCCCTCTTGTACTTTACTCGGCTCGTTTCAAGAGTCATACATGGTTTCATGCAGAACTAACCTATGAATGAAACAATCGAACTAACAAACAACAAAGCAAAGCAAGAGCAGAAGAAAAGTGAAAGAGAAGCAAGTAGGCAAACAAGCAAGCAAACAAAGCATGTAAGCAAACAAGCAACTAAAAGAAAACACTACTCCTACTACACTAACGGTGCATGGGCCTAATCACGTGAATTGATACTTCCAATGAAACCACCGGCGCATTGGTAAAACCATGTTGGTGAAGGCTTGGTCCGCAAGCAACCCAGCTGTGCGAACCAACAAACAAGAAAGATATAACAATGAAGACAGCCACACTTCGTGTTTCAAAGTGCCCATGGGACATAAGTGAGTGCAAGTGCATGATAGGCGGTCCATGGACTTGTCATGGTGTTGTGTGACACTACGTGAAACTTTGAAGCATAAGCACATTCTTGATTGTGACAGGAAAGAAAATGAAAGAAACAAAGATAACTTGCACAAGAACGAATGCTTGCAATGTAAGACTCCTCCAATGCATGAGCAATGGGATCATGCAGTTTGAGTGGAGGATACAAATGAGTGATGAGGAGCCTTGGTTGATTAGACAATTTCATGATTGGAAGTGAGACTAACCCCAAGAGAGTGAGGGCCTGACATAACCATCAGCTTGGGTTGAAGTGCCTCAAAAGTCTTGGGCGTCTCAACTTCATCATTAGGTAGATCATCATAAACTGGCGGCTTTGAAATATCAACTGCGACAGATTCATGATCGTGATAAAAAATGGAAGCAAATGGATCACGACCGCCACAATCAGAAAAATCAATGAATTCTTCGACATCCTCATGATCAGATGAATCAAAGAGATGGGTAGATGAAAAGCGAACAAACTCATCCTCTGTGTCTCTGGAAAAGACAGATGAAGGATCAAGTGGATCTTCAATGAGTAACTTATCCTCTCCATTGTCGAATGATGGAATAACTTCGGTGAGTCCTGTGAGTGATCAACAATGGGTGCATCCGTGGATAAAGAAACACATGCAAAATCATGGATGGAAGGTTCACCAAATAGGTTAGGAAAGAACGAAAGGGGCTCAGACAGAAGGTAGTCATCCTTCGCCGAGTGTTGATGCTCAAGCTCCCACTCATACTCTTCATGAATAACAGTGCATGTTGGTATTGCAACACCAACTCTGTCAATGGGTTGTTCCTGGTTCACAACAAGTGAAGAGTCCAAAATGGACGAACACAAGACAACATAATTCAGAGGAACACCCGAGTGCGAAGATGAAGGTCATAGACAAGCACGCATATGAGAACTCGAAGGACTCACAACAAAATCTGTGAAAAAATTGAGTGAAGTGATGTTGGGAGAATGTGAAGGATGAACATGTGTGTGATCATGATCATCAACATCATTGGGAAATGGTGGAGTTGTTGAATGAGAGGAAGGTAGATAGTCAGTCGAGACAGTGCCCGCATCCACATGAAATTACGTAGCTCCATCAATGAAGAATGTTGAGCGAAGCTTGATCTCAAGCTTTCTCTTGGGACAGGCATATTTCTTAAGGCAATACTCGAATCGGTCCAAGAGATAAGAAAATTTCATCTGGCTCCTCGAAGCTTGAAATTGCAAGTCATGGAAGCACTGCCAAAAATTAATAACCAATTCATGCGGAGCTCTCCGTTGTTGTAACAGTTTTCGGTCAAGATGGTCTGGATCAAAATGATAGAACATGTCTTCAATGAGATCGCAAAAGTACTCAAATGAGTGCACGGTGTCAGTCAGTAGGCTGAGCACCCAAAGAAATGGAGATTCACGAAGTGTGTATGCAAGGAGAAAACTGGCCTGTTCCTCAGAAAACTCATCTTCTTCATGAATCATGGAAAGACATTTATGTAAGTGCTCAGGCCAGGCCACTTTGCCTTCACCATCATACGCGTGAGTGGACAAGAGATTGAAAAGCTCCCTTATGATGGAGACATCTTCATGATTCGAAAAACACCACGGGGGAAGAAGAGTGCAAAACTCCATGACAGGATGTGCAAAGGTTCAAAACTGGATGAGAGAACACAACTTGTCATCAGGCCCTCCTTTTAGTGCCAGAAATGTTGACGGTGCCGAACCCGCCAACATGTCAAGGGGATCTCCCCGGTAAGAAGTCCCAATTAGACCTCAGACCATTTGGTGTACGAGTCCCAATAGTGGGTCGTAAGGTAATGCCTTGACTGTGATCTCGCACAGAGGCAAGTAAGATAACTTTGTAGTAGCAAGGGTGTGACCACTACAGTGAGTCAAGGAAGGTGTATGAGAGGTCCTAACACATAAGGGGGGAGATAAGGGTGAAGGGGAGTTCCAGGTTGAAAGGGATCAGTCCCAACTCAGCTAGGAATAGACAACACAAAAGGACATACACAACTTCCGGCAGAGCAGCCCACTCAGATGAGTAGTCACAATATACAAGGTAGGATAACACGTACAACACTCATGGATCAGTCTGAACGAGTGCAATGGTTGTTACAACAAGGTTCATGTGAAAGGTCTGCCTATTGTCTGGCAAAGCAATCGACACGGACGGTGACAACATTAACAACATATACAACACATTTGCAACAAGATTCATATAATTGCATGTGAATCAGTTCATACACAAATACATAAGTTAAACAACATATATCATTAAGGCAACCAGAGCAGTCCAACTACAATAACAACATATGCATGAAAATGTGCTGGCTCTTATTATATAAAGTGTAAGTTCCAATCATACAATACATCCATGTAAACCTGCTAGCCCCATCAATGAAACATTACAACGACATCTGCCTGCTCCTCCAAAGAGATGTACTAGCTCCGTGCAATGGAGAAGCCAAGGCGCATTACAATACTATCCAAGCTTTCTTCAAGATAGTCTTAATAGAAGCTTGGCTGACCAAAAGCCTATACAATGAGTTATGAGGGACTATTTATAGCAAAGGGTGGCGTGACCCTTGACATTCCCCTTTGTGACAATTCAACTACCCTCATGACTCTTTACCTACTCTATGAATTTTATGTCCAACTATTGACACTTGAATTACACTTGACATGACTCAACGTTACAATGCACATGTACTCATGTGGGACAACATGGCTTGAGAAAGCCAAACAAGACATCACTGGCACCCGGTCCGCTGTGGTGAGACCAACTCTTTGACATGCTTGTGATGGTGAAGGTGGTGAGCTGATGCCAAGCTTGGTCGTCCATGATGGTGTGCATGCACCTCATGGTGACATCTTGCTGAAGCGAGCTCTTGCCTCCATTGCAACTGGTGCATTGGTTCACTGTGATGCTGCTGCTTGATGTCCTTGTCTACAAACAACTTAATGTCTTCGTGAGTAGGCAAACTCATAGACACTTGGTCGACTGCATCTCTAGGTGTGCTCTGAATGGTGTCTTCGACTTTGCTCTCTTAGAAACCATTGTCCCTGCACTGTTGAGAGTCAGATGAGAACTTGCAATACCTGGGGACATGGAAACACTCATGGCAAGCAATTTGTCAGTCAAAAACCAAAATGAACTTTGAGAACTGATTTGCAACATACCTGTGTGACTGATCATGAAGGTTGCACAATTTCTGTCAGGGGGTCGAGAGACCGACTACCAAGACTGCACAAGGCACAGTTTGGGTTGGTTGGAGACTGAATCACTATTGGAACTGCATAATGCATAGTCCAGTCTAGCTGCTGACTGCTGGGATTGTGCAATGTGCAATTCCAGTTGGGAAGGACTGCTAGCCTTGGGACAGAATTGCACAATTTCTTGGGCCAAGCAACCACTGTCCTCCAAAATGCGCAAAACAGTCCTGGAGGTGAGTGTTGGGTAGGAATTCACAAATTTGGAGAGGAAGGTGAGCCTTCCTTCCCCAGATTGCGCAATACAGCCTTGGTGAAGGTAGAGTTTGGGCCAAGGTTGGCCTGACTCACTGACGGGGCAAATGAAAGAAACTAAGACAATAAATGCATGGCGACACTAAGTGATAGCAGAAGTGATTGACAGTGCATACAAAACATGAATGAAATATTCAGCAAACAGAGCAACATGCATGTGGGTGAGGCAGGTCATCAGTTGGGCAAACGTCCATGCAAAACAATTTCATGCATGCGACAACAGTGTGATAGCAATGAAAAATGAAATAGAGCTAGGACAACCTAGTATACATGTAAACGACAACAAGCGTTCAAGGAAATCAACCAAATGGTACTCCCACAAGAAAAAACAAAAAAAAGGCAATAGAAATGTAGCACAAGGCATGGGAAGAGGGCTTACCCCAAAACAGCGGAGTTGAATGTGCCGACTACTCCTAGATGTGATGTGGGATGTCAGAGCTGCAGGTTTGATGTGAGGAATGAACCCTGTAGTGTCAGGTTGATGAGTTTTTATAGCATTGAGTTTGTAACGCGGATGCCACAAATCTAGGGGAAGCGAAACTTGGTGGGAGGTTTCTGAATGGCTTCTTGCATGTAACCTCCAACTGCTACATAGATCCTTGAGACAAGGGATGCCTTTGCATGCTGCCTTAGTAGAAGCAGCCTATGCATGCAAGTTCGCTTTGCTTGGTCTCGGAGGGAACCGGTCAACTCAGTTGCACATGAAAGAGGTTGTTCGACTGCTTGAAGGAAATGCACATTTCTAGCTGGGAGCTGGGCTGGCTTCCTAGGATATTTGCACAATTTCTGGGTACAGCAGCTGACTGCTGCCCAAATTTGCACAAATTTTGGGCTGAGTAGCCTTGCTGGGGAAATTTGCACAAATATTGTTGGGAGTGTTGGTAGGTAGGATTGCGCAATCCTGGAGCCCAGAAGGCTGCGAGAGAGGATTGCACAATTTATGGAGGGAAGGTTGGTTGCCCTCCAGAAATGCACACTTTTCAAGGGGAAGCTGCTCAACCTGCAGTGGGACCAAGTCCGGGTGAACAACTTGTGAGGGGAATGGATCAGGATGTGACCGACAGGCTGCCTTTGTGCAAGAAAGACACTGAAGCTTGCGAACTTGACGAAGCAAAGAAAGTTGTTGTGAAGGTTGGAAGGGAGGCTCCCAAACGAGGCTAAGGCAAAATTTTGGAGGGTGGTTGTAGCCACTACAACATAAGGGTAAGAAAGAACCTGTATGCAGGTTAAAAATGTCTCCATATGGGTTAAAATAGTCACCAAGGATGTGATATCCGAAATTTAATACATATATACGAGGACTTGGCTTCACAAGGAGCAAAGCGGATCATTGTGTGTATTTTAAATTGATTGGTGACTGTGTTATATATTTGGTATTCTATGTAGATGATATGTTGTTGATTGGAAATGACAAAGAAATTATCTAGGATTTGAAGACCAATTGCCCTCCAAATTCGATATGAAGGATATTGGTGCCGCAAACTATATTTTGGGTATGGAAATTAAATGAGATCAGAAAAAGAGGAAGCTATGGTTAAAACAAAGGAAGTATGTCGAGACAATATCAGAGAGGTTTAATATGCAGGATTATAAACCGGTGAAGGTTCCTATTCCTATACGTGTAAACTTATCTGCTGAATAATGTCCCATGACACAAGAAGAGGAAGATGACATGTCTTGTGTTCCATATGCGAGTGCAGTTGGTAGCTTGATGTATGCAATGGTATGTACTAGACCAAACATTGCACATCCAGTGGGAGTATTGAGCAGATTTATGTCAAAACCAGGGAAGGAGTAGTGGACAACAATGAAACAAGTTTTCAAGTATTTGCATGGCTCTAATGATTATGGCTTGTGCTACCAAGTTAGACCAGGATTTGATAGAGTTATGGACATTCATGGCTTTATTGATGCAGTTTGGGCCGGAGATCTGGATCAGAGAAGATCTACAAGTGGGTATGTGTTTAACCTATATGGAGGAGCAGTTAGTTGGATGAAAAAGAGACAATATATAGTGGCACTTTCAACTACAAAGGCATAATACATGGCAACCACTCATGCAAGCAAGGAAGCAGTCTAGTTGCAGAGATTGTGTTCAAGTATGGGGTTGGTACAACAATCTATAAGGATATACTGTGACAACCAAAGTGCAATTTTCTTGGCAAAGAACCCTTCTTATCATTCAAAGACAAAGCACATTGATGTTCAATATCACTTTGTGAGGGATATGGTTGAGGACAAAAAGGTGTTGTTGGTAAAGGTGGACACTTTGAAGAATGTTGTAGATGTACTAACGAAGCCTATGAGCACTGAGAAGCTCTCTTGGTGTAGAGAAACAATGGGCATTGCAGGTTCGGACCAATGACTAAGCTATCTTGTGACCCCTTGTGTGGAAATAAAACAAGTGGGAGAATGTTGGGTGTGTGTTATATTCTTTCCACGACTAGATTTAAGCATGGTACATTATCGGGTGGGTCACAGGGGGGGTCCACCTTAACATCTTCCTTTGAAACAATATGACCCAAATAATCTACTCGTCCCAAAAGCACATTTCAATCTATTAACATACTTGTCAAGAATTTGGAGCTCTATCCACATGTTTAATATGGTCTTCCCATGATTTTTTTTAGATAGATATATCATCAAAGAAAACCAACACAATTTTCAAAGATGGGATCGAAAAATTATTTGCATAAGGCTCTAGGAAGTAGGAGCATTAGTCAACCTAAAAGGCATGACCAAGAACCCATAGTGTCCTTAATGTGCTGTAAAATTTTTGTGAATGTCTTATTTTATTACTCTGATTCAGTGGTATATTGATTTAAGATCAATCTTTCTAAAATAAGGTAATTCATGAAGTTGATCTAATAGCTAATCAATATTTTGAATAGGGAATTTTCTTAATTATGATTTTGTTTGGATCACTATATTTAGGATATTATACTCCAATATTTTTTTTCTTTTCACTATTACCATTGGTGCTAGAAGTGAACTCCTACTAGGTTGAATAATACCTAAATCTAGTGTGTCTTGTACCATTTGTCAATCTCTCCCTTTTGTTGATGAGGATATCTATAAGGCCTTTTATTAGGAATACTTCTAGGTATTAATTGATTTGATGTTCAAGATCTCTATATAGATGTATACCTTTACTAATTTCTTGGAAGTCCCTATAGTGCTTGTCCAAGGTGTAATTTAATTCTTTATCCATATTGTCATCTTCCTATTTAACTTCTGTAGAATAATTTAACTATAAGTTCCTTGTTACCATTTTTTATGAGTTTAGTTTATATTGAATTTCTTTCAATTCAAATCTCATGAATAATTCTTTATATTCAGCAAACAGATCAACATGCATGTGGGTGAGGCAGTTCGCTGGTTGGGTGAACGTCCATGCAAAACAATTTCATGCATGCGACAACAGTGTGATAGCAATGAAAAATGAAACATAGCTAGGACAACCTAGTAGACATGTAAACGACAACAAGCGTTCAAGGAAATCAACCAAATGGTACTCCCACAAGCAAAAACAAAAAAACGTGATAGAAATGCAGCGCAAGGCATGGGAAGAGGGCTTACCCCAAAACAACAGAATTGAATGTGCCGACTACTCCTAGATGTGACGTGGGATGTCAGAGCTACAGGTTTGATATGAGGAATGAGCCTTGTAGTGTCCGATTGATGAGTTTTGATAGCATCGAAGTTGTGACACACATGCCACAAATCTAGGGTAAGAGACACTTGGTGGGAGGTTTCTGAATGGCTCCTTGCATGTAACCTCCAATTGCTAAACATAGATCCTTGAGACAAAGGATGCCTTTGCATGTTGCCTTAAGACAAGCAGCCTATGCATGCAAGTCCGCTTTGCTTGGTCTCAGAGGGAACTAGTCAACTCAGCTGCACATGAAAGAGGTTGTTTGACTGTTTGAAGGAAATGCACATTTCTAGCTGGGAGTTGGGTTGATTTCCCAGGAGATTTGCACAATTTCTAGGAAAAACAACTGACTGCTGCCCAAATTTGCGCAAATTCTAGGCTGAGCAGCCTTGCTGGGGAAATTTGCACAAATATTGCTAGGAGTGTTGGTAGGTAGGATTGCGCAATCCTGGAGCCCAGAAGGCTGCCACAGAGGATTGCACAATTTATGGAGGGAAGGTTGGTTGCCCTCCAGAAATGCACAATTTTCAAAGGGAAGTTGCTCAACCTGCAACTGGACCAAGTCCGGGTGAACAACTTGTGAGGGGAATGGATCAGGTTGTGACCAACATGCTACCTCTGTGCAAGAAAGACACTGAAGCTTGTGAAATTGACGAAGCAAGGAAAGTTATTGTGTAGGTTGGAAGGGAGGCTCCAAAACAAGTCTAAGGCAAAATTTTGGAGGGTGGTTGTAGCCGCTACAACATAAGGGTAAGAAAGAACCTGTATGCAGGTTAACAAATTCTCTATATGGGTTAAAATAGTCACCAAGGATGTGATATCAGAAATTTGATACATATATACAAGGACTTGGCTTCACAAGGAGCACAACAGACCACTGTGTGTATTTTAAATTGATTGGTGATTGTGTTATATATTTGGTCTTGTATGTAGATGATATGTTGCTGATTGGAAATGACAAAGAAATTATCTAGGATTTGAAGACCCAATTGCCCTCCAAATTCGATATGAAGGATCTTGGTGAAGCAAACTATATTTTGGGTATGGAAATTAAATGAGATCAGACAAAGAGGAAGCTATGATTAAAACAAATGAAGTATGTCGAGACAATATTGCAGAGGTTTAATATGCAAGATAGTAAACCGATGAAGGTTCCTATTCCTATATGTGTAAATTTATCTGTTGAATAATGTCCCGCGACACAAGAAGAGGAAGATGACATGTCTCGTGTTCCATATGCGAGTGCAGTTGGTAGCCTAATGTATGCAATGGTATGTACTAGACCAAACATTGCACATCTATTGGGAGTATTGAGCAGATTTATGTCAAAACCAGGGAAGGAGCATTGGACAAGAATGAAGCGGGTTTTCAGGTATTTGCATGGCACTAATGATTATGGCTTGTGCTACCAAGGTAGACCGGGATTTGATAGAGTTTTGGACATTCATGGCTTTATTGATGCAGTTTGAGCTGGAGATCTGGATCAAAGAAGATCTACAAGTGGGTATGTGTTTAACCTATATGGAGAAGCAGTTAGTTGGATGAAAAAGAGACAATATATAGTGGCACTTTCAACTACAAAGGCATAATACATGGCAACCACTCATGCAAGCAAGGAAGCATTTTGGTTGCAGAGATTGTGTTCAAGTATGGGGTTGGTACAACAATATATAAGGATATATTGTGACAACCAAAGTGTAATTTTCTTGGCAAAGAACCCTTCTTAACATTTAAAGACAAAGCACATTGATGTTGAATATCACTTTGTGAGGGATATGGTTGAGGACAAAAATGTGTTGTTGGTAAAGGTGGACACTTTGAAGAATGTTGTAGATGTACTGACGAAGCTTATGAGCATTGAGAAGCTCTCTTAGTGTAGAGAAACAATGGGAATTGCAGGTTCAGACCAATGACTAAGCTATCTTGTGACCCCTTGTGTGGAAAGAAAACCAGTGGGAGAATGTTGGGTGTGTGTTATATTCTTTCCACGACTAGATTTAAGCGTTGTACGTTGCGTCAGGCACATCGGGGGGGTCACAGGGGGAAGAAAATCAATAGCCTTACAAGTCCAAAATACAAGCAATAAAGTCACATATGGAAAAGGCTAAAAATGTTGGTTGTGCCTAGGCTCTTAGGTGGTTGGGGACTCAAAAACATTTTCCTCTTCTATAAAGCTTTGGTTGCTAAATGTGTGTAGAGACTCCTCTCCACAAATATTCTTTGAGCTATAATCATTCTCCATAAATATATTGCTTAATGCACAACTGAGGATTGGATCAGATTGTCAAATAAATCATGGACAAATATTTATGTTTGTTGGAGAGCAGTTCTCAAATCGTTTGAGCTTTATTGGGTCGAGGTTGGTGGGGAGAGACGAAAATGGCCAGAAGGTCAAGTTGGGTGTTGATCCTTGGTCATGAAGTGGGAATCACCACTTTTTTTCCCCAACAACTAATCGTCTTTCTCCGAGACAAAGAAGTCCCTAGACTGCCCTATATTGACAATTCGACTTTATCTAACCTTTGGAAACAAGGTTGGGAGTCAATTGGTGATTTGGGGATTGCTAATGAATTTCAACCATCATAGTTACTTTACATTAGAGCCTTGGCGGATGCTCATATCAGATTGGTGGAAAGGCTCGATTAGTTGGTCTAGACTTTTTCTCCATATGAATCCTATTCTCCAAAAGTGGGGCATATCCATTTAAATGTTGTGTGCCTAGTGGGGGATGCTAAATGGTGGTGGAAACCTCTTTGGAAGTCAAAATGTCTTGCAAAATCCCAGGTCTTTATGTGGTGTACTCTCGAAAACAAAGTTCCAACTTGGATATTATGCAAAAGAGGCAAAAGATTGGTCCAGGTTGGTGCTCCCTTTGCAAGTTGGATGAGGAAACGGTGAATCACTTATTCCTTAACTACCCCTTTACCATCATTGCTTGGAATGTTTGCGAAGTTGGTATTTGTTTGAATTATAGGTGGAATGGTGGGAGTGTGGAGGAGGCCTGGAGGGGTTGGTTCTAGTCTAAAATTACTCGACCTCACAATACACTCCCGCTAATTATATGCTGGGGTATTTGGATTTCTCACAACAAGGCTATTTTTCAAGATAATCTCTCGATCCCGGAAAATGTGGCAACAAAAATCATTTCCATTCTGTCTCATTTTCCACAATCCAAAGATTCTACTAGTCTGAGGCGCATTTTTTAGGAACAACTTGCTCAATCAATTCCTTATGTTTTTTTATGGTGCCTCTTAGATCAATAGATGTGGTGGTGGTGTGGTGCTTCATCTCTCCCCTATTCATTCCTTCGATATAAAAATTGGCTTGGGCTTGAGAACCAACAATCTGGCTGAACTGTTGGCATATAAATTGTTGCTTTGCTTTGCTTGAGAAAAAGGGTGTGAAAGCTTACTAGTCTTTGGGGACTTATTTCTAGTTATTAACTCATTGAAAAAAGCTTATTAGTTTTGTGACATTATTCTTTCTCCACTACTAGAGATAATTCTATGTTTAAAAAAATGTTTTTGACAATTTCGTATGCAATCACATATATAAGGAAAGGAATGCCATGGTGGATCAACTATTAAAAGCAAGCTTGGATTTAGCACAAGGGAAATGGTTAATTGATGACTACAATGGATTGGACCATTATGAGTATTATCACAGGCCTTACATGTACCATGTTGCACATGTTGATATTTGAGGATGCTTTTACCACAAGTTTACTTTTCTCTATTTATGCTTGCTTTTAGTATCGACAATTCATGATGTATATTTTTGGACATTACTTTTTTTTATCATATGCAACATATATTATAGAATAAACACTTTGTTGTATATGTATATGTATGCAGATATTTTTGATCCAATGTTTTATGCTATAGCATAAAAGGTTTTTGCGGGAAGTGTATATGATCTTCAATGAACTCTCTAAAAACATAGATGTTGTGTATATAAAGATGGAAATTTTGTATCATTTCTCTAATGAAATAAAATTAGGGTTTTTTTGAGAGGAAAAATAAGTATGGAGAAGGCTAAAAAAAAATTGGCAATTCTTGAGAAAAACCATCAAATGGTGCAAAATAGAATGAAGCAACAAGCAAATTAGCATAAAAGTGGAAAACTATTTGAGTAAGGGTCACTGGATATTCGTGTGACTATAACCTTATAACCAAACTACACTAAAAGCAAAAGAATACAAAATTTAGCTCAATTTTATCTTTGCCAAAAATGGTTTTAGGACAAACTATGCCAATGCAAACAAAACTTCTGAAATTAAAATGAAGTGAAGTTGGCTCTTGTATTAGAAAATGTTATAGATCAATGTTCTCTCTCTTTGGATGAAACAATTATTTAGTACCTAATCAAATGGAAGAACATGCCTCTAGAAGAAACTACATGGGAAAATCAACAATTTGTAAAGAAACATTGTAACAAATAAGGTTCGTATACTCAGTTGAATGCTCTGATACCAATGTGATGAACAAGATTCATATATGCAACGGTGTAATCTTCAAAAGACTCGAAAGACGTAAACATCCATAATAGGATAGTAATTGTACATTAAATATTATATAAAAATTGACGAGATATGAGATGATTACAATTAAGGTGAAGGCCTGCTTATATACCCTAGGTAGGTACCTTTTCACCAATAGTTATGTCCTTGGACATAACTTCTCATTAATTAGTTAATAATTAATCATTATTTATTATTATTATAATTTTCCATCATTTATATTATTTTATATATACAATATTTTTATTCATAACATTGCCTTCGTCTTCAAAAGATTTTGTCCTCAAAGCTTTTTGATGAAAGAGCTTGATCTATTTTCTTGTTTTGCGTGTCTTCTCGTCGCGAAGTTGTCATCCTCATTGACATAAGACAATAGGATCGTTAGAGTGAGATAAAATTGTCGAGTTGAGAAAGGATCTGACCATCCTAGATTAATCTTTTGTGGAATATTTCGATCACTGGAAATTGGTAATGAATTGTAATCATAGGAATAGCTTTTGCAAACTTTAGTATTCCTTGGAACATAAATATGTTGCTTCCGTTCTGATTGGTTCATATATGTAGACTGATTTAGTTGTCTTTTTTTGTGATTCAAACGTCGATAAGGAGTTCCTCTGGTTGGAATTTCCTTTATTGTGTGTGTGGCAGTTTCTTGATTTACTTAAGGTGTCGTTGTAGTTGAATTGGCTACTGAATCATCACTTGGAATTTCCATTGTTTGAACTGCAACTTCTAAATATGTTTTAATTTCTATTGGTCTCCAATGTTCTTGAGTTGTGATATTGTCTAGATTGGTATTTGTTCCTATTTCTTCCACTTGGACTAAAGACTTCGACACTTCTTTCGTGAAATGTTCTTCTAATTTTCTTTTCAATGATTTTTTATCATCCTTAAGTTTCTTAATTTGAGTGAGTAGATTTTGATTATGGTTTTTGAGAAGTAAGAGTTCCTCATTTTCTGAATCAACCTTATTTTGGTTTTCAAGCTTCTCATCTTTTAAACACTTGATTTGTTCTAATAACCTTTGGTTAAGGTTTTTTAAGCATAATTTTTCCTCCTTTTCTTGATAGACTTTCGTTGAATTTCTTTTTAGAAATTTATTTTTCTTTCTTCTAACTAGCGTTTCTTAGCTTTACATTTTCACACTTGTGTAAGTAGGTTTTGATTATGCTCCTTCAAACATGAATTTTCTTTATTTTTGCTGGATATGACTTCTTCAAACTCTTTCTACTTCTTTGATATTGTTTTTCGATTCTTTTGAAACATTAGTTTCACAATATCCTTAAGATCTTTTGATGAAGGCATTATCAGTTCTGATTTCGTTGTCATGTCTTGGAACGTGACCATCTTCTTGTGAGGAAACATCAATAAATTTTTTTCTATGTTTAAAATGAACGTACTTAATTCCTTGAACTAATGTCAACCAATAATTATGTCAACCTATACAGTGATGTGTGGTTTGACAGTAAGTCATATGGGCGAAGCCCGGGCAGACTGAAGTTCAGATCTCATTGAGTACAATGACCTGCTGTGGTGGCAACAAGAGGGGCAGATTCCCCTTTCCCGTGAGTCTGCTCTTGCTAAAATCATAGGAACTTAGTATACTCGACTTGCAAGTGATTGGTTATGCTCTTGGTGTTATAGTGGCAGCTATGAGGTTTGATCCTTGGTCTCCCTAGATTAGGCCTGGCAGTTACTGATTCACCAAGTGGTTTAAAAAAATAAAATTATGTCAACCTCTTTGTTAAGCATAGTCACAACACGAAATTGAGATGTGTACTCATAATGATCAATTGTCACTTGTAAATTATTAATTTCATATTCTTTTTAGCCAAAAGTCCTTTTTGTTCGCCTATATTTGGCTCTAAAACTAGTAATTGATTTGCCAAATTAATACTAATGTAATTGTCCTCGATGTTTGGATTAATAACAATACTTATCTCTTTCCTTTGGATACATCATTTTAATGTAAATAATCTAAGATCTACAATTGGGATACCCTTATAGAAGAAACCTCCTCTTATTTTCATATTAGTCAATAATTTTGTTTTCTTTCCTCCCTTTACTCTTGAAAAATGCTTCCATAATTTTGATTTATTTTAATTACTCCTTTTATAATTGAATTGGAATTTTTGTCTTTCTTCTTTTTAATTTTAAATTTATATATTTCTTTTGAAAAATTAAACCCTGGTGAAACGTGACTATTCACCTATTTAGAGTATAATATAAAATATATGTCCACTTATGTGCCTGACTCTGTGAATATACTCCATGTAAAAAGTAAAACTTACCATTCACATAAAGATATTTTAATATTTTTTTGTTCTTTTACTTTGAAAATACCATGGGTTGTTAAAACCACAAGCTTGTAAACTACTCATGAAGATATTTTAATATTTTTTTGTTCTTTTACCTTGAAAATACCATGGGTTGTTAAAACCACAAGCTTGTAAACTACTCATGAGGAATCAAAACAATGTTATCTACTCTTCCTTCTCTTACATATAGCTTTAAAGATATTTGGAAAGATTCCCTTGTGACTTTATCATGCACTTTTTATCATCAATAATGTAGAACCATTTTATATATATGAATGTTCTTTAAAATTTACCTTTTTGTTTTTTAATTAAATCTTTTTATTTTGTTTTTTTAACTCTCTTCTTTTATAATTTTTTTTCCAATTCTTTTTTTTTCCACTCTTTTTTTTAAGTGGTCAAGGGCCTAACAGAAAATAGAAAAAATCTAACTCGTGTAGCGAAACGCTTCATATACTTAGAAGAATGCTCTGATACCAATGTAACAAACAAAATTTATGTACACAACATATTCTTTCAAAAGATCTGAAATATATAAACATCCATGATAGGAATATAATACATTATAAAAAAATATTTAAATACAACTCAGATGATTGAGTTACAAACAAGAGTCTACTTTATATACCTCCCTTTCATAAATGGCCATGTCCTTGGGCACATTCCTCTTGATTAACTAATTACTATTTAATTAACCATTCCTCCTTATTATAAATATTTTATTCATAAGAAACACCATCAATTACAAGGTTAGAAGACAATTTTTTTTTAAGGAGGCTATACTAAAGCCCTAATAAGCATTCATTATTTGTTTATTTGTTATATTATTAGGTAGGCTAAACCATCATTGTACCCTTTGTCTTTTATATATATATATATATATATATATATATATATGAGACCTAGTGTAAGAACCATTTCATCTTGTCATATACATTGTATTCATTGTTAAAGGAAGTTTCCTCCTGAAAGGGGACTGTAATTATTGAAAGGGGACTGTAATTATTGACTTATCATTTTTTAGGCACATGGTTCATAAAAATAGTGTTGCTTAACACAAGAATAGAGCATTGGTGTTGCCAAACAATTTTTGGGTAAAGGTTGTGGCTTGTTCAAATTGAGCTCCCACCAATGCAATGAAGAACGTAAAACAATTTGCGAAATAGCATGGTGGTAAACCTACTATTGTACATTTCAAAACCTTTGGATACATGGCATGAGCTTATATTTTTTTAATAGCATGGTGGTAAACCTACTATTGTACATTTCAAAACCTTTGGATACATCGCATGAGCTTATATTTCACATTAAAAAAAGCTGAAAAAAAGTGAAATCCAAAGTCATGAATGCATCATGATGAGATACTATAAAAAGTAAAAAACTTATCCAACGTTAAGTGAATGAGTGAAAGTGACTCAAATGACTCCCTTGTTGATTCCAATTGATTTTGATTCTTTTTCTTGCATGGGAAAGCTTCTAATGTGAGATGCATTTCTTTGTAATCATTGATCTTCAAATAAGCTGTTTTCATTATCCATCAACCAGTGAGTGAAAAAGTGTCGCACAATGTTTAACTTTAACTATATTGCTAGGTGCCAACCATTCATATAAAACGGAATGATTCCAAACAATAAGGAAGACTCGTAGCAAACATCATTCATTTATTTAAAACGGAATGATTCCAAACAATAAGGAAGACTCGTAGCAAACATCATTCATTTATTTAAAAAAAAAAAAAAATTGAAACATTCTCATCATCATAGTTCAATCTATAAGGTCTTTTGTATGACGATTACAATTTTTAATGAATTTTTGGTTTGGTAAATTAGAATGTATCTCCAAAATTTCAGCGAATAATGAAACGTATCTATTTCGTTATAATATCCCACATTGAAACACAATAGCATGTATCAAAAGAAAACACATATTAGCAAATATGGCAGCAATGCTCTCAAGTTAGAGAGCTACAATGATATATGCATTTAATACAGGTATTTTCCGTAGAAAATTAAAAAGGGCTAAACATAGAGCAAATACACATGAATATGCAATTTGTTTACCTTATTTGCTAGCAACTAGCCCCTCTAGACAAACATCCAAACTCAAATTTAACAACACACATGAATATGCAACTTGTTTCCTTATTTGCGAGCAACTACCGCTTTAGACAAACATCCAAATTCACATTGAACATTGTTCTGTTCCAAATATAGATAATAGGCGACTGTCTCATAACTGAAATAACATAAAGGATAAAGGAAACGCTCAACCTCAGTAAACCGAAATAAGATGGATAAGGGAAACGTTCAACTTTACTGAGTTACTTTTTGGTAGGCAGAATGAGACTTGTCAACTAATAACATTAAATTCTGATTAATGTACAAATCATAAGAGGAATTAATATTGATACAATTTAATAGTAAATTTATCATCCAAAGCCCATACCAAAACTGTTATTGTCGGAAATATTCACATGCTATTTATATCTATGCCAGCCTTTTCGGATGCATAGATGCCAAATAGGGGGGAATACTCCATACGATACTCCGTTATATATCAGAAGAACAACTGCACAGCTTACCAGTTGTGGAAGTTGCCAAATATATCCTTACTGCAACTGGTGTATTAAAACCTTTCTATTCCAGGCCACTTATAACCATGTCTCAATTTATACATAATAATATAAGGGAGCAATGTCCATCATGGATTTCAACTGGAGCATAGGCAGGTTATCCATGAATGGACTACAGCTAAACCTCAATAAATAAAAAGCATCCTTTCCTTGAAAGGTAGCGAAACTAAGATGATAAAAAAACCTTGCCGCAAAGCATACTGGCATGACAAAAATCAACGAAGTATTCTTTGCAAACTGTGCATCTTCCCTACAATTAATACACATGAAAATGGTATTTGTTGGTATAATATTTAGCTAGCCTAATGGTACAAAATTTGAAGTCTGACCAGACACAATAGTAACAGTCCGTTGCTCTAGAGTGATCTTCTCTGACAACGGTGACCAAACAATCCTCAAAGCTGTCAGAGTGTCCAGTCCTCGTTCTCACTAGAAAGCCAAGAACAGGCAGGACTGGCAGAAAGTAATCATGACAATGATTCCAACCACACATCCGCCCAAATGTCCTGTTGCTCCATGACATCTTGCAAAGATGTTCCGATCAATTAACTAGTCCAGACTTCTAAATATTATAAAAAGGCTTTGCCCTGATTGGCATTTTCCCAACTTGGTCAAGAAGATTGATCGCACTGCACAGAAAACGTGACAGTGCCTAAAACTGGAACTAAGCAAGCCAGGCACATCACCTTGTATATACAATTAACAAGGCTCGATATTGCTAAAATTAGGAGAACCTTCCCACCTCATCCATGGAAAATACGTCAACCCAATCCTCAACACTACTTTGAGCTTTCACTTCCTCAGCTGTTATTTGTTATCAACTGTTGTGACTGAAGATGGTCTCCAGTGACTCCATTGTGCTGAGGCATTAATTTCTGGAGTGAGCGGTACTGAAGGCGGACACTTTCACCGGTATCGAGTACTCGAAGTAAGTACCTAGATGCAGCATTTTAATTTAGGATTTTTTGGTTACGAACCCTTGAATATTGGACGTAAAACAGCATTTCAACTTACCATCCATTCAGGCAATGAGACGTTACATATGCCTCCCTCCCAACAAATTTGTCTGGTGTACGCTTGTTCCCCTGCATAATTCAGCAGACAAATCCCTCAATGTTACTAAACTAGTAGGTTGCTACAAGCACTCCAAAACATGTAAGAACATGAACTAAATAAAATTTTCCAGGTGGTCTATAACCCACATCATCAGAAATTTGCACATTTCCAGGTCATTTCCTCATTTGGATTGAAGCAGATCTTGGTAAATTTTTACGGAGGAAGCATTTCAAAGCATACAAATGGATAAAGATTGTCAAAAGAAAAACTTGGTATCAGCTGCAACCGTCTCATCATGTTAAAGACATGCTAGAGTCTAGAACAAGGATAGGCCTTACGATATGAGTCATGACTCAACGATCTGTGTTTGACCATGTTCTTTACACTCACCGTCTGATGAAGGAAATAATAACATGCTTAATGAAATGAATGAAATAAGGTTCAAGTACGGAATCTTCACAATGTGCCGAAGTTCTGAAAGCAAAACCCATAATTTATCCAGACATTGAAACCATCAAACTATCCAAGTCCAAAGATAAAATTTATGTCAATTCATCAACTATGCAAAGAATCTAAAAAAGAAATAAATGAAAACATTAACTGTAAAGTACTTCTAGGGTGTAAACGCAGTAAACTTAAATGTAGCTAGGAATCTACAATTCAGTACATTGTTGGCAACTCACCAGAACTGAGTGTATAGAAGATATATTAACACTAATAAAAGATGAAAATATATATATTAGGATATACAAGAGGTGGAAATATTACAAAAAAACAGGAAATTGTAATTTAAGGGTTAACAAATTTTGTAAACAAAGGAAATTCTAACATGCTTCATGAAATAGATGTAGTTTCTACGTAGCAACATCTTCACAATGTGCTTTAATTCTGAAAGAAATCCATCCAAAAATGTTGGACATCAGTCC
Organism: Pinus tabuliformis; assembly: GCA_031772625.1. Classification (NCBI taxonomy): domain Eukaryota; kingdom Viridiplantae; phylum Streptophyta; class Pinopsida; order Pinales; family Pinaceae; genus Pinus; species Pinus tabuliformis. Next base: position 1,494,737,076 of record CM062804.1, on the reverse strand, counting down.
AATAATCTCAGACATGTAATCCTACGGGAATTTTTCCATTGTAAATTAGGAATATGAACAGATAGAAATGTGAGAAGATAGGAAAACCTCTTGGCAATTGAAACCAAAAGTCATGCATCTATTGTATTAAATATGGTTTTAAGCTTAATGAAAGGCATCCAAATCTAGTGTATCCCTAATAGTGGTATCAATTATCGAACCCTATTAGCTCCATGATTCTCTACTTGTATATGATCTACCAGATCCTGTAAAGAGCATCATTCCTCATTGTCTCTCTTTTCTTCAATGGAGTCAGCCCATGGGAAACTATGGTTCATGCATTAGGAACCTTATCCAATGTACTCCACTGTCTCACCGTAGCACTCGACCTGTTTCACCAACTTCGACATGTACCAACTCTCACTCTGTGCTGAAGAACCTTCCATTGTGAAGAAAGGGAAAAAAATCCAGATCCGCAGCCTCTGAACTAGACTACCGTTCCCAAAGAATTTCACTTTAATTGACAAAAATCTAGACTACTACTCTCAAAGGATTTCACTTAGCAGATGCAAACTAGGGTTCTCTATGTACCCATTCTATTTTCATTGCCATCTGTCTTCACACTCTTGTGGGCTGTATCTCCTATCTGAAATTCCACTCTCCCTGCCTGTGACTCTGATCTCCTTTGCTACATTGAGGCTATTGATTACATTCACACATCCATTTTCATGCAAAAAATTGCTTGGTTGGAAATTCTTCTGCACCCTGGGGACATTCATTTTCATGCAAAAAATTGCTTGGTTGGAAATTCTTCTGCACCCTGGGGACGACGGGCTTAATTCCATTTTTTTGTTCATATAACATGAAAACAAATAATGAAGGTGTACCTTCACTGTTGTGACACTCATTCTCTAGTAAAATTTTTGATTAACATATATGATCCAAGCAATTTTTACAACTCAGAGATTTATTTAAACCAGTAAATAATTTGCTGAAAACGCTGAATGAAAATACACTGGTACACCAAAAATTGATAGCAGAAACACAAGTAGAAAATCAATCACACAAAAGAAATTATAAAACCTACAATTTATCTATCACTTTTATTTCTCACAACAAACAAGAGCTCTGTTACAAGGAAAATGGCTCATAGAGAAATACAATTTTTTTACAGCAAATGGAACCTGGAAATTTGGCTCCCTGAAAACTCTGGATCTGCACCCATGCGGCATCCCTCTCTCCTAGTTGTCATGTGTGCAGACCCGGAGCAAGCTAAATTTATCTTAGCCATCACACATGCACTGTGCAGCCTCTGTGTGCATGTCCTCAGCTTGTGTGACTCTCCTAGAGATGGATCTTGACCCTCTACAAATTCTAATGCTCAACAACTCGTATGGTCTCAACCTCCACTGAGTTTTCTTCCTTGAAATTTCAGCTGCAAACTTTTCCTTCTCTTCAGCCTTTGATTCTCTCAATCCTCACTTGGGAAAATCTCTCTCAAATTTGCAAATCACTTGAAAATGTAATTGTCAGGCCAGGAGTAACTCCTCAAAATGAGATCTGTTTATTCACTTAGATTGCTCATAGTTATATACATGAGGAAGTGACTCTTGGGTTTCATCTCCTGATGGCTCTTCCTTTTCCATTACTTATTATTTACACTATTTACAACTGCTCACCCAAATCCCCATGATTAGGTGTCAACATTCCCCCCCTTAATCTGAAGGGATGTTGGTGAGTCCAAGCATCGTTCTGAATCTTTCAAGCTTTTCTCTTCCAAGTTCTTTAGTGAAGATGTCTACAATCTGCTCATTAGTGGAACAATGGCGTAGATGAATTGTCTTGGCCTCAACATGATGTTGAATCAGATGGTATTTTGTATTGATGTGCTTCATTTGATCATGGAACTTTGGGTTCTTGGCCAACTTTATTGCATAGGTGTTGTCAATCATCAATGGAGTCGAATGTACTTGTTTTACCTGCAAATCTTCCAAGATTTTCTTGAGCCACACAATTTCTTTTGTTGCCTCAGCTGCTGCCACATATTTTGCCTCTGTTGTGGAATCTGTTGGAACTGACTGTTTGTGTGATCTCTAGGAGACAACTCCTGATCCAAGATTCATAGCATAACTAGAAGTAGATACCCCAATTTATTTGTCTCCATCGAAGTTTGAATCAGAGTATCCAATCAAGTTGAAGTCGCCCACCTATGTATACTTGAGTCCAAAGTCTTGAGTTCCCTTCAAGTACTTTAGAACTACTCTTTTTGCAGCAAACCAATGTCCCTCACAAAGCTTTTGCATAAACCTGGAGATGATTCCAACAACAAACAAAATCTTTGGTCAAGTAGTAGTCAGGTAGTTGAGACTTCCTACAAGCTATCTATACTTTGTTGCATCCTCAAATTCTTTTTCTTCAATGGATGTGAGCTTTAGTTTTGTTCCATTGGAGTAGTTAGAGGATTGCATTCAATCATGCCAAACCTATTCAACAGATCTCCAATGTACTTCTTTTGAGAAAGGAATATAGACTTCAGATGTTGAGTCCAATACCAAGATAGTAATGAACATAGCCCAAATCAGTCATTTCAAAACCTTTACACAATTCCTTCTTTACGGATGAAATGTAGCTCTCATTGTTCCCTGTCATCAAAAGATCATCTACATAGACCACAAGATATACAACTGTTTTGCCAACTCAACTTTCTTGACAAACAAAGTTGCATCATCAAGATCACAATGTTTGAAATTGAATTTCAGAAGATGCTCAGTTAATTTTTCATACCAGGTCGTGGTGCTTGCTTGAAGCCATACAAGGATTTCACACGCTTGCATACTTTATGGTCATGTCCTTTCACAGCAAATCCTTCAGGCTGGGACATAAAAACATTCTCTTTTAGATCTTCATTCAAGAAAGCAGTTTTTGCATCCATTTGATGGACTTTCCAACCGTTCTGAGCTGCTAGGGCAAAGAGTGTCCGGATGGTAGCCCATTTTGTTGTGGGGGCAAAAGTCTCCTCATAATCGATCCCTTCCTTCTGTGCAAAACCTTTTGCCACAAGCCTGGCTTTGTGCTTGTCAAGTGAGCCATCAACTTTATTCTTGTTCTTGTAGACCCACTTGCAGCCAATTGGTTTTGTTCCCAATGGAGGATCAACCAACTTCCAAGTGCCATTTTTTATCAAGGCATCATACTCCTTTTGCACCGCTTCTTTCCATTCATCATTAGTAGCGGGTTCTTTGGAGTTGGTTCAAAATCTGCAGACAAATTCAATTCACAATCATAAGAAACATCCATATCAACAGGTGAATCAGAGTCATCTACATCACCTCCATTTTGTCGCGTTGAATTTCTTATTCCTGTCTTTCCAACCTCATTGGGATGAACACTTTCAAATGTCTTTGTCAGCCACTTTGGGGGACCTTTCTGAGATGGTCTAAGCTGCTCAGTTGATTGAGTTGGGACTGAATCAAGATTGAGTCTCCCAATTCTGTCAATCACATCACTCAAAGTATCATCAGTGATTGGAGTTTCATGCAGGGGAGAGAGTGCCTCAGAAGAAGATTGCACATGTTGATCCAGTATAGGAATCCCCCCTTCAAGATGTGGAATCTGATTATCAAATTCTTGAAATGATTTTGCATTTGCCAATCTATCCAAGCGATCAAGTTGTCGCTCAACAACATTGTCAGCTTTGGAAGATTCAAGAAAGATTACATCTCTAGATACAACAAACTTTTTATTAACTTCATCATAGAGACGATATGCTTTGAAAGTGTTTGAATACCCCAAGAAGATACACTTACGACTCCTTGAATCAAGTTTGTTTCTATGCACCTTTGGTATCAAAGCGTAACAAGTGGAACCAAAGACCCTGAGATGCTTTACCGAAGAAATGTGCCCATAGCACATTTCATACAGAGTCTTGTTTCTAATAGCATTAGATGGACATCTATTCTTTACATATACAACACATATAACTGCATCAGCCCAAAACATCAATTTTGCATTCTTAAAAAACATCATGGAGTGCACCATATTTAAGATTGTCTTATTCATTCTTTCAGCTACTTCATTCTGTTGAGGATTATAAGGCACAGTTGTTTGATGTTTGATCCCATGTTGGCGAAGATAGTTTTCAAATTCATGTGAAGTGTATTCTTTTCCATTATCAGTGCGAATAGAGCCAATATGAGATTGTGCATCATTTTCAATCCATGTACGAAAATTCTTAAATGTTTGAAGAGCATCAGATTTTTTCTTCAATAAATAAACCCAACATATTCTAGTGTAGTCATCAATAAATGTCATCATATATTTATTTCCATTTGCAGAAGGAACAGGCATTGGACCACATAACTCTGAATGAATGAGTTCAAGTTTTCTATGTGCTTTGGAATGTGAATCATGAAAAGATTGTTTGCTATCTTTTCCTAGAATGCAAGCATCGCATTGCTCAAGTTTCCTAGGAATTGTAGGCAAACCAGTAACACCATTTTTCTTCAACAAGCGGAGGTTGTCATAGTTCAAGTGTCCAAATCTAGCATGCCATAATAAACTTGATGGAAATGTACCTTCATCACAATGGGAATTGTATGAGAAATTTTGTGTACGAACAGAGGTACTTTGCAGCTTGAGAAGCCTTTCTTCTTCTATCCCCGTCATGACAAGTGAGTGAACTGATGCTTTTCTCACCTCAATATTGCCATCAAACATATCAATGGAGTGTCCTTGCTGGCAAATGTGGACCAAGGACAACAAGTTTCTCGTCAGTTGTGGAAGATACAAAAAATTATGCAAAAGAAAGTCTGGAAGACCAGGGAATTTGAGCCTAATTGGGTCAAGCCCTGATGGCTTGAGTTTTGATTTGTCTACATTGTACAAAGTAAATTGCTCCATCAACATTGTCAGTAAATTCTTCAAAAAAGTCGCTTCTAAAATTCATGTGCCAAGTCGCTCCTGAGTCAAGCAACCAATCATTTTTCCAAAAAGCAAGTGAAGCATTAAACAAGTCTTCATTTACTCCAAAATTACAATCCGCCACAACATAGTGAGTGGATTCAGGGGCTTTACCTCTCTCTTTGTCATTAGTTTTACCTTTGGGTTGATTTCTTTCCTGCTCATTTTTGTCCCAAGGCAACTTGCATGTGGATGCATCATGTGATTCGTCTGTATTGCAACATATGCAATGCAAATCTGACTTTTCTCCTTGAGAGTGTCTGGCCCCCCTGCCTCTGAAATTTCTTCTTCCTCTTCCTCTTCGACCACCTCTTCATATGGAAGAATCTTGAGCAAGATTCTTCTCTCTATGTGCAAGACACATAGCCTCTTCAAAAGATTGAGGAGTTGTCTTCTTCCCAAAAGCTTTCTCTCTCTCACCAAATTTATTCACAAGGGAATCAAAGGTAATTTCTTTGAGGTTTGCATTTGCTTGCAATAGCTCAAGATAATTTGAGTAAGTGGGATAAAGTGCCTTGACAAAAGCTATCAGAGGAATGTCCAGTTCAACATTAGCGACTTTGATATCATGCATAATAGATTTTACTTCTGATGCAAGAGCAAGAGGATCATCATTTTGTAATTCAAGGCTAAACAATTTAATCATGAGTTGGCCAACTACAAGTGCAAAGTGTGAGTCATAGAGTTCCTTCAGTTTTTGTAAGGCTTCGAAGGCATTTGAAAATGGCGAAATATGGCGACTCACCTCTTCATTTACTAATGTTGCAATCAAGGCATAATCCTTGCTATTCTTATTTTCCCAAATGACAAATTCCTTGTCAGAGGTAGGCTTTTCTAGTTCTTTGTCTCCTTCACCAACACACTCCTTTCCACAACTCATTAAAAATGAGAGTGTGTTTGATTTTCCGCGACCATTCTGGATAGTTCTCCTTCCCGTTGAGAACCACTCCCACAATAGATATCAATGAATGCATTATAAAATCTGTACTGTGGGAAAAAAAATACTTCTGCTGCAAAATTTTACTCCTAATGGTAAAAAATAATATGATTATGATATATGAAAACAAAGGTATTATGTGAGGGAGGTTTATATGGGGAGAGGGTTAAATGGGGGAGGGATTATATGAGGGAGGCCCCACAGTTATGACTGTCGGGAGACTTTATACCACAACAAACAGTGATATATATGGAGTTCAAATACCACAACAAATTCAAATTTCAATACGCATTAAACCGGACAGTATTAAAGTATGGAATATATGCAGGGAGTCAGGTGGGGCAACGTAAATATATCCAGACAAAGCATGTGGACAACATTATTATGACAACGTGTGTTATTATCAACTGGGCAGTCGTGTGAAGTTAACCAGACAATGTTCAACGTAATACAAAAAACGGTGTATTAACTGGATAGGAGGACAACGTTCAACGTAACCGGGCAGCGTTCAACATATGAAGGGTATGGTGATGGCGGTATAGGAGCGGGAGGGAGAAACCGGTGTTTAACCATGCAGAGGTATAGAGAGCGGATGGAGAGGCCAAGGCCAAAGTGTGGATTTAGGGAACAGTGAATGGTATATTACGCAATCACAATCAACACACCATCTTACAGGGGGTCGACGCATCGATCCAACACATCTCTCAATATACAATGCATGCAACAGTGCACAACACAGTCAACATATATGCACTTTATCTACCACTTATACCACCAACATAGTCCCCTACACACAACGCAATCACCATATACGCAGAACACAGTCAATATATATATATATATATATATATATATATATATATATATATATATATAAAGGAGTGGATATACCTTTCAATCCAAAGAGGAGATTAAGACAAGTATCACAACTCTCGTCAAAGTCGAAGGAGAAGTCCGGGCAGTGCTACCACACCGAGACACTTGTGGCAATAGAACAAGAGTCATTTGGACCGGTCAATGGAACCTTCAGTCGGGACGAATTTGCAGGAGGGAGTTCGACTGTGCGACGGAGGGCCGAGAGAGCAGTGTTTGGAGGTTGCGTTTGGGAGCAAGCAGACTAGAAATATAGCACACCTCCTTGCAACGTTTCCACAGAAGATTCAAAACCACACCGTAAACTCAATAATGCATGAAACCCAACGTTTAATGCACTAGTGCATTCAATAATGCATGAAATTTCGCAGGGATTTGAGAGAGATGTCAGTCTGCAAAGGATGCAGAACATGGGCAGAATAGGCAGAATGGGAGTTACAAAGTAGAGAGGGAAGCCAAAAATGGCGCTGGCTCTGATACCATGTCAGGCCAGGAGTAACTCCTCAAAATGAAATCTGTTTATTCACTTAAATTCCTCATAGTTATATACATGAGCAAGTGACTCTTAGGTTTCATCTCCTGATGACTCTTCCTTTTCCATTATTTATTATTTACACTATTTACCACTGCTCACTCAATCCCCATGATTAGGTGTCAACAGTAATGTATCTTCGTCCTTCTCTTAGGTTGTTTTTATCATTCTTCTTTGTGCTAGATCACTAACCCTAATCACCAAAGTGATAAATAACTAAGATTAACTCCTAACCTACTTGAGATCAATGCTTGAGATGTAATGTAGATCACTAAGTAAATAATTTACTTTTCCTTAGAAAACCTTAGCCCAAAAGCCAACATTAATCAACTAACTCATTAATGTTCTTTTCCTAAATTCAATATCATAATACACACTTAATCAATATGAGCAATCTCCTAGGAAGGTCAGGTCTTGGACTACTCCTGCATGCTTGATAGTCTATGCAGAAATACTTGTCTGCTGCTACTCCAGCTTCTCCACGACATCAAAATCTCAAGGATTTGTGCAACACAAAATATCCATTACATGGAAAGGAATATATTCTACTTAGTTGTATGGTTTGAGTGGGCATAATGGTTAAGAATATCACATTCCTTCTAAAAGGTCGCATGTTTAAATCTAGGGGGCGTACAGTATATACACCTCCATAGACTTTGGCAGTTCAATTCCTTCTCAAAGGCGACTCCCTTGTCTCATAGACAAACGGGTCTCATATACCAATTTCGTGTTTGTTTTGAACGTGACCTTAACATGGGACCTTAAAATTAGTTTGGTGTTGATTTTGTAGTGCTAATTTAGACAAGTACAATTTTCTGCCACTGATAATTACTTCCAATGATATACAGTCTTACATTAGCGTATTTCAAAACATCATTAAGAAATTACAATCAGAAAATTCAACTGTAAATACAATAGAACAGTAAAGATCACAGTAGAAAATCCATGCACAGTAAACAACAAAATTTTTCACATGGGAAACCCAAACTCAAGAAAACCCATCAATCTTTTCCAGGAAAAAATGTTCAATTCAACAAAAGTACAATCTGATTTTCCAATCAAACTTGGTCAAACCTGCACAAACAAGCTTAAATTTAGCCTCCTGTAATTGCGCTTTTTCCAGGAAAAAATGTTCAATTCAACAAAAGTACAATCTGATTTTCCAATCAAACTTGGTCAAACCTGGACAAACAAGCTTAAATTTAGCCTCCTGTAACTGCCCTCAAAATTTGGTCAACCCTGAGTCAAACATGTCGAATTTTGGCTTGTTGTTGCTACCCAGAATCTTGATCAAACTGCCCAGGGATTCAGTCAAACTCTCGATCAAACTCCACCCAGAAATTGGTCAAATTGCCTCAAAATATTCTGTCAAACTGTGCCCAGAAGACTTAGTCAACCACCAGAAAACTCGGTCAAATAATGGTCAACACTGGTCAAAGTTTGATCTTCTTCTCTCAAAACTCTGTCAAACAGTGGTCAACAACGGTCAAAGTTTGATCTTCTTCTCTCTCTCTTTTGCATGTGTGAAAAAAAACAAATGATTTTGTGATAATCCGAATTAGTACCAAATGAGGGAGGTCAAATGTGAATATAAACCGCAGCTACCCAAAAATCAACACTCCCTCTTAGCTAGGGAGGAATTCACCTTGACTTCCTCTGATGTCCTCTTAGATAAACAATCTCCATCCCAAGAAAAGATTAGATGATCCCACTATGTTAATGTATCCATCCACTAGTCATCCACTAGCCAAATACCCTATGACCAAAGCAAACACAAGACTACTCCTAGGCCATCAACTATCCAAGTCATCACTTGGAACCAAGTTCGTATCCCTAACCAATGGTGAAACCCTGAGACAATTTCCCATTCCTTCATGTCATCACATGATACTTGAATGATAAAACACTTTCTCGATGCTATGGGGCACTCCCTCTACCCGCTAGACAAGTGACCCTTGGCGATATGGTCGGAACCTTCTAACTAGGCAGCACTACAGGCCCTGATGCTCTCTGGCCAATCTCCCTAGCCACATTACATGGCTCCTAGTCAATACCCTTAACCTGGGAGAATATCTGCCCTTGATGTTACAACATCAACACTACCTCTAACCAAGGGAAGCATTCTTAACCATTCCAAACTTGTCCCTGAAGTAAACAAACTTCATCTGGGACAGAGGTTTTGTGAGAATGTCAGTAGCCTACTCGTTTATAGAAATATATTAGAGCCTCATTGCTCCTTTCTGTACCATGTCTAGGTACTTGATCTTAATGTGCTTCGACCCGTCATCATGGTCATCTCCAACACCTGGTCAAACAATCTTGTGAGCAACTTCTGAAGCTACAGTACACAACTCGCCAAACTAATAGCAATATGCTCAACCTCTGCAGTGTCGAGTGCGACAAAAGTCTGCTTCCTGCTCATTCAGGATATCATAGCAGAACCCAAACTAAAGCATCATCGTGATGTGCTTTCCCTGTCTTCTGCACTTTACCCAATTTGAATCTGTATATCCTTGCAATTGTAGTTCATCATTTGAGACATATCTCAATCCATATCCAACTATACCATGCTAGTACCTCAACACATGTTGTGCCGCATGCCTCAACTCAACCATAAACTAACCGGCTCCCTTCACTAAATCTATCATCATAGCTACTTTCCGGTCACCCTGACTAGGTGGTTCCTCTGACACAAAAATAGATCTTGTTGTGGCAATTCTAGCTACTCTCTATGCTATTACTGCTTCCTAGTCACTAAAGCATATTTGTTGTCTGGCATGGTCCACTCATATAAGGCATATTGCTCTTAGAGACCTCTCGGCTTTGAGCATCTAATCTGACAATCTCAATCCCATGACATCCACTTGGATGATTAATACTTCCACTTTTCCTGATTGTTTGTAGATTGTGGGATCCACCAAATCTGAATCAGAGCTTCAAATTGGTCACCATGGGAGTGTCTATGGACTTGCAATCCAACATCCAAAATCTCTAAAGGATTTCAATAGTATACTTCCCTTGACCAAGGAAGTAATGCAACAAACCTAGATCCTTCATCTCGAACTCAGAGGTTAACTCCCTCTAACGCAATGCTTGATTGCTCCCTATCACAAAAGCAAATCCTCTTGCCCATGTTGCTCCCTCTATCATGTGAGTCTTGTTTTCGTTAGAAACAAGTCATATAATAACAAGATCAACCAAGACTCATCAGATATCCATCACTCTGAGAATATCATGCTCGAGGTCCGTACAAAACTTTCTTCAAACTACAAACATGAGAGTCCCTCTCATGTACCTAAAGGCCCTAAGGTAGCTCTATGTACACTTCTTCCTCAATTACCCCATTGAAGAAAGTGGTCTCTGCATCCATCTGCTGCAATTTCCATCCCATAATAGAAACAATGCAAATAATACTTCTAATAGAAGTGTACTTGGCCACTAGAGCAAACGTATCTTCATAGTCCTCTCTCTCTTTCTGGGAGAACCCTCTTGCCACAAATTTTGCTTTGTACTTCTCTATGTTGCCATCTAACATATGCTTTATCTTGTACATCCACTTGGAAGTGACCACTGACTTCCCTTCAAGTTTTGACACAATTTCCCATATGTCATTCTTCATGATGCTTTGATATTCCTCCTGTGAAAATTCCTTGACTTCAATTACTAGATATTATTCTCCTAATTGTTAATAGTTTAATTGTTTACAACAATTAACAAAGAACTCACTATTTCAATCTTCACCATAAAAAACACTCTGGAAAATAAAAACCAAGAATGGAGAAATAAATGCACACACAATAAAAATGACACCAATATTTTTGGACTAAAAGGTCCTCAGAAAAACCCTAAAGGGAAAACCAGTGCAGTGCATCATATGAGGGTTTATTTTATTATGCATCAAAAAAGGAGAATTACAACTGTTGGCCTACCTGGCTCAACTCCAAAAAATTTATCTCAGCTGGGCAAATTATTTTTCCCTCCCCAATTTAATTTGGCCCTCACTAGGCAACTCGCATTCCCTGGGAAATTCGCTCAGCTAGACTGGAAGTAAGCATTGTTGCCTCTGACTAAATCAATTTGCCATGGAAACCTCTCCAGTTAAGCCGTCCTGCCTGTTTCTACCTCCTAAAACCTTTCGCTAGGCCTCCTAGTGCTAGATTCGAACAATATCAACTAAATCAAACCTCTTTGGGCAACTCACTCTGGCAATTGAGCAACTCACACGGCAAAACTCGACCTCACTGCTGGAAATTTCAGCCTCCCTTCCCTGTTGCCAAAAATTGGAAAACCACTACAGAATTTCTTTGGAATTCTCCCCTGCTACTCCCTCAACCACTGATGCTCTCCTTCTCTAGCTTGAACTTACTCTCTTGTTGAATCACAACAATTAGATAGCTCGCTCCCTTCGTGTGTCACTCTCCATCCCATCGACTTGCTCTTATAATCTCTCTTTGGAGCTTCAATGACCATGATTAGATCCTCATCAACGGCTAAGATCATGTAAGACTTGATCCAAGTCATTTTTTGGAAGTCTCTAGAGCATAAGTCGATCTTCTCAATTAATTCTCTTTAATTAACTGGTCTTCCTAAGTTAGACTTATAAAATATTTAAATGATGGCCAATTAATTTAAATAAAGCATTTCACAAGCTTATCTCGCGAAACCTTTTCTGGGTTTTGGAGATCTCACGTTCCTTAGTTGCTTAGACACAAATTGAGACTAGAACACATGTTTGATGCTACCAAAACAATAAAAAACTAACACCTCCATCATGACATCCTTCCAAACAACTTGTTTGTCTACTTCCTCTAAACGAGGAGCTCTTTCGATCATTTGATACGGTTCTAGATGTCGGTACAATTTCTCCCTCTTGAACACAAATCACTCTAGCTGAGTTTATGCTTGATCTTGGGAGAATCCTCTTGTCACAAACTTTGCTTCATTCTTCTCGATGCTTCCATCTGCTACAAGAGCCTTGGCATACTTCACGATGTACTTGCAAACACCATTAGGAGGTCGTGGATGAGATGATTATAACCAAGCAAAAGAACAAAGCCAAGAGGCCGACTAAAAACATAAAGTGATAATAGAGAAAAAAAATGTACTTATTTTTTAATTAGAGGATTGTAGGAAACTGTCAACTCCTTCTTAATCATGAGCCTTAAATTCTATATCTGTATTGTCTTAAATAATAAGATCATTTGTACAATCGTCCCTGGATTCTTCTGATGTGGATGCTCATCATCATCAATGTTTGTTGCTGAAGCATGCTACTTGCCCTTCCCCTTCCTATCATTCTTCCCTTCAAGACACTTGATTTTAAAGTGACCAAACTTGTGACAATTGAAACATTGAATCGTTGTCATATCTTTCTGCTTTTGATCGTGAATGAGAGTAGGACTTCTACCTATATTCCTTTACTGAAAATTTCCAAAATTTCTTCTTCCTTTCCCATTCTTCATATGGGTTGCATGTGCTCGAGACTCATCATTTTGAAGTTTCCAAATCTTTCCCCTTGATGTTAGCCTAAACCCCTCTTGAGTCCACACAATCCATAGTGTTGACTTTTCAAGTGTAATAGATACAAGCACTAATTTCTAAAATACTGATAATTACTTCTAATGATGTAGATCTTTTAGAAATTCCAATTTATCTTGAGCAATTATAGGTCAAAAATTCAACCATAAAAGTATAAAGATAGTAGAGATCACAATGCACAAAGAGAACACATGATTTACCTTGGGAAAGCCCGCTTGGGGGAAAACCCAACAACCTTTTCATTGGAGAAATTATTCAGTTCAACAAGAGATACACCTAATTCTTCTAGTCAACTATGATAGTCAAACTGACCAACAATGCTATGGTCAAACCTGATCAAACGACCCTCTTGTCAAGTCACTCTTTTCCCCATCAACTTCGGCCCTCTCTGATCTACCTAGGTAGAATTTCAACCTCCCAAAATATACCTAGACACTCAACCCTGTTGCCCAAATATTCGACCTACTGCCCAAAATATTCCCAAAAGTCGCACATGTGAAGTTAAGGAAAGAGAGAAATGCTAGAGATGAATTCGTCCTTCTCCTTTGCTAAGATGCCCAAAGTATGTCTTGTATTGTGAGACATTGAATGGTGCCTTGTGGAGAGAGTCAAGTGTTCTATATATAGTGTTCTACTTGTCTAATTAGGTGTCTCTTCACTAGGGCCAACTTGACAAGTTTGGAGCCAAAATTCAAATATTTTTCTTTTGAAACTGACATGAAGAACATGTCTTACATTAATCCTTTCCAGGGCTAATTAATAATAATGAAATGAATAACATGTCTTACATTTTCATTATATATTTGAAAGGCTAAAATATAAATTATGAAGACCAACCATAACTACAAAATTCAACACTCCCTCTTAGCTAGGGAGGTATTCATAATGACTAACTAGTTGTTCTCATGTTGAAAAATTTCTCTAAGAAAAGGTTATAACAAATCCAATTACCATAGTCTGGTCAACAACTGTGACACATGGTAAATCAATAGCATCAACTGGTTCCCATAATCCGGTCAACAACTATGACACATGGTAAACCAATAGCATCAACCAATTACCATAATCTGGTTAACAACTGTGACACATGGTAAACCAAAAACATCAACTAGTCACCATGATTTTGGTCAGTGCCTTTGACCCATGGTATACAAATTAGTCCTGGTTCACCATCATCCTGGTCAATCTCAGTGACTTGTGGTGAACCCCTAAGAACACACTCAATACATTTGAGTAATCTGGTCCCAAATCCAAAGGGTGGTGAACCCTTGAGAACACACTCAATGCATTTGAGTAATCTGGTCCCAACTCCAAAGGCCATGCTCTAGGTGATGATGCTAAATGAGCTCACTCTACCTATCTGAAGAGTAATTTGAGCCTAATACTGAAAGACACCCACTCAACTAAGTGATATTGGGCCTCTACAACCATTCTTCCTAATTTGGTCAACATACATGACACATGAAGAGTGCTCTTCCTAATATGGTTATATTTGACATAGGAAGAATGATTATCCTTTGTTGAACCATTCTCTCTAATCTCGTCAACATAGTTCAGTCCTGGCTCACCATCATCCTGGTCAATCTATGTGACTTGTGGTGAACCCCTAAGAACACACTCAATACATTTGAGTAATCTAGTCCGAGATCCAAAGGCCACACTCTAGGTCATGATGCTAAATGAGCTCACTCTACCTATCCGAAGAGTAATTTGAGCCTAATACTGAAATACACCCACTAAACTAAGTAATATTGGGCCTCTAAGACCATTCTTCCTAATTTGGTCAACATACATGACACATGAAGAGTGCTCTTCCTAATATGGTTATATTTGACATAGGAAGAATGATTGTCCTTTGTTGAACCATTCTCTCTAATCTGGTCAACATAGTTGACACAGGGACAATGTATGTCCTTGATGCTATCTCTCATTAGCACTCCCTCTCACTGACGGAAGCATTCTCAACAAGTCCAAGGTTGTCCCTAAAGTATACAAATTTTGCTCTGGACAAAGGCTTTGTAAGAATATCAACAATTTGCTCATCAATGGAGCTATACTGGAGCTTCATTGCTCCCTTCTGCACCATGTCACGAATGAAGTGGTACTTGATCTTGATGTGTTTCGACATGTAATGAAAAACTGGATTTTTTGTCAGCTTCACACAACTTTGATTGTCACAATATGTCATGGTCAATTCTAGAACTTGATCAAATAGTCTTGCGAGTAACTTTCGAAGCCACACTACTTCACAACTTGCTAAACTAGCTGCAATATACTCTGCCTCGGTAGTGCTTAGTGGAATAGATGTTTGCTTCCTGCTCATCCACGAAATCATAGTTGATCTGATGATAAGATCTTAGACTAATATTAAGGTACTACAGACTCATGTGCATGGATTTGCGTATATTACTTAGTGCAATGGATCGATAAGATTGCAAATAACAGAGACAATGAAGCAGTTAAAGAAACATAACAGGCAAACACACATAACACATCAAGTTTAATATGGAGTTCACCCAAAACTCTTGGGCTATGTCTCCTAGTCCAGCCTTCAATGGTGACCTCTCTATTATGTCTTCAAGAGTAGACTTTTACAAAATGTGAGCTCAAACTAAGTCTCAACACAACAGATACAAAACAACAGGAGTTTGCCTGAATCCCTCAAGCCTCTTCGAGTACACAGACTCTTTCTCTCCTTCTCTGGCTCTGTTTCCTCTCTGTCTCAGCACTGCCTGTCTCTGTCTTCTATCTTTTGTGGCTTTTAAGTCAATCGGCGATGTTTGTTCGTTTCCTCTTCTCGGCTCTCTAGCTTCCGGCCTCTGTCCACTCAAATCCCCCTCTGAGCGTTAGCAATCATTGTTGAACGCCTTCAGGGATGGTGGCCACCTGTTCTGTAACGGAAGGACCATCGGTGCCTTTGAAATCCTCAGAATAGTCATTCTTTGTTTACATAGAGAAATACACTAAAACATGGGAAGATCTACCAATCTGTCGTTTATTGGACCTGAAATATCATTAAATCTGCCCTAGAGTCCTATCGGGTCAGCCTTTATATCGCTATCGCATATCCATCGTTGATCTGAGTGATCTTGATCCAAAGGTTGAGATTCATTTCCGGCAGCTTATGCGTACAGGGATTAACCGCCCAATAAGGGTGGTTTTCTCTCTCTGGCGCCTAGCCACGTGGTAGCCAGTGTATGGGCTCGAGCGAAGCCTGTCCAATACAGCTTACTACCTAAGGCCCGCCCGAAATCCTGCTTGTTTCGGAACTCAAAACACATATAGTTGCATATAAAAACCCTTTTGGGTCCGTTTTATCGCCCAATTCGCATTTCCTTTTTTTTTCATTTATTTAACGAAAACGCGAATTTACATTGAAAAACTCCTTTCTACGGAACTCAAAATATATTAAATTCCATTCATAATCTCCGTTGGGTCCGGCTATCGCAAGTCGCAAGTGTATCGGCCCCGCTCCTTTATATTGCTCCGATGCGATAATACGATGCGATATATCGCAATCGCATGTCGCACGGTCTTCGGTCTTTCGTAAGCCTTTCCCTTTGGGTTTTACCGATGCGATATCGCGAGATAACTTGGGTCGTCTATTTGCGCGCTTGATCTACAGTCCTTGTTGACTTGCGCTGATCGACGTCGCAACATTAGCATGGTAGCCTCCGATAGCCTCCGCCTACCATCGTCGATTGCGATATGCTGATCGGATCTGGACCATTGATCGGCCAGATCCGACATCTCATGCAAAGTAGTTTTAAGCCCCCGATAGCTCTACTTTTCAATGTTTTTCAAGCCCCATAGTGTTATCTGCATTTTTAAAGGTTTTCCCCTTGCAATACTTTTTAACTATATGAAGACTAGAGGGTTTTAGGATCCATTTGGATCACGCCTTCCCACTGAAAAAGCTTTTGGACCACCAAAAGTTGGTTTTTAAGCATCAATCAAATGAGGATACAGCTTCCTCACTTGTCCAATCTCTATCCATTTTGCACTGCTTGGTTTTGAGCCTTTGAGTCTGATTCTGAGGTACTCAACATCCCCTCTGCGCGTAGTTCACCTTCCCATCCAGAACTGTATCTTCCTACAACTCATTGAGATATTCAGGCAACAAATCCTCAATAGAAGGCAACCGACTTTGCTCTTCGCGATCTTCAATCAATGAAGGTTCAAACAGTCTCAAGTTCTCTGCATTAACTACTGAATAGATGTGCATATAAGCTGGCAAATCAAGGCGAAAAGCGTTTTCACCAATTTTCTCAAGTATCTTGAAAGGCCCATACCTTATTGGCTTCAGCTTTTTACCTTCACCTTGCATTCTGTCTTTGTTGATGTACAGCCAGACTTGATCACCAACTTGGAAGCTATGCTCAATTCGATGTTTATCATGCCTTGCCTTGTACTTGGCCAAGCTTCTTTCCAGCTGTTCCTGTACTGCCTGGTGAATTTCTTGGATCTGTTCAATGAACTTGGTTGCTTTGTCCACATCATTGTGTCCATCAACTGCTATGTCTTTACTAAAGACAAAATCCAAAGGAGACTTTGGTGTAAAACCAAAGCAAGTCTCAAAAAGGGATCTCTTTGTAGAAGAGTGTTTAGCACGGTTGTACGCATGTTGCAAATAACATAAATGTTCATCCCAAAGCTTGGGATGCTTGCTGCAATAGCCCCTATGCAACTGGATCACTGTTTTGTTGACCACCTCTGTTTGGCCATCTGTTTGTGGATGAAATGTTGTGCTCTTCTTCAATCTCGTGTCCATCAACTCCCATAGGCTTGACCAAATCTTCCCAACAAATCGGGAATCTCGATCAGATACAATAGAAGTGGGTAACCCAAAATGAACCCATCCATGCTGAAAGAACAACTTCGTTGTTTGTTCAGCTGTAACCTGCTTGTTACAAGGTATCAAAATAAATATTTTGCTAAACCTATCCACAATAACATATAAATAATCATGACCCTTTCTAGATTTTGGCAATCCCCCAACAAAGTCCATGGAAACACTTTCCTAAGGACGAGAAGGAACTAGCAGTGGAGTGTACAAGCCTAATTTTCTATTACTGGGCTTGCTTGTAGCACACATGGTACACCCTTTAATATATCTAGAAACTGTTTCATGTATTCTTAGCCAATCACAGAACCTTTGCAGCTGTGCCACTGTTTTACTTACACCAAAATGACCTGATATTAGAGAAGTATATGCTTCTCGGATTATATTAACTCTTTCAATTTGAGGAATGCATAACTTTCCCAAATGATATAAGAGTTGGTCCTTAATATGATAATCCAATTCTTCTACTTGTTTGCCATGACTTAAAGTTGCATATACATCCTTAAAGTCTACATCTTGAGCATATTGTTCAATGTAGCATTCATGCAATACTGAGTTATTCTCAAGTATATTAGATGCATTTATGATTGGTCTTGATAGCATATCTGCAACCTTACTGTGCATGTCCTTCTTATATCTGATGACAAGAAGAAATTGATGTAGGAAACCCATCCACCTATAGTGTCTTGATTGTTGCAATTTAGTTTGTGAGTGCAAATATTGAAGTGGTTGATGATCTGAATGTATAATTGTTTCTTTGCCCAATAGGCGATGTTTCCACTTTTTCACACACCGCACTAATGCATACAATTCTTTATCATATGTGGGATAATTAACTACTGCAGAATTAAATGTCTCAGAATGATAACATATGGGTTTACCGTGTTGCATCAACACTGCTCCCATGGCATAGTCACTGGCATTTGTTTCAATCTCAAATGGTTGTTGAAGATCTAGCAGTGCTAGTACTAGTGCTATACTAATCTTTTCTTTCAAGGTGTCTAAGGCTTTCTGTTGTTTGCCTCCCCACTGAAACACCTTGTTCAATCCTATTAAAGCATGCAAGGGAGCTGCAATCAAGGAAAGGTTAGCAATAAACTTTCTCCAATATTGTGTTGCTCCTAGGAAACTCTTAACTTTTCTGTAGCAGATTTGGGTTAGGCCAGTTTACAATGACTTCAACCTTAGAGGGATCTATCTTCAATTCACCACCCCTTACAATATGACCCAAATAATTTAAAAGGTGTTTTGCCAAATTCACATTTTGATATTTTCACATAGAGATTTTTTCTTTTCAAAACATCTAGAGTCTGATTTACAAGCTTCAAATGTTCTTCCCATGTTTTACTGAAAACAAGAATGTCGTCTAAATATACAATTACAAATCATCAATAAAAGGTCTAAGTACATCATTCATAACTCTCATGAAAGTCGCAAGAGCATTAGTTAAGCCAAAAGGCATAACTAGCCATTCATACAGCCCTTGCTTTGTTTTGAAAGCAGTTTTCCATGCATCTTGTTCTGCAACTCTGACCTGATGATAGCCACTACGCAAGTCCAACATGGAAAAGTAAACTGCTTCTTTCAACTGATCTAATAGATCATTTATGCGAGGAAGAGGATAACGATTCTTGATCGTTATTTTATTCAGTGCTCTGTAATCAATGCACATCCTCCACGAACCATCCTTCTTTCTCACCAACACAATTGGAGATCCACATGGTGATGTGCTTGGTCTTATGAACCATTTATCGAGCAGCTCCTGTACCTGCTTCTTGATCTCTGCATTCTCTAAAGTGGATTTTCCTCTCATTATCTTCATTATCAATAGATTGTGCAGAATTACTTGTAGATCCTTCAAAAATTTTCCTTTTATACCTGTGGCTGTCACTATTGTTTCATCACCTAAGTCTAACCCCAAATCTTTCTTAATAGCAGCAGCAGTCTTCTTCTTTTTACCACCGAACTTATTGGGTTTCAGCTCCAGATGCAAAGACCAACACTGTTCATCATCGTGCCCATCCTTCTTGCAGTGAGTGCATGAAGGTTTGTCTTTCTATACAGCATTTGCCTTCCTCTCTTTCCATTTTTGCTTCTTCTTTTCCTTGTTCTTGCTTGCAGAGGGTTTTGATCATCCCCCAATCTTTGGGTTCACATTCTTGCCTCTAGCCTCTAGATGTGTAACCTAAGTCACCTGACACAGGGATTCAGGGCACGTAGGATTCGAGATTCGTGGTGTCGGATTCGGACACGTTGACCCCCCCGAACAGGACACGTAGGATTCGTTATATATTATTTTATTAATATATATATATATATATATATATATATATAAATATATATATATATATATATATATATATATATATAAAATTAGATATTTCTTACACAAATTTTAATTAATGATACAAATTTATTGATTTCAAACATAGGTCTTCATCTATAGCCTATTAGCATGCATAGTACATACAAAATTCAAATAAATGTCAGTGGTACTAGTCACATAAATGATAAATCTATTAAAAATTTAAATCATGATTCATAATTCATAACTGAAAGACAACTTACAACTACAAGATAGTAAGATAAACACACTGACAACTGTAGTTTTCTCATTAAGTCATCAAATCAAAATGTGTTACATAGATAGTGCTGGTGCAATGCCAATGGCAAATAGAAATAGAAAATATAAAACAGCTACAGGTATACAAGCCTCAAGGCATCAATCGGCATTAGAACCAGCATCAATGTCCTCATCATCATGGTCCCCATTGCTCTCCTCTGCATCCTCCTCCTCCCCTGTATCCATAGTCACCTCTACATCTGCTGGTGTGGAGGATGACCCCTCTAAATCATCAAATCTAACAAGCTCTAGCACTGGATAATTGAGATCCATGTTGGCCAATGCCAACTCAACACTGGTGTCTAGACCCATATCATCAGGGACAATGTTACTTGGGAGCAGGAGCGAAAGTGGGGAGCAGGAACGAAAACGGGAGCAGAAGCGACATTTTCAGAAGCTCCTGGTTTGGTGCTCTTGATTAAATACGAGTTCCATACCCTAATACATGACAAAATTCAATGGAAACATTGCAATCCCCCAATCCTAAAATCCTGAAAAACTGATAAGTCTGCTTGATTTTGAATGAAATCTAAAATTCTAATTTCTCCATATGAAATCCAATGAGGCTAGAACCACTCTCAAACATCCCAAGTCATTTCATGGTAATGTTAAAAATTTAAGTAAAAGAATGAAAATGAAGATTAAGGAGAATGTCACTTTTACTTTAAGAATTTAACATTGCCATGAATAGCATATCAATACTAGGGCCTAGACTTGATCATGAAGCTGCCAAAACACATGCAAAATGAAAATATGTGTGGCTGTAATGACCAAATGCGGCCTTTTCATACCCGCGCAAGTCACTTTTTGAGCCTAGATGTCCTGGAAACAAGACACGATCCCCAAAATCGTGACACGCAGATGAAAATCAGGACACGACCTCAGATTCGACGAGTCAGGAAAGGACATGACATGTCATTGGATTTGGACACGAATCAGGGCAGAATCGTGTCGAACACGTTGGATTCGGGATTCGAGGGGCCTCTAGGACGAATCCAGTTATCTAGTGTGTAACCTGAACTGATACATCATCTAGGCTAGTGGGATTAAACATGAGAATGGTGTGCCTCAAATAGCTATGCAGACCACCTATATACTTCAACAAAGTTTCACGTGAGTCTAGAGAAATTCCTAAAGTTAAAGCTCTTTTTCTAAATTCCTGGGTATAGCTTTGTACACTTTGCCCCTTTAATTGGCGAAGAGTTTTCCAACTCATCATTGCTTGCTGCATATAAGATAGTGGATAGAATTGTGTTTTAATGGCAGAACAAATTCATTCCAGGTAGAAAGAATTTTACCATGCTTCTTCAAATCAGCTTGTGTCCTGCCTTCCCACCACACTAGGGCAGTTCCTCCAAGGCGAAGGCTAGCCAGCTGAATCTTTCCCCTAGTTCACCATCATCCTTGTCAATCTTTGTGACTTGTGGTGAACCCCTAAGAACACACTCAATACATTTGAGAAATCTAGTCCCAAATCCAAAGGCCACGCTCTAGGTCATGATGCTAAATGAGCTCACTCTACCTATCCGAAGAGTAATTTGAGCCTAATACTGAAAGACACCCACTCAACTAAGTGATATTGGGCCTCTAAGATCATTCTTCCTAATTTTGTCAACATACATGACACATGAAGAGTGCTCTTCCTAATATGGTTATATTTGACATAGGAAGAATGATTGTCCTTTGTTGAACCATTCTCTCTAATCTGGTCAACATAGTTGACACAGGGAGGATGTATGTCCATGATGTTATATCTCATTAGCACTCCCTCTCACCGAGGGAAGCATTCTCAACAAGTCCAAGCTTGTCCCTAAAGTATATAAACTTTGCTCTGGACAAAGGCTTTGTAAGAATATCAACAATCTGCTCATCAATGGAGATATATTGGAGCTTCACTGCTCCCTTCTGCTCCCTTGGGTTTTTTCGGGGACATTTGTCCAAAATAATTGTGTCATTGTGTTGTATTTTTTTCCTGTTCAATTTCTTGTTTTGGCATATTTTAAATACTGAATGTTGCAATTGTATTTGCTTCGATATTTACAATAGAACACAATAAATAACTTGTATGGATTAACAAGTAGGAGACATAACATCAGTTTGTTGCAGTAGGGATTCCGGGTTTAGGAATTTTCACACTAATCAATAATAATGGCATGCTGAACATGTATTACATTTTGACTATATACTGCAAGGACTAATATAAATTATTAAGGCCAACCATAGCTACAAAATTCAAACATAGTTTATCGAACTTTGGAATTTCTGATCTGCCACAAATACTTGACACAAATGAATCCCATGAATCTGGAAACCCATTAAGGGTCACAGTCGCAAGTTCTGATTCTTCAATACTCTCCAATGGCCTTGAGTTGATCTCTTAACTAAGAGATGCTCATAAAGTAGGACGCCACAGTATCTGACCTAGACATTTGTGTATCATGAAGTTGATTCCTCAAGGTCATCTTCTGACCAATGTTGTTGGCTGCATACAATCCCACTAGCGATACGTCTTCATCTCAGAAGCAAAAGGAATAAAATGGTCTTTGATGGATTCAACAAGGATCCTTTTGGCCTTAATTTCCATCTTCCCGTGCTTGGCCTTTCCCTCATTATCTTAAGGTCCAATAACTCTGCCTTCCACATATTCCATGACATCATTCTCTTCAAGGATCATATATATTCTAGTCTTCCAAGCCCTAAAGTTTGTTGCACCTTCTAGCCTATGTTCAGCCTTGATAGATGAAGCCATTGGATCAAAAGTTCGGTCACGAATTAGATTGCAAAATAGGTGTCTTTAGGGGTGATCTTTACTGGCCTTTCTTTACTAATGCTTTGATACCATGTTGATTTTCTAGTGCTAATTTAGACAAGCATAAGTTTCTGCCACGGATAATTACTTCCATGATATATAGTCTTACTTTGGCATATTTCGGAACATCGTTAAGCAATTACATTAAGAAAATTCAACCATAAATACAATAGAACAGTAAAGATCACAGTAGAAAAGCCATGCACACCAGACACAAAATTTTTTGACATGTGAAATCCAAACTCGTGAGAAAACCCAACAATCCTTTCCAAGAGAAATTGTTTAGTTCAACAAAAGTGCAATCTAATTTTCCAGTCAAACTTGGTCAAGGAAACCATAGAATCAACACAGGTCAGACTTGGTCAAACATGCCTCAATTTAGCCTTCTGTAATTACCCACAAATTTGATCGGCCTTGAGTCAAACACGCTGAATTTCAGCCTCTTATTGCTGCCCATAATCTTGGTCAAAATCAAACTCTCAATCAAACTGCCTAGAATAGAACTCGTTTAACTTCCCAAAAAACTCGGTCAACTACATCATAATATTTGGTCAACTACCTTAGAATATTCGGTCAAACTCCCTGAGAATATTCAATCAAATTGTGCCCAAAAATCTAAGGTCAAATAGCAGCCAAAAACTTGATCAAACAATGGTCAACACTGGTCAAAGTTTCATCTTCTTCTCTCTCCTTTTCACATCTGAACAAAAAAACAAATGATTTTTGTGATAATCTGAATTGATACCAAATGAGGGAGGGCGAATGTGAATATATAGTGGTTAAAGGAGGTGGGTTTTGACTAAGGATCACGCCCATTCACATGGTGGGGTTGACCTAACTTTCTGGAGCCTATCACATAGATACTATTTTTCTTTCTTTTAATTTGGCCGACTTGTGTAGCTAGTGAATACCGACCGCAAACCACCCAAAAATCAAGATTTAGCAGTCAAATCCTTACTCGAAGGGAACTCCCTCCTCTCATAAACAAGGGGTCCTCATATACTTATTTGGTGTTTGGTTTCGTCGTGACCTTAAAATTATATTACTATTATTATTTATGTATCAATATGACAATATAGTGAATGAGCAACTTGGCATCTCACAAGGAGACAACAAGTGACTCTTGAATTAATGTTGATGCTCATGGGCTCATTTGATCTATGTTGTTGCAGTTTAGTTGTTAGTATTTAATAAGTTTGCGGAGCATGTGAAGACTATCTTGCAACACTGTGAAGGTTTTACCCATGTAGAGAAATTAAATGAAAATGAATTAAAAAAATAAAAAATAAACAGAGAAGATACAATGGCAAGAGTAGAATCTTATAAAATCAAAAGCCAGGAAGATTTTCTTATCTAGATAATTACTTGGGATATATTTGAATTCTTATTAGCTTCTTTTAGTTCTTCTTTTATCTTCTTATCACCAAGCAACTATCAAAACCAAATGCATGAAGATCAAAACAAGTGACACAGTATGTAGACGCTAATCCAGGACAAAAGCCCTCTTCTAAGGGAAAACCCAAAAATTCTCTTCTCTTCCTTTAGCACAAAATCAAATGAGATAACCAAGACAAAGACCATCATCGATCCACCAAGTCAGCCTCCTATGATAGTCCTTTCAATCAACTTCTTCAATACTGCATCAATCAAGAATTCATCCCTATTGCAACAGGATTTCGACCTCTACTGCAGACCTACAATTTCGGACGCTTTCTGCAACCCATAAACTCGCACGTGTGACTGAATTGAGAGTATTTCGGCTTCCTTTTTCTTCACAAATTATCATTCTTTCTTCGCTTGACATTTTTTTCTTTTCTAGCCTCTCTGCACCTTCTTCCTCACTTCAAATTGCAAATCGAACTTCTTTCTTGGATGGATGCTCAAATAGGTTGAATGCACTTCTATTTATAGTCTCTTCAAGGTGGTCGAATCCCTTCAATGAGGTCAACTTGTCTTCCCCTGGGGCCGA
Organism: Pinus tabuliformis; assembly: GCA_031772625.1. Lineage (NCBI taxonomy): Eukaryota > Viridiplantae > Streptophyta > Pinopsida > Pinales > Pinaceae > Pinus > Pinus tabuliformis. Next base: position 1,494,712,014 of record CM062804.1, on the reverse strand, counting down.
ATTGGTGGCGGTGGCATAAATGACATTTTTTGACTCAATTACAAATTTCTTTCTTGATATACAAAGCCCAAGAAGGATCTATTACATGATGACAAGGACTAAGACTCATGATACAAACCCTAGAAGCACACAATGGGTGTTTTGATCTAGAAACAATATAAAATGTGCATGAAACCCATGCTTATAAATAATTTTCTTTTATATTGAATTTCCTTTTTCTTTCTTTTGACAAATACATTACAACATAACTCAAATACAATCATGAAGACCGATACCAGTTACATTTCTCAACACATAAAAATACACAGATTTTTCTCCTCGCGCTCAAAAATAGGAAAAGCAGATTCATTTTTTATTATATTCCTTTTCATGTTACAATGCATTCATAAACCCTCAATCCATTAAACCCAAATTAAAACATAATCTTAGTTCCCTTGACTGCATCTACAAAATACCATGGCAAAACCATCATGCCCAAAACCATGCGCAAAACCATGGGTGGGTCCGCCATAAAAAAATTCGGAGTGTTACCTCAAACTTCGTGCATGGGGGCTATTACCCCCATTGCAAACTCGCCGACAGGGGGGATGGTTCCAGCCTGCTTGCAACCCATGGTTCCAGCCTGCTTGCAACCCCCCCACTATGCTCTGCGCAATGTACTAGCGTCCAATCCTAGTGCACAAGATAGTCATGTATGATGTCCAAGGACTTATCTCCTCATTCATCTTTTGCTTACTTGACAATTATTTGTGACATTATGTTCATCTTCTTATATTATACTAATGTTCTTATCATCAAATAAATGCCAAAACAATAGAGATCACATGAACACAAGATATAGGCTTCCAAGACCAAACCCTAGACCAAGGCTTCCACCAAGAACCATGCCAGCATGCCCACCTTCCTTCTGCAAAACAAGACAAGGCTCTTCTAAGGATAGCGAAGCAATATTCCTTTGAGATAATGGTTCTTCTTAGCCTTTCGTCCTTACTCAAGCAATATGCAAATTTCTCTACAATTTTAGAGCCTAGAAACCCTAGTGTATTCGCATGTGTGGACAATAAAGGACAAATTTAAAACTTCCAAATTTCTTCTGGGGCTTCTTCCTTCCTCCACTAGCCTTCTTGCTTTTCTAAGACTTTCGCATTCCTTTCAAATTGCAGATCGAGCTCAAGGATGTATGCTTGATGTGTATCCAAGGAGGTCGAATTTCCTCCTTTACATAACCTTCCAAGTGGCTCTTTAAGCCCACTTTAGACCGACTTTAGCTGGCTTGCCAACTTGTTCTTGGGAGCCCTCAAGACACTTCCAAATGCAAAATAATTCTTTTCCTTGATACAAGTGCCAACAAGGGTCTTTAACAAAGTGACAATGACTCTCAACTCTTGACAAACCCTAGTAGCATTCAATGGATGCTTGACCTAATGAAACCCATGCTCTAAAAATAATTCTCTTTTTAATTCTTCACATCATTTTCTTTCTGTAAATAAGATTTACATTATTACATGAGTCAAATGACAATTATGAAGACCGAAACTAGTTACATTGTTCAACATGTTGAAGTGTGAGGCTATGTTCCTTTTTATGTTTCCTGCAAATTAAAATTCAAGCAAAACCCAATGATTATTGTTATCATAGAGATAGTGCTTATCTAGACCTCAACTCAAAACTCTAGTTGAAGATGCATTACCTCTTCTCCATTTTTGGCATGGTGTTGTTTGACAAGGAGAACTACCAAGAGTGTTCTAGGAAGATCAACCACACTCATTTTCAATGATTTGTGGGACGACATTTGTGAAGGAGAGGAAAATAGTGGACCTAAGAAACCTACATTAGGCAAGGACCTAGCCATATTGAAAAACAACGGCAATAAAACCTCACCCTAATCGTTGCATCGGTGAGTGAAGAGGTGAGTCGTCACATTGTTTCCATTATATATTCTGGTGCTCTGAGGAAGTCAAAAGATTGTATGGCTCACACTCAAAATTGGAGCTTGTGTAACCACTGGTGAAACTCTTCAACCTAGAGTTGAAGGATGATGAGCTCATGGCCTTGGCTTCTAAAATCAAAGCCATCATGCATGACAATGCCATTGGGGTGAAGATCTTCTTCTCATTGCCTTCATCAAGGTCCTCTTCCTTGTGTTCTCTCACTACCTTGAATCCTTGTAAACTAGTGACCAATTGAAGTCTATCACATTTGATTCTTTGGTGGAAAAAGTTGGAGAATGTCAAAAAGCCTTTGGAAAGTGGAAGAAATCGACTCAACCCAGTGGAGAGACCATATGCCTTGCTTAGAAAGGGAAGAATCAATCACATGATTCTTTTAGATGAGAAAGCAGTAAAAGAGGACGTGGAAGAAAGAACTTCAAATGTAGGTGGGGTAGACAAAACCAACGTAAGAGACTTGACCTTCACTATTTCTTTTGTGGTAGAAATGAACATCATGCAACGATATGCAAAATCCCCTACAAGAATGTAAAATACAAAAAGTTCAAAAAGAAGACAGAGGTAAAACACCAAATCCAACACAAGGTAAAGCACATAAGTTTGCTCAATACATTGTTGTCCATTGCCATATTCGAGTAACTGAAGATTTGTTTCATACTTCATATGCTTCTCGGAGTGATGCTTGACTACTTGACATAGATGCAACATGTCACATGACCTTCCAAATAGACATGTTCAAAGATTTCAATAACAATGCAGATATCATAGTGTATTTTTCACATAAATCAAGTCTCCAACCCTTACGACTCGGCACTATTAGGCTTAATTGAGCTAGATTCCCGGATTTTCTTCTACATGATGTACTTTGTCTTCCACAGCGGCGAAGGAATTTGTTCCTTATGCACATTCTATAACAAGGCCACTCCATTCTTATCTTTGATGGCAAAGTAAAGATAAGGAAGGCTTCTGCAAAATGGTTGTCATCATTGCAGTGGAGGAATACAGATTGTTGAAGTTGAAAGGGACATTTGTCCATGCATAGAATTTTGCATACCTCTTTCATCACAATGAAGGAACATTAACATCTAGTCTTCTATGGCATGCTAGATTTCGGCATATTAATTATGATAATGTTTGCTTACTAAACAAAAATGGAATTTTTGGTTTGCCTATCCCAGGAAACTAAAGCAATGTGATGCATGTACACATGGAAAACATAGCAAACAACCCTTCCACGATTCCACTTAGAAAGCATGTACAAAGCTCCAAATAACACATTTGGATTTTTGTGGACCCATGCCTATTCTATCTACTAATGGCAATAAATATATGATGATTATTTTTTATGACTACACTCGGATGTGGTGGATGTACTTGTTGAAAGATAAATCTAAAGCTTTTAAAATTTTCAAAAATTTTCATATGTGGATTCAAAATGAAGCAAAATAACATATTGGCTCATTCCACACTAATTTTGAAAGAGAATACACATCTAATGAATTTGAAAACCATCTTCGCCAACATGGGATTCAAAATCAAACCATTGTTCCATACAATCCTTAACAAAATGGTGTATCTGAAACAATGAATAGAACTATCTTGAACATGATTCATTCCATGATGTTTTCCAAAAATATAAAGTCGATGTTTTGCATTGATGTAGTCCTATGTGCAATTTTTAGAAATTTGCATATGTGGATTCAAAATGAAGCATAATCACATATTGGCTCATTTTGGACTAATAATGGAAGAGAATACACATCTAAGGAAGTTGAAAACCATCTTCGCCAACATGGGTTTCAACATCAAACCATTGTTCTATACAATCCTTAACAAAATGGTGTATCTGAAAGGACGAATAGGACCATCTTGAACACGATTCATTCCATGATGTTTTTCGTTGATCTAGTCCTATGTGTAATTTATGTGAAAAACATGTGTCCATCTCATGTTGTTAGAAATAAGACTCCCTACGAAATGTGGCATCATCGCATTCCTTCATTGAGATATCTTCGGGTCTTTGTTTCCACATGCTATGTCTTGATTCGTAAGGAGCCTAGAAACAAGCTTGATGCAAGGAGTCATAAGTGCATCTTCTTGGTGTATTCAAATATTTCTTTAATCCTCCAAGACTGACAACATTGTTGAGCAACAACTTGATCATCTCAATAAATTAACTCATGTAAGGACATATCGTGAATATGATGATGAGATTCCACATCTTGAAAGGGGATATCCCTATCTTAGATCAATCTTTGGAATCTCCTTTTAAAGCACCATCTCACCCTCATGTAGTCCTAGCCAATTCATCAAATCAAAAAGATCCTTTGAATGATGTGATATGGGAGAAAATATGCATCCAACAAATTTGAAAACTACCATCACCAAGATAGGATTCAACATGAAACCATTGTTCCATACAAATCCTCAATAAAATGGTGTATCTAAAAGAATGAATAAGACTATCTTGAACATGATTCATGTTAGTTTTCATAAAACTCAGTTATATAATTTGTGAATTATACTACGCAAAGAGATGAAAACTGAATTGTACCTTTAACCCACAAATACATTGAGTTTACTAACTAGCATGCAACGAAAATAACGAACAAATGAAGACAAACACACCATAAAACCATACACAACAAACTTACCCAAGAAAACTTCCCTTCACTCAACCAATCCTCTGCACCAATGATTCGTGCAATTCTCACAAACTCAGCCTCCCTTCTGTACCCTGTATGAACTTGTATAGGCCATTATGACCGTTCTACACACTGAATGCGACCCATAGTAGAAGTCTATGTTCGTTGGAAATGATCTTAGGTTGAATCGACCTCTCTTTCTCCCTCTATTTGCACTGATCTGAAGCCCTAGTCGCTAAACATAACCTTCTTCTCCTTTGTTGAGTAGAACACCAAGATCTCTAGTGCATAATGACCAAGTTTGCGCCCCTTTTCCCTCTTATAAGTCGACTTGGGCCCACCGCCACCGCGAAGGGCTGAGATTAAATCCCCTTGGACAATTGAGATCACTCTGATTCTTGACGATAGGTAAATTTAAATTTTCCTAAGTCAAGGAATAATAGAAAAAAGTAAATTTGCACCTTGGCCCCCTTATGGGACCCAATGCCAAATTTAGTGCACCTGCTAAATTTAGCATAACCCATCCTCCTCTAACTCCATTTAACAATTCATTCCATGATGTTTTTCAAAAATGTAAAGTTGACGTTTTGTGTTGATGTAGTCCTATTTACAATTTATCTGAAAAACTTTTGTCCATCTCATGTTGCTAAACTAAGACTCCTTATGAAATGTAGCATATTTGCATTCCTTCATTGAGACATCTTAGGGTCTTTAGTTCCACATGCTATGTCTTGATTCCTAAGGAGCAAAGAAACAAGCTTGATGCAAGAAGTCAGAAGAACATCTTCTTGGTGTATTCAAATACCACCAAGGCATATTGTCTTTACAATGGAGTAAACAAGAAGTTTGTTCTTTCCAGAAATGTAACATTTCATGAATCTTTCAAGACTGACAAAACTGTTAAGTGACAACTTGATCATCTCAATAGATTCACTCATGTAAGGACACATCATGAATATGATGATGAGATTCTACATATTGAAGGAGGAGATCCCTATCTTAGATCAATCTTTGGAATCTCCTTTTGAAGAACCATCTCCCCCTCATGAAGTCTTGTCCACTTCATCAAGATCAGACGGATCCTTTGAATGATGTGAGTGAGAGGATTGGAAGGTTGAATCATGATGCACCACCATCTCAATCAATGGAGTACCCTGGACCATCTCATAAAAGTCCACCAAAGCGGCTCATCAAAACACTTGAAAGTGTTCATCCTAATGAGATTGGAAAAGCAAGTACCATAGATTCCACTAGCCAAGATGGAGATGATGTAGAAATTGGGTGATGTAAATGATATGGATGTTTCATATGATAGTGAATTGAATTTGTCTACTAATTTTGAACCAACTTCCTTTGAATAAGTTGCTACTCATGATAAGTGGAAAGAAACAATGAAGAAAGAATGGAACATGGAAGTTGGTGGACCCTCCATTCGAAACCAAACCAATTGGTTCCAAGTGGATCTACAAGAACAAGTATAAATGAAATGGCTCACTTGACAAGCACAAAGCAAAGCTCGTGGAAAAAGGATTTGCTCAAAAAGAAGGCATTGATTATGAGGAGACTTTTGCACCCACAACAAAAACAAACTGCCATTCACAATCTCTTTAAATTCGCAACACAAAATCGATGGAAAGTCCATCAAATGGATTTGAACATTGCTTTCTTGAATGGAGACCTAAAAGATAATGTCTTCATGTCTCAACCAGAGGTTTTATTGTGAAGGGACAAGAATAGAAAGTGTGTAAACTCATCAGATGCTTATATGGCTTGAAACAAGCATTGCAAGTTTGGTATGAAAAGTTAACTGAGCATATTCTAAAATTGAATTTCAAACACTTAACTATTGATGATTCAACTTTGTTTGTCAAGAATGATGGCAAAAGTGTGGTATATCTTGCAGTGTATGTAGATGATCTATTGATGATAGGAAACAATGACAATTATATTTCATCCATAAAGAAAGATTTGAAGAAGGGCTTTGAGATGACAAATTTAGGACATCTTCATTTCTAACTGGGCATGGAGTGACCTAACATCCAAAGTACATATTCATCTCCCAAAAGAACTAAAATGGAGAATTGAAAGTTTGGCATGCCTAAATGGAACCCTTTTTCTACTCCAATGGAACAAAATTTGGCGCTAACATCAAAAGAAGGGAATGAATTTGAGGATGCAACCAAGTACACACAACTTGTGGGAAATCTTATAATTATCTACCTTACCACCTCCAAACCAAATATTTCATTTGTTATTCAGATTCTTTCTAGATTTATGCAAAACCTTGTGAAGGGCATTGGTTTGCTGCAGAAAGAAGTCCTAAATGCTTAAAAGAAACTCAAACCTTTCAACTCAAATATTCATAAGTGGATGACTTCAACTTGATTGGATATTTAGATTCAAACTTTGATGGGATAATGAAAAAGAAACATTCTTATATCCCAAATATTCTAAATATTATGTTTGATAAAAAAACTTTTGTTCATATCATTTGATATAAGATCCATTCTAATCTCGGTCTTCGCATATCAAACCTTTGGTCAAAAATTTCATTGCCCTCAACAACACATTTTTGGCCTTTGGTCAATTGACACTTTCCAAAGTTTCTTTGATGGTCTCAATCTTTGACCATAAATTGTCTTTTGACCCTTGCAAGTTGCAAATAAACAAATAAAAATAAAGATTCAATATATATATATATTGAATAAAATGAACAAAATGCCCATGGTGTGTAGAATAAATGGTTATGGGGTGTACTGTTAAGCCACTCCGTGATGTGAAGGTCACCAATTCGAAACTTTGTGGGCAAAACTCCAGTCATGTTATGGGTTGGTGGGGCCCAAGGTAGGGGTAATCCACGGGTAATTTTGACGGCTTAGATACTCCTAGGTTGCGGTTTCTCAAGCCACAGGTCAAGCCTAATTTAATCTCTGGATAACTCAGACCACTTGACAAACAAACAAAAAAATTAAAAATTAAAATTTAAGTTTAAAAAAATGTAGCCACCAAAACCATGTTGTCATAGCTACATAGTCCATAGCAACCACTACCAACAGTGTACGTGTTCGTCGTCATGTATCATATGAATCCTAGTCGTAGTTGCCCATACAAATCCAAGCCGCCACTTTGTCGTACATCTTCGTTCAATAATTTTTAAATTAATATGTATGTGTTGCCTCTTATAATTGTACAATTTAAGCAATTCAACCAATTTTTTGTATGAAATTTGAGAGAAACCCATCATACCACATAGTTGCAAGTGATATAATTGTTTCAAAGTTCATACAACAACCCTACATGTTGCCTCCAACCGCAACCGTACCATTTGTACAATCAACTATTTTTCTCCATACCATATGTGTAGTCTCTGTACACCAATCGTTGATGTCGTCCAACACTACCGTTGTCTACTTATTTTGTTGTTTTGATATAAACAACCATTATTCATTGTTGTGTCACAGTTTGTTGGATTTGAACCACAATACACAGAGCAATTCGATAATTGCCCATCGTCGTTCATGAATAGCCATTTTTCGTACACAAATCATACGATTGTGTCCATACACTTGTGTGAATCAATTTCCATACGCATTCCACACATGTCGCATGGTAATGCCATTGCAAAAGTAGCCAATTATTTAAGGTGAATAGGTAGTCATCCCCTACTAGCACAAATTTTCATAATGGATTCCAAAGAAAGATTAAAATCCATACGTTAATTAACCAATGTATTAAAAGGTTCAATTCTCAAAAAAAAATTATTAGAAGGTAATATTCCAACTGAGAATAAAGTAAAGATATCTTTTATAAAAAAATGAATATATTAATTTTAGTATTATCTTTAAAAGTATTAAACCATAACATAAATATTAAAATGTTATAAAAGAAATTATTAAAGTAATATATATCTATACATATAAAGGATATACAAGTCTACTTAAAAAAAGAGTGTATTTTTAATGTAAATAAAAAGAGGTGGTCAAGACCAAGAATGGATGATAATTTAGAAATGAGGGAAGGAAGATTTTTCTATAAAGGTTTTCGAATTGCAAATTGCAAATTATTTACATTAAAGGAGAGTATCCAAGGAGAATAGATTAATATCATTATGAACACGAGCGACAAGGAAAATTACATCAAATATTAAATTGGCAAATCAATTATTAATTCCAGAATCAAATATAGGTGAAATGGAATATATTTTTCACAAGAAAGAATATGAAATTAAGAACTTGCTCGTAATAATTGATGATTATAAATGTATTTCTCAATTTAGTGTAATAACTATGTTTAAAGAAGAGATTTACATTCTTATCGATCTACCTTGGCTTAAAGAGTTGGGTATCTTCATGTTAAACATGGAGAATTTTTTTTGACATTTCCCTGTAAGAAGAAGATGATGACTTTCCATCTCATGACAATGAAGTCGGAATCTATAATATTTTCACATGAAGACTTTAAAGGCATCTTGACGTTGATGTTTCAAGAGAATCAAAAGTCAATATCAAAGATGTAGAAAGAATTTGATGAAACTATCAAATATAAAAACAAAGAAATTTCTCGCTTAAAATATCATGGTCAAAAATTACTTCCACAAGTCAAGAAATCCAAGGCTATGAAGCAATGATTAGAAAACAAAATAATACAACTTATTTAAAGATAAGCATCAAAGTCTTCATGTACAAATATTGAATTTGAGGAGAAGAGAATAAAGGCATCTTGACGTTGATGCTTCAAGAGAATCAAAAGTCAATATCAAAGATGTAGAAAGAATTTGATGAAATTATCAAATTTAAAAACAAAGAAATTTCTCGCTTAAAATATCATGGTCAAAAATTACTTGCACAAGTCAAGAAATCCAAGGCTACGAAGCAATTGATTAGAAAACAAAATAATACAACTTATTCAGAGATAAGCATCAATGTCTTCATGTACAAATATTGAATTTGAGGAGAAGAGAATAAATATAAATCGCATCAATCTAAGGACTTAAACATACTCATATGTGAAAATACAAATGATCGAAATTCCTAGTGAAGATTCCATAATTAACTCAGGAACATCAGAACCTGAAGTAAATCAAGAAATCACCATGATCTTGATAAGGGAAAATCTGGTTACAAAAATAACTTATCGACATCCTCATCATAAAAGCAAATAACTTAATCAGTCAACATATCAACATCTTATAGGATGAGAATGCTAATTTTTCAAGATCTTCTAGTCTTGAATTTCTTAGTTAATCCTTCTTGTTTGACATTCATCATTAACTAATTATACATAGAAAATCTCAACAGTAAAATAATAATGACAGTACGATCATGAAGAGAGCCAAACACAAGAGACAAATTTTTACCCTGGGAAAACCTTAACTAGGGAAAAACCCAACAATCTTTTCTTAGGAGAAATTATTCAATTCCTGAGAAGTACAATATGATTTTCCCAGTCAATCTCGGTCAAACTGATCACAAAATCCAATAAGTCAAACATGGTCAAAGAAAACCTTAACTAGGGAAAAACCCAACAATCTTTTCTTAGGAGAAATTATTCAATTCCTGAGAAGTACAATATGATTTTCCCAGTCAATCTCGGTCAAACTGATCACAAAATCCAATAAGTCAAACATGGTCAAACATACCACCTTTTTGGTCTCCTGCAACTTTGTCAAAGTTTGATCAAACAAATCAAATTTTGGCCCCCTGGAACTCCCTTAGAAAACCTAGTAAGCTACGACCAAACTGCCTAGAAATATATTCGGTCTACCCAAAATCTCAGTAAAACAAAATAGAAATGGTCTTAGTCAACATAGGTCAAACATTTGTCTTCTCCTCCTCTCTCCCTCATTCGTATGTATGAACAAAGAATAGATGGTTTTTTGTGTGAAATCTGAATTGTGTCAAATAGAAGAGGTTGATTGACACATTTATAGTGATCTAAGGTGCCCCAAGGGCCACATTTCTTACTGTTGCGCTGACTTAAACAATAAGAGTTGACCTTACATTTTGGAGACAAAAACTAAATTCAAAAATTAAATTTCAAATTTTTTCTTTTTCATTTTCCTTTGAAGTTAACTTGTAGTGAAGAATATCGACTGCAACTACCAAAATTCAACACTCCCTCTTAGCTAAGGAGATATTCTCTTTGACTTCCTCAGATATACATTTTATTGAAAATTTTCTCCATCCCAAGAAAGGATTGAATGAGCTAGTTGTTGATGTATCCATTCATTACATGTGGAAAGCTACATGCATCAGCATCATGCAAAGGGATCTAATAACCCACTTGCCAAAACACAAGGCAATATGTTCAGAACCTTCCAACCAAGATCAATAAGACTAGTCTTGAGTCGCCAACTCAACAAGTCATCACTTGGAGCCATGTCAGGCTCCAAGTGACCAACGGTGAAACCCGGGGCCCATTTACCACTCCCACATGTCGTCACATGATATTGAATCGCAAAACACTTTCTCAATGCTATAAAGCACTCACCCAACCCACTAACCAAATAACCATTAGCATTATGGTCAGTAATAATTGATTGGGGGAGCACTCTGGGCCTTGATGCTATCTAGGCCAATCTCCCTAGCCACATGACATGGCTCTTGGTCAATACCCTTGACCTAGGGAGAATCTTCACCCCTTGATGCTTCAACATCAACACTCTCTTTAACCAAGGGAAGCATTCTCAACCACTCCAAGCTTGTCCCTAAAGTATACAAACTTCATCTTGGCACAGAGGCTTTGCAAGAATGTCAGCAACTTGCTTGTCCATAGAAATTCATTGGAGCCTCATTGCTCTCTTCTATACCATGTCCCAGATGTGGTGGTACCATGATCAACCTAATCAAACAATCCTACAAGTATCTTTTGAAGCCACAATGCCTCACAACTCACCAAAAAAGTTGTAGTATGCTCAGCTTCAATAGTGTTGAGTGCGACAAATGTCTACTTCCTGCTCATCCAGTATATCATAACAGAACCCAAACTGAAACAACATCCTGATGTGCTCTTCCTGTCTTTAATACTTCCTGCCCAATCAAAAAGTGTGAATCCCTACAGTTGTACTTCACCATTTGGGACATATCTCAATCCATATCCAATTGTACCATGTTGATACCTCAACACATTTTGTGCCACAACTACTTGCCAGTCACCCTGATCGAGTGCTCCCTCTGACACTGAAACAAATCTTGTTGTAGCAATCCTCGCTACTCCCTCTATCACCCAACTTCTTCAGGTTATCTACCATGGGAGTGGACATGGACTAGTTATCCATCTTCCCAAATCTCTTAAGGATCGTAATAATATGCTTCCTTTGACCTGGCGTTTGCCACACTTCTAGTCCCAAGAAGTAATGTATCCAACCAAGATCCTTCATTTCGAACTCAGAGGTCAACTCCCTCTGACATTGAAGCAGCGATTGATTGCTCCCTCTACCACAGAAGCAAATCCTCCTACCACTATTGCTCCCTTTGCCACGTGAGTCCTTTTGCTCTGGTCAGAAACAAGTCATATGATAACAAAATCAACCATGATTCATCAGATATCCATCAATTCGAGAATACCATGCGCGAGGTCCGTACAAATCTTTCTTCAATTTACAAAGATGAGATTTCCTCTCATGTACCTCAAAGCCCTAAGGTAGCTCTATGTACACTTCTTCCTTAATTACTCCATCAAGGAAAACAGTTTTTACATATATTTCATGTAACCTTCAATAAAAGCAATATAAATAATAGTTCAACAAAAGTGTACTTGACAACTGGAGCAGATGTCTCCTCATAGTCCTCTCCCTCTTCTTGGGAGAATCTATTGTAATTTGAATGCAAGATAGAATTCCTTAACATGATAAGTATTTGTGGCTGTTTATATATTTTTTATTTAGCATTCTCTTACTTCAATTATGTCATCAAGCAATTATACATTTAATTATGGAGATCATAGTGCACAAAAAGACAATAGACACCAGATGTTAGGTCAGAGGCCAGAGCAAAAACCCCAAAAGGGAAAACCCATCAATCCTTTCCTTATAGATTCTTCGTCAACAAGTGAAATTCAAGTCACATCTTATTGACTAGAAGATCCAATTGCCAAGTCAACCCTCCACCAAATCTGAACACGAAGTATGCCATAAGATAGTCGATAAGCCACATAATATAGGTGTCTCAAGACTCAAATAACTCGCATATCATATAAGTTCGGTCCCTTAATTAGCTCGCATATCACAGAGGAAGGTGCCTCACAGAGCTTGCATTATCACAGAGAAGGTGCTTTAAAAAAATTGCATTGTCACAGAGAAGGCGCTTTAGAAAAACTCGCATTGTCACAGAGAAGATGCCACAGGAAACTCACTTTATTCTAGAAGAATGTGCCTCAAATTCCATGCAACATACTTGAATTACTCTTCCACAAATGGTCACCAAATTGCAATATATAATTGTTCCTTCCTCTTAAAAGGTGCCTCCAAGAGCAGAGCCAACTTGATAAATTAGAGGTACAAATGACATTTTAAAAATTCAAATTTTGCTTTTTTTTTTAAGGGTCACGAAGAACATGCCCTTTTGCATTTTCTTTTGACCAAAACAAAGCATGAAGAACATGCTAGAAAGTAATAATATTTTTCTTCCTTTTTATAACATAAAATGCATATTGATACAAGTACAAAGCCAATTACGAAGATCGACCTTAGTTACATTTTCAGCACTCCCTCTTAATTAGGGAGTTATTCATAATGACTCACCGAGATATGCTCAAGTTGAAGACTTCTATAATAAAGGGTCTAGATTGATAAGCATCAATGATGATAACATTGTCATAACCAACATTGTCAAAATACCAAGGCATTGACAAGTTAGCTCTATCTCTCCACTACATCCTAGCACAATGTTGGGAGGCATTCAATAATGACTCATACTCCACTTAGCTTCACCAAAGAATGTCCTCACAAGACCATTTCCTAATCCATTGTCACAATACTTGACACAAGGAAATGTTGGTCCTTCGGGCCAATCTTATATCAGATCAATGTACTTGACTTACGGTTGTCACTCGTGGTCATAGTACAGATCTCAAGAATGTCAGTTCTTGATGCTCATCCAATCCACCATTCTCCCTATCTGTGTTATTGTACTAAACTTACGACTATTAGTCTTGGCCATAATACATGACACATGGAGAACAGGGTATGCATCCTCACTCCCTCTCAAACAGGGAGTAGATATCCACAAGCCCAAGCTTGTCTCAAAAATACTCATCCTTTCGCTTAGTAAGGGACTTCATCAATGCACCAGCTAACTATTCATTTGTGGAGATCCATTGTAGCTTATCGGCTATTATCTGCATCATATCTCGAATAATAGTGTGCTTTGATTTTCGGGGTTCTCTGACAATCTGCATTCAATAGATCAATACAAGGTATCAAATTTGAATTCATCACGCCATCAAATGGAGCCAAACCGCTTTACAGCCAATTGTGTAAATTGCCATATCTTTTGCCTCTGTAGTGCAACAAAATCTTGTTTCATGCTCTTCCAAGAAATCATACCAAATCTCAACCATCCAAAGTATCCTTATTCGTCACAACACTTCCAACAATTTGATCAAGTCTCAAGTTGTAGTGTAAGATCCTTCATGCCAAATTTTGCTTCCAGCTCCCTTTGAAGTCAAAATTTCTTTCTTTGACTCATGAGTCCTTCTTTCCCAAAGTATGAGGTCTTCCTTAATCATGAGGTTCCTTCAAAAATCTGGAGTAAATCTTTTAACAAATGCAATTGTCTTAACATGTTCCTCTCCCTCTTACTATGAGAACCTTCTGGATTTAATGTTGTCATTTGTTGCATTCTATAAAAATCAAGGCTTACTCAAGTTTGCTAGCTTCTTGGTTCTTCTTCTTGACTACATCTGGAAAGTCTTTTTGGCTATGCTTCATTCATTCTTTTGCTGCTAAATCCTAGGTCATCTTAGTTATTTTCTTGCAATCCTCACTGGGAGGATATGGGAGAACAATTATAACCAAGAAGAGAATACATAGACAAGAGACTAACCAAAACTTAAAGACAATAACAACAGTCTTAATCAAAGAGAAAAGGAATAGAATACTTATATTTTTAAAAGAGTCAACTCAGTGTTAATCTTGGATCTTTTGTAATTTTCAACATCCTTCTCCTTCCATCAATATGATGCCATTTTTGTTGCTTCCAAGAGCTAGCACTTCTTCTTGTTAGCGGAAACAAGTAGTCTTAGAGTTTGTCACTAGGGTTTTCTAATTCAAACCTTTGCCCTGAATGCTTCAATATACAAAGTCTTCATGGCCTGCCATACTTCAAATTTGCAAATTCTACAAGTAAACAAAAGTGTTAGCTGCAAACCCTAGAAATGTTATTGAAGCCTTCTATATATGCGGTGGAGTTTCTTGATGTTACGTTTACAAATTATCTAACCTTATAAGAAAGGGATCTGAGTAATAACATATTGAAGGAGACGCAACTTCTTATACAATATATCTATACAAAACTTTTTATAATCTTTCAAGGGAGCATTAAGATTGCTAGCTTACTCTTCCTGTTAATTCCTAGATGTGATTTCACCATGACCTAAAAGACTTAGCATTATATGCAATATAATTGACATAGGTCATTGGTTGCAAGAAAACTTTGAAATAAACGAAAAAATTATCTATAACTCTTCAACCTTATTTGTCCATCCTTAAAGTCTTTTTATCACACAGATCGATTCTTCACGACAAAGGTTATTTGAATTTTATTCAGTTGATATATATCGTCTGACTTCAATAAAGGTGTGGAAATTTGGCACCTCGGGGACAAATTCCTTCCATTGGGAAGCCTTCCTCTTCTAGAGAAGACCTGCTAGCCCTTGGAAGACTTTAATTTGGTCAAGGAAAAATATTATTTTTGATGTGAAATCCACATCTGCATAAAAGCACAAGACGACGTAGCTAAGGAAATTGAAACCCCTAAGTCACATAAATTCACATCATGTCACATCACTTGGAGGACATTATCACACATCACATTCTTCTCTTGTATGGTTTGAACTTTGTATAGCTCTGAAATTGCAACTCTGATCTCACATGTGCAGAGGGAAGGAGGAGATTTTTAATCGGTGTATTGACTTTTCGTTGGGACAACGTTGACCAACCTTTGACTATCTTTAACTTGGGTTCATTTGACTTGGAATTATTTATGTTTTGGAAGGCCGAAATGATTAGAAAAGAGAACAAACTTTTCTATGCAAGTTGACCTACTTTGACCAAAGTTGACCGCAAATTTGTTGAAGTTTAACATAGGTTTTATCTCTCCCTTGACCGAGTTTTTGGAGGCTACTTTGACAAGGTTTGTCAAAGGAAAGAAGGTCGAGTTCTTTGAAAGTTTGACCGGGCCTTTTAAAGGTTGATTTGACCGTTGACAGTTAGAATTTGCAAATTATACTTTTGGGCTCATCTTTGAATGGATATTGATTAGTTGATATTGGTTGGTCAAAGGTTTGACTTTGACTTATTGTTGATGTAATGGAACATTGTATCTCTCTGCTAAACATTTGATGACAATCTAATAGAAGAAGAATTTGGAAAGAATTTTCCCCCTTGTGGGGTTTTTCCTAGGTCATTGACCAAATAATGTGTCTCTATTGTCCTTCGTTACCTTCTATTGTGCATTGGTTTACTATTCTATCTACACTATTTACTGTTGCTAGAAGATTTAATTATATTGGATAAATTGATTCCTAATTGAAGAAGAATTGATATAAGTGATTGTGTTAAGCATTGAACACTGGAAAAATTAACAAGAGGTACCTTAGACCTTCAGCGATCGAACAAGCATTCAAACCATAGAGATTTCTTTGGGTTGCTTGCAATGTCCTTTGTCTTGGTTCACAAAATTCGCACATACATTGTCTATAGAGGAGGCCTAGTCTTTGCAAAATCTTTAGACCATTTTAATTATACCTTTCAGAGTTCATTGTAATAGGGCAATATCAGACAAGTCGGCTTCTTCGGTGTAATTCGTCCTTCTTTTATATATAGGGAGTCTTGATATCATGGCTTGTGCCACCGAGATAAGCTCGGTATAATTCATATTTCCACAAACTTCATATACCTTGGATTCCTTATAATTAGGATCACAGTCCTTCTTACAAGGGGATATAACATTATTTCCCAATTTGCATAGATCTTCAGGCTTTGCATCATTCTTAGGACTAAAGTGTTACAGGTAGCTTGCTCCATAGAAACATAATGGTTCGGGATTTTGAACCAGACTTTGATGTTTCCCTCATAGAGATAATTTCGATGTCATTTATGTGTTCGAACTTTGAGGGATGGTCTTCTTTAGAAGCCTCAAATTCATCATTCGTAAAAAAATTCATACTCAAACTTGTCTACTCAAAAATTTGGATGTCGTGGATGGTTTAGACCTTAGATAACTCGGACCTCTCCACATGGTTCCACAATGATAATTTTACTTCTACAGTGGTTACATAGTTTGAATGCACGTTGTCAAGGATGCTAGATTGTAAGCACAAAGATTGCATAGAAGACTTAATTCTATTTTCCACAAAGATGTATCGCATAAAATTCGGCCTTGTATCACAAGTGCGGACTTCAAAAGTTCAAACCTCTGTCACAAGACCAAATTACAGACTTCAGTGTCCTTGCTTAGGTTATGATTCACAACATGCAAACCTCTATTAACAAAACTGAACCATAGTCTTCACTCTTCTAGCAAAAAACATTAGGCACAAAACTTGGCTCGCTAGAATAGGTAACTACATCACAGAATTCGACCCTTCGCACAAGGTAAAAATTACAATGGTTTCGATCTTCTAGAACATAGATGGATCACAAAAGTAATTTTCTCTTTCAAGAGATTGGACCACAAGTCTTCCTCCACAAAAATTGGATCACCTTCGTTATGTTGAGGAATCTAGGGGGCAACATGTGTAGGTGATTTCTCTTACTTTGTTAACTACTTGTGATGTATTTTTACTTGATTAGCTTCTTCTATCCTTTATTATTACTAGTGTTCTTTATCATCAAACAACTACTAAATCATAAAGAACAATGAGACAATAGAACACAAGATATAGGCGATCAGCTAGGGCCAAATCCTCTCCAACTGAGAGTAAAACCCACAAGAATTCTTCTCTACTTATTGAACTTCAATTAATGAATTCCAAGACCTATGACCCTTGACCAAGACCCTCCAAGACCAAGTTATCCTTCCTTTGTGATGAGCTTTCCTTACACAGCGTCTCGTAATAATCTTTGATCTTCCAGAAACTTCTCCAGCAACTTCGACCCCAGCAACAATTTTTGCAACTTTGACCTTGCAGCGTCACAGCATCGACCTTGCAGCTTCACAACTTCGATGCAGCTTCACAATTTCGCCTAGCCCAGAAACTGTAGAACCCTAACGAGAGAGACAAAGAGAGGGGCCAAAAACATCGATCTTGATTTTCTTCTTCTTCTTTGTCCTTTTCCAGCTTCTATCTTTAGGAGATCGAACTTGCTTGAGTAAGTGTGCAAATGAAGTCAAATTTCTTCTTATTTATAGGCTTGTGAGGGGTACAAATTGTTATCTTGAGGTCGACTTGTCCCTTCATGTAGGCCGACTTGATCTTTGGCCATGATGAGGTCTTGGAGGGTCTTTTGACTTTATTTTGACTCAATAAATTTTTCTTTACAATATGTAACATGCCCAAATGGGTCTTAAATACATGACAATGACTCAATTGACTTTATGACAAAACTAGAACCACTCAATGGGCGCTTGATCTAAAAATAAATTTCCCTTGAGCATGAAACCCATCTCTCAAGAACACAAATAATAAATTTATTTTCTTATTTTCATTAAATACATAAAATCACGATTACATATGCCATTATGAAGATCGAACCTAATTACATATTTCTACAGGTTCAAATTGCTCTTTAATTCCAAGCTCTGATACCATGTTGAAATTCAAATGCAAGATAGAACTTTTGAATATGATAATCACTTGTGACGGTTTATACATGTTTTATTTAGCATTCTCTTACTTCAATTATGTCATCAAGCAGACATACATTTGATTATGGAGATCGCAATGCACAAAAAGACAATAGACACCATAAGTTAGGCCAGAGGCCAGGGCAAAACCCACATCACAGTAACTGACAAAAAGATCCAATTGCCAAGTCAACCCTCTATTGAGAATGTAACTAGTTTTGGTCTTCATAATTGTTGTACTCATTTCAATATGTATCTTATGTAACAAACAAGAAAATAAAAGAAAGATTCATTATTGTTCAAGCATGGGTTTCATGCTCATTATTGATGGTCTTCTAGGTAACAGAATGTTCTTTGTGCTTCTAGGGGTTGTTAGGCCTTCAGATTTATTGTCTTGAGCCAAAGGAGTCAACATCATGTTTATAAGACCCTTACGGGCAAAACGTAATTGTAAAAAGAATTATTTTTTGAGTTTAGAGAGTCCAGGAAACTCCAAAAGTAAAAGTCGGCCCCGGGGACATCAAGTTGGCCTAAAAGAGGGAATTCGACCCCTTGAGAAGGCTATATAAAGAAGCAATTCGACCTCATTTGGGAAATACTCACCCCACAAGTTTGATCTATCAAGAAAGAGTTTGATCTGTAGCTGGGTAGCTAGAAGAAGGAGAGTGAAGGTCTAAGAGAATAAAAGGATAAAATATCTTGTTTTGGGCTCTGTCTCTCTCACAAGTGCGAAGCTATAGGGTTTCTGGTGCTGCAGAAGGAGGTCGAAGTTGTAAGTCTAAATTGCAGGAGGACAAAGTGCAAAATCTTGTAGCTGGAAGGGAGTAAACCCTATATTGACCTCACCGAACTTGGAAGAGCAATCTTGTTCTAGGTAGGTCTTAGAAGGACGCTGGATTAGGATTCCCAAAGAAGTTGCAAGACCGAAGTTGCAAATCGTTGCAAAATCGAGTTGCAGGACGAGTTGCAGTATTGACGGTAGCAGGTTGAAGTTGCATTATTTAAGTTGGTTGATGTAGAATCAAAGAAGGACTTGAGGAAGGGTTGACTTGGTACTAAGGGCTTGGTCTGGGGTTTCAGTCTTTGTATCTCATTTGAAGCAGATTCTAAGAAGAGAAGAGTTTCAAGTTTTTTCTCCTGGAGAGGCTTTGTTGTGGTTAAGAACCTAATATATGGGTACTCTGTTGTTGCAGTTTATGTTCTTGTTATTTGTTTGATGAAAGATCTAACCAAAAGAACACAACAAAGCTAATAAGTTCACAAGCAAATATTAAGGTTAAGGAAAATAAGATTAATGGCTACCACTATTGATTTTCCAACATGGGATCAGAGCTAGGGTGAACAAAGACGATAGCTGGAAGGACACTAGAAGGAGTTACTTGTCAAGGGGAAGGGAAAATAAAACTCTCAAGAAATGACTGAAGAAGACTTCAAGAAGGATTGAAGACTTATTGAAAACCTAGGAGCCTTTCTACAAGGAGATCAAGTCTACATCAAGCTCACATCTGAGGGAAAATCTGAAAGGAAGACTTCAAGAAGATTATTGATCTCTCTCTCTAGAAGAAGATCTATTTGGAAGGCATCTTTGAAAAAAGGCATCAAGGATCTTGGAAGTTGTTGTTGGGAGAATCCCAGGAGACATGTTTCAAAGACATTGTTGAAGACTCTTAAAGAATCTTGAAGGCATCAAAGAAGGTTGAAGACATTGTCAAGGAGAATCTTGATCTCATGTAAGTAACATATTACATCATGCCTAAATCTTCAAGTCATATGGGTTCTTTCTGCAAGGAAAGCAATAAGCTCGTTGGGGTATCAAACTATCTAGCATGGAAGGAAAGAATTGACTTGATACTCACAAAACAAGAAGTAATCGAATATGTTACTAGGGAAATTACTGAACCTAAGAAAGATAAGGCACAAGAACTAGCAAAGTACAAGAAAGGGGAACTAAGGCCTCAAAGGATCATAGCTGAATCAATTAAGGATTCTTTTGTTTCATTTGTTGCAAACATGAAGACTTCCAAGGCTATGTATGACAAGCTAATGAACTTGTACTCAGTGAGTACAACAGAACAAAAGATGTTGTTGAGGAACAAATTGTATAGAATGAAGAAACCAAAGGATGAAGACGTGGAATCCTTGCTCATGAGAATCTCTCAACTAAGAGACCCTTTGCAAGAACTTGGAGAACTAATTATTGATTTGGAGGTAACCATTTCTGTACTAAATGCATTTCCACTAGAATGGAGCAGCTTTGCAACAAGGATTAAACTCCCTTTGATTTTGCATTTGGAAAATGACGCTTCCGTGTCCCCGCTTCCAAAAACCGTCCACACTTCATCCCCACTTCGTGCAACATTGATCTCAAGCCTTTCAAGCCCGAGTCAAGAAGCTAAAGAAGCGGAAGTTTGGTAAGTCCAAGAAGAAAGACATGTCCAAGGTTAAATGCTTCAAATGCAATGAGTTTGGACACTTGAAGAGGGATTGTCCAAGCCTACAGAACAACAAGAGAAAGGAAAGGAGTGAAACTCATGTAGTCGAGGAAGTGGGAGAACCTAAGAAGAAGGCAAAGCAGAAGTGAAGGATCTTTACTTCTAAAGAAGGTTCACTGCTGTCAGATTCTTTATAAAGATTAATCTTTCTTTTAGGATAATAGGTTTTGCAAAGCATCATACAAAAGAAGCATATGATAGTAGCATGTGTAGAATTTACATGATTAAGTTGCTTTGTAGAGATCATCTAGATAGATGGATAAATAGACCAAGAAGGTTCATGGACTGTCAGGTTATTTATAAAGATTAATCTTTCTTTTAGGATTGTATGTTTTGCAAAGCATCATAGAAAAGACGCATATCATAGAAGCATGTGTAGAATTTACACGATTAAGTTGCTTTGTAGAGATCATCTAGATAGATGGATAGATAGACCATTTTGCATATTGATCATCCAGGCATTATCTAACATTATGTTAGAAGAAGTCATCTTGCTTAGGTGGATCATCATGATCCTGGAAGAACCATAATTATGAAAGGTTCTTGGAAGAAGCACTATGACAAAGGTTAGTAGACATTCCATGTAATGTGGAATCAATACTAGTAAAGGGATGAAAGAATGCAATGGGTTAGGATGCAAGCTCTTTGTGAGATATATAAATAGCTAGATGATCGGATAAAAGCATAGGAATGCATGTTGGATATAAAACTTTGGATATGATTCACATGGTCATAAAAAATGCTTAGGTATACGGATATATGATGTTTGAAAAGAATAAGATTTGACTTACTTAAGAATGTATAAAGATTAAGACTAATGTGGAAGATAATGATTAACATCCAGTGTAGTCTCCAGAAGAAAAAGTTGTAACTTGGTAATCAAGTTCAATCCTTGGGTACTATAATGCACGAAGGAAGATTCATATGGAGATGGACCATGAAGATGTTGATGGAACAAGAAGGCCATCAAAATGAGGTAACTCTGATTTTCATTATTGTTGGTTATCTGGTTAACATCTTATTTTGTTACTTGGAAGATGTTGTAGGAATATATGATGACAGTTGATGTAAGTTCAACAATTTGGATAAGGATATTGAGGGAAGCTCGATATTTGGTACCTGGCCACTTTGAAGTCAAGATATCAACATCTTGGGATAAAAAGGTAGCAATGCTGGAATATAACCAGGAGGTCAAAAGAAGATAACTTTCAAGAAGAAGCCATGATCAACTCAAAGTTTGGGCAATGTAATGCCTTCATATGGAAGAAAAAAGCATTAAGCAAGAAGATTCACATGGAATCTATCACAAGATTGAAAAGAGAAGGTGGCTACATGATACCTTGAAAGAAAGAAAGCTCGATGATGGAGAGGAAAGAGGGAGTCAGGCAGCTATGAGGAACTAGTAGCTAATATACTCTTATGAAGACATGTTGTAAGGATTGTCATGATGACTTCCCAAATAGAAAGGAAGTCTAGATCTCCTCTGTTTTCAAAAGGCGTAAAGCAGTCTCCTTGTATAGGAGCAATGTTCTATTCTCAAGATTAAAGGAGAATAGGAATGTATATGAATACATGATGTTTGAAAAGAATAAGATTTGACTTATGTTTGAAAAGAATAAGATTTGACTTACTTAAGAATGTATAAAGATTAAGACTAATGTGGAAGATAATGATTAACATCCAATGTAGTCTCCGGAAGAGAAAGTTGTCACTTGGTAATCAAATTTGATCCTTGGGTACTATAATGCACAAAGGAAGATTCATATGGAGATGGAACAAGAAGGTCATCAAAATGAGGTAAGTCTGATTTTCATTATTGTTGGTTATCTGGTTAACATCTTATTTTGTTACCTGGAAGATGTTGTAGGAATATATGATGACAGTTGATGTAAGTTCAACAGTATGGATGAAGGATATTGAGGGAAGCTCGATATTTGGTACCTGGCAACTTTGAAGTCAAGATATGGACATTGTGGGATTAAAAGGTAGCAATGTTGGAGGATAACCAGGGGGTCAAAAGAAGATAACTTTCAAGAAGAAGCTATGATCAACTCGAAGTTTGGGCAATGTAATGCCTTCATATGGAAGAAAAAAGCATTAAGCAAGAAGATTCACCTGGAACTTATCACAAGATTGAAAAGAGAAGGTGGCTACATGATACCTTGAAAGAAAGAAAGATCGATGATGCCGAGGAAAGAGGGAGTCAGGCAGCTATGAGGAACTGGTAGCTGATATACTCTTATGAAGACATGTTGTAAGGCTTGTGATGATGACTTCCCAAATAGAAAGGAAGTCTAGATCTCCTCTGTTTTCAGAAGGCGTAAAGGAGTCTCCTTGTATAGGAGCAATATTCTATTCTCAAGATTAAAGGACAATAGGAATGTCCTCTCTGGTTGAGTGGGAGTGATGTTGGACATCAAATGTGCATTCTCGTCTTCAGGTGATGAAGAGAGAATGGCGGAGGATTGGATAAGCATATGTGCTTTCCTCGAGGATATAAAATCCAAGAAAGGAAAGGCACCGACACTCTTTGAGGATGGCATAAGCATCCAAGAGAAGAGTGGTCGAAGAGGACCAATATTCTTCGAAGACTCAGGATTGGAGATCCAAGATAAGAATAGTCCTAAAAAGACATACCTTGTAGGCATATGGATTAGGTATGTACCTTGTAGAGGTAGTGCGATGTCACACATAAAGCCTCACAACATAATGCTCTTGATTAAAGCAGAGCTTGTCAAGCTAGGCCTCAAGGACCGTGTTGGTAATAATGATGATGATTACAGTATGGCTTATCAATCTCTCGTCTTGTGAGAACTCTTTGATTTGAGACATGATGTTTTATTGGTTGTACAAATATGAATACTTCCCTAGTTAAGAGGGAATGATGAGAAATATAATTAGTTTCGATCTTCATAATTGTTGTACCCATTTCAGTATATATCCTATGTAACAAACAAGAAAAGAAAAGAAAAAATTATTATTATTCAAGCATGGGTTCATGCTCTTTATTGATGGTCTTCTAGGTAAAAGTATGTTCTTCATGCTTCTAGGATTTGTTAGGTCTTAGGATTTATTGTATTGAGTCAAAGGAGTCAACATCATGTTTATAAGACCCTTCCGTGTAAGCGAATTATTTTTTAGTCAAGAAAGTCTAGGAAACTCCGAAAGTACAAGTCGACCTAAAGGATGGAATTTGACCCCTTCAGAAGGCTATATAAAGAAGCAATTCAACCTCATAAGGAAAATACCCAATCCACAAGTTCAATCTATCAAGAAATAGTTTGATCTGTAGCTGGGTAGCTAGGAAAAGGAGAGCAAAGGTCTAAGAAAAGAAAAAAGGACGAAATATATTGTTTTTGGGCTCCATCTCTCTCACATGTGCAAAGTTCTAGGGTTTCTAATGCTACAGAAGGAGGTCGAAGTTGCAGGTCCGAATTGCATAATCTTCTAGCTGCAAGGGAGGAAACCTTATATTGACCTCATTGACCTTGGAAGAGCAGTCTTTTCCTAGGTAGGTCTCAGAAGGAGACTGGATTAGGGTTCCCAAAGAAGCGGCAAGACCTAAGTTGCAGAATCGAATTACAGGAAGGGTTGAAGTATTGAAGCTAGCAGGTTGAAGTTGCAGTATTAAATTTGGTTGATGCAGGAACAAGGAAGAACTTGAGGAAGGGCTAACTTAGTACTAGGAGAAGGCCCTGGTCTAGGGTTTGGGTCTTTGTATCTCATTTGAAGCAGATTCTAAGAAGAGAAGAGTTCTAGGTTTTCCCCTTGGAGGGGGTTTTTCCCTGGCTGAGAGCCTACTATTTGGGTCCTCTATTGTTGCAGTTTATGTTCTCATTATTTGTTTAATAAAAGATCTAACTAAAAGAACACAAGAAAGCTAATAAGTTTATACAAGCAAATATTAAGGTTAAGGAAAATAAGATTAATAGCTGCCATTATTGATTTTCCAACACCCTCCACCGAATCTGAACATGAAGTTTTCCATTAAGATAGTCCACAAGTCACAGAAAGGTGTATCAAATAGCTCGCGTATCATAAAAGTTTGGTCCCTTAATTATCTAGCATATCACAGAGGAAGGTGCCTCAAAAAACTTGCATTATCACAAAGAAGGTGCCTCAGAAAAATTCGCATTGTCACAAGGAAGATGTCATAGGAAGCTCGCTTTATTCCAAAAGAATGTGCCTCAGATTCCATGCCACAAACCTGAATTACTCTTCCACAAATGATCACCGAAAAGGTGCCTCCAAGAGCAAAGCCAAATTGACAAATTAGAGGGACAAGTGACATTTTAAAAATTCAAATTTTGCTTCTTTTACAAGGTTCACAAAGAACATGCCCTTTTACGTTTTCTTTTGATCAAAACAAAGCATGAAGAACATGCTATAAAATAATAATAATTTTTCATCTTTTTGTTTTTACATAAAATACATATTGATACAAGTACAATGATAATTAAGAAGACTGATCTTAGTTACATTTTCAACAGAATCCTCACGAATCTCGCTTTGTACATCTCTATGTTGCCATCTACCACATACTTAATATTGTAGATCCACTTGCAAGTCACTACTGACTTCTCTTTGGCACAAATTTCTCTGTCATGGCATCCTTCAAACTTGTTGGCCAGCCTTCTCCCTCTGAACCAGGAGCTCTTTTGGACATCATGCATGGTTGTAGATGCCAGTACGATTTCTCCCTCTTGAACACAAATCACTCTATCTAAGCTTATGCCCAATCCCAGAGAATCCTTTTGCCACAAGCTTTTCTTCGTTTTTCCTAATGCTTCCATATGTTGCCACAACCCTGGTAGCCTTCACAACGTATATGCAACCCTCATTAGGAGGTCATGGAAGAAATGATTATAACCAAGCAAAAAGTTACAAAGACAAGAAATAGAACAAAAATAAAGCAATAATCAAGGAAGTAAGATATTAAGTACTTATCTTTTGATCTGAGGATTGTAGGGAATTGTCAACTCCCTCTTGATCCTTACCTTCATGCGGAAATCATTGAAATCCATGTGCAAACTCATCATTCTCGTCCTCATCATCAACTCCTAGTGTATGAGCTAGGGTTTCTTCATCCATGAGTTTGTCGATCCACACCAAAGACTCAATTGCAAGCTAATGACATTTTCATGCTACCAAGTGCATACTCCTACCAACACCCAACATTCTTGATCACGTTCTAGGGTTTCACAAACCCTTAATCAAGTCATAACCTTTAGGTCTTCTAGGGTTTTTACAAAACCCTAAGTCTATCAGCTCTTCCAAGAGAGGGGGTCATATTTTAGCACAAGTGTTATGACTCTTCTTGCTTTTAACTTTCAATTTGCTTAACATATCTTAGCAATGCAAACTTCAACAACATATACAAGGCATCACATACTTGTCAAAAATTCTTATTTGACCACATTTCCACAATAGTACAAGACTTATGGCAACATTCTTCTTTCAGTTCAACCTTCTTTTAGCAAGTGCCTTGAACTAGACCTCATTAGTGACAACATTCTTGATTTTGCCTCCAAATGGCTTCCTAAACAGGATTCAACGCACTCCTCTGAAGTTGTCCAAATAGGCCTAAACTTAAGTCCATGTTAAAGCTTCAACTCAGCTTTATTCAACCTTATAGTCTCGATCCCTTCTTCACTGTAAACTCAGACATTGTCAAAAATACATTAAATATTTATTTTTTTATGATAACACATAATTTTAAATATTTTCATTCATGTTTCTAAACACAATGCATTAGAATATAACAACATATGATAAAAGTAGGCTCATGAATATATCCATTATATCAAAATGGCACCCAATGCATTGTCCAATACATGCATCATATAGAGATCAAAACAAAAACACATAACCAAAGAGGCTCTAAATGGCCTCTACAACAAAAGTAAATTGTAAAACATCACTAGGCACCAGTACTACTAGCTACTGCTAACCTCCCTGGTGAAGCTTCTGCCTCCAGAGCTTTATAATGATAGCTTGGGTTCAAAAAAAACCAGTTGCATGTATAGGGCGATGGAGGTTATTGTTCCATCTTTGATCAATGATTTTCCAAATGGGCCCAAACTTAACCTCTCTATCCTTGTATGTTGCCTCTGTTTGCTCCTTTGCTTGATCCATAACCTCATAAATGAAGCCCATAGCTAATCTTTCCCCATCCACCAACCGCAACACCTTAACAAATCGGCCAAGGGTCTGGCTCGGTCGGTTCGGCTGGCTCGGTTGGCTCCACCGGTTCGGTAACAAACCAGCCACCGAACTGATTTTTCTACCGAGTCGACTTGGCCAGGGGTCCGGTTCGGTAACAAACTGGCCACCGAACTGATTTTTCTACCGAGTCGCCCGGCCAGGGGTCCGGCTCGGTCGGCTCGGCCGAATCCGATTCGATCTGGCCAAATTTTAAAACACTAGCTAGAAAGGAGTGGACAAAGCTTACAATGACAACCTTTGTCATGAGCGTTGTGGCACTTGGTGTACACTTTGGGCAACAAGTATCTAATAGATTGTACAAGAGGTGGAAACCTTATAAGAAAAACAGGAAAGAGCGACTGGTTTATAAAAGAATGTAAACAAGAGAGTCTAAGGTCCCTGGAAAAGCAACACAAGCAAAACCAGTGGGTGAATTGATGGTGAAAACTAAAATTAGTCGCAGTACACAATATGATCTTATTCAAGCAGTAAAAGCCAACTCACTACTTTCCCCATTATTAGCTAGACACTCAATCAGGCATAGATCCACTAGATGATAAAGAAATCTTAGCAAACATGAAAGCAAAAACACTTCTAATTTATAATTTACCATTATGAGGTTTAAAGATTACCGTTTAAATATATAACATCAGATTTAGGAAGGATTTAACACAAAACTCAATGACTACCTTAATCATAACTTTCTCATTAACAGCAAATGGATACTGAACTCCCTTCGACTGCCGAGAAACATCCCTGTCCATAAAGAAGCCCACATCATCCTGAAACAAAAGAAACACTTTTTTATATTGTTTAAAATCAAATTTAAAGATATATTCATCAAACTGCAAATCATAGCAAAAATAAGACCAACAATATGTCTACACACACATCTTACTTACTCTTTTCATTCTATCTCCTTGATCTCCTGCTTCTTTCCTACGTTTTCGCATTGCTGCATTATGTAATTGTCTCCGGTCATCCTCAGTTTTCACAGCTGCAGCAGCAGCTCTGAGTGCTGCAGTTTCATTCAATTTAGAAAGCTCATTATGTAACCAATGCATAAAGATTTTCTCAATGCTTTCGAGGCAGTTTAAATGAGACATTGCTCTTTTGAATGGAGCTATATCCACTCACTATGATTAGGAACCAACGATGTCACCTCTACTTCTGTCCCACATGTTGTACATCTTGACTGCAAACAGAAAATTCATCTGTTATAAAATATAAATCATTTCCAGTAAAAGCTCTACTCCTAATCAATGAGAGAGAAATGGCAGCAAGCAAGCAAAAGGTCGTTCTGCACTTAGATTAGTTGTTTCCATATTTTAGTTCATTCTTCCAGCCTTCGTCTCGCTTATAAATATCAACCAAATGCACATGAGCATTGTGACTCTCAACATAGCACAGGTTGCTATCTTTTCCCCCATTGTCTTTCAGCAGAGTGATCAAGCCAAGTTCACAAAAAGGGAAGAAAAAAATTGGAAACATAAGCAATATCTAATGTAAGCAGTCATATGGATTTGTCAGTACAACATTATGTTTTCTTCCCTTGAACTATTTTTCTCCACAAACCCCATTTAATATCACATTGTTTAGTAATTGAATCAACCTTTTACATTTAAGATTTGCCATGGCCTCTACTGAAACCTATAGAGGATAACAGAAAATAGTTCACCATGGCTCTATGAACATAGTGTGCATATGATCCATTTGTTTTCGGAATGATGAAGTCAGACAAAACACAATATGCATTACTCATTTCACTTGTATAAAGTATGAACATGACCTTGGAATTCCTTTTCAACAATTGGAAACTGTGTAACCTCTTGTGCTTTACTTTGTTTATTAAACATCACATGTGGCCAAAAACAGAAAGGGTGGCACATAAGTTTCTCCCACCTATTAATTGTAATTGGCTAATGAGCCCCTTCCATGTTCCTGTTCAGGCAGGGTCAAAGGACAGCATCCCAGCTAAGGATCCAAGGGGTGAGGATAGCGAATATGGTTGGGAACACAAAAGACTTGTAATCCAGCAATGGTTGTCACCAATGACCTCCATTTCATAGTTATCCTAGGGATATAGAGAGAGAGAAGATGATTAGTGATGCAACTCCCATAATTCTACAATGGTTGTCACCAGCAACCTCTGGTGTACTGTCAAAACAAAAAATCCCTGTTGGAATATTGTCTGGATATTCTAGGAGGTATTTATGTGCAGGCTCAAAAGCTGCTACAACCACCCTTTCATGGTGCAGACGGCATAATATTTCTTCCTCTGTTATATAAACTAAGTTTCAGATCTTCCTAATCCTTAGAATTGGTCCTGTGGGTATCAAAAAGATGCAATAACTGAGAACTGTAATTGTCTTTATGGGAAATAATCTCATATGCATGCTGATAGTCCCTTTCCTGTAACCAGCTGTTATTATAACCAGTATATGCTACAATAAGCATTTGTATATATTGGAGGAATATCTTTTATTAACCATGTATATGGTTAATTGTTGGTTATTGTAATTTAGAGAAGAATATGACATTTGGAAGTAAGTGTCTTGATGGCCAAGGGAGGTGAGTCTGGAGATGTTATAGTGGTATCAGAGCAGTACCAGTACTCTAATTGGTGTTCCTCAGGTACTCAATCCCCTCGACAGAACCACAGAAGATATGATTTAAGGAGTGTGATTCCCAATTCCCAGATCAACGAAGGTTATCACTAGAGACCTCCTGTGCAAAGTCACTAGAAACAATCTTCTCAGTTTAGCTTTAATGCTCCTACAGAATCCACCAAATCCCAAACATATGAATCCTATCAATTTATCTCCCTCATAAATTACCAAATACAACTTCTTATCCCAAAACTCAAAATCTGGTAGCCACTTTGACCCAGGAATTTTGCAAGGGGCACATATCAGCATGCACATGCACTACTATTCTGCAACATGTGCCCACACTCCTGCAACAGTGACAATGCTGGCACAGTAAAGACCCACAATTGTCCACTGATCGTTGCTATCCCCTTTTTCTACAAACAACAGCTCATGTGCCCAGTTTAGACACTTAGGGTTGCATTATGAATGCACTGCTATCCTAATCGAACCTCAGCATCCTAGGGCTTGCATGCTATGCTGATTGGTTTATAATAATTTTAACCTCATTAACACTATGCCTTACATAAGGTAGTAGCTACTTTGTTCTTAACATTATATGGGATTTCTGTTTTTCTTGTGTATTCTCTACAAGTTTAGGTTTCCTTTGATTTGCATCAGTGTAGCTTATTTTCCTATCTCTGTTTGTTTTTGAAGCTCTTTATGTCTCTAATCCTATATCAAGTTTTGCCTGTGTCTGTGCCATTTGACCAATTGGCAATTTCCTCTTAATTTTAATTGCGTTTGTATTCCTTTTGCTTTGCCTTCCTCAAGAAGGCCATCTCTGTCCACCTAGCTGGAAAGCTCTTCCTCCAATCATTGTAACAAGTAAATATTGTGAATTCCCCTTTATTCAATTTGGCACTCAATTTTGGACGTTCACTTTAATATTTCCTCCTCTGTTAGTTTGCATTTCCTTGCTTTGCTTTAGTAATTAAGCCTGCAATTAATTGGTCCATGCCCAAACCAACATTTCCTTGCTTTGTTTTAGAAATTAAGCCTGCAATTAACTAGTCAATGTCCAAACCAAATTTGGCATAAGTTGGTTTATAGATTATGTCTGTAGGTTATAGATTGTATGCATATGTATTGAGTTACGGCCTATCTTCACTTTCCAGCAAACCCTTGCCCTTGTCTTTCCACATCACAAAGCCAAATTCTATTTCTATTCTGCACGATTGCAGTGAGTTTCAAAGGCATCTTTGAAATCCATGGGCTACACAAGAAAACGACTGACCCTCCAATGATTATCAGGTCATTTTCAATGGCATCCACAATTACTCATCATATTTTTTGCAATTTTGGAACCCTAGTAAACTTTTGGAATCTAAATCCAAATCCGCATCTAATCCATGGATCTGTGGATTCATTCCCTAGGGAGGATGTTTCCAGTAACCTAGCATTTACTACAAAGTTTTGCAAGCCAAGTGAAGTGTATGCACTTAGATTTGGAATTCCTCTTTATGAAAACTTACCATAGAGTTTCCCAAGCCAAGTGAGGTGTACAAAATTATATTTGGGATTCCTCTTTGCAATTACATAATACAAATATGGTGTGCTCACTCTTTAGTATTTTTATACTATTTTATATTCCACCCTATTGGCATATAATTTTCACTCAAATGCCACAAACAGCATTAACAATTCTTGCATTAAGCAGGAATATTTAAAGGATTTAGTAAAGCTTTAAAATATCCTATAGGATTTGTTGTTTGTGAATCTAGTAGTAGAATAAATATGCAGAATTCCAGATAACATTCTTGAATTTGCATAAAATGTACAGATTACTGGAAATATTCTGAAACATCAAACTTTTCACTTCCAGAACATGCCTACAAAATTTTCAAAACATATTTGTCACATAAACAAGTTACAAGAATCAGAAGCTTTGATCCACAAGCCATTATAGGTGTTAGTTTCAAGAGAAGATATCTTTGGAGTATTATTTCAAGAGTTGCTTTCCATAAGATATCTTTAGGGAAGCATTCCACTTACTGTTTCATAAACTTTCCTCAGCATGGCACCACCAAATGAATGTCCACACCGAGCAACAAGAGCATCCTCAAGATAAGCACCACTAAGAAAATTAACAAAGAACGGTGAATCAATCAGCCTGTAATATAATTAATTAACTGACAAAACAGTAATGCTCTTTCAAATAAAGTAATTAAGTCATCCAAAGAATAGAGGCAATGTCAAGTTTCAATGACATACATCAAAGCTACATGCATGGCTTGGCTACATTATTGATCTAACAAATAATCTACTTGTGCACCAACAAAGAGTGAAAAATCCAATGAAAAAGTCAAGGTGCATCAATGTTTTGCATTGAAATTAACCAGAAAAGATCAATCTTAACTCTGGATCTACTAAGCATCAAGGGAAAATAAAAAATTGGAGAAGCAGACTTCAAAGCTTCAACACCCTTGAAAATGATTCAATAAGCATTAAAGCTTACATCCCAGTTGTTTATCCCTCTGGAGTCTGGACCCATATTAAAACCAAGGTTAAGATGGATCTTGTTAAATTATGGTAAGTTAAATGAAATGCCATCCTTTTTTCTTTAAACTTACAGAAGATGTTGGTTCTTTTCCTTTTCCATTTTTTAGCATTACAAATACACAAAGTAACGAAGATTACTCCTCCATCCCTATGTGTAGAGGCACCACTTTCTCACAACACGATAATTATTCGAGTATGCATTCAGATACATGGGAAGATCAATCATTAGTAGATATTCACCATGCATTACAGGTATTATTTTATCTGAATCATCTCATGACAATGTACCTCCTATTAAATTTCAAACTTCAAAGCAGCAATAGATGAATAAAAAGGCACATACCATGAAGATTTTTGAAACTAGTCCTATTCCTTTACAAAATAGCATACATGTTCAAATACAGAGGGCAGTAGAGTATGTACACCTCCGTAGACTCAAGCAGTCAAATCACTGCACAGAAGGGTGTCCCTTGCCCACAAACAAGGGAGTCTCATCCATCAACTTGATATCTTCCTAGGATGTCAACTCAAAAATAGATTGTTATTATTATGTACACTCAGAATCTTTATAAAACCTAATCTTATTTGTCCTTATCTAATCTCATGCGAGTTAGGGGAGGAGAGTTGGACCGCAGAATTGGAGGAAGTCTTCATTCAAAGAATTTTTTTACACTAGTGGAGGTGATGGAATAAGCAACTTCAAAAGTCATTGCACTTTCGATTGTAAATGGTCAATTCTCAATCACCTACGGTCAACAGTTGCAGGAAATTCAAATTTCCTTTTTGGTATATACACAAAATGGTGTTCCACCACATACCATCCTTCGTTAGTGTTTTCTTCGTTGGTTGAACCATATATGTTGCTCAAACATTTTGGATGCCTGGCCTTTATCAATGTGCAATTCTTCTAGTGAAAACTATAAATTTTTTTGAAGTGTGATAGTAGAGACAATAGCTTATGTCTCTATTGATAAACAGAGAGAGGTCAAATTCAGAATAACAGTGGTTTTATAATACAGAGGTCTTCTTGGAGAAAAAATTAAAATCAATTATTAAGAATACAAAAGGACCCAATCATCATGATGGTAGACCAAGTACAAGCCTACAGAAGGTAATTTCAACCCACTTGAGCTTTTGTCTCTGCTTAGGTCAGTTCATCATCTTGTAAAGAAGTGCATGATAAATGATAATTTAATCTCCAAATGAAGTACATTTGACCTGGTGATTAGCAAACAAACACAATAACCACTTAAATTGTCATGCAATATATACATGCAATGCCAGTAGGTGTGAGTTCACCCATCAGCAGTACTGGACCCTCCATAAAATAGAATTAAATTGAAAAAGCAACATATGACAAATTTTATTTATTGATGGTAAAGTCAATCCACATAGATACAGACCAATTTAAGCCCCCAATGTATTGTTAAATTTTGAATGGAAGTGAGAATTCAGGGGCTTGATAGCCTGAAAAGATCATCTTAGCCTAGCCCACTTTCTTTTATATATCCAATAAAATTACTTCTACAAACACATTCAATGTTTCCACTTCCTTCCAAGCTGCCACCACTCCAACCTCTCATAGCATACGTTGTCTTTAATATTCACCCCAGTTTATGAAGATAGGTTACAAACATTTTAAGGGAAACCCAAGCCAGAAAGAAGTAATGTCGGATAAAACAAAAGTCTGAGAAGATTAAGATGGGAGATTTGTGTGTCATCACAATGGCCATTTCCTAACACAGCTGAGAACTTGGAAATAAAAAATCCTGTCACTTTGGAGACAATAATGCAACAAAAGTTGTCTATCTAGCATTCTAAATTTTTCTGTGTGGGGAAGATATCTTCATATTTTAGCTTCAGGCAAACCACCAGAATCCTAATAATGTGAATGACATACATCACAGGCCAATGATTAGCAAAACCCATAGCAGCTTCTACATATTCCCAATGTTCCCTTAAAGTTTCAATGATGTTAGAAAGCAGAGACATGCAGGTTCAGATGTCTTAGGAATGTGTGTGGAGAAATCCCTAGAATTTCAGGGGACATTACAAGAAATTCCAGAGTGACCAGAAAACCTGACCCCACCCCAAATATTAAATATATAAATATTTGAAAAAAGAGTGTATTTTTTCAATAACAGCAACATACATGATCCAATTTGCAGTTACAAAATTTGGAAATTGAAATTCAAAATAGGGGAACATTTGCACTTCTCATAAACTCATCATCTTCAAATCCGAATGAAATATAATGATACATCACATATTTAGATCATCGTCACAGGAAACTATATCGCACATTACTTGTGCATTACATGAAGAAGCTTTGTTCACTTATAATACATTAGAACTTTAAAGTTAAAACGCTAAAATTCAAGTACATATGGAATAGGCATAATGAACCCATATTGTGCTAGAATATTAGAATGGGCTACATATGGAAGAGGCATGGTGAAGCCATGCTACCCAGTTCTCCACAGATTATTAGAGTTGCCTTGATACTATTCCCATTGCAATTATTACATCAGTCATTTCTCAGGGAATGACTGTCATTTGCAACAACTCTATATAGGTTTTATACAAGATGAAGTGAGATGTATGCAACACAACAAAACATTACAACTGCGAGAAAGACAAATCAATGTGGAATATTCTAATCTCCAGTAATATTATATAAAAAATAACCAACAATAAAATAAAATAGTTAAATTAAATTAAATTAAAAGAAATAAAAGATAAAATTCCAATAAATCAAATAGCTCACTAATCATTCAATGGAGTGAACTCAATTAAATACTATTATTATTAGAAATTGGATGATGATTACAATAGCAGGCAGCCTTGGTAGAAGGTAGAAATAAATCCACAGGCTAGATTATTGATCACCATGGATAGAGCTAAGATCAGTGTATGAGGCATGATTCATATATTTTCATATCATGCATCTTTAGTGAGGTAAAGACAAGAATGCCAACACACTCTAAGGAAGTACAACAGTAAAATACAAGTTCAAGGAGAGAATAGATCCATAAAAGCAGATAATTGAATAGAGAACTCAAATTTTGGTTTATAAAATAAAACATGAGAGGCTACTTTAGGTTGGGTTAAGCTGTCCAAGAAAAAGAACCAATCAAATGCAAATGAAGTGAAGTTTTAGACATTATTTGTAAAGACCCATCTCTAATTATAGGGAGTGCAAGAATATTAGCATGCATACGAGGCATGCATATGATAGCTACATATGCATGCATCGCATGTACTGCACTAGTAAACATACTATCTAATTATGAAAAATGTCCAAGTATAGGGTAATAAACTAATTCTTGAAGTACTAAGTAAATACGATGGACTATACAAAATAAAAGGGTATTAAAATTATATATTATTTATTATAGTAGCTAAAAGAAATTGTATGTGTTATATTAACTAAATGGAACTAAACAAATATATTCAAAGGATGTATGACATTATCATTTTAATAATTAAAGACCCAAACAATTTAATAATTAATTTTAATTTATAAGATATGAATTAACAAACTAAAATAAAAATGTATGGTCAATAAATAGAATTAATTTTCGTTCAAATGAAAAAGGAAACTTTTTAAAACTTTATGTCTCATGAATTAAAGGAATATAAACTTATGACTATCCCCTCATAACACTATAAAAGTGTGACCGCCTCTTCAAACCATTCGAGATACCAGGACCGACAAAAAGCGAGGGAAAAACCTTATTATAATGGGGAAGGCGGTGACGCTTTGGGGATACAAGGAAGACAAAGAGGGCAGAGGGAAAAAAGAGTTATTTTTGGTCTTTCACAGACATAGGAGGAAATACCAAGAAAATCACGAACAAGGAATAAGATTGAGCCTTAATTGTTCTTGGAGCTTTGGGCATGGGGGCAAGAAAACCTCTATTTCTAAGTCTTTCAGACCTGGGAACCAGATAGGTTGATCCGAAAAGTTCGGTTTGGTAGGAGGAGCAGGAACAAGGACAGTACGAATTCGCCTTCAAACAAGATTTTCAAATAAGTACACGAGAATAAATTGTTAAATTCAAATTGTCTGGTTAAATTGCAAAATAGGGCATTAGAATTGG
The DNA here is from genome assembly GCA_031772625.1 of Pinus tabuliformis. Taxonomy (NCBI): domain Eukaryota; kingdom Viridiplantae; phylum Streptophyta; class Pinopsida; order Pinales; family Pinaceae; genus Pinus; species Pinus tabuliformis. The sequence continues at coordinate 1,494,675,465 of CM062804.1, read as the reverse complement.
TTTAAATTGTTAAATTTAGGTTCTATGTTTAAATTCCAAAATTAGGGTATACTCAAATTTTGGTTTATAAGACAAAACATGAGAGGCTACTTTAGGTTGGTTTAAGCTATCCGAGAAAAAGAACCAAACAAATGCAAATGAATTGCCAAAGTTTTAGACATTATTGGCCTACTCCTTGCAGATCATAGCCACTTACATATAACAATTTTATAAGAAGTTATTGACTTCCTGTCATAACTGTCATTTGGTTGTAACTACTATAGTCACAAGTGAGCAAGAAGTGTTGTGAAAGCCTTGTCGATAAGATTACCTCAAGTCCACTTCAAACATAAGACTCTAACCCCAACATTTTATTCTTTAATAATATTGAATTTTTTCTAGCTTTCCTGGTAATGTTGGTGTGGAAGCTTAAATCTAGTTGTCTATCAGCACAATGATTTGTGTATAATAATATCCATGTTTTTATCATGTTTTATATTGTATTGCCCTTAATTAACCAATACTAATTAGGCAGTGAACTGACTTCGCTGCCAAGAACTACGCTAAAGGCTTTCATAGAAAACATGTATAACCATGTCTTGTACTAATGTCTTTTAATTAAGGGCATGACAGAAACCATGTATTTGCAAATGAATAACAATTAATAGCAAAGAATGAAGCACTTGCACCAACCCAATGATATTCATAGATATACTGATGTTTCACCATAATCTTAAAATGTATCAAAAATGTGGGTTCTACCTTAGAAATCAAAATACTTACGACAAAGGATCTGACAAAACACTCCGTAATGATGGCTCCTGACTTTGGCGACTCCTATTTTCCTGCATTACAGAAAACAAATGCCCACATTGGTGAATGTTAGAGCAACCATGATATGTTAGACAAACCAACAACCTAAAAGACAACATCAAACTGTTCTGCTCAGAAGCTTGAAATACCAGCTTCTATGCTCACAAGCATAAATTAACTGAGGATAAAACACATTTTACTATATAAGAGTGCATGGAACAAGTAGCACCAAGCAAAACATCTGGAGTCAAATTTACAAAATCCCATGTCATTAAAGATAAAATTGGAACTGAACATCATAGTTATCATATAATTTTTCAGATTTGGATATCGTATTGGTACAATTAGGTTAAAAAAATGTATTAGAAAAACACAATTAAAAAAAATACAGGTGTATACATCACAAATATGAAATGTATATATTATTCAAACTTAAAAACTTGTTCATAATATCCAAAATGATAATGTATAGTCCCTAATCATTTTGTAAACTACTGCAGCTTGTATTTGCAAATGCCTATGACAGTTCATATTTACATTTTCAAAGGTGAAATGTCAATTTTTAGTTGGAATGACAATTTTTTGACATGCTAGGATTTTTGTATGAAATGAATCTGAATTTAGGGGGAAATCGGTAGAACCTAGTTCATCCCAAATTTTCATACAGAAAGCCATGAATTGACTGAATTTTGCCATTATGTTCACAATGGACTTTACATCACTCCCAGCAATTTGCATACACGTGTGGTCATCAAGGTCATATAAGTTATTAGAAAGATCAAGACAGAGGTCAAGTTGTATTCATTGCTTAATGTGTCCAACACAATTTTGGTGTGAAGTAATGTCTACTCTCCCACTCCAACACAAGAATAAATGAATGTGAAAGGACTCTCTCCTTCCTCTATTTATGTGAGAGGCAAGGGAGGTCAACAATACATATGTGGGTCTATGCCCCTATAATCAAGCTACAAAAGACACATGCAAGCTCACACATGTGGAACACTACACTCCAAGGGTACACATGTCAAGCTCCAAGGTGATGCCATCCACAAGCAAGGCTCCAATTTCAAGAATGTTCCACAAGGTGTGTCTAACACTCCTACAAATCTCCAATGACTCCAATGAACCTTTTAAGCCATGTACTCCATTGGGCCCACTCCCCTTGCCTCCATGGAAAGCATCCAAACTAACCCCATGTCTACGACCCAATGCCCTCCTTGATCTGAAATGGGGGTTTGATAACTTGTTATGCTTACAAGAACCTCCCACTTCATTAACGAATAAATGATCTAGCTTATATATGACATTTGCGGAATCAAATACTTGAAACAAATGTATGTTTTCTTTTAACTATTTAAGTGCTTTAATTCCATTTGTTTCTGTTGATATTAACACATATAACAGCCATATAATGCAGTAAATAAACAACCACACATAACAGCAAATTTAATCTAGGAGTTCACATGAATATCATGGGCTACGTCTCCTTGAGCTTTTGTCACCTTGACTTGGCTCTTTGGGATTATGGCAAAGTTTCTTTTACAAGTTCCACACTTAACTCTAAAGGTTACTGAACTGAACCAATGGGCTTGGAATACCATCTATATCCATGTCATGGTTGCATCACTTTGCAAATAGAGCTAAGCTCTCTTAGACTTGATTCCTTCAATCAGTGCTCTGAGCTACCTTGAGCTTCTTGCATCTAGCTTGATTCCTTCAATCAGTGCTCTAAGCTACCCTAAGCTTCTTGATGGCACTAACTCCTTCAGAATTCTCCAACTGTCACTGTAACCTCATCTCCTATCTCCAACACATATCAGACACCGAAAATACACTGATCATTAGCTCAAAATGAGCCCTGCATCCCCAAACTAGGCCTTCCTCCACGGTTGGCACTGGGTTGCCTGAAACTTCCCTGTAGCATCTCAGCCTTTAGAAGTATCTAAATTCTTCTACAGATCCCTACAATGGATTCAGAAGGCTCATTACAGTCAAGAATGACTGTTGGTTCGCTGAGAACGAATACTGGTAGCCCTCAAATCTCCCTGGATGAAAATCTCCATGAAGATGACTTCTTTAGCTTCTCTGGACTATTCCATTGGCTTCAACAGGCTCCAATTAGCCTAGCTAGCCTCTTGTTTCACTCCCTCTCTCTCTCGCGGGCTCCAGATGAAAACTGCTCCTAGAGTGCATTTAATCAATATCCCCTAGGGATACTCCACCAAATTTGGTGAACTGCACCTAACTCCAGCTAAACTTAGCATTCCGCCTAAATTTAGCCACTCCGCCAAGCTAAACCGTTTGAGGTAGCTATTACTGTAACTGTTGGGTGCACACATGAGGGCGGTATATCCCCTGCGGTTAGGGATAATGCTGCGGTCGTATTAACCTTCATCCGTTGGGAAGGGGTTGCAATCGCGATTAATTCGGCATCGGGATTCCACTTTGATGCAGCAAAGTTGCATCTTTCACGATTCGTGCCTGAACCTGTGGGTTATGGGCCCATGTATACATCGAAATTATTTCAATTAGCAGAATCTCCACTATCAATCTATCCCGCTCGATCCAACGGATATCAGTTCGTCCGCTCACCAACTAACCCAAACGATCTCCAACGTCGATGTGACCCGTCCAATCAAACAGTTGTCGCACAATCTCGCGCAAATTCTTGCACAACCAATATCACACCAAGAGAACGCGAGAAAAGTGGTTTTCTCGTGCTACGTGTCACACGCTAAGGTTAATCGCATGAATTTCAGAAATACCATTTCCAGCCTTTAGGGCATGCAAGAAACCGTTTCCCACTTTCCGAATACCACCCACGTGCTTAATTCACACTTTTAAGAAAGGTGCTTATGGAAAGGTTTAGCGCGTAAAACCAAATTAATCTTGGTCAAATGTCCATAATTTGCAGTTTACTGGATTTTATTTTCAAATTGTGATAACTCCTTCATGCGGTGTCGATTTTTCGAACCATTTGTGACGCCGAAATCAGGAAGACGAGATCTATCCGATCGCTCAGGCTCGACACTCTTTCGAACACTTTGAAATTTGAGCTATCATTAAGATCCTGGATCAATATCTGATCACTCCTCCAAGATGCAAAATGATCCTCCACTAATGCAACATGTTCTCCAAGCAAGTAACCCATCTCCATGTGTCCATCATGTAGAATGTCACCAAGATGTCTAAATATATTCACCACCCTAAGGAAGATTACCATTTAAGCAGTAAGCACCCAATTGTGGTTAAGCAATCATTGCAAAAGCCATCTCCAACGTGCAAATCCTTTGAAACCATCTCCCATATGCAAATTCATCATCAACCATTAAGGGGTTGATCATACACCATGTACCCCAAAACCCATAAAGCACCCCCAAATATGGTGTGAACAATTTTGAAGTAACCTTGAAAGCTAACAGATACAAAAAGTTGTGATAACCTTCATAACCTTCATGAAATTGTTAACAATGATCAATTTTGTCAAACTTTGGTCTATGTTTGAGCTCTAAAGTAATATAATTAAGAGCAAATGCAGTGGTAATGCACCTTCCCATTCCCTCTAAGTCATGTTTAAGGGGAAGTCCTAGGATATTCGTAAACCTAACTTATTGACATTCATGTGACCACCTAACTGAATAATAAAAGAATTGTTGATTTTCTAGTGCTAAATAGCCAAGCACAATTTTTTGCAATTGATAATTACTTGCAATGATATATAATATTACTTTAGCACATCCCATAATATCATTAAGTAGTTACACTCAAAAAATACAACTGTAAATGCAATAGAAACAGTGAAGATCACAGCCATGCACAATAGACACCAAAATTTGTTCCCTGGGAAACCCAAACTCGATAGAAAACGCAGCAATTTTTTCTAGGAGAAGTTGTTCAATTTAGCATAAGTACAATATGAGTTTTAGAAGTCAACCTTGGAGCTCCTAGGGCTAGACCTCAAGGTGCCCTTAATCTCTCCTTGAATCTAATTAAAGGAATGTGATTTAACTTCTTTAAATCATCCTTCCAGACTCTTATTCACTACCTACTATGAACAGGCTCATAACAGACATCAATAAGTTCTCTGAACAAACCTCGGTGTATCTTAGAACAAGCCTAAGACTCCCTCAAGTTCAGACTGCTTCTTGATTTTGAATCTACCTCAGAGTTTGCACCAATTTGGTCTGCCTTAGGGTCTGCACAAATTTGAATTTGTCCAGCAAACATATACCTACTTCAAACTTCAATAAAAATTAAAAGAATCTTCAAGATCAAGTCACAAGAGGGGCCAAGGTTCAGTCACAAGAAGAGGCTGAAGCCTGAAATGATCCTCAAAACAGGCTCACAGATATCCTTAGAATTAGATCCAAATCTCCCTCAAAATAAGCTTTTGCTCATATCGAAATAAGCCTCAAGAGCATGGCCAAATTAGCTTCATACTTGCCCTAAAATAGCTCTGAAATTGATCTCATGATAGGATTGAATTGGCCTCAAGCAAGCCAAATATATCTCAAATAATAAGCCTCATGAAGGTCTACTTCAGAAGGTCTACCACAAGTTCAATTTCATCCTAGAATAGGCCTCAAGCCTCAAAGCAAAGGTAACGAAGGGTATTGTTGTCGGAACTTCTTTGTTTCCCATGAGGAGGCTTCTTCTGGGAGCTTCTTCCACTTGATAAGGTATTCTCTAATAGTTTTGGAATGTAGTACATTTTCTCTGGTTCCAAGGATACCTTCAGGTTCAAAGATAATCCTTCCTTCTTCATCGACTTCAGGTAACTTGGTTTGCGCAGATTGGTTTTGACCTAGTATATTTTTTAGACATGAAACATGGAATACGTTGTGGATTCGACAGTTATCTAGTAGTTTCAATCCATAAGCTACGTCATTGATTTTCTTGATTATCTAAAAAGGCCCATAGAACTTCGGAGCTAACTTGTTTTTTCCTTGTTGTTTTAGGGATAACTGCTTGTAAGGTTGTAGTCTTACGAAGACCCAGTCTCCTTCTTCGAATTCTCTTTCTAAACGAGTTTAGTCAGCTTGGTGCTTCATTCAATTTCTAGCAGTTCCTAGGTTTTCCTTTAATATCTGGATAATATTTTGACTTTCTTCCAAATGGTTCTTTACTACTTGAACTTTAGTGTCATTTAATGCAAAATCCTTCCATCTCGGGGGTTCATAACCATATAGGGCCTGGAATGGGGTTATTTTGGCTAAGGTATGATAAGTGGTATTGTACCACCATTCTGCTAAATACAACCACTGTGACCATTTGCTTTGCTTGTCAGATATGAAGCATCGTAGGTATGTTTCTAAACACTTATTTACTATTTTTGTTTGACCATATGTTTGCAGATGGTAGGATGAACTCATGTTAAGGGTTATTCTGGCTTGGTTGCAAAATTCCTTCCAAAAATTTCCCTTAAATCTTACATCTCTATCACTAACGATGACTTTAGGTAGACCCTGTAGCTTGTATGTTATGAATAAAATATTCATAAACATCAATTAATAAATAAACATTAAATAACAAATAATAATAATAATAATTAATTAATGTCCCATTAATTGTGAAGAGACATCGGTCAAAGAATGTGACCTTCTATCTTCGTGGCCAGTGAATGCCTATATAGGCACACCGCCACAAAGAATTGTACCCACCAATTAATTTTTATCAATAATACATTTACTACTTACCACAAATACAAGTCTACACACACAGATTCATTCTTGCATACAATTTTAGTCATTCCATTGTAGATGTTTTTGCAAAAGACTTATGCAATTGGCTTGGTTAAGTATGTTTTCTTGGCTGCCATAAAGTGTGCATATTTAGTGATTTTATCTACTACAACAAATATTTTGTCCTTACCATCAGACATAGGTAAGTCGTCGATGAAATCCATGGAAATTTCTTCCCATTTCTGATTTGGAACATGTAAGGGATGTAACAATCCAGGAGTTGAGACGTTTTCGCTTTTACTTCTTTGACAAATGTCACATTCGGTGACGTACTTCTGAATTTCCTTACTCATTCCCTTCCAGTAGAATGACTGACGTGCGTTGTAGTATGTCTTAAAGAACCCAACATGCCTAGCTGCAGGGGAATTGTGTGATTCCTTTAGAGCTTTTATTTTAAATTTGGATGAAGGACTTAGGTAAATCCTACCCTTATACCATAGTATGTCATTTTTCCATTCAAAATTAGGATGTTGATCGATGTTTTCGATTATCGAACAAGAGTCTGGATCCTTGGCATATTCAATTCGGATCTCATCCAACCAATCAAGGACTACTACCAATGCGGAGCATGTTGTGGTGTCTTCATCTTTATGTGAGAGAGCGTCGGCAACCACATTATCCTTTCCCTTTTTGTGCAAAATTTCCATGTCAAATGCGGCCAGTTTCTCTATCCACTTATGTTGATCTATTGATAATGTTTTTTGTTGTAACAGGAACTGAACATTGTTATGATCTGTGCAAATTGAAAACTTGCTCCCTAATAAGTATTGACGCCACTTGCTTAATGCATGAATAATGGCCAACATCTCTTTGTGGTAGGTAGACTTCAAGCTTTCCCTTTTATTAAGCTTTCAACTTTCGTAAGCTATGGGGCGATTGTCTTGCATCAATACTACTCCAATCCCAAATCCTGAGGCATCACATTCTACCACAAAAGGTTTGGAGAAATCTGGGGTTGCCAGAACCGAGGTAGATGACATTATCTCTTTTAAGGATTCAAAGCATTCGTCTGTTGTATTGTTCCATTAAAAGGAATTTTTCTTTAGTAGATTCGTTAAGGGCGCAGTCACCTAATTATTTATGAACCTTCTATAGTATTCGATTAATCCAAGGAATCCCCTAAGTTTTGATATATTCTTCGGCTTGGGCCAATCTTTGATCGCTTTAATCTTATTGGGATTTACTTTTACTCCTTTAGATATGATGTGTCCCAGATATTCAACTCTCTTATGTCCAAAGGTACATTTTGATAGTTTTGCATAAAATTGATTCTTCTCCAATACGGAAAGTACTTCTTCTAGATGCTTGAGGTGCTCCTTCCATGTTTTGTTGTAGACGAGGATATCGTCAAAGAAAACCAATACGAATTTTCACAAGTATGGGCGAAAGTGTTTGTTCATAGTTACCTAGAAGGTGGTTGGTGCATTTCTTAGACCAAATGGCATTACCTTAAACTCATAATGCCCTTCATGAGTTTTGAACGCAATCTTCTCGACGTCTTCTAATCTTACTCGGATTTGATAATAGCCTGACCTCAAATCTAATTTTGAAAAATATTATGTGCCATGGAGTTCATCCAACATCTCATCAATAAATGGAATGGGAAATTTGTGTTTAATAGTAATCTTGTTTAATCCTCAATAATCTATACACAACCGGAAGGATCCATCTTTATTTCGGACTAACACTATTGGAGTCGCATATGGACTTATGCTTTTCGTAATGACTCCACATTTTAGCAAATCTTGTATTAGCCTTCCTATCTCCGTTTTATGATGATGGAGATAGCGATATGGTTTGACATTCACAGGTGTCGCATCTGGTTTGACCTCAATGATGTGTTCGATCTTGCTTTCAGGAAGTAATTTCATGGGCAATTCTTGAAATACTTTGTCATATTTCTGGATTAGGGAAATAACTTCAAATTGTCGGTGAGTCCCCTCCATAGATAACAACTCTAACTTTTGGCACTTTGCGAAGAATACCGACATTCCCTTGTGAATAAGTTCTTCATTTGTTGTACCAATATGATTTGGGTAGGAGGGGCCTGGAAACCGAACAATTTACACTTTCTTCTATTCCACTTGAACTTAATGAGTTGTTTCTGGTGGTTTGCGGAATACGTACCCAACATTTGTAACCATTGTATTCCCAAGACAGCATCTACACCTCCTAAGGGAACTGTGTAAAAGCTAGACTCGATTTCGTAATAGTTTAGTTGCATTTTAACTTTATGGCACTTCTCTACTCCATCTATTCTTTTTCCATCTGCCACCATAACCCATATATCTATCACAGGATCTGCAGCTAGATTTAGCCTCTTTGCAACATTGACATCTATAAAATTGTGGGTGCTTCCTTAATCTATTAACACAATAACGTTTTGCTTCTTAATATGTTTCTTCAACTTCAATGTTTGTGGTTGGGGTATCCCTGTGATAGCTACTAAAGAAATGCTCAGCATATTTTCTTCTTCTAGATCTGGATTAGGAGTCTCATTTTCTTCATTAGTTTATTCATTGAAGTGACTATCTTCTTGTTTTCTTTTCAAAACTTGATTGTTGTTTTCCTCCTTCTCGCAATGGGGGTGGAATGTACTTGCTAGATTTGTTTAGAAAATTCTTGCTTGTCTTTTCTTTTGAGTAACTGCTGGATTTTTCATCACTGGCATGGGGTGTTTTATGGAATTTCTATTTCTACTCAATAAGTATTGCTGCATGTGTGGCTTCTTCAATAGTTTTGGGCTTGTACAACTTCAATTTTGGTCGGATATACTCCTTAAGTCCACATCTATGCATTTTTAGCAGTTCTTCATCAGAGAATCGTCTTTGTCTCACAACTAATTGTTAAAATTGGCAACTAGGGCCAAATTCCACCTTGAGACAGCTCATTTGATGCAGATGATTATTGCATTGGATTCCTCTTTCCAAAAGGTCCAAAATTGATATAAAGATCATCTCATTCAGACAAGCACAAGTGTTATTTTGAATTTATTCCCTCACATATACAAATTGTTCAAGTCGGCCTCAGCATAATGTAGGCTCAAGGCCAATGGATGTGTCTCTTCACCCACAACAAAGTGTATAATTAGAAGTGGCCTCACACCTCATTTGGACATCATTCACTCCCACATTCTTCTCTATATTCATCAGATTGGTTCGTACAACTTGGGCATCTTCTCTCTCTCTTTCACACATCCAGCTAGGAGGACAACTTTTCTGGGCTCAAACAGAACCAAAATTTCATATTGTTGACCAGCGTTGACTGAGGTTTTTTCCTGGAGTTGACTACGATTTTAAGGGCAGAATTTTGCTTTCTTGAGGCCACATTGATTGGCATGAAAATCAAGAAGTTTAGGGTTGTTTGACCTGCATTGACCACAAGCATGTTTGACCGCAGGGCTAACTGGTGTTTGACCATAGTTTGTGGGACTATGTTGGGTTGACTTTGACTTTTGTTGGAGGCCAAATTGGACTACCTTTGATCAAGCTTCAAAGGAGGTGTTTTGCAGCTGATTTGACCAACGTCGACTTTCTGGTTAGGGTTGAAGTTTGACTGCAGTTGACCGCAAAATTTGACAGGGTTGATTTGACTTTGTATTGGGCTAGTCTATTTGACTTTTGTACTCTCTCTCTCTCTACTGAACTATTGAACAATAATAAGAAGATTTGATCAAAGGGTTTCACTGTGTTAGGGTTTTTTCCATGGCATCTGCCAAATCTGGTGTCCTCTTCTCTTGGCTTGTCTTCTATATTTATTTTATGTTCTATCTGCATTTATTGTCAACATGATTAATGGTTAATGTGGTTGCTACTGGAAATAATTAGAAATTGTTATTGGGTTGTTAAGGAACATTGAAGTAAATTATGCTAAGCATTGAACATACAATGGTTATCTAAAATTAACATGGTATCAAAGCCCAAGCAAAAGTGAAAAAAGAAATCATTAAGGGAAGTTGTTGGAAGATAATTTGGAGCTAGCCTCAATGACAACTACATCATACTTCAAATCCGAGGACAAGCTTAAGGACAAATTTGACTATCATGCATGGAAGATATCTCTGGATTTGACTTCGTAAGAGTGATGTTATGATATATGTCAAAGGAAGAGTGGTGGAGCCTCCTTCAAATGCTCCCGTTGCTGCAAAAACAAAGTACAAGAAAGGTGGGGTCAAAACTAAGAAAATTATTTTTGATTTTATTCAGAAGCCTTTCGTTGCCTATATTTTTTATTTGGAAACATCTAAGGAGATGTATGACAAGCTAATCGGGATATTCAAAGTAAACAATGCAAACCATGTCCTCTTTCTCAAGAACAAGTTGAAAGACATCAAGATGGATAGAGGAGAGTCCATTCAATCCTACTTCATGAAGATTAACGAAATCAAGAATGATCTCCTATCTATTAGAGAAGTTATTGGCGACAGGAAGCTCTCCCTTATTGCACTTGGAGGTCTTACAAAAGATTGGGATGTGTTTAACACCACCATCCTCAACAATGACAAGATTCTGGGTTTTGATGAAGTCAAGAAGAAATAAGGATGATGGTAAGAGATAAGCCCTCAAGTGGAAATAATCCTACCACTTTCTCCACTCATGCTAAAAGGAAGAACAATGTTGGTCCAAGAAGACAAGGTTAAGGGTTTAAGTCAGGATTCAAAGAAGGTAGAAAAGGAAGATGCTTCAATTGCAAAAGGTTTGACCACTTTGCTAGAGAGTGTCCTCACAAAAAGGATACTCCAAGGGATGATCACAACATCAACTACAACAACTACAAAGGCAATGGCAATCAAAGGAACAACAAAGGAAAGAGGAATGCTCCCACTACTCGATATGGAAATGGTCGTCCTCCCAAAAGATAAAGAAACTCTGGGTATGAGGAAACTAATGTTGTAGATAAGCAAAAAGAATTTTATTTTATTTTTGCCCTCACCACTGCCTCTCCTCCAGATACATTGGATCATTGGTTGATAGATAGTGGTGCCTCAAGGCACTTCACTGAGTACAAGGAGGCCCTCTCAAATTTGGTTGAAAAGAAGACAAATTTGGAGATCATACCTGGAGACAATACCACCTACCTCGTGAAAGGGATAGGGGTTGTCACTCTTCACTTAAATCAAGGTCAAACCCTTCATTTACAAAAAGTGTTGTATGTACCTGATCTAAAAAAGGGCATGGTATCTATTTTTGTGATCAAAGACAAAAGATTCAAGGTGACATTCGTTGATGGGAAGGTATGTGTTTGGCGAAGATACCTGAAAGATGCATTTACATTTCAATTTAGGGTTGAAGGTCTATATCAAGTTGGAGGAAGTCCCTTGGGAGCTATGACTTGTGATACTTCTCTTCAATCCGAATTATGGCACCAAATATTTGCTCATCTTCATTACAAAGCCTTGCCTGATGTAAGGAAGATGGTCACAGGTATGCCTGAATTCAACATAGATCATGAAGGAGTTGCTCAAGGTTGTGCAGCTGGAAAACATACAAGGGGACCAATACCTTCAAGTGAAAGTCAAACTACTGATATTCTTCAATTGGTTTATTATGATCTATCAGGTATGTTCCCGTAACATCCTTGGGAGGATACTTGTACTCTGCAATTTTTGTGGATGACTTCTCTCGCAAAACATGGATCTATTTCTTGGAAAAGAAGGACGAAGTGTTCAAATGGTTTCGCTCTTTCAAAGCCTTAATCGAAAATCAAACAGGGAAGAAGATCAAAATATTGAGGACCAATAATGGAAATGAATATGAAGCAAATGAATTCAATGACTATTGAAGAGAACCAGGCATTAAGAGGGAGACCACTACTACATATACTCCTGAGCAAAATGGAGTTGGCGAGAAGAAGAATCGATCAACCATAGAAGCTACCCGTGCTATGCTTCATGACCAAGGCATACCGAGTTCTCATGGGGAGAAGTTGCCAACACCGACGTATATGTTCAAAACAAATGTCCACATCAAGCATTGGACTTCAAGACACTTGAAGAAGTTTTCACCGATAAGAAACCTGATGTTTCTCATTTTAGAATTTTTTGTTGTTCCATACATTTTCATGTGCCGAAAGAGAAAAGAAACAAGCTAGATGCATCTGAGAACAAAGGAACTTTTGTGGGCTACAGTGTAACTTCAAAGGAATATACAATCTATGTGACTGGTCAAAGAGAAGTGGAAATAAGTCACGATATCACATTCGATGAAGGTTCTACCCTTGGGAAAATCAAAGATCTTCCTATCCCTAGGAAGGACAATGATGATGACGCAAGAAAGAAGGATGAATCTCCGAACGATGAGTTAATGCTCGACATTGAAGGCCCGATGTTTCCCATTGATCCACCCCCTGGTGAGCCCTCTACTTCAAGGAAAATACCTTTGCGGCTCAAATATACTCTTGAAAATGTCGAAAGACATGTTGCACTAAGGGGGCATTTTGTGAAAGCAAGAAGTCGAATAAGTACCAAGGATACTTAGCTGCTATAAGTACCATTGTTCAATTTGAGCCATGTACATTCAAAGAAGTCGTGAAGCACCAAGTTTAGAAGGATACGATGAATGAAGAATACGAATCGATCATGAAGAATGATGTTTGGGATGTAGTACCTAGACCCAAGGACAAGTCAGTGGTCACTTCAAAATAGCTTTATAGAATCAAACATGGAGTTGATGGGAGTGTTAAAAAGTTCAAGGCCAGGTTTATTGCTCGACGTTGTTGAAAAATGTAACTAGGTTTGGTCTTCATAATGACATGCAATTGTGACTTTTGTAAATTATGTAATAAAATTATTTTTCTAAGCCTTGCTTCATGGCTTTCATAAGCAAGTGATTTTATTTTAGGTGGCTCCCATTGAGAGCCTTAATATTTGTCATTAAGGTCAATGAGTTAACGTCATGTATGAAGAGCTCTTCTTGACCATATGTAATATGTATATGAGTCAATCTAGTGCCTAGAAAGCCCTCCAAAAGACAAGCACAGTCCTCTTGACTTGATGTCAACCTGCAATACGAAGTAATAATTTATGTTGGCTCACCCGAAGTATCACACCGATTCAAATGGTCATGTCGGCTTGAGTACATGGACGAACTACTATAAATAGGTGGGTATGATCTTCGCATAAGGACAGTTCAGAAATTTGTATACCTCTGTAGTTTTCGGTGGGTAATCACAGTGAAAAGTTTGGATGGAAAATCATAGAGAGAAGACTTTGCATATCTCTGAATTTCGGAAGAGGGAAAAGGAGTCTTGGTTATCTCTGTTTCGGTGAAGGTTACAAGGATGCATACTACAGTTCTATAAGGGAATTCGGATCCCTCTCATCTAGAGATCGCAGTAACAGCGAATAAGAAGGAGAAACTATAGTTGGAATTTCGGTGGCCTCTCACTGTGACTTCAGAAGACAAGGACAGTGGCCTAAGTGCAGAAGACAAGGGGAATGCAGTAACATTGTCTAGGTGTTGAGGAGAGTCCACTGTTCGTAAGAAGACTATGTTTCGGATCAAGTTCTGTTTAGAAACCTCAGTGTTGTCACAGGAAGAAGGATCCAGTGCTAAGTCACAGTATCAATGATGTTGTTCGGACATGCTTACAGTACAGTTATATTACAGTGATGGATCTCGGATTGTTATCCCGATGAAAGTCTCTAGTGTAGCCTCAGCAGTGGAAGAAGCAGAAGAGGACTCGTGTTTTGATCATGGAGTGGCTAATAGGTTAAGGGTGTTGGTCTTGGTATTCGTCAATTGGAATCTCTAGAAAAAGAATTTGTGCAAGTTTTCCTCTCAAGGAGTGAGAGGCTTTGGCCCTAGCTCATAGCCTTCAGGTTGTGTCTCTTGTCTATTTATGTTCTTGCATTGGTTATTGTTTGATGAAGAAGAACACTAAGAATCTAACGTAAAAAAGATCCTAATCTAATCAAGTAAAAGCATTCACAAGCAGTCACCAAAGAAGAGAAATCAACTAATTCTAATGCCCTGGAATTCTCTACAGAAGCTTCTCTCAAAAGGAAGGAGTGGAATATGATGAGATATTTGCACCGGTTGCCCGATATACCACTATTCATTCGATTATAGCTCTTGTTGCCTCTCAAGGATGGAGCCTACACCAAATGGATGTCAAAACTGCTTTCTTGCATGGCTCGCTTAAGGAAGAAGTCTATGTAGAGCAACCTCAGGGGTTCGAAGTTCAAGATTGTAAGACACATGTATGCAGATTGAAGAAAGCCCTCTATGGGTTGAAACAAGCCCCCGGGGCTTGGTATGAGAGGATTGATAGCAATCATATGAAGTTGGGACTTACAAGGAGCGATGTTGACCCAAACCTATACTTCAAGGTCGAAAAGGACAGGCCTCTCATTTTGATCCTTTACGTGGATGATCTCTTTCTAATAGGTGATGACCCTCTCATTTATCAATGCAAGAGGGAGTTGTATTCTGAATTCGAGATGAAGGACCTAGGTTTGATGCACTACTTCCTAGGCCTTGAGGTCTAGCTAAAACCAGATGAGATTTTCCTTTCTCAAGGAAAATACATTGTGAAGCTTCTTGAGAGATGTGGGATGGTGGATTGCAAGTCTGTGTCTACTCCGATGGAACTCAACTTCAAGAATCTATGTGGAAGTATTGTTGGGCCTAGATTAGCAAACCCTTCTGAGTATCGACAACTTGTGGGGGCCCTGATGTTATTAATAAACTCCCTTCCGAACATATTCTTCACTATGAACATGTTGAGTCAATTTATGATCGAGCCTCATCACATACATTGGATTGCTGCTAAGAATCTCTTGAGATATCTCTGGGGCACAATCAATTATGGTTTGAGATACACTGTCGTGAATTTGAGGTTGCATGGATATACAATTGTTGATTGGGTTGCTAGTGTGGTGGATCGTAAGAGCACGTATGGATGTTGCTTATCATTCGGCTATGCTTTTATTTTTTGGATGAGCAGGAAGCATAATTCGATTGCACTAAGCACCGTTGAGGCCACATACATTGCAGCTAGTATGGCCTATTGTGAAGTTGTTTGGTTGAGGAAGCTCTTTAGTGATCTATTTGAGCATGTGTTGGATACCATCATAATCTACTGCGACAACCAAAGTGGGATTCGCCTTTCAGAGAATCTCGTGTTCCACGACTGCTCCAAGCACATTGATATCAAGTACCACTTTATCTGAGATATGGTACAATGGGGAGCAATAAGGTTCCAACACATTAAGATTGATGAGCAAGTCATAGATATCCTGACAAAGCCCTTAGGGAAGGTCAAATTCTTAACCTTCCGAGAGAGACTTGGAGTCGTGGAAAGACCTTCCTATGAGAGTTCCACATGAGTTGGACAGTGAGCTCTGAGAGCTCTTGTGGGCTTGGGGTGTACTTCTTGAAGCTATGAGCGACCATAGGGTGAGTGGTTCACCTTCCTCTTGTGGTACGCTATGTCCAGGGTGAAGGGTTCACCTTCCCGTGTGACACCCCATCATGGTTGTGACATGTGTATAGGGTGAGTGGTTCACCTTCCCCTACGATTACGGACAAATGTATGTAGGGTGAGTGGTTCACCTTCCACTACAATTGACATATGCATACGATGAGTGGTTCACCTTCTCCTATAGCATATGAGCAGGATGAGTGGTTCACCTTCTCCTGATGATGCCCTAGCATACATCATATCTATAGAGTCTGGGACTCATAGTAAGTACCTCTCATCTAGCCAATGAGTTGGGGAAAGTGTTTAGGGACCAAAGCACTACTGATGAACGCATCGTGTATTCTCATACTCCCTATGACTAGGATGCATGGTGTTCAACAACTTGATCTGGGATCATTTGAGGTTCTACCTGTGGACTGACCTTTGTCAATGGAGAGTGCAAAGGTCTTGTGACTCTCTCGATCAATTCTTCTTCATTATTACTTCATGGTTCAGCAGAGCAGAGATGACAAAAATGGCACATGAAGACAGGATGACATGATGATGACAGATGGATTGGCAGGTGGAATTCTCCCTAGTTGAGAGGGAGTGTTAAAATTGGCAACTAGGGCCAAATTCCACCTTGGGACAGCTCATTTGATGGAGATGATTATTGCATTAGATTCCTCTTTCCGAGAGGTCCAAAACTGATATAAAGTTCATCTCATTCGGACAAGCAGAAGTGTGATTTTGAATTTATTCCCTCACATGTACAAATTGTTTAGGTCGGCCTTAAGCTTATTGTAGGCTCAAGAAGCCCAATGGATGTGTCTCTCATAGTTCGATGGCTCGGAATCAATGATGTGACTCATTAGCATTGTGTAGCCTAAGTACTTCTTAAGATGTTTGCTTTCCTTAAAAGTGCCAAGGGGAGATGCATGCCCCTCTACATCCTGCAATGTATATCGAAGCCATGTCGGCCTCCTTTTGAATTCTTGGAACAACAACCCTAAGTGGACAAATTGGCTCAATGGGTCCTTGATGATCTAAAGGATGTTCCATATGTACAAAAGGACTTGAAACCACATCCTTGCGAACCTCCTACTCCTCGTCATCATGAGAGACCCTTTGGATCTCCAGTAAGTTGCATCCTTCCATTCACTGTCTACTCCCTCTAAACAAGAAGCTCTTTTAGTCATCTATCACAGTTCTAGATATATGTGCAATTTCTCCCTCTCAAACATAAATCACTCTTGCTAGTTTGCACTCAATCCTAGAAGAATCATCTTGCCACAAACTTTGCTTCATTCTTCCCGATGCTTTCATCTACTGCCAGAATTATTGCCTTGGAATCCTTCACAATGTATCTGCAAACCTCATTAGGAGGCCAAAGAAGAAACAATTATAACCAAGAAAAAGATACAAAGACAAGAGGCTAACTAAAATAAGGTAATAATAATCAAGGAAGAAAGATATGAAGTACTTCATTTAATCTAAGGATTTTAGGGAATTGTGAACTCCCTCTTGAGCCTTGCCTTCTTGCAAAAATTATTGAAATCCATCTGCAATCTCATCAAGCTCATCCTTGTCCTCATCTTAAAGCTTCAACTACTAATGCATGTTGCTTTCCTTTCCTTCCTTACATGAATAGTATGAGTTAGTGTTTCTTCATCCTCAAGTTATCTAGTCACACCAAAGGCTCAACTGCACACTCAGACATCTTCAAGTTAACAAGAAGATGAACCAAGTACAAACTCCACTGGCATTCGGCACTATGGGTCTCGTTCTAGGGTTTCACAAACCCTTAGGATCAAGACTTCAATATAAGTCATATCCTTCTAGACTTCTAGGGTTTACAAAACTTAAGACAATCAAATTTCATCGACACCCTTTGCAACTCCAACAAACTTGTCATGTGCAAATTATCCTACTATGGTCATGGATGATGGAACCAATCATTGCCCCTTCAAAAGAATTTGCCACTGATCCATTACAGGATGCCATTATATCATCTCGAACCTTTGACGATCATTGACTACTTGTGAAACTCATCACTGGAATTTAGTGTTTTATACAAAAAGTAGGTGAGGGAGGTTTTCTCCTTACCTCTAAAGTAACTTCTTTTTATTGTCCGAACAGGCCCAATTCTTCTTAGTAGTTCGGAATAATGTGATAAACCCATTGTATTAAATACACGGTACTGAAAGACCCATGGTAATGACTCAGGGTATTATATGTATGAAGCCTATATAGAGGCTACAAACTCCCCATGGAGTGTTCACCTTCCTTAAGGATTGATTGTATGGTGTTACCCTACCTTAAGGGTTTTGATATTAATAAAGAAAAGTTATATACAAGGTTGCACGAAACGGGGAAACGGGTACGAGTTTCCGAAACGCGACCTCCCCAAATTTTGGAAACGGGGAAACGCGAATATATATATATATATATATATATATATATATATATATATATATATATATTAGGAATTTAAGAAATATGTGCAATCATAAAGCATATATGATACATTCTAATTTATTACATTATGATAAAATTGTCTATTGTCAATGCATAGACTATAAGTATCTAAATTTACATCACATTTATTCATGAATAATCACATAATGAAAATAGAAATATCCAAAATCAGCCACGAGAAATTTCTAATTTTTTGTCTCGTGGTTGATTGGGAGTCTCCTCCTACATAGTCGAATGACCTTAGTGCTCTTGATTAAATACAAGTTTCATACCCTAGTACCCTACATTCTCTTGATTATTGGGAGTCTCCCCTGCATAGAGGGCTTTGTTCTCTCGATTAAATACAAGTTCCATACCCTAGTACATGATAAAATCCAATGGAAACATTGAAATCCCCCCAATCCTGAAATCCTGAAAAACAGATAAGTCTGCTGGATTTTGAGTAAGATCTAAAATTCTACTTTCTCCATATGAAATCCAATGACGGCGAAACCACTCTCAAACATCCTGAGTCATTTCATGGTAATGTTAAAAATTTAAGTAAAAGGATGAAAATGAAAAATAAAGGAGAATATCACTTTTACTTTAAGAATTTAACATTACCATGAACTGCATATCAACACTAGGGCAAACAAATGTAAGATATCTACATTAGAAGAAGAAAAAAAAAAAAAAAACAAACAAACAAATGTTTTTTTTGGGGGAAACGTGGTACGGTACGGGGAAACGCGTTTCGTTTCGTTTCCCCTGGCGAAACGCCCCCTAGGCCCACGTTTCCTGCAACTTAGGTTATATATTTCTATCTTGTTATTTCTGGTATATTCGTATTTTCAGGTCAGATCAAATACAAGTGGTATCAAAGCCACTTTCTTGGGCAAAGAGGAAAGATTTTATTTTTATTTTTGCAGGAATTTTTTGGGCCATCGAGTTGGCAAATCAGATCTGAAACTTTTGGGGCAAAATTTACATAAACAAATTACAGATCTAGATCCTTTGCAAAAAAATACCCAAATTCAAAACAAACAAAAATATCGACCGAATCAGAGTCCGGATGAGGGAGATATCGCTGATTTAAAAATCAGTTGTGTTGCAGAAATTTTTCTGATGAAAATTCGTGGACAGCGGATCTCCAGTCAATTTTTGCATTTTTTGTGAAGAATTTTGAGAAACTAATTGCAGATCTAAGATCCTCTTGAAAAATAATTCAATTTGAAAAGAAAAAAATCAGTCGAATTGGAGTCCAAATGAGGGAGATATCATTGATTTAAAATCAGCTCTATTTTAAGAACTTTTGTGACGGCAAGATAGTTACAGCGCAAATCTGAAATTCCAGATTGTCTAGATCGGGATTTCTATCACATGGGAAGATGCAGAATGGTCGTTCCATTTCCAAAAACAAGTTATAATAAGGATTTTGAGCAATATTGATCGAGTTGAGTCCATTTTAAATTTTCGCCAAGTAAGTGATTTTTTTTCAAAACACTCTTCATGGCTTCTAGCAAGGATTTTTTACAGGGAAAGATAATGGTCCTACTATTAAAAAATTCCTAAAAAATTTGCAGACAACCATTCCGAAACATTGAAGAGGTTTATTATGCCTTGAGCTGAAAGATGACGCTACCATATGGTGGCGCTCACTTGACAGCAGGAAGTTGTCCAAACTTTCGGATGAAGAATTTGAAAAACTCCTTTTCGACAAATGGTCTCATGCTAAAAAACAGGGAATGAAACATGTAAGGGGTTATTTTCTACTGGTATCTCCTTATTACAAATTCATGGATGTATTTCGAAGGAGAAAATCATTGTTTATAAATCCTAGTTGCAAGCAAAATTTATCAATGTTAATTTGGCAAAAAGATTGCAAGTACCAACCAAACAAATGGAGCACACACTGGTTAATAATCAGCAAGTGCAAGTTTATAAAGATTTGAAGATTTCTATGCATAAGTATGTATTGCATTCTGATATTTATGATTCAAATATGGATAATATGGATGTTGTTTTGGGATACCCTTTGATGGAATCTGTTGGTACTATCAATATTAATGTGTAGACGAAATTCCTGAAGCTCTGGTATAAAAAGAAGAAAATTACATTACAGGATATTTCCATCAATAAAAAGATAAAGTCCAAGGAGGTTGAAGCAGAAAATGTTACAGGTACTGATACATCAGATGAGGACTCTGTGGTTGAAGTAATACTAGAAGATAAGCAACAATTGCAAGCGCCGCAACATGTACTAGATACTCATCAGGCTCCATTAGGTGGTGAATTAAAGAAAGATAAACCATTGCAACAATTGCAAGCGCCGCAACATGTACTAGATACTCATCAGGCTCCATCACCCAGCAAAAAAACAACCAACACGATGGCCACAAATTAGCAACAAGGACAACAACCCTCGCACGACAGATAGAGAGGTGCGAAGATCCAACCACAACACATCAACATGACGGAACCACCAGGATCAACTCCCAACTCAAGCAAGCGAGGCGCCGGCTAGATCGAGTAATCACCTGTCTCTGGGATGGCTAGATGCACGTGCATGGTACCAGTGGACTACTCTTTTGAGTAGATCTTATTATTTGTGTTCTTATGTTTCGGGGACGAAACATGTTTAACAGGGCTGGAATGTAGTATACCTAAGGGGATATTAATATATTATGGGGTACAGAGGGAGGTACCCAAGGGAATAATGTAATAATGTGATGAGCCATAGTTAATAAATAAAGTGGTTAACCCGCATCATGTAAGGGACCACAAATAGTTAGGAATAATGTTATAAGTCCATTGTATTAGATACATCGTATTGAAATACCCAGGGTATTGTATGTATGAAACCTATATAGGGGCTAGAGACTCCCCATGGAGATATGTCAAGGATTATTGTATTAACAAGCATATGGCTTGTGGAGTGTTCTCATCGTTAAGGAGTGATTGTATGGTGTTACCCTACCTCAAGGGTTTGATATTAAAAAATATCTGAAGTTTATCTATTTTTCTATTGTATTGGCTCTTGGGTTTAATTGCAGTATTGGGCATATTTCCATTTTTATATATTTGCATGTCAGATCTATTACAGCTTTTTCCTCATCATCCTAAGGTTCAGCGTTTCTTGCCTTCTGGACACAGATCAGATTGGGAAATAGGTGTCTTCAATGGGTGATCTCAGTGGCCTTTGTTCACCAAAGTTCTGGTACCATGTTGATTTTCTAGTGCTAAATAGACAAGCACAATTTCTGCAACTGATAATTACTTCCAATGATATATAATATTACTTTAGCACATTCCAGAATATCATTAATGTTGTGTGTGGAGCATGATTGTTCAGAGGTCTTTGTTTCAGCCGGATGTATACCCCAGGAAGTTTTGTACACCCCTCCACACGGGGGGTGCGGAGGGGACTTGTCCCCCCCGCAGGGGTCCGGGGGCCAGCGGTCCCCCGGCGGGGGCTCGGGGGCAGCGCCCCAAAGCCAAAAATAAATGTAAAATTGCCTTGTAAAAGTATAGTAATTTTTAGTCAATCTGGGCCGTTCATTAGGCGGATGATCTGACGGTAGAATTTCTGTTTAGTTTAGGGTTTTTTGCCCTAGAAGGCAACCCCTCTCTTTGTATGAGGGCATTGTATTTGAGGCTGTGTAATAGATGTGTATTCTTGAGCAAGAAACAGAGAGGTGAGACTGTGAGAGAAAACAGAGAATATTACAGCGGAATTGTTGTAGGTTGTATCTCTTCATTTTGCTGGATAATAGAAAGGAAGGACTGGTTGTTCGGGGTGGACGTAGCCCAAACTGGGTGAACCACGTATATCTGTGTCTCTCTTGTTTTGTGCGATTTCTGTGTTTATATTTCTGCAATATTTTATGTGTTCCATTGCTTTGTAATATATAATTTTCTAACAACTGGTATCAAATTATCAATACAATACGGTTGTGCCTTGCTGCGTCAGTCGCCTTCAACATTTCGAAGGAAACCACGACAGAGGGTTTGATGACGACGTTGTCGAAACTATATGAAAAACCCTCGGCCTCAAACAAGGTATTTCTTATGAAACGGTTATTTAATATGAATATGTTGGAAGGTGGATCTGTTGCAAACCATTTAAATGATTTTAATACACTTACAAGTCAGTTAAGTTCTGTAGGGGTAAACTTTGATGATGAAGTTAGAGCTCTGTTATTCTTGTGCTCATTACCAAAAAGTTGGAATGGTTTGGTAATGGCCATTAGTAACTTCGTTTCTGGATCTAGTACTTTAAAGTTTCATGATGTTGTCGGTGCTATCCTTAGCGAGGAAATGCGACGGAAAAGCTCCGGTGAGACATCAAGAAATGCTTTGAGTGCAGAGTCTAGAGGAAGAAAAATGGAAAGAGGAAAGAGCTCAGGATATCGCAGTAAATCAAGGAAAGGCAGATCCAAGTCCAGATCGGGGATAGTGTGCTGGAAATGTGGAAAGAAAGGACACCTAAAGAAAGACTGTAGATCTCGGAAGGGAAAAGAAGGAGATGCACAGCAAGAAAACAATCATGAAGCAAATGTGACAAGTGAGGTGTTACAAGATGCTTTGATTCTTTCTTTCGAAAATATTATTGATTCCTGGGTGGTAGATTCAGGGGCTTCATTCCATGTCACACCTGATAAGAAATACTTTCATGACTATGTTCAAGGAGATTTTGGACAAGTTCGTCTGGGTGATGATAAACCCTGTAAAATCGTTGGAATGGGTAAGGTTCTTGTAAAACAGCAGAATGGAAACCAATGGTTATTAAAGGAGGTAAGGCATGTTCCAGATCTAAAGAAAAATCTGATTTCAACTGGGCAGTTAGGCAGTGCAGGTTGTGTGACAACTTTCACAGATAAAGCTTGGAAGGTCACCAAAGGAGCCCTGGTAATAGCAAAAGGCGAAAAGGTTGGTACATTGTATTTATGCAATGGTATTTCTAACTATGTTAATGCTTTAACTTCCAAAGGAGCAGATGCAGCATTATGGCATCATAGGCTCGGACACATGAGTGAAAAGGGGATGAAGATTCTTCACTCAAGGAATTTGTTGGCGGGTTTGAAGAATGTTGATTTGGATTTCTGTGAGAATTGCATTTATGGAAAACAGAAGAGAGTCAGATTTCTCAAGTTGGGAAAGAAAAGAAGAATGAAAAATTAGAGCTTGTGCATACAGATCTATGGGGACCTGCTCAGGTATCATCTCTCGGTGGCTCTCGTTATTATGTTACTCTTATTGATGAGCAACTAGAAAAACTTGGATTTATTGTATTAAGAATAAATCTGATGTATTTGATACTTTCAAGAAATTGAACGCTTTGGTTGAGATTGAGACAGGAAAGAAATTGAAGTGTCTTAGATCAGACAATGGAGGTGAATATTGCAGCAAAGAGTTTGATAGGTACTATTCAGAGCATGGAATTCGTAGAGAGAAGACAGTTCCAAGAACACCACAAGAAAATGGTGTGTCAGAAAGGATGAACAGAACAATCATGGAGCGTGCAAGGTGCATGAGATTGCATGCAGGATTGTCTTTATAGTTTTGGGCAGATGTTGTAGATACTGTTGTTTATCTAATAAACAGAGGGCCTTCAAGTTCCTTGGCTGGTGGTGTTCTGGAGGAAGCATGGACAGGTAAAAAGGTAAACTACTCTTTTTTAAAACCTTTTGGTTGTGAGGCCTTTGTCCATATTGATAAAGAAAATAGAACAAAGCTTGAGGCAAAGTCAAAGAAATGTACCTTTATTGGATATGGTGTTAATGATTTTGGTTATCGCTTATATGATTATGAAAATCACAAAATCATTAGGAACAGAGATGTAATATTCAATGAAAAGGTCTTGTATAAGAATCAGTTGCAGGAAAAGAAGCAAGAAAAAGAAAACAAGGAATACACAGTTCTTGACGAAATCAATGAAAAAGTAAAGGTGCCTGAAAATAATAATAATCAACAACCACAACAACAGCAACAGGCACCCCAAACACTCGAAAGTGGTGTTAGAAGATCTACCAGGATAAGTAGACCCCCTGAACGTTACTCTCCATTATATTATTTATTGTTGACTGATTCTGGTGAACCCGAATGTTATGAAGAAGCAGTGCAGGTAGAAACCAGGAAGAAGTGGGAGCAAACCATAAAAGAAGAGATGGACTCCTTAGCACATAACCAGACTTGGGACTTAGTCAGGTTGCCTGCAGGTAAAACAACATTGCAGAATAAATGGGTTTTACAGGCTGAAGGAAGAAGATGGAGGAAAACAGAGGTATAAAGCTAGACTTGTGGTGAAGGGGTTTGCACAGAAGAAAGGTATTGATTTTGATGAAATATTTTCTCCTGTTGTTAAAATGACTCCAATCCAAACTATTTTAAGTCTTGTAGCAGCTGAAGATTTGCATCTTGAGCAGTTAGATGTAAAAACAGCCTTTCTCCATGGGGATTTGGAGGAAGAGATATATATGCAGCAGCCACAAGGATATGAGGTGAAAGGGAAGGAGAAACTAGTGTGCAGGTTGAAGAAGAGCTTGTATGGCTTAAAACAGGGTCCAAGGCAGTGGTATCTAAAATTTGACAAGTTTATGTCTGAACAAGGTTATACTAGATGTCACTCTGATCATTGTGTTTATTTGAAAAAGCAAAATGATGGCATCTATATTATATTGTTATTGTATGTAGATGACATACTTGTTGCAGGATCTAACATGCAGGAAATAAATGTGCTCAAAAGAAAATTGGCAAATTCATTTGCAATGAAGGATTTGGGAGCTGCAAAACAAATCCTTGGTATGAGAATAACTAGAGACAGGAAAAATCGTAAATTAACATTGTCTCAGAATGAGTACATACAAAAGGTGTTGAAAAGATTTAACATGCACAATGCAAAACCAGTTAGTACACCTTTTGCTAGCCATTTCAAACTTAGCAAGGAAATGTGCCCAAAGACCCAAGAAGACATGGATTATATGTCTAAAGTTCCATATGCATTAGCAGTTGGAAGCTTAATGTATGCAATGGTCTGCACAAGGCCCAATATTGCACATGCAGTGGGAGTTGTAAGCAGGTACATGAACAATCCAGGAAAGGAACATTGGATGGCAGTGAAATGGATTCTCAGATATTTGAAAGGTACCACAAATCAAGCATTATGCTTTGGTGGTTCAAACATCTCCCTACAAGGATATGTTGATGCAGATATGGCAGGTGTCAGAGATAACAGGAGGAGCACTGCAGGATATGTATTTTCTGTTGGAGGAACAGCTGTCAGTTGGGTTTCAAAAATCCAAAGTGTTGTTGCACTTTCAACAACAGAAGCAGAGTATGTTACTGCTACAGAGGCTAGTAAAGAAATGATTTGGTTACAAAGGTTTATGGGTGTAGGAATTTACAGGGTAAGTTCCTCAGAAAGAACACCAAAAGGACACCGCTCACAACCAGATCACAGATCAATACACCAGTATTTTTGACGTGGTTAAAACCCTCAAAGAGGGAAACAGTCCACGGCCTGTGCCAACATGGCTACTACAGGCAATTTATTAGTCAAAGAATGAAAATTTACATAAGCTTCTCTCATGCACGGATTACCCGAACAATGACCCTCCATGCGCTTTAAATAGAACTCATGGACCAATCGGGTGTCAAGCCACGGATCAAATGTCGGTAATACCGAGGAGAGAGTGAACCGTCGGATCACTACATATCGTGACCGTCGGATTGTAAGTTACAAAATGTACAACGGTAAAGAAACACACTTTACCTAACTCTACACTAGACCAAGTTGAACTTAACTATATCCTATGTGTCGGAATATCCTAACATCCCCCCTTAAGAACAACTTGGGATAGGATTGAAGGATTTACAAAGATGACACAATAGGAGAAGGAAGGAGGCACTAGAGCCTATCCCCCCTTAGTGACAACTTCCTGAACTCCAAGCATATATCGAAGTTTAGTGAACTTCGCCTCTGTGAGAGCCTTTGTGAAGATGTCTGCAACCTGATCATCTGTTGAACAATATTGCACTTCAAGAACATGGTCATGAATGAGCTTTCCGATGATGTGCATGTGTAGTTCAATGTGTTTGCTGCGCTGATGCTGGACTGGATCTTTGCATAGCTGAATGGCACTTTGATTATCACACCAAAGTGTGGTTGGATGCTGCTGCTCAAAGCCAAACTCTGATAGGATCTGACGAAGCCACAAGGCTTCCTTACTGGCTTCCACGGCACCACGATACTCTTCTTCTGCTGACGAAAGAGAAATGGCAGCCTGTTTCTTACAAGCCCGTGTAATAGGTCCTGAACCAAGAGTGAAGACATAACCGGCAGTAGACTTCCGATCATCAGGGTCACCAGCCCAATCAGAATCAGTGAAACCAACTAATAGAGGAGCTGCTTTGGCACTGTAATGAATCCCAAACTGTATTGTACCTCGAACATAACGAAGTATTCTTTTAGCTGTTTTCCAATGACTTTCAAGGGGTTTTGCATAAAACGAGCAACAAGGCCAACAGCAAAGGAAATGTCAGGACGAGTATGGGTTAAATACAAGAGTTTTCCTACAAGTTGACGGTATAAGGTAGCATCAACTTCAGGAGAAGTACAAGAGACTGAAAGTTTGACTCCAGACTGAAAGGGAGAAGGGGCTGGCTTACAGTCTTCCATGTGAAAATGACAAAGAATATCACAAGCATACTTGGACTGGGAAAGGGAAATACCCTCCTTGGATTGCAAGACTTGAAGACCGAGAAAATAGTGTAAGTGTCCTAAGTCTGTCATTTCAAATTTCCTTTTAAGGCTGGACTTCACATGGTTTATAAGGTTGGGATCACTACTAGTAAGAATAAGATCATCAACATAAAGAACAAGGATGATAAGAGAGTTGCCCACTTTCTTGGTGTAGATAGTATTGTCAGAATAACACCTAGAAAAGCCAGATTCTAAAAGAAAGCTATCCATTTTGGCATACCAAGCCCGAGGAGCTTGCTTGAGACCATAAAGAGATTTCTTAAGTCGACATACAAGGCTGGAGTCTGTTTGGATGAAGCCAATGGGTTGTTCCATATAGATTTCTTCATGCAAGTCCCCATGCAAGAAGGCAGATTTAACATCCATCTGATGGACTTCCCATTTTAAAGAGGCAGCAAGGGAAAGAACAAGGCGGATAGAGTTCATTTTGGCAACAGGGGAGAAGGTTTCAGTGTAGTCAATGCCTTCAACCTGAGAAAATCCCTTAGCAACAAGACGAGCTTTATGTTTATCTACTTTCCCATCTGGTCCATACTTGGTTCTGTAAACCCATTTACATCTAACAAGTTTGCGTCCCTTTGGTAGAGGAACAAGATCCCATGTATCATTTGTCAACAATGAATGATATTCTTCATTCATAGCTGCTTCCCAATGTGGATGGCCTGAAGCTTCTGCAAAAGTGTCAGGATCATGATTTACTGGAGCTTGAGCCAGTAAAGAAGAGGCTCTTTCAAACTGAGAACGTGTACGTCGCTGATCTATAGGATCACCGGCAAGATCACCTGCTGCATCCCGAGTAGCACATACCCATCTTGGAAGTTGAGGATCCTGAGAAGGTGGGGGAGGATTGTCATCCTCACTTTCATCATCTGAAGAAGAAATGTTTTCAAAAGTAGAAGAGATAGAAAGAGGTGGCACATCCGCCGGACTAGGCTCGCAGGCCGATTTATTTTCATCAAATTTTATATCTCTTCTAATGATAACATTTTTAGACTTAAATGGAATAAGTCTATAACCTTTTACATCTTCAGAATATCCAACAAAAGTACATTTCTCACTCTTAGGTTCTAAAGCTTTATGCTTTTCATCTGGAATATGGGCCCATGCTTCACTTCCAAAAACACGAAAGTGACTTACATCTAGTTTAATGGAACTCCAAGCTTCTTCTGGAGTGATATTCTTTAGAACCTTAGTAGGAGTGCGATTGATTATATAATTTGCACAATTAATTGCTTCGGCCCAAAAACTAAGACTGAGTCCTTTAGATTGCAGCATACAATTAGCCATTTCCTTTAAGGTGCGATTTTTCCTTTCAGCTACACCATTTTGTTGTGGAGTGTATGGAACAGTATGTTGCATTTGAATTCCATTTTCGGTGCAAAAGTTGATGAATGTGTTTTTAACATATTCTCCACCATTATCAGTTCTTAGCTTAAGAATTTGATGTCCAGATTGTTTTTCAACAAAGGCTTTGAAGGCCAAAAATGTGTTAAATACTTCGCTCTTGAGTTTTAAGAAGTATACCCAAGTGCGTCTGGAGAAATCATCAATGAAAGTTAAGAAATACTTGCAGCCAGAGAATGAAGCAACAGGAAGTGGACCACATAAATCACTATGCACAAGCTGTAAAGGGGCTGAGGCGTGCCAAGAGGCACGTTTTTCAAAACTGTCCCGATGATGTTTTCCGAGTACACATCCGGAACAAACACCATCTCTGCAAGATACCATAGGAAGACCTGTCACCATATTTTCTTTACATAGATGCTAAAGGGAGCGATAGTTTAAGTGACCAAATCGCTCATGCCAAAGTTTGCTCACTTCATTATTATGAGCAACAAATACTGAGGGAAGATTTGATGACCCAAAGTTGTGAAACTTATACAACCTTGTGGAATCATCAGCAATACCAGTAGCTAGAACCTGTTTAGGATCTCTTAGATCCTTGATTACAACATCATGAGGTGAAAATTCAACAATTTTACCTTCACCTGAATGAGTTATCTGATATACAGATAGAAGGTTGCAGGATAAGGTTGGAACACATAATACATCATTAAACTGACCATTGTCTAGATGAACAGTTCCAGTCCCTACAACATTAAGAGATCTATCATCACCAACATATATATTTTTGGTGTTACAATCATTTAAAGAAGAAAACATGGCTTTGTTTTTGGCCGTGTGATAAGAGGCTCCAGAATCAATGAGCCACTCATGAGAATGAGAAGAAGAAGATACATTTAATGCATAACCAGACCGAGATGATTGACAACGACATGCAGAAAGTGCCATTCCTGAAGATGAAGTTGAAGTTGAAGTTGAAGAATGCTCCACATGGATGTTATGTTTCTTCATTGCGGCTTCCAAGGCTTCCATCTTCTTAAAGCATTTAGATTCTAAGTGGCCATCTCGATTACAAAAGTTACAATGTCTATCAGTCTTCTTCCATTTGTTTTTATTGGTCCTATCATTTTGCTGAAATGATCTTTCATTTTGAGGCTGAGTTTGCTTAGGACCCTTGTTTGGTTTAGGACCATTCTTTTTAGGATATGACTTCTTAGGATTCTTTGAATTTGGTTGCTGCTGGGCGGCTAACGCTTTCTTGGAAGAGTTTCCAAGATTAAGAAGACCAAGATGTAAGAGTTTTTCTTGTTCTCTTATTAAAGAATCACAAAAAGAGTCAAAAGAAGGGGCCTTGTAGTCTTTTCCTTGACAAATGAAAGCTTCCCTTGTAGAATGGAAGGTGGAAACAAATACAGAGTAGGCTGGTCCCAACTTAGTAAGGATGGAATAAATAAGGTTACTATCTTCTTTCTTAACCTTAACACCTTCCAAAAGATATCTAAGGGTCTTGAATTTGGACAAGAAATCTTCAATGCAAGAAAAATTATTAGGATCCAATGTAAGCAACTCATTTTCAAGTTGATGGGCTCTAATTTCATTTTTAATCCCAAAAACTTTAGTGATTTGTTCCAATGTTTCATGAAGAGTATCAAATTCTGCAATATGGAATCTAAGATCAGGAGAAATAGACATCCCTATCAAACCACGTGCTTGATCTTGTCTATTTTCCCATTTTGCAGCCTTGTCTTCATCTTTTGGTTTCTTCTCTTGGCCGGTGGCTATTCTGTAGAAACCTTTACTTCTAAGTAAATCTTCCATGTAGGCTATCCATTGGAAGTAGTTAGTGCTGTCAAGAATGACTTGGCATGGACTTTCCATTTTTTTTTTTTAAACTGAAGCTGAAGATGCTGAAAGTAAGTGTTCCAATGGATAGATCTCGAAAAGTTAGGCTGTTTAAAAAAAAACGGCTCTGAAAAAGGCTTCCGGATGAAGAAGTTATGGCTTTTTGAAAAAAAATTGTTGAAGTTGCCGACAAAGTGCGCGAATGTGCGGGAATGAAAAAATCCGCCCCCACAAAATGGAGACTTGAACCCAAGACCTCTACTCTCTTAAAATAGCTTTGAACCAATTGATCTATACAAAAAATTTGAGAGAGAGGGGGGGGCCTTGGTTTGCGTGCTTGCCTTGAGAAAGCTCTTTTTCCCTACAAAACACAAAACACAAAACCCAACACGGACATGCAAAGAAAACGAACCTTTGGCTCGAAGTTAGCTTTAGCCAAAAAACTAGATATTTTAAAAAATGAACCTTGCGGCTCAAAGTTAGCTTTAGCCGAAAAACTAAATATTTTTCTCAATGTTTCTGATTTTCCGAGATCACACTAAGGTGCAGGGAAAAGAGCATACGCATGAGAAAAATCCTTTCTTTCTGTTTCTGATTTGCCCAGATCGCACAGAGTCGCAGGGCAAAGAGCATACGCAGAAATGAAAGGTATAGATCCGGTTAAAAAAAAAGCTAAATAAACCGAAACCGAAATAAGCAGAGAGAAAATAACAGTAAACTGCAAATAAAGATTGTATACCTCCAGATCTTAAAAATGACGCAGCTAGGGCTACTGGAAACCTTTTCGCGTAAAACGAAAGGGGTTCCTCACTGGAACAGATGCTCCGAACACAACAGAGCAGTCCTCTCGGCCCGAAAGCAGTCAGAAACAGCAGATCTAGGAAACAACAGTCGGATGCAGTTCTACCGGCTTCAAATTTGGATCACCAACGGACGCGGCCCTCAAATAGCTCTGATACCATGTAGGAATTTACAGGGTAAGTTCCTCAGAAAGAACACCAAAAGGACACCGCTCACAACCAGATCACAGATCAATACACCAGTATTTTTGACGTGGTTAAAACCCTCAAAGAGGGAAACAGTGCACGCCCTGTGCCAACGTGGCTACTACAGGCAATTTATTAATCAAAGAATGAAAATTTACATAAGCTTCTCTCATGCACGGATTACCCGAACAATGACCCTCCATGCGCTTTAAATAGAACTCATGGACCAATCGGGTGTCAAGCCACGGATCAAGTGTCGGTAATACCAAGGAAAGAGTGAACCGTCGGATCACTACATATCGTGACCGTCGGATTGTAAGTTACAAAATGTACAACGGTAAAGAAACACACTTTACCTAACTCTACACTAGACCAAGTTGAACTTAACTATATCCTATGTGTCGGAATATCCTAACATCCCCCCTTAAGAACAACTTGGGATAGGATTGAAGGATTTACAAAGATGACACAATAGGAGAAGGAAGGAGGCACTAGAGCCTATTATGGGTGAGTTGGGTAAGAAGCATGATATGGGCACGTTATACAGTGATAGCCAAAGTGCCATTCATCTTGCAAAGAACTCAGCATTTCATTCCAGGACTAAACACATACAGCTCAAGTATCATTTCATACGATCAGTGTTGGAGGATGGAGAGTTGAAGCTGGAAAAGATACACACTAGCCAGAATCCTGCAGATATGCTAACAAAAGTTGTAACCAGGGAGAAACTGAGAACATGCTCAGTTTCAATTGGTCTTCAAGGATGACGATGAAGATGAGAAACAGCCAGGTCCAAAGAGGAGTCATCGTCCAGCAAATGAAACAGCAGTGGAGTTGCTACAATCATTCTCCAAGTGGGAGATTGTTGTGTGTGGAGCATGATTGTTCAGAGGTCTTTGTTTCAGCCGGATGTATACCCCAGGAAGTTTTGTACACCCCTCCATGCAGGGGGTGCAGGGGGGACTTGTCCCCCCCGCAAGGGACCAGGGGCCAGCGGTCCCCCGGCGGGGGCTCGGGGGCAGCGCCCCCGAAGCCAAAAATAAATGTAAAATTGCCTTGTAAAAATATAGTAATTTCTAGTCAATCTGGGCCGTTCATTAGGCGGATGATCTGACGGTAGAACTTATGTTTAGTTTAGGGTTTTTTGCCCTAGAAGGAAACCCCTCTTTGTATGAGGGCATTGTATTTGAGGTTGTGTGATAGATGTGTATTCTGTGAGCGAAAAACAGAGAGGTAAGACTGTGAGAGAAAACAAAGGATATTAGAGCGGATTTGTTGTAGGTTGTATCTCTTCATTTTGCTGGATAATAGAAAAGAAGGACTGGCTGTTCGGGGTGGACGTAGCCCAAACTGGGTGAACCACGTATATCTGTGTCTCTCTTGTTTTGTGCGTTTTCTGTGTTTATATTTATGCAATATTTTATGTGTTCCATTGCTCCGTAATATATAATTTTCTAACAATTAAGCAATTACACTCAGAAAATCCCCCTGTAAATGCAATAGAAACAGTAAAGATCACAACAGAATAGCCATGCACAGTAGACACCAAAACTTTTGCCCTGAGAAAACCCAGCAATATTTTCTAGGAGAAATTGTTCAATTCAGCATAAGTACAATCTGAGTTTTACAAGTCAACCTTTGACCTCCTAAGGCTAGACCTCAAGGTGCCCTTAATCTGCCCTTGAACCTGCTTGAAGGAATGTGATTTAACTTCCTTAAATCATCCTTCCAAACTCTTCTTCACTGGCTGCTTTGAACAGGCTCATAACAGACTTCAATAAGTCCTCAGAACAGACCTCAGTGTATCTTGGAACAGTCCTCAGACTCCCTCAGGTTCAGACTGCTTCTTGATTTCAGATCTGCCTCAGAGTTTGCACCAATTCAGTCTGCTAAGGGTCTGCACAAATTCGAATTGGTCCAGCAAACATATACCTACTTCAGACTTCAATAAAATTCAAGGAATCTTCGGGATCATGCCAAAAGAGGGGCCGAGGTTCAGTCACAAGAAGAGGCTGAAATGCTCCTCAAAACAGGTTCACAGACATCCTTAGAATTGGCTCCGAATCTTCACTCAGAATAAGCTTTTGCTCAGACTGAAATAAGCCTCAGGAGCAAGGCCGAATTACCTTCAGACTTCCCCTAAAACAGAGCCAAAATTGACCTCAGGACAGGGCCGAATTAGGCCTCGCGCAGGCCAAATATATCTCAGATAATAAACCTCAGGAAGGTCTGCTTCAGAAAGTCTGCCACAGGTTCAAATTCACCCTAGAACAGGCTTCAGACTAGGCTGAGTTTGTGCCCCAGATAGGACTAGAATCTGCCCAGCAAATAGCCACAAATGACAAAGATAAATCAACCCCTGATCAGTGCTCTTCATATCATCTTTGTTCCTCTCTTGAAATAAACCAAAGCATACAAAGGTAGCTGCTTTCTGTCATATCCAGTCTAGATGTCAAAGACAAAGACTGCATTACCAAATTTATCCCTTCTAAATAGAGTTCAACAGCCTTGAATGCTAGGACTCGAGAACTTCTCAGCATAACTCTCGATTATAGGCTACCCTCTTAGTGGGAGGGCACTCTTCTGATGACATTAACAACAGTTGATTTTAGTGCTCATTAACAATAGTTTTAGGATGACATATCTAGCTTTGAGTTAGATGTAGTAAGTAGGTAAATTTATTTATGTCCAACAAATGACCACAAAAGTACGTGAATGGGACTGAAGAAGAGATATTATAATTTGGTCAACAGTCTTCAAGCTACTTGGGATATCTAGCACAGATGGGAAAATTGCAAAAAAAAAATCCAATGATGTTACAACTATTGTTATAAGTGAATGTTACCTTGCACAGCATAAAATATTTTGCACTCCTGAGAACTGATTCTTCTAATTCAATATTCTATTTTTGCTGTTATGTATATATATAATATTTGTTAAAATTGGCAACTAGAGGCAAGGGGCAAACTCCATGTGGGTCATCTTATTTATGGCAGCTGATATTTTTCTTGGATCCCTCTCATCGAGGGGTGTAGGATTGATCTAAAGATCATCTGATTCTGATAAGTATTCATGGAGTTATTAATTTATTTGCATTATAAGACAATTCGTCAAAGTTGGCCAGCGACCAAATAAAACCCACACATGCTCAACATTTTAGTATAAATAGAGGTGGTCTTCAAGTCATTTCAACATACTTGGGATCTCTTCCTCTCTCTACTTGTCTTTAGGTTTTAGTAGGAGGAGAGATCCTAAAGAATAACATTGCCCTGATCCAGAGGGTAGAAAGCCGGAAATGCTAGAACTGTTGGACCTGCCAGAAAAGCAGGAAAAGCCAGAACTGCCAGAACTATCGGAAAAGCTGAAAAAGCCGGAAATGTCGGAACTGCCGGAAAAGCCAGAACTACCGGGAACAATTGGAACTTCCGGAACTGCCGGGAATAGCCGAAACTGCCAGAACTGTCGGGAACTGTCGAAACAGCCGAAGCATCTGCTCTCCGAAAAACAGGAAAAGCCAGAACTCCCGGAACTATCGAAAAAGCCGGAACTATGGGAAAAGCTGAAAAAGCCGGAAATGCCAAAACTGCCGCAAAAGCCGGAACTACCGGGAACAATCAGAACTGTCGGAGCTGCCGGGAATAGCCGGAACTGCCAAAACTATCGGGAACTATCGAAACAGCCAAAGCATCTGTCTCCGAAGGAGAGCAGCATGCAAGGGGACAGCGAACTAACATTGGGACAGTTGTATAGTACTTAGCAGCAAATACACCAAGCATGCAATGTTACAACTAGCATGCAAGGGACAACTAGCATGCAACAACAAGCATGCTAAGGACAACAAGCATGCTAGGGACAACAAGCATGCAAGGTGCAACCAACACATAGGTTAGGATGGCAACATGGTGCAGCGATGGCACATAATGCAGTACAGTGATGGGTACAGTGATGATTAATGAAGCGTGATGAGATGCAGCACAGTGATGATGGGTGCAGCATGGTGAGGTGCAGCATGATGACGAAATGCAGCACAACAATAGATGAAGGAGTCACCTTGGAGAATTAGTTGAAGCAGCGTGTCTTCAACTGATCTCATGTATCATCTTCTTAGATATTATCTATGCTCTTATCTAGATAAGTCAAAATGTTGACCTCTGTTGTAAACGTACTCTCTCTCTCTGCTGAACCATTGAAGAACATATAAGAAGAATTGATCAAGGGTTTCCCACATTGGGGTTTGTCCCTGGCTAGCGCCACATCTTGTGTCCTCTTGTCTTGGCTTGTCTTCTGCAATTTATGTTTATGTTCTATCTGCGGTTTAGTTTAACGCTAATGTGATTTCTAATCTGGAAAAGATATGGAGCTAACTGTGAAAATTGAAATAAATTGCTCTAAGCATATAACATACCTAAAATTAACAATATTTAAAATCCAATGTCTGATTGACAACCTTAATGTGGCAAAAGCATTACAAATGATGTGTTGATTAATAAAATAAATGAACACTCATCCTTGCATGCCATGGACAAAATATAAATTGAATTTGATGAATGCCTTTCTTCATATAAGAAAATAAAGGTAGAAACTTGATCTATTATGTGCTCACCATTTGTAGTTCCATCAGGGATAGTAAACCACCTAGAAACATGACTTGCATTTGGAAATAATCAGTTTTTATTCAGCTAAACCGCATTTACATAAAGTATAGCATATAAGAAATAAAAAATATATATTTAAAGCAAACGAAAAAGTGACTCTAGCGTTTTAAAGTAACTTACCAAAGTGCTGTCTGAACCATTGCTCATTCCAGTCTCTTCAGCTGTCAAATCATCCATAAACTGGCTCACAGTGATTGGCACATAGCTCTGAGGTATAACATGGCCGGCTTCTGCTATTGGAGAACAATTTAATATTGCATTGTTTTGCGGCATAAGCCTAAAAGCCAACGACGTCCTATAGAAATAATAAAATCAAAATACATTCTCTATTGTTTTATAAAACGTTAAAGATGGGGCATCAGACACCGTTACCAGCAAAACAGAATTATTTCATGCTACAAGACGATAAATAGACCAAAACTTCTTAAAAGAACCAAAGTCAATTCAGTTGATGGAAATTTAAAATAAACTAACCTTCCACCCATTCCAGCACCTGAAGATAAATCAGGAATTACTCGATATGAAGCAGCATGACGAAGACCAGCAGTGGCATGGCCAAGTGCCCTACCTGTTAACAACAAAATATCTCCAGGACCAAATCCATTATCTGCGAGATACCAACGTCCATTTGGATCACAAACCTGTAAAGAAAACAGTGACAAGGGACACACAATTTAGAAAATGAACAATATCTACCCACAGAAGAAGTACCAACACACAGTATGGAACATATTGTCTTTGGGTCATCTCCCATGCATTTATACATGGGGGAAAACAAATTACAAGAGGTTTGAAATGCTAAATATGATGCTGATAAAATTATATTGTTCCTCTTCCTGGTATGTTACAGGATCATTCTAAATCAGTGAAAGAACAAAATACAGTCCTTTTGCGTCCTCTTATGTTATGTTTCCTGGATAAATTCCATGAGGGAGACAGACCAAGGGCAAATCCAGATTCCATAATAGTTTGTATTGACTCAGTGTCCTGCAAGAAACTTCTCACCAAAAACTCAAAAGAGAAATTAACAGATGAAAAAAAGGAAATTTCAAATTCTCTCCAAACCCTAAAAGGATCCTAAAATATGCTTCTAGAAAGCTATTACACACGATTAACCAACCTATACTAATCTAATTTTAAAGTCACGGCCAACTCAGACATTAAATTGGTGTATGAGACCTCCATTGTGACACAAGGGATCCCCTGCCACCCAGCGATTTGACTGCTGAAGTCTACAGACGTGTACATACTCTAATCCCCTCTGGATTTGAACCTCTGATCTCTCACAAGGAAACACATTTTCTTGTATAATATATACACTATTGTGATTCCTCTAATTCTTCTGGATATTGTATCTCAATATATGCTTAAAAACCTAGACTACACAAATCCCCATATCCCAAAATTTTGAAAACTTGCAAATTCCACAATAGCTCCTCCATCCACACTTCTAGTAAGAACGGCCTCTTGTATATCTTCTTACCGAGGCCTGGCACTCACCTATTTCTCCTTTCTCCTCTGACTCGTCTGATTCCTGCTCTTCTTCCTCAGCTTCTGAAGTCATACCTTTAGTATCTTCAGCTCCTTTGATGGAGGCTGAGGGAGTACTTTTGCTTGGAGAAGCTTGTTTTTGGGTCTCGATCTCCAGAGTGTCTTCTGTCTGCTGGCTTAATGGATCAAATTTGTTTTCTTGCGCCTTTTTGGGAGGGGGACGTTGAACATTAGCCTGGAGAGAGCCTTTTCCAGTGGGTCCTCCCCATTTCTGCCCTTTGTGTTGGGTTTTTGCTCGCTTGACTTGATTCCAACCCTCTTCATTCCCTTTCTCTGGCTCTACGTTGGACGGACAGTTTCTAGAAAAGTGTCCATGAAGATTGCATAGCCTACTGGGCCCCCTCAAGAAAGCTAATTATACAGTTCTGCAAGGCCTGAATGTAAAGCATCTAGGTACGCAAAGCAGTTTTATAATAAATTTTTGGGTTATTATTGTTGGGAGGGACTTCAAAAGAACACTTAATTAGAGTTTCATACCAATAAGCATGTTGGTATGATTTGTAAACAGCCATGTATATTCGACAGGAACAGTTCATCACAACAAATTTTGCAATATTCTGAAATCTTTTATTATTCAATTTAATTTTCTTTAATCCCAGATTTATTATTACTAAATGCTAAAGTTTATGAAAATAGATGAAATATGAAAACAAAAGAAGAAGCAAATGAACACAAGATGTATTTCATACTTTTCTCAGTGCGATGTGTTTCAATTTCTTCACTCTTTTCTTCTGCTTTTGCTGTTCATACTTTTCTCAGTGCGATGTGTTTCAATTTCTGAGCATATAGATCAGATTGCAGTTTTGATAATAGTTTAAGTTATCTAGCTGTTCAATTTTAATTCTGTGCAATAAACTGTTAACATGAGCTGAAAAGTTTAACATAGTATCAAAGGTTGTTTCTAGAACCTTCTAGAAAATTGCGTAAGAATAGGTAGTTATCAAAAACTTTCAGGTATGCAATGCTTGAGAAACGCATTGTGGACCTATGATAGGTTGTTTTAAATTCTATGTAGCTGATCTGTTCTCTCTAGCAATGTGGTTCATAAGCAATAGTACGACTACCTCCAATTTCAGATACAAAGACAGCTTGAAAGGCCCCTTCCAACTTCGTCCTTCAGAAGTGTTTAGACGGTTTTGGAGGAGCATGAGCTTTGAGATCTGTTGGACATAATGCTTCCAGATTTTTGTCCTATAAATTGTAAATAAATAGAAGAATGTGAAGGGACCCCTGGGATATGAAACAAAGGGTCACCTCACTGTATATAGCTGATTGAATGTTAATGAAAAAATCATAACTTGGGAGTTACTCATCATGGCCTGACATGGTACCAGAACCTTGTTGTCTGTCCCACCATAACTCCTTTCTACTATCTTCCCAGAAATGTGACTCAACCCTGTGTCTGTCAGATCTGCCATTCTGGCCAGACTCTACCTGTTCTCTGCCTCCCAAACCTGTGACCTATTGGGAGCTTGATATTTTGTCAGGAACCATTTATATTCGCCACGAGCTGTGACACTTGACCATATCTCCCTTCAGTGGTTCCTACACCTGGGGTTTTTTTATCCCAACAGCTCCTGTGCCTAGAGCTTTCCTCTACGCAGTTGGTATCAATGTAGTCTACTCCTATCTGATCATAACCCAAATCGCAATAAGAATTTCACAACCCGGTCGATCCACACTGCCATCAGAATTCTTCTTGTTGTAGTTCATTTCTGGTTCTGGTTGTGATAGTGGTCTCTTGCTTCATCCTGTGCATCCCTTATGTGAACTGGTAAGGGTATGTGGTCGTGATTTCATTCCCATAGACGACACCAATCAATTCTCAATTGCATGCAAATTCAGATGTGATTCGGCATTCTTTTTTGTCCAGTTTCTTGATGAACTGCTAGCCGCCATCACTTTGCATGTAAAGCATTATTATTGACTACATTAACTAGTGTGTTTCCAGAATCTAGAAGAATGTCATGCATGCTTTGGTTCTTGTTCTGATGGTGGAGATGAGGGGTATCATACACACCTGGGTACTGGGATTATTCTAAATGATTTGAACTTCATGAAGTTGGGTTTGTTATTTTTGGTTGGTACTTGGCAGTCCCTTTGTTTGAAATGAAGCTCACACCTTTGATTAGTGCACCATAGCCCTGTCTGATTCTTTCGATTTCCTTCCACTTTTCAAACAAAAATATTTTCTAATAAAATGTGTGAACCCTATCACCTGCGTGTCGAGTTGCCCCAGAATTCAAACCTGGTATTGTGGGTGGCCCACGATCTTTATTGTTGTACAAAAGACTCATTGCTTTGCGGTGGAGAATTGAATTGAATTCGCCGCTAAAACTTTGGTATATCGGATTTGATGGGTTTATTTCAGTGGTGAGTGTTTTTGCTGTATGTAAGAAATTTTGAAATCTCGTGCAATTTTCTATCAAAAATTAATCAAACATTACAAAAACATTAGCTCAAGGCTCTATTTGAAGCTGCAATCTTTCATCTTCATATTCGACGTAAGTGCTCATTGGGAAGGAGAATTACCAAGGATGGTCCAGAAAGATCAAGCACACCCTCATTTGTGAAGGAGAGGAGGACAATGCACCTACCAAGCCCACCTTAGATTAGGAGCTACCTGTTGCAACAAATCTCATGCCCCTAAGTTGCACAAAACGCCGAAACATTTTGGAGCTTCCGAAAAAATCACCTCCCAAACATGGAAACATCAGCCGAAACATCAGTATATATATATATATATATATATACGAACTCATAAATACGTGCATAACACATTATCTTGCAAGAAAAATGGGAATAACACCCATAGATGACAATTTAGAAGGAAAACCAAGTCTGTATTAACTCTCATATATGACATGATGGCCGAGTTTTGGTCGAGTTTCGGGTACGTATACAGCACGACACGTCGAGTTCCTAAAAGTTTTGTGCAACATAGCCATGCCCTGAAGAGGTGAGCCATCATATAGTTCCCTTACAAATTCTTTTGCGGCATTAAAGAAGTTGAAATATCTTAATGACTCACACTTAAAATTGGAGCTTGTTCAATTGATGGTCAAACTCTTCAACCTTGAGTTGAAAGATGATGATCCCCTGACTCTAGCCTATGAAATTAGCACCATCATGCATGATATAGATGCCACTAGAATGAAGATAGACATTCCTTTCACAATATTTGTCAAGGCCCTCTACCCAACATACTCTCACTATCTTGAATCCTTGCAAGCTAGTGACCAACTCGAGTCCATTAATTTTGACTCTCTTCTGGGGAAGATTACAGAAAGAGAGAAATATTTTGGGAAAAGGATGACAGCAAACCAGTCCCCTGAAGACAGAAAGAATCAATCACATGATTCTCCTAAAGAAGCAGTGTACCTTGCTCAGAAAGGGAAGAATCAGTCACATGATTCTCCTAAAGGAAGTGGCAATAGAAGACGACATGGAAGAAAGAATTTTAGAGGCAGCGGGGTAAACACCATCAAAGAGAAAGAGCTGATC
The DNA here is from genome assembly GCA_031772625.1 of Pinus tabuliformis. Taxonomy (NCBI): domain Eukaryota; kingdom Viridiplantae; phylum Streptophyta; class Pinopsida; order Pinales; family Pinaceae; genus Pinus; species Pinus tabuliformis. The sequence goes on along the minus strand of CM062804.1, from coordinate 1,494,634,430 downwards.
ATCACTACATTTGTTGCAGTAGGAATGAAATTGATGCATCAGCACACAGAATCCCCTGGAAAATAATCAAAGACAATCGAAACCAAAAAGAAGATAGAGAGGTAAAACACCAGATCCAACAAAAGGTGAAGGACCTGAATTTGCTCATTATATTGTTACACATTTCAATAATAGAGTAATTGAAGATTTGTTTCACACTTCATTTGCTTCTTAGAGAATTGCATGGTTGCTTGATACAAGTGCAACATGCCACAGGACCTTCCAAAGACACTTCAAAGACAATGTAGATGGAAAAATGTGTTTTTAAGATAAATAAAGTCTGGCACCCTTGGGACATGTCACCATCAGGCTTAAGCTACCTGGATTTCCTTATTTCCTATTCCATGATGTACTCTACCTTCTAGAGCTACAAAGAAATCTATTGTCCCTTGTTTCACATTCATCGACAAGACCTTCCAAAGAGACTTCAAAGACAATGTAGATGGAAAAATGTGTCTTTAAGATAAATAAAGTCTGACACCCTTGGGACATGTCACCATCAGGCTTAAGCTACCTGGATTTCCTTATTTCCTATTCCATGATGTACTCTACCTTTTAGAGCTACAAAGAAATCTATTGTCCCTTGTTTCACATTCATCGACAAGACCACTATATTCATATCTTTGATGGCAAAAGTAGAAATAAAGAAAGCATCTAACAACATGATTGGAGTGATGAAAGACTACTGAATTTGAAAGGGACATATGCTCATACTCAAAATTATGCATACATCACTCATCATGATGGAGGTAGATTACCATCTTGTCTGTTATGCAAGATTTGGATATATAAATTATGATAGCCTTTTGTTATTGAAAGATGTTAAAATTGGCAACTAGGGCCAAACTTCATGTGGGTCAACTTATTTATGGCAGCTGATATTTTCCTTGGATCCCTCTCATCGAGAGGTGTAGGATTGATCTAAAGATCATCCGATTCCGATAAGTATTCATGGAATTATGAATTTATTTGCGTTATAAGACAATTCGTCAAGGTTGGCCAGCAACCAAATAAACCCCACATGTGCTCAAAGTTTTAGTATAAATAGAGGTGGCCTTCAAGTCATTTCAACACACTTGGGATCTCTTCCTCTCTCTACTTGTCTTTGGGTTTTAGTAGGAGGAGAGATCCTAAGGAATAATGTTGCCTTGATCCAGAGGGCAAAAAGCTGAAACTGTCGGAAAAACCGAAACTCACTGTCGGAAAAGCGGAAATTGATTGCCGGAAAAGCCGGAACTGACTGAACAGCAGGAAAAGTCGGAAAAGCCGGAAATGCTGGAAAAGCCAGAACAGCTGGAACTGTCGGAAATGCCGGAAAAGACAGAAATGCCGGAAAAGCCAGAAATGCCGGAACTGCCAGAAAAACCGAAAATGCCAAAAATGTTGGAACTGTCGAAAAAGCCAGAATTGTCGGGACTGCTGGAACTACCGGGAACAAACAGAATTGCCGAAACTGTCGAAACTGCCAGGAACAACATGCAAGAGACAACTAGCATGCAACAACAAGCATGCCAAGGACAACAAGCATGCTAGGGACAACAAGCAAGCAAGGTGCATCCAACACATAGGTCAAGATGGCAACATGATGCAGCAATAGCACACATAATGCAGTACAGTGATGGGTACAGTCATGATTAATGAAGCATGATGAGATGCAGCACAGTGATGATGGGCGCAGCGTGGTGCAGTGCGGTGAGGTGCAGCATGATGACGAAATGCAGCGCAATGATAGGTGAAGGAGTCACCTTGGAGAATTAGTTGAAGCAGCATGTCTTCAACTGATCTCATGTATCATCTTCTTAGAGATGATCCATGCTCTTATCAAGATAAGTCAAAGTGTTGACTCCTGTTATAACGTACTATCTCTCTCTCTCTCTCTCTCTCTGTGCTGAACTATTGAAGAACATATAAGAAGAATTGATTAAGGGTTTCCCCACATTGGGGTTTGTCCCTGGCTAGCGCCACATCTTGTGTCCCCTTGTCTTGGCTTGTCTTCTGCGATTTATGTTTATGTTCTATCTGCAATTTACTCTAATGTGATTGCTAATCTGGAAAAGATATGGAGCTAACTGTGAAAATTGAAATAAATTGCTCTAAGCATAGAAAATACCTAAAATTAACATGGAATCAAAGCTGAGGTGAAGATATTGTCCAAGCAAGAGTGAAAGAGCAATCACCGAAGACAATTGGTAAAGGACAAAAGGATCAGTGGATTCCTCATCCCTCTTCAAATTCACTAAGGGTGAAGTCGAAGCAGAGAATATTATCAGAATGGCGCAACGGAATATGACCTACCTAAAGATCACTTCATTGGAAGATCAAATCTCAGGGTGGAAGGAAAGGCAGATAACCAATTCGGCCATTATGCGAGGGAGTGTCTGAACAGCAGGGACACATCACTTGATGATGATAACAATCATTCCAGGGACATCTTCAATGATCAAAGGAATGACAAGTAATGCAGGTCATCAAGGAAATGGCCGACTCTTCATAGAAAGCAAGGAACCCCAGGTATGAAGAATCAAATGTTGTTTCTGATAAGATAAAGAAGTGTTATCTTGTATTGGCCCTCTCCTTCAAATTCTTTGGGAATCTGGCTTATAGATTGTAGTGCTTCAAGGCACTTCATTGGATAGATGGGTGCACTCTCTAATTTGGTAGAGATGGAAACAATCGTGGGATTATACTTGGAGCCGATGCCACCTATCCCGGAAAGGGTGCCATTGTATTTGTATATTATGAATACCTCCTTAGTTAAGAGGGAGTGTTAGAAAATGTAACTAGGTTTCGTCTTCATTAATGTATTTGAGCCATCATGTAATGTACTTGTCAAAAGAACAAAGAAAATAACTTATATTATTGTAACAATGACTTATTAAAGCATGGGTTTCATGCTTGGGTCATCATTATTCTAGTCAAAGTCCCCGTTGTGGAATCCTAGGATTAATATTGAGTTTATAGAGTCATTGTACGTTCAAAGAGACCCTTCTTGGGCTTTTGAATCATGTAAAAAGGTTTAGTATTGTGTCAAATATAATTTATGCATCCTCCACATCAAGTTGGCCTAAGGACACCTATTCGACCTCTCTTGAAGCCTATAAATAGAAGTCGAATTCATTTGGAACATCTCATCTCAAGCTAATTCGATATCTCAAGAGAAGCTGGAGAAGTGCGAAGTAGGTCGAAGTGGGTCTAAGGAAGCTGAAGGAAGTGCGAGTTGGGTGAAGTCTAAGGAGAAGAAGAAAATCATACTTTTGGTACCTCTCTCTCTCTCTCTCTTTCGTGCCCTAGTTTAGGAGATCGAAGTCTAAGTTTCACTGCTGCTTGATGCCGGAAGTTGCTACATAGGTGAAGTTACTGGGAAAGAGGTCGAAGTTTTAGAAGGTTGACTTGGTGTGGAGGAAAGGTTTGGTCTTTGTCTAGGTTGAAGAGTCGTAAAGAATACTATTTAAGGAAGAGAATTTTGACTGGGTTTTCCCCTTGAGGGGATTTTTCACTGGCATAGTGCCTACATCTTGTGTCTCTTGTTTTGTGGCCTCCATCTTGTGTCTCTTGTTTTGTGATCTTCATACACACTTAATATGGTAATTGCTTGATGAAAGATAAGTTAATAAAGAAGTAATCGAAGCCAACATAACTCACAAGTAATTATCAAGAAAGAGGAATCAAATCCTAATTTAATCGCATTGATTTCTCACCGCCTTTGATCGAGCTCCAAAGAGGACTGTTTGCTTCTGATTTGACCAATGTTGACTTTCTCATTAGGGTTGTTGACTACAAAAAATCCCAAATTTGACAAGGCCGTTTTGACAAGTCAATTAAGACTTTTGTACTCTCTCTGTTGAACATTTGATATAATAATAAGATGAATTGATCAAAGGGTTTTCTCCATCTTGGAGTTTTTCCTTGGAATCAATTCTTATCAGTTAGGAGCTAATTCCTATAAGCTAGGACGAATTCCTAAGATTTAGGATGAGCACCTACAAATTAGAATGAATTCCTATAATTTAGGTTGAGTTCCTAAAAGTTAGGACGAGTTATGAAGCAGTGAACTAACGTGCAAAAGTGGAAGGCCTAGTTTATTGTCTTCTAGTGCGAGTTGTCTTTGGGAAAAGGACAAGTGATTGAGTCTCTAGTTCTAAAATTTAGACGAGACGAGTTGCATGGGTTAGTTAACTAAGTTAACTTATCAATCACAAAATCAGTTCCTAAAATATAATTTGCCAGATTAAGCCATTTGAATTGCTTATAAGGAGGACGAAGGCACAATTGTAATTATTCTTCATGAGCACAAGTATTTACTATTGTGTGTAAGATTGTAAGAGTGACAAGAGAAAGGAGCTTGTGTGTGAGATTCGATAGAGGAAGAATTGCCTTGGGAATGTGCTAGGAAATAGGGGCTACTTCCTAATAGCAACCCATGTGCAGGAAATAGGGGTTTATTTCCTAGGGTTTGCACAAGGATAGAGGAGCTCATCCAGGCAAGGCAAGAAGGCATAAGGATTAGGGGCCTTGTAAGGGTTTTAATCTTGGTACTAGCAGAGAAATCAAATTGACTTCTATTGAAACTAATTTGTATTGTAAGAGATCTATTGCCCATTCTTCTTCAATAATATTCTCAAGTAGAGGGTTTTCCCAGTTGGGTTCCCTAGACAATTATGTGTTGTTGAATTGTGGCTATTTATGTTCCCATTCTATTGCAAATTTTGTAGAGAAATTCTGTGTTTATTTGAGAAGAAATTATATTTCAGATTGCTCATATTAGCAAATTAGAATTTCGTGGATTTTCTCCATGGTATCAAAATTCTTGGAAAATCTCAAACTATATGAACAATGAATAGTTTAGGCACCGCAATGCCATGGACTAGATTCCTGACCAGGGCAATCTATCCAAGTGGGAATAAGGTGGACTCAAGCTTTCAGCCTCTCTAGATACCATCAAGCTTACTTGTTAACCACCAACCTAGGGGCCTAGGTGTGTATCCATGGTCAGAGATCTATGACCCACGCCACCCTCCCTACTTTGGTACCTATACATCAACACAGAGTGTCAGCCCAATGTCCTCCCAGGCAATGCTTCCCTCGCAAAGCCTCGACAAATCTCTTCCAATCTCTCATCATCAATACAATCAGCAATATTTACCAAACCAAGCATGCTTCTCAAATACTCAAACTTCTTGTTAGGAAGAGCCTTTGTTAGTATGTTTGTTACATGTTCATCTGTCGAAATATACTCCAACTTCACAATCCCATCCTGCACCAGGTTCCTAATAAAGTGGAACTCATTGTTGATATACTTCGTTCTAGAATGAAACATGGGATCTCAAAACATCTTGATACAACTTTAATTGTCACAATTAATCACAATATGACTCAGAAACTTCACGAACAAATCTGTCAGAAGCTTCCTTAACCAAACAACCTCCTTCCCTACTTTACATGCAACCACATATTCTGCCTCAACACTACTTAAAGCAACGGGATCTTGCTTCCTACTCATCCATGAAATCATATCAGCTCCTAGACTAAAACATCCTCTGGTAGTGATCCTTCCATATGTCTCATTGCCACCCCAATCAGAGTTTATATAACCAATCAACTTAACTTCCTTACTATCGTACTTTACGCAATGATGTATAGTGCCACGAATATACCTCAATATGTGTTTGTCAGCTATCCAGTGATCATGACGAGGTTCCCACTGCAACTGACTAAGATTGTTTACTACAAAATATATATCTGCCCTAGCATTTACTAGATACATTAGGGAGCCCACCAACTGATGATAGGAGGTAGGATCCACGAGACTAGAGTCAAAGCCCCTCAACTTCTTAAGATTGTTGATCATAGGAGTTGTCATCGACTTGGAATCCATCATCCCAAATTTATGTAGCAACTTGATAATGTACTTTCGTTCACCAAATATATCTCCCCAGGTTTCTGCCATACTTCTAAACCCAAGTAGTAGTGCATTAGAACTAGATCCTTTATTTCAAATTCAGTTGTCAACATCTTCTTGCATTCTTGAATTCTTCACTCCACACCTGTAATGAATAGATCATCGACGTATAGTATAATTATGACTGGCTCATTATTCACGACCTTGATGCAGAGATTTGGATCAGCGGAACTCTTTACCAACTCGATTCTAAGTAGATATGCATCCATCCTTGCATACCATGCCCTAGGTGCTTGCTTCAAACCGTATAGGGCCTTCTTAAGTCTGCAAACATGAGAGTCCTTGCTATTAAGTTCAAAGCCTTCAGGTTGTTCGATTTACACTTCCTCATCAATGGTCCCATTTAGAAATGCAATCTTTACATCCATTTAATGGATATTCCAACCCATTGTAGCAGCCAATGAAACCAGAGATCTAATGGTAGTGTACCTTGTTGTGGGCGCAAAGGTTTCTTCATAGTCAATGCCTTCCTTTTGAGAGAAGCCCCTTGTAACAAATCTGGTTTTATATTTGTCTATACTTCCATCGATAGCATGTTTGATCTTATAGATCCATTTGGAGGTGACAATTGATTTGTTGTTAGGTCTAGGAACAATTTCCCAAACCCCATTCTTCATAACGTATTGATATTCTTCCTGCATCGCTTTCTTCCAAACTTCTTGATGAGCAGCTTCCTTGAATGTAGATGGTTCGACTTCAATCAACTTCGTCATATATGCAGCATAACCAGAGTACCTTTTCAGTCTCTTTCTTTCCCTGAAGGTTCCTTTTGCAGCTGCATGTCCTTCAGCATCTTCTAATGTTGCCTTTAACCAATTTAGCATTTTCCTTGTGGTTGGGATGACCACAGATTGAATAGGCTCACTTGGTCCTTCTTCTTCATCTTGATTTGTAGAAAGGTTTTCGTGATGATCTTCTTCTTCTTCTTCAAATATTGGAACTTCTTCGTCACAGAATCAATAGGAATATCCTTTGATTTCTTATAGGCACAAATTTCATCGAATATAACATCCCTACTTACTTCGATATGTCTTCCTTCTTTAATGTAGATTCTATATGCTTTTGAAGAGAGACTATATCCAACGAATATTCCCTTGATATTTGTCGAATCCAACTTCTTTCGCTTGTCTTTTGGAGCATGGATGTATGCTGGACTTCCAAAGATTCGAAGGTGATCCACACTCGGCTTCTTTCTTGTGAATACTTCTTCGAGAGTTGTATTATTAAGACTTCTTTGAGGACTTCTATTTTGAATTTACACGATTGTCATTGCTACTTCTCCCCTTAAGAATTTTGGTAGGCCTTGATCAAAGAGCATTGCTCGAATGCCTTCTTCAATTGACCTATTCTTCCTTTCGGCCACTCCATTTTGTTCGAGATAATAGGGAACAATGAGTTCTCTCTTAATACCTTCTTCCTTATAATATGCAATCAATTCCTTAGGAGTGTATTCCCCACCATTGTCATATCTTAGAGTTTTTATATTTATTTTGGTTAGGGTTTCCACTTCGGACCTAAACCCCTTGAAATTGTCAAAGACTTCATCTTTTGTTTTGAGAAGGTAGAGCCATGTCTTTCTAGAATGGTCATTAATGAATGTCACATAGTAGAGATGCCCTCCAAGTGATTTGTCAGACATGGTCCCACATACATCAGAATGAATGAGGTCAGTATCTCTTTAAACCTAGTTTCACTATTCAAAAATGGCTTTCTTGTATACTTTCCTAAAGAGCATCCCTTGCACACTCCATGACCTAACTTCATATTGGGGATGCCATTAACCAATTAACTAAGAGAAAGAATGACCTTATAATGTAGATAGCCATATCTCCTATGCCATAGCTCAATGGGATTGATTTCCAAGTGAAACAAAGCTTGAGGAGGTGGTGTAATAATCCTATAAAGACTTCCTTCACGAATTCCAATAACCCTAGCTTTATCAATGCTAGAATCTTTTCCCCAATCCAATACTTTTCCATCAACAAAAGCAACTCTCTCCCCTTTATATTATAAACAAGAAATAGAAAGCAAATTCTTTTCAAACCTGGGACATATAGAATGTTGTTGAGGTACAGCTTCGATCCATTTTCCAGCTTCAATGATGTTGATCCCAGGTCTCTAACAGCATAGCTTGTGTTGTCACCCAATTCCATTGCATGAGAAGATGGCTCCTTTGATAGTGTATGAAGTTTATTTTCTCCTGTCATGTGTCTTGATGCTCCACTATCAATGATCCATGCATTGTCATCACCAAGAGAACCTGCAAGAGCAGCCAAGAATCCTTCATTTTTGACCTTATTGAATAAGTAGTGGATGACCTTCTTGATCCAACTTCCAACAGTGTTGATACCCATTCCTGTGTAATTCATCAAAGAGGGAGAATCCATGCCAACAAAGTGCTCTTCAACTCTTCCTGACCTTAGCTCTAATACCATGTTGAGAAATCAATGCAATTAGATTAGGGTTTGATTCCTCTTTCTTGATAATTACTTGTGAGTTATGTTGGCTTCGATTACTTCTTTATTAACTTATCTTTCATCAAGCAATTACCGTATTAAGTGTGTATGAAGATCACAAAACAAGAGACACAAGATGTAGGCACTATGCCAGGGCAAAACCCCCCTCGAGGAGAAAACCCAGTTGAAATTATCTTCCTTCAATAGTATTCTTTGAGACTCTTCAACCTAGACAAAAAGACCAGACCTTCCCTCCAGACCAAGTCAGCCTTCCAAAACTTCAACCTCTGTCCCAGTAACTTCGACTATGTAGCAACTTCCGACATCAGGCAGCAACTTTCGACATTAGGTAGCAGTGAAACTTAGCAAATTTCGATCTCCCAAACTAGGGCACGAAACAGAGAAAGAGAGGCACCAAAAGTTCGAATTTCTTCTTCTCCTTAGACTCCACCCAACTCGCACTTCCTTCAACTTCCTTAAACCCACTTCGACCTACTTCACACTTCTCCAGATCATCTTGAGAAATCGAATTAGCTTGAGATGAGATGCTCCAACTGAATTCAACTTGCTTCTATTTATAGGCTTCAAGAGAGGTTGAATAGCTGTCGTTAGGCCGACTTGATGTGGAGGATACATAAATTATATTTGACACAATACTAAACCTTTTTGCATGATTCAAAAGCCAAAGAAGGGTCTCTTTGAATGTACAATGACTCTATAAACTCAATATTAATCCTAGGAGTCCACAATGGTGACTTTGACTAAAATAATGATGACCCAAGCATGAAACCCATGCTTTAATAAGTCATTGTTACAATAATAAGAATCTTTTTCTTTATTCTTTTGACAAGTACATTACATGACTCAAATACATTATTGAAGACCGAACCTAGTTACGTTTTCTAACAAAAGGAAGTCAAACTCAAACTTTTTAAGTGGTCAAAGTCAACCCAAAACAGTCACAAAATCAACGATCAAACTTGGTCAAACTCTGTGGTCAACTCTATAGTCAACCCTGCAATTGGTCTACAGCCAAAGTCAACGAAATGCCTTGATTCTTGTGCCAATAGATGCGGCCTACCAAAAGCAAAATTCTGGCACAAATGCTGCAGTCAAAGGAGGTCAAACCACCCCTACTCAATGTTGGTCAAACCTGTAGCTATCTCTAAAATTCTTAGCCATGTAATCTACCCTAAAATTCGTCCTTCTTGCCAAACATGTGAGAGAAAAGATATGCCCAATAAGTTGTATGAACCAATCAAAGAAGGAGAGAGAAGAACGCGTGTGATGAGATGATGTCAAATGAGGTTTGAGGTCTCTTATATTTATACAAGTTGTTGAGGGTGAAGTGACAAGTTTCTTGGACTTCATGAACCTACATGATGATGTGGCCGACCTTGACAATTTGCACATGTGTGGGCATAAATTCAAAAACACACTTCTGCTTATCCAAATTTGATGATATTTAGATCAATTTTGGTCCTCTCAAAAAGCAGAATTCAATGCAATCATCATCTCCATCAAATGAGTTATCAGAAGTGGAATTTGGCCCTAGTTGCCAATTTTAACACATCGTGTCACGTGTCGAATACTCATTTGTGTGTCCTACATGTCCGTGTCCCCGTGTCAGGTGACTTAGGTGAGTAGGTATGGTGAGATGCCATGGCAGAGGATTATAGCTCCATGCCAAGGAAGGATCTTTGGAAATGATGTCAAGATTGATAGGGAACTCAATGATTCATTCCAAGTCATCATACAAGGTGAACCATTTAACTAATGGCAACGTCAAGATGCACAAGGCCAAGTTTGTACGAGAGGGTTCCCCCTAAACGACAAAGTAGGCTATGAGGAGACCTTTACCCCAATTATGAGGTATACTTCCTTCAATGTTAGAACTTAGCATCAATATTTGGTTTGCCTTTATATACAATGGATATTGATATAGTTTTTTATGTTGTGATTGAGGAAGAAGTATACATTAATCAACCAAGACGTTTTGAGGTGCATGGGTGCCATGCCCATGCGTACAAGTTGAAGTAAGCACAATATTCCTAATACTCACTAATTGTAAGTATGTACAAAGCTTGGACATCAAGACTACTACAAATCCTAAATTGTATTATCTATTTGATAAATACAATCGTCTTATCTTAGGGGTGTATGTAGATGACCTACTATTAACATGTAGTTTAGATAAGCTCATTGCATGGTGCAAAAAGATACTAGAAAGGGAATTTGACAAGAAAGAAATAAGCCTAATGCATTATTTTTGGGATCAAGAGGTTTGGCCAAGGTCCCAACTCGGATGTTATTTGTTCACTTACATTCAGGTTTGGTAGATCCTTGTCCATACAGTGAGTTGATCGGTTTCCTTATTATATAATGAATAGCATCCCTAATATTCGTTTAGTAGTGAACACATTGAGCCAGTTCATGATTGAACCCCAATAAATTATTTGGAAGGCCACAAAACATGTGCTTCAATACTTGAAGGGCACAATTCAATATGGTCTAAGGTATGAGAGAGAGTGATTTATTGTTGATGGGTCTGTTGATTCTCACTTAGCAGGAGATGCGGGTCGTAAGCTAAGTCACCAGATTCGGCGAATTTCAACGATTAAATTCGAAATTCGACGAATTTTAAGCAGAAACGAATATATTCGTTCGAGTTCGCCGAAGTTCGATTAAATTTGCTTGATGTTCGATGAAATTCGTTTCAATTCGTTTTTTTGCGCGTTTTAGCCCACGGGTTTTATTGCTCGTCCGGTTTCATTGTTGCATTGTTTGGTTGTGCGAACGTCGAAGGGTTTCATTTCATTGCGGTCCAGACTCCAAACTCATAGCAAACAGTCCAGTCTACACTCTACAACTGCAGCCTGTCGGAGGGTTTCATAACTTTCATTTCAGTGACCAGTCTGCCCGACGCGTCTCAGCTGCCGATGCGTATCACGATTCACAAGGCCTCAACGTTCAGGTAGGAGTCGTAACTGTAGTCTGTAACTCGTAGAAGTCATTCATATGCCGAGACTGTATGATCCTCTCCATTGTAGTCTGTAGATACACCAAGACTGTGAGATCAAGACTGTGACTATGTATATATATTAATATAAGCCGAGACAGTGTATGACTGAGGTTCTTCGTATGCATACCGAGACTCTAACTTCCAAGACAGTAGTCACTGAAATTGAGAAGAGACCTTTGTCACGAGACTGTTAAACTTATATTTCACTGTGATCATCACCAAAGATAGCAGAGGTATCCGAAGTCCTTTTTCCCACAAAAAATCACAGAGAAACCCGAGATTATGTGTCACTATGCTTGCCCGAGATTTCAGAGATCTTAAGCGATGATGTTACTGTGCTGACTCATCATGTCGAATGTAGGGGGCTTCAACTTTTAACTTATGGTTTGTGCTATTTGTCTTCCACATCATGATTTAGTTACATGGTGAAGGCAATTGATCTCCTGAAAATGCCAGGATATAAGCTATAATGTGCATGAACTGCACTTCAAAAATCAGCCATATAGTGGCTTGGTCCAAAAAACCTGTCTGGAAAAAATGACTGTTAAGTCCTGTGAGCAACCATTCATAATTGTTCAAAAAATAAAATACATCCGAATAAAACTGGTATATATAAATAGTATCCATCCATAGTACATGCCGATAAAGAAAAAAGTGTTGATAAGAACATTTAGCAGTATAACTGTGCCATCAAAACAGCAGCCAATATAGTAGGTGTTCAGGAATCAAGGTTCTGTGTGTACACCCTCTATGAAGGATCAGTGGTGTATGATATAAGTTTGTAAGGTGCACCGTGCACCTTGGCTGTTAAACACTTTAGTAGTGAACACTGAACACTTGGTTGTCAAACCTATTAAACTTTTCGCTGTTAAAACTTAAAAGTTGTATCAATATGTAGACTGTGGACTGTTCCAATCAAAACATTTTTATAATTCTATTGTTTGGTGGGAGAAGTATCCTTAGTCCAGTTTGTCATTATCTGACAAATTTTCTTGAATAAGAGATTTACAGAAATCAAGGATAGAGTCAGCATCTGTCTTAATTGTCATGGAATTAAGACACCTGTTTTTACCTGCCCTTAATTAAAATTTAAAACAGATATAAATCCTAGCAGTAAACCATGAAGTGAGCCCTCAGCCAATAATGGGAGCAATTAATTATCATGGAACTAGAAGTTGAACTGTTCGTTTTGTTTCTTTTCTTGCCTTCAGCAGCATTTATATTTACATAAATCTTGTAACTTATTTCGACTTGGTTCCAAACTGGAAGTCACATAAAACAAAATTGTGATGTCTGGCCTGTGTAAGAAAATAAAAAGCTACAGCCTACAGCAGTACACTGTTTTGAATCACTTTTGTATGGCCTGTGTAAGAAAACTGTTTTGAATCACTTTTCCTTTTTCTAAATTCTAACTAACGAAAATGTAATTTCAAAAAAAATTGCAAACATTTCAGACTTTCAATGGCACCCCCAAAGTCAACTGTTGTAGCTTGGAATTTTGTCCAAGAAGATGGTTTTAATCTTTCATGTCAGCTGTGTGGACATAATTTCACTGGCACTTTGACTAGAGCAGTGGATCACCTTCTCGGTATTAGCAATGGAAGTGGAGGTGGTGTTGAAGCCTGCACTAAGATCACCGATGAACAAAAAGCCACAGTGCAGAAAGACCATTCCAATTCACAGATGCAAAAGCAAAAAAGGGTAAATAAGAGGCAGCGAATTGAGAGGGAGATTGCCATGTCTTCCTCCAACACCATTAATTCAGTTTCAAACATTGGTGGATCAAGTTCTACTCAAGCAAAAACAGGTGGAACGAAAACATTAAATCAATTCTGGAAACCTGTTGAGAAACAAGATGTTGATGATGTTGTTGCTGAGTATTTTTATGCATGTGCAATTCCCTTTAATGTGGCGAGGAGTCCATATTTTAAAAATGTAATTAAAAAGGCCATTGATTTTGGGAAGGGCTATGTTCCTCCTGGATCTGAAGCTTTAAGGACAACTTTGCTAAAGAGAGCGGAAGACAAAGTGACACGAAAGTTCGCTGATATTAAAGAGTCTTGGAAGCTTACAGGATGCACAATTTTGAGTGATGGTTGGTCAAATTTGTGTCATCGCCCATTGATCAATGTGCTTGTTTATTGTCCTCAAGGGTTAATTTTCTTGAAGGCAATAAATGCAATGGATCAAGTGAAGACATCAGAATTTATTTTTGGAATTTTGGATGAAGCGATTCAAGAGGTTGGGGTGGAAAGTGTTGTCCATGTTGTTACAGATAATGCATCAAATTGTGTTGGTGCAGGGAAGCTGATTATGGAAAAATATAATCAGATTTATTGGACTCCTTGTGCAGCTCATTGCTTGGATTTAATGTTGCATGACTTAGCCAAATTTCCTTGGGTCAATGAAACAATCCGAAGAGCCAAAACAATTTCAAACTTCATCATCAACCATCGTCTCACTTTGAGCATATACAGAAAGAATGCATCAAAAGAGTTGTTGAGGCCTTGTGATACAAGGTTTTCCACTTTTTATATTACTCTGAAAAGAGTTGTTGAGGAAAAAGCAAGCCTAAGAGCTGTTTTTTGCAACACTGGGTGGGAGAGATCAACCCTCTCAAAAGAAACTATGGGGAAAAATGTTGAACAAATAGTGCTCAATAATGGCTTTTGGGAAAATGCAAACAAGGTTTTAAAAATTTGTGGCCCAATTGTTAATGTGCTCCGCATGGTTGATGGTGACAAACCTTGTATGGGTTTTGTTTATGAAAGCCTTGATCGTTGCAAAGAGGCCATTGCAACTGCTTTTAATAATGTGGAAGCTGATTACAAGGAGATATGGGATTTAATTGATTATAGATGGAAGATGATGCATAGTCCATTACATGCAGCAGCATGCTATTTGGACCCTAGATTGTTTGGGTTACCAAGACATAGGGATGAAGAAATCATGAATGGACTTATCCAGTGTATTGAGAAGCTAAATCCAGATCCAGAGATTGCAGGTTTGATCAAAAGTCAGTTGAGGGCATACAGGTTAGAAGAAGGGTTATTTGGAACAAAATCAGCAAAGTATGATAGGAGCAGAAGTGATCCAACGCTATGGTGGGAATTTTATGGTTCAGGGGCACCAGAATTGCAAAACTTTGCAATTCGTATCTTAAGCCAGGGAACAAGTGCATCAGCATGTGAAAGGAATTGGAGTTCCTTTGACCACATTCATTCCAAAAAAAGAAATAGATTGTCATCTGGAAGATTAGAAGATCTTGTTTATGTTCGTAGTAACTTGCAGTTGGCATTGAAGAATGTGGCTAAAGAGTCATCCAATTCTTCTATTCCGTGGATCGATCCTGTTCCAAATGCAACAATGGATGATGCTGATTTGTACAATGATAGTGACATAAACACTGACAGGGAATTCACTGATGAATCTAGTGCTGAAGCATCTAGCGGATTCACAGCTCATACTGCTCTTGATGACACAAAACTTTTTGATATAACAAGTGGGCAACAGGAACATCAAGAATAAAACTGGTGTTCCTGTTTTAGATTTCTAGTTTAGTTTTTGCATGAACAATTTTCTAAAACTGCCAAGCTACTTTAAAGTTTAAACAGTCTTTTGCATGTGAAATAGAGTTACCTTTATGCAGTTCTGTTTGGTTTTTTCTGATTCTGATTTTGCTGCTATGCAGCTATGTCACTGCTTTATTTTTCATGTCAGCACAAAAGCTTTTTCTTGGGAAATGCACAGTGAGGAAAGCATACATCTGTCAGACGGTTTTGTATCTTATAAATTATAATGCAGAGTTTTTCATTGAACTGCCAAAAGAATATCTATTTGTATGTGTTAGTGGATGTATCATGTGTCATATTTAAACCAATATAAGTGATTTTTTTTGGCCTTTGCTGTCTTGTACTTGTTCCAGCATAAGAACAGTAACTCCATCTTTAGTCAACAGGGGTTTGAAAGGACAATGAAAATGCTTTAAAACTGTTTTTGTATATTTTTTATGCCAATCTATCTTTAAAAGATTGAAGTGCTTTTGATAAATAAATTGCTTTCTTTGAGCGATCTTTCATACTCGAATTTCAGACTTTCAGTTTTGTCTCTATCAGAATTCTTTAGGTTGTATGTCTGATTTATCATTTTCTTTTATGTGGTCATAAATTGTAAGAAATGTCCCAAAGTCACAATTATTTTGAAGATTCATAAGGCAAGAATTTACACAACTGCAAATTTAGGAGCATAAGCCCATGCAGCAGATCCAGAAATTTTGAAATGTGAAATAGGATGTTTGCTGCCATACCATTTCTCATATGGAGTCTAGCCTCTGTTCTCTTGCTAAGCCAAAAATTTATTTGAATTTGACTTTAAATTGATTTTATATATATATATACATTTTTTTTCGAATTTCTATATGTCGAATTTTGTCGACAAAATTTTAGTTCCCGAACTTTATTTGAATTTCATGGTCACCAAACTCGAACTCGAACACGAACCTGGTGACTTAGGTTGTAAGAAGAGTACTTCAAGGTGTTGCTTCAGTTTGAGTTCACAATTCCATCTTTATAGCATCTCGTCTAATTTTAATGAGTTATGTTTATGCCATTTCCAAAATTAGAATATATTATCTTTTCTTAAGTTGGCAAAAAGTGTTTTTATAAAACAAGACTTGATATATTTGGAAAGCGCTTTCTTTAAAGCACTGTTTTCAACTTTCTAGGAATAGAGCTGTGGAGTTCATTGCATATGTCTGGGCTAGGAGGGGGCAGATCCCAAGAAGGATCCAATGTCTTTGGGGTGTATTTCCTTCTTTAGTGCACCTTTTCATGCAGGCTGGACGCTAACTTGATTCTAGCCCATGACCATCAGCTTCAGTTATAAAGCTAGGGCATGGGAGTGGAGTTGTTCATTCAGTTTTGTGTGAGCTTCAGGTAGTGCAGCAATATTCTGAGTTTTCTGTAGCAGATTTCTTTGTGTGTGTTAATAAAAGGGCAGTAGCAGGTTTGACAGTCAGTTCCACTTTTGCTGTTCATACTTTTTCAGAGTTACGTGTTTCAGTTTCTGAGCATCAATCAGGTTGCAGTTTTGATGGTAGTTAAAACTATCTAGCTGTTCAATTTTTAAGTTTGTGCAGTAAACTGTTACCGTGAGCTGAAAATTTTAACTTAAAAGTTTTCTGTATCTAAAACAGAATTCTACTGGATCTGCTGCTGCCACTGCTTCCTGTGAGGATACATGCTGAACAACTGAAGGTCACAAATTCTGACATCATTACCACCACTTCACTCCACTGTAGCCTCATCCCATCAACTCTCTCTAATACATGTTGTCACTCTACACCACTGGGCTACATAATGCCACCTCCACCAGATCACCTAGGTTTTACTGAAAAATAACATTTTCCATAAAAAAGGTGTATTATCTTTTGGTTCATGTTGAATGAAAATGCTTCAGTTAATTGGTCATGCACCTTGCAGATAATGTGAATGCTCTATATTAAAATTTAATATGGATTTGTAGCGAATAACTGGTGAAGTTTGTATGAAATCACAAGTACACACATTTATACTCATAAGTTATGAGGGTCTCTACAATGTTTCTGGATAAGAACCATCTGCGGGCATTACCAACAGTGCATTAAGTGGTTATTCTGGTGTTAATTGGATTTATCTTAGGTGGCTGGGAGGAATGATTGTTATCCTCCCCACCTAGGTTCAATTCCCACAAGTGACATGTCAAGCTCATGTTCAGTATATTGTTGTAACGGCTTTGAGCCTTGTTGTTGTACAGCCTTGAGCCCTGAGGAATATCTTATCCTTGTCTACAGGCTGAAGAGCGGGGTGGTTGGTTACATCGGAAAAAAAAGTGGTTATTCTGGTGCATTTTACTAGCACTGAACTATATGTATCACTCAAAGTGGCACATAAACATGTCTTCAAAATCCTATAGTTCATGCCATGTGGTCAAAACGGTGTTCATTCAAATTCGGGTGGTAGCAGAAGGAATATTAGAATCTTCAATATCAACCATTTCCATGTGCAGGTTACGCATGTACCATGAAGCAGGATATGCCTTGGAGTCTCAATTTATAAACCATTTTGCCAAAGAAGCTTATAGCTTGAATGATTAAAGCACTGCTCTTAAATCATCACACATGATAGTAATAAGTTCAGAAGTCCATAGATATTTGCTGCAGGTCTGAGTGATGGTGTCCAATGCCCTTGAAGCAGACACCCTAGCATAGGAAATGGAGTCTCAACCACAAAAAGAATCAAACCATCGGTGAATTTGACAGCTGAGAAACATTTACTAACGGGGCATTCTAAGTTAGACGGAGAGCCCATTCCCTGGAATATTGAGTCTTGGCCATACTGTAGAATAAAACTCTTTCATTCAGTCATGTACAAGTTGTACACCTTTCAAAGCAGAAGTTAGTATGAAAGAAATTTAGCTGATTTGTAAAAATACAGAAGTGTCAATGGTTTAAGTTTGCAGCCTCGGGCTTGGTTTTTATCCAGCTTTATTATATGTGTTACAAAATTTTGAGTGTGTGCTGTAAGGATGTGTGCATTGACCAAGACTTCCATTGCCTATTTGTACCAAAACATTTAAAGAGCAGTCGCAAATAACCTGAACACCAGGGCTGTCAGAGGCGATGAGAATTAACAATCCTTTCTCCATCTCGTAAGGCATACTTGATTTGGAGCCTCCAAGCAAAGTTTTAGCATTTTGTACAGCAGGAGGAGAATATGTTGCAACCAAGACTGATGATGACACCTCGTTTGCTGGTAAAGGCAAGTCATCAAGCAATGAATTGAACACACTGCCAAAGTAAATTACATCATCAGTCTCAAAACAGACCAAGCAGAAGAATGAATTAAGTCTAGGATAGAGAAATAAAATGCTAGTACTTTATTTTTTTTAACAAACAGTATTTATGACCATTTTGCAGAAGTTGGTATCTGAACTGAATTAGAATACAATATCTCGTAATACATACATTTTAAATAGAAAGAACAAAGTCCTTTAAGAACCTGCTCTTAACTTTTATCTGATTTTAAATGACAGTTCGAAATGCCCCTCAACCTAGGCATTAATGTCATAATAAAACACAAGCTATGAACTTCTATTGCGACCTCATTTTCGGCATCTTATTTCGGTTCAGACATTATATTGTCAATCTAACTCTGAAATGTTATCCAGAAAAACATTGAAGCATATCTAGCGAACCAGACTTATCTTGTAACTGATCCCTGGGATGTGAATTTTGAAAATACTAGAAGAAGCTTGGCTCCAAAAATAACAGTTCTACAATTAGGCCCAACAATGTGTTAATAAGAAAATTAGATTAAAGCTAGCCTTCCAATCTTGGTATCTGAACTTAATTAGGATAAATATAATGTATCTGATTAGACATAAATTTAAGGTACAAACCACAAATTTCTCAAAGTACTCAAATTTATTTTTCTTTACTTTAAATGGCAGTGTAAACTGACCCTAAATATAGGCAGGCTATTATCATTTTAGTATGATGTTAAATTATGAAGATCTTCTATTGTGACCAAGTTTTCTGAATTTCCTTCAGCTCAAGCACTGGAATTTGTCAAGCAAGAAATAAAATTACAGCTAGCAAAAAGAGTTCAGGCTTCTGATTGAATTGTAGGGCATGAATTTTGACAATAGTCACAGAAATTCAGACCAGATAATAATAATGTTATAACCAAGATCAAGTGAAAGTGACTTTATAAGTGGTAAAGTCGGTGTTAAATTATAAAGTGAAAAGTGACTTTAGACATAAAGTACAATGTAGGTACTTTATTTAATGGGTGAGTTAAAAAATAGAAAGTGAGAATTAAATGCACATTTATTCTCATCTCTTGATCTAAATGAATCTGAGCCCAAAAGTCATTTAGGGAAACAAAGGGGGAAAAAAAAGAGACTGGATTCATTCTTTATGAGCAGATTGGAAAAAGGAGGCTAAGAGCTGGAGAAAAGTTATGAAAGGGAAATTTGTTGCAACAAGCTAAAGAAGTGATTTCTGGGAAAAGCTGGACACAGAAATCGAGACATAGAAGACAGCAGAAGGTACAATACAAACAACATTTAATGCTGTGAGCTGCACGCCGTTCGAGAGAAATTTTTGAATACAAAATTTTGAAAGAAAAAAACTGCACAGTTCATACAGCGGTACAAAAATCTGTACAGCGGAAAAAGGAGGCTGAGAGCTGGAAAAAAGTTATGAAAGAAAAATTTGTTGCAACAAGCTGAAGAAGTGATTTCTGGGAAAAGCTGGACACAGAAATCGAGACATAGAAGACAGCAGAAGGTACAATACAAACAACATTTAATGCTGTGAGCTGCACGCCGTTCGAGAGAAATTTTTGAAAACAAAATTGTGAAAGAAAAAAAACTGCACAGTTCGTACAGTGGTACAAAAATCTGTACAGCTCGTACGAAATTTTTACAATAAAGTTTGTACGGTTTATATTCGTACAGTACATATTTTCAGCTTCAAGTGGGCACGGAAATCAAGGTAAAGTGGGCACAGTTTTCAAGGAGTTTTGGGCTAAAGAGATAAGTTGTATTTTGATGTTTTTGTTTTGTCTACAAATGTATTTTTCCTGAACTTGAAAGATAAATAAATTTGAAGAGCTCTCTAACAGGGTTTCCCCGGAGAAGATTGAAGGGATTTTGCTTGGATCTAAGTTGACCAAAAATCAGTGTGTATTTTTTGTGTGTTGCTGATCTGTTTATGTCCATATTTATTTTCAGCATATGTTGACAGTCCCATGTTTTAATCTAAATATTTCATTTCCAAAATTCTATATGTTGAATGCATGTTTATAAGAAAGGGCATTTAACTAAATGGGAGTCATAAGGTGAAATTAAAACCGGGTTGGGATTGCAGAAAACCTTTTTTTAGTCATTAAATTTCAATATGGTATCAGAGTTACAGGCTGGAAATTGCAGTGTGAACAGCAAACTAATATTTTGGGACAGCAAGGTGAACTTTCACACAGACTGAACTTTTGGGACAGCAAGGTGTGTTCGAAATTCATTTCTCTATTTTCTTGAATTTGTAAATTTTGGACAGCAGTCATGGCCATGTTCTTAAGGGTAGAGGACAGAACTGGATGGGATATCCAACTATGTCGTTTGGAAGGACGGAATTCAGACGATGTTTGAGGAGGCAGTAGTTTGGGACATAGTGCGGCAAGTGGTTGTACATTCCACTGCAAAGGCAAAAAGGATTTTGTTGGGCAGTCTGAAGGATCATGTGGTTCCTCGGGTGAGAGAAAACACATGCATATCAGATGTGGGCAGCTCTAACCACTCTCTATCAGAGTACCAATGGGAGCAAGAAGATGGTACTCAAAGAACAATTGAAGAACATTAGAATGACAAAGGCTAAAAGTGTAATTCATTATCTTGGCAGGGTCAAACAGGTAAGTGATGATTTGACTGCTATTGGTGGAGTAGTTGCACCCACAAAGTTAGTCAGGATAGTTGTAGCAGGACTTGCTAAGTCTTGGGAGGTCTTTGGAGATTTTGTTACCTCTAGGGAGAATCTTCCCAATTGCAACAGATTCTGGGATGATTGTGTGCAGCATGAGATATGGAAGACTGGCAATGGTGGGGTGAAGATAGCAGATGAGGAAGATGTAGCCTTGACAACCAGGGGGAAGAACAAAGGGAAGGCCAAGAAAGGGGCCTCATCAGATGGGGCTAAGGGAAAGGAGAAGAAGAAGAGGAAAGATACGAATATGTCCAAAGTCAAATGTTGGGCATGTTAGAAGATGGGACACTATGCTGCTACGTGTCCTAAGAGGAAGAACAAGGGGAAGAAGGGTACTGCAGCTTCATCAAAGGTGGGGTAGTTTGCTTCACAGTTTGAACAGGACTTTGCATTTATTACTTCTACATCTAGTAAGGGTATATCATCTGATGTGTGGTACATAGACAACAAGGCTTCCCGCCAAATGACAGGTGCGCAGGAATTCTTTTCAGAGCTTGCAGAGAGGGCAATTGATAGTGAGATTGTACTAGGAAATGACCGCACTGTGAGAGTTGTTGGTGTGGGCACTGTGACCTTTGAGAGGGAGTCCTTGCCTCCTTTGAAGGTCATGGATGTTTTGTATGTTTTGGGGATGAAGAAGAACTTGATTTCAGTGTCTGCTGTGGAGGAGAAGGGGTTTGACGTTACTTTCTCAGGAGGCCAGGTATTGATGCATCCCAGGGGAGCTTCCATCACTTCGGCCAAAGTGATTGGAGTCCGCTCTGGGAAACTATACAGGTTCAGTTTTCAGTCAACAGGAGCATTGGTGAGTAGCACATCTAGTAGCACTCACACTGGTACCACCAGCAATAGAGATTTGTGCAAGTTATGGCACCAGAGGATGGCGCATATGCATCATGGAGCTTTGAGAGTACAGAGGGAGATCACTACTGGAGTTCCTGATTTCAGTGTCGAGCATTATGAGGTCTGCAGAGGGTGTGCTTTGCTCAAGTACACCAAGTTACCATTCCCAGCCAGCGACAGCAGATCTACAGGTATACTAAACTTGATTCATAATGATGTTAGTGGTCGTATGTCTCATGTGTCTTTGGGTGGTGATGAGTATTATGTTATATTCATTGATGACTACTCTAGGAGGACTTGGATATATTTCCTGAAGACCAAGTTGAGGTCTTCAGTTGCTCTAAAGAGTTCAAAGCTCTTGTGGAAAAGCAAACAGGTAGGAAGATTCGGATCTTGAGGTCAGACAATGCTGGTGAGTACACTGGTGGTGGGTTTTCTGACTTTTGTGCACAGGAGGGCATTAGGAGAGATTTCACGGTTCCTTACAACCCCCAGCAGAATGGGGTGTCTGAAAGGAAGAACAGAGCTATTGTTGGGGGATTCATGATTAGGGGTTGCCTTTGTTTTTGTGGGTTGAGGCTTGCAATACTGTTGTTTATCTTCAAAACAAGAGTCCTCATAGAGTATTGGGGAATATGACTCTGGTGGAGCCTTTCACTAGAGAGAAGCCTCATGTGGGACATCTTCGTATCTTTGGATGTCTCACATATTCTTATATCCCCAAGGAGCAGAGGACGAAGCTAGAACCCATGGCAGAGAAGCGTATCTTTATGGGTTACAACGAGACTTCGAAGGCCTATCAGATTTTCATTCCTTCTAAACGACGAGTGGTGATTAGGAGGGATGTGAAGTTCGAAGAGCAGAGCGCCTATCGGAGATCATGGGCATATGATGAGAGAGAGTCACAGACTTCTCCTCAGCAGGGAGGTCAAGTATAGGGAGCAGGACCTCAGGGTTTTGAATCGACTTGTATAGGAGGTACTTCAGTGCCAGTGACATCTAGGGCACCAATGGCGAGTTCATCGAGCACTTCTTTAGGGAGTCCACTAGTTCAGAGTTCACATGGCACCTCAACTAACACAGGCACAAGTGCCAGTACAGGTTCTTCGAGGACAAGTGTTGGTACAGGCACACCAGGGTCAGTTGGCAGACCTTCGAATTCACCAGACTAGGGGCAGAGAATGAGGTTCCCTATGGGGAAGCTTCTTTAGGGAAGAGGAGTCCCAAGTGGCTTCAAGACACCTTGAAGGAAGCGGAGTTCGTTGGTCCTCCGAAGAGGGTGAATAGGGAGAGTGTGCCAACTGAGCGGTTTTGTAGTTATGTAACCAAGGCTAACAGCATTGTTGACTCTAAGCCTACTAGCTATGAGGAGGCTGCCATCTAGGAGGTATGGAGAGAGGCTATGGTGGGAGTATGCCTCTATCATTAAGAAAAATGTCTGGGAAGTGGTTCCTAAGCCTGAGGGCAAGTCACTTGTGACTTCCGGGTGGCTCTACAAGATCAAGCATGATGTGGATGGCAGCATTGAGAAATTTAAGGCGAGGTCTGTGGCTAGAGGGTTCTCAAAGATAGAGGGAGTTGACTATGATGAGACCTTCGCTCCCGTAGCTCGATACACTTCTATCTGGTCCCTTATTTCTATTGCTGCAGAAATGGGTTGGCAGATCCATCAAATGGATGTGAAGACCCCATTTCTAAACGGTTATAGAGGAAGAGGTGTAAGTTGAGCAGCCACAGGGATTTGAGGTGCTTGGGCGGGAGACCAATGTATCCCAGTTGAGGCAAGCACTCTACGAACTTAAGCAAGCTTCGAGAGCTTGGTATTCGAGGATTGATACTTAGTTGCAGCAGATGGGTTTCACAGAGAGTGATGCAAATCTGAACCTATACTACATTGTTGTAGGGGATGATCCGCTCATTCTTGTGATGTATGTTGATGACTTGTTCATTACTGGGGTAGAGGGACTGATTAGTGGTTGCAAGGAGGATCTTGCTACGGAGTTCGAGATGAAGGACATTGGGCTAATGCATTACTTTTTGGTGCTTGAGGTGTGGCAAGAGGAGGGGCATATCTTTCTGAGGCAGGGGCAGTATGCTGTGGAGGTCTTAAGCAGATTTCACATGGTAGACTATAGACCCATGTCTACACCTGTGATCACCAACTACAAGAAGCTTCATGCTTCAGATTCTAGTTTGGTGGATCCCATATTGTATAGGCAGCGTATTGGGTGCTTGATGTATATGGTCAACACTAGGCCAGATATATGCTTTGCAGTGAACACACTTAGCCAATTCATGGTTGAGCCTAGGAGGGTGCACTGGGTAGCTGCAAAGCACATTCTTCACTACGTGCAGGGGACTGTCGATTATGGTTTGGACTATGGGCGGGGAGATGGAGTGAGGTTGGCAGGTTACACAGATGCAGATTGGGCAGGTTGTGCTTCTGATAGGAAAAGCACTTCAAGGTGTTGTTGTTGATTTGGGGTAGCATCGGATGTGCACTAGCCATGAAAATTGGTGGAAAGGCTAAAGCACATGAGATCTCCAAGACCCAGAAATGGTTTGGGCGGATTCTAACAAGTTTGGGAGATATTAAAATCATTAATATTTTTAATGGAGTTCCTAAAAGTCTAAACTTAGGAAAAGTAAAATATTAATGGGTATTAATATAAAACTGGGTTAGAAGGTTCCAAAAGTCATGGATCAAGCCAAATCTAATCTTAGTCATTGATCAGAGATTTAATCTCGGCCGTTGAAAGACCAACAGGAAAAGTATAAGAAGAGGCTTGAGGGTCAGTTGGAGAACATACTGAAGGGGACCAGTCAGTTCGATTTCTAAAGCGAGGTTAGCTGAGAAATTCGAACTAGTGGTCTGTAGAGCAGCAGGAGGCAGCAAGTAAGAAACAGAGAGTTGAGAACAACAACAGGGGAACAGCGCAGAGGTTGGAGAGATAAACGGAGGGGCTGCAAACTCCACAATCACTGGAGGACCTGTGTGGGTGACAAAAAGAGGCCCAGTGCTGACACAGAGAGGCAGGGGCTAACGCAAAGAGTCTGGGAGCTATGCGGAGGTCAAGCAGGCTGACGCTAAGACTGTGGAGAGTGCTGAAGAATTTCCTCTCTGTTGGGTAAGCCAGTTTGGCACCTAGTTGTACTAAAAAATCGCTGAATAATAAAATCCTCCCTTGCTGCACCGGTTTTCCCACATTGGGTTATTCTGGGGACTGATTGCCCAAAATATTTGTGTCGATGTGTTAATTCTTGTGCATGTGTTTGTTTCTGTATTATGGTGCGATATCTGCAGCGGAATTTATTTTAATGTTTACTGAAGGATTTTCATAAACAACTTATCAAGAAATAAGTAGGTAAAATAAATCAGTCGCTACAGTGATAAAATTTCCACATGGTATCAGAGCAAGTAATCAAAGACAGGAAGGGAAAATCAATTATGGGTCAAGACCATGATGCAGAAGCATCTACGTCAGGAGACTCGCACAGATTTTCAGAAAATTGCACAAGATAAAGTGGTTTCGATTTCTTTATGTTGGCTTCCAAGTTGGAAGAAGAAGTGGCTTATGTGACTAGCTCTGCATCATCAGAGGTATGGTATATAGACAGTGGGGCCTCTTGGCATATGATGGGAATCCGGGAATATTTCTCAAATTATCAGGAGGAGAAGATGAACTTTCAGATCACCATGGGGAACAAAGCAAAATGTACTCCAGTAGGGAGAGGTATCATAGTTTTTCAAACAAAAACGGGAGAGTGGTTTCGTGCTACCAATGTGCTGCATGTACCAGGATTGGGGATGAACTTACTTTCTGTGTCGCAACTTCAAGGCAAAGGCTATGATGTTTTCTTCATCAAGGAGAAAGTATATGTCAAACACCCAAGCTGGAAAAAGAAAGTACAGATCGGGATCAAAAGTAACAGGTTGTACAGACTACAACTAGAATCATCAATGGCACTAATAGGCATTCATGGAGACAAGGATTTGAACGAACCATGGCACAGAAGAATGGGACATTTGCACCATGGGGCTCTGAGAATTCTTAGGAGCATTGTAACAGGAGTTTCGGATCTTAGTATGGAACGAGATGATGTATGCAGAGGATGTGCTCTAGGAAAGTATACCAAGGCAGCATTTCCTAGAAGTAAAAACAAGGCCAAGAGTGTACTAAGATTGATACACTCGGATATCTGTGGACCCATATCCACTAAAGCTCTTAGTGGTGCTGAGTACTTCCTTACCTTCATTGATGACCACTCAAGGAAAACTTGGATTTATTTTATGAAAACCAAGGACGAGGTTTTTTGTCGATTCAAAGAGTGGAGAATCTGAGTGGAAAGAATATAAAAGTTTGGCGCTCAGATAATGGTGGAGAGTATGTCGATAAGGACTTCACTGATTTTTGCGTGAAGGAGGGCATCTGAAGAGAGTGGACAGCTCCGTACAATCCGAAGCAAAATGGAGTAGCAGAAAGAAAGAACAAGACTATTGTAGAAGCAGCTAGTGCCATGATGTATGATCAGGATATGCCAAAATTCCTGTGGGCAAAAGCAAGCAACACAGTAGTCTATGTTCAAAATAGAACTCCCATCGAGCATTGGGCAAGATTACTCAAGAGAAAGTCTTCACGGGGAAGACGCCTGAAGTCAATGATTTCAAGATATTTGGGAGCCTAGCATATTGCCGCATACCCGAGGAAAAGAGGAAGAAGCTGGATCAAACTACAGAGAAAGGATATCTAGTGGGATATAGCGAAAATGCTAAGGCATACAAAATCTATCTTCCAGGGAGTAGGAAGGTAGTAGTTAGACGAAATGTGAAGTTCATGGAAGACAGGGCTTTCAAAAAATCTCGAGAAATGCCTTCCGAGGAGCAGCCAAAAGAGGAACTGTTGGTCAAACCTCTTCAACCAGCAAAAGAAAAAAAATCTTCCTCGGGTCAGAAAGAATCACAGGATGAGGAGGAGCTAACAAAAGCACTTGATGGCAAAGGAAGAACGAGCAGGGAACTTTGTCAGATTCTGCGAGATACAGAGGACTTCATCAGTGCGCCAAGGAACAATAAGAGGGAGTGAAAACAACCAGATAAATATCAGGCATTAGTAGCTCAGGATGGGGAGCCTGCCAATTTTCTGGAGGCAGCTCAACATCAGGTTTGGCTGGATGCAATGGTAGAGGAGTACAACTCCATAATGGTGAACGATGTCTGGGAGGTAGTGCTAAGGCCTCAAGACTGATCAGTGGTAGGTTCGAAATGGATCTACAAGATTAAAGACGTTGCAGACGGCAGTGTTGAAAAATACAAAACCAAGTTTGTGGCTAAGGGGTATGCTCAGAAGGAAGGAATTGACTACGTAGAGACCTTCGCCCCGGTAGCCAGGTATACATCTATTAGAACCATGATATCTCTTGCAGCACAGATGGGGTGGGAGATTCATTAGATGGATGTCAAAACGGCATTTCTGAATGGTGTGATAGAAGAAGTATACATTGAACAACCAGAGGGCTTTGAGACACATGAGAAGAAGTCTCATGTATGCAGATTGAAGAAAGCCTTGTATGGGCTAAAACAGGGACCTAGAGCGTGGTATGGGCGAATCGATGGCTACTTACAGAAAATGGGATTTGTCAAGAGCGACACAGATCCAAATCTCTACTATCTGGTTGTAGAAAATGAGCCTCTAATCTTAGTATTATATGTGGATGATCTCTTCTTGACAGGATCATCCAGACTCATAGGGAACTACAAGAAGAATCTAGCCACGAAGTTCGACATGAAAGATTTGGGACGAATGCATTATTTCCTGGGGTTGGAAGTTTGGCAACAAAAGGGGGAGATCTTCTTTGGGCAAGGGAGATATGCTACAAAAATCCTAAAGAGATTCAGGATGGAGGACTATAAACCCATGGGCTACTCCAATGATAACCAATTGGAAGAAGATTGATGCATCAGAAGACAATGATGTTGATCCCACCTTATACAGGCAGCTCATAGGGTCCCTGATGTATCTGGTCAATACCACGCCAGACATTTGCTACGCTGTCAACACCCCAGTCAGTTCATGGTGGAGCCGAAGAGGGCGCACTGGGCAGCAGCTAAACATGTTCTCAAGTATTTATAGGGAACAGTTGGGTAAGGATATCAAATTGAACGGGTTTACTAATGCAGATTGGGCAGGAGGTTCAGTGGATTGGAAAAGTACCACTAGGTACTGTTTCAACATTGGATCAAGAATGACCTCCTGGTGCAGTAGGAAACAGAAATTCGTGGCTCTGAGCTTAGCTGAGGCAAAATATATGGCCACAAGCACAATGTCGTGCAAGGCCATATGGCTTAGAAAACTGCTTGTGAAACTATTCAGAAGAAGATGGAGGCGACCAGGATCATGTTTGATAATCAGAGTTGCATCAAGCTTTCTGAGAATCCAGTATTTCATGATCTGTCAAAGCATATTGATATCCAGTGTCACTTTGTCAAAGACTGTGTCCAACAAGGAGCTGTATAGTCGAGCTATACTCCTACAAGAAAACAAGTGGCAGACATCCTTACCAAGGCCCTTGGAACAACCATGTTTGATTATTTAAGGGAGAAGATGGAGATGATAAAGAATCCATTTTAGTAGTAGAAATGGGTATGATGTTGCAGTGCAGTAGTAGTCAACAGTAGCACGATGCAACATGAGAAGGAGGAGTTTGCAGTGCAGATGTAGTGTTGGGAAGGACTAGCAGCAACACAGATGCAGAGGGAGTTGCGGTGCAGATGCAGTGTTGGGAAGATGGACCAGTAGCAACACGAATGCAGAGGGAGCTGCAGTACAGATGTAGCAGTAGCAATGATAGAGCCATGGGCAACAGTATAGGATGCAGTAGTGCAGAAGATGTTAGGCAAGGAGGCTTAGCATCAGCACAAGTACCGATGCAGTATGATTAGAGTAATGTTCACTGTGGAGTATTACTAGAGCACAATCCTCGCTAAGAGGGAGTGTTGATTTGGCGTAGCATCGGATGTGCTCTAGTCATGAAAATTGGTGGAGAGGCTAAAGCACATGAAATCTCCAAGACCCAAAAATGGTTTGGGCAGATTCTAACAAGTTTGGGAGATATTAAAGTAATTAATATTTTTAATGGAGTTCCTAAAAGTCTAAACTTAGGAAAAATAAAATATTAATGGGTATTAATGTAAATATGGGTTAGAAGGTTCCAAAAGTCATGGATGAAGCCAAATCTAATCTTGGCCTATTTTATCAGGAGTTGAGACCGATGGTTATTCACTGTGATAATCAGAGTTGCATTAAACTCACAGAGAATCTAGTGTTTCATGACAAGTCAAAGCACATTGACATCAGATATCATTTCATCAGGGACTATGTTCATAAGAGGGCAGTGAAGTTGGAGTATATATCAATAGATGAGCAGGTGGTCGATGTTCTCACAAAGTCCTTGCCAAGAGGCAAACATGTCCATTTCAGGGACAATATGGGTGTGGTGAGAAACACTTTCCTGGTAAGAGGGAGTGTTGATTTTTAAAGTACCTTGGACAAGTGGTTTCCCATGGGTTAGTCTCTACCTAGGGAAAAGTGTCCAAAATAATTCTTTTCCCTAGTGTGACTTTAAAGTGAAAGTGACTTTAGACATAAAGTACAAAGTGGGTACTTTATTTAATGGGTGTTTAAAACATGGAAAGTGATAATTAAATGCACATTTATTCTCATCCCTTGATCTAAATGAATCTGAGCCATTAGATCTTAGGGTTGCCCTGAAGTCATTTAGGGAAATAAAAGGGGGAAAGAAAAGAGACTCTACATTTATTCTTCATGAGCAGATTGGAGAAAGGAGGCTAAGAGTTGGAGAAAAGTTCTGAAGGAGAAATTTGTTGCAGCAAGCTGAAGGAGTGATCTCTGGGCAAAGTTGGGCACGAAAATCGAGGCATAGAAGACAATATAAGGTATAGTACGAACAACATTTAATGTTGTAAGTTGCACGTCGTTCGAGAGAAGTTTTTGAAAAACAAGTACAATCCGTACAATATGTATTCGTACAGTACATATTTTCAACTTCAAGTGCACACAAAAATTGAGGCAAAGTGGGCATGAAATCGAGGCAAAGTGGGCACAGTTTTCAAGGAGTTTTGGGCTGAAGAGATAAGTTGTATTTTGTTGTTTTTGTTTTGTCTGCAAATGCATTTTTCCTTAACTTGAAAGATATATAAATTTGAAGAGCTCCCAAACAAGTTTTCCCCGGAGAAGATTGAAGGGGTTTTGCCTCGGTCTAAGTTGACCAAAAATCTGCGTGTATTTTATGTCCATATTTATTTTCAGCATGTGTTGACAGTCCCATGTGTTTTAATCTGAAAAATTCATTTCCAGAATTCTATATGTTGAATGTATGTTTATGGGAAAGGGCATTTAACTAAATGGGAGTGATAAGGTGAAATTAAAATCAGGTTGGAATTGTAGGAAACATTTTTTAGTCATCAAATTTCAACACCTTTCGCTCTCGTCGGCAAAAAAGTTGCGCGACAGACAGGCAAGGAAAGGGAGGGAAAAAGATAAAATGTCCTCCTCCCCTCCCATTATTCACCATATGCACAGTGAAAGAGCAAGAGAGGAGGGCTTTTCGAATTAGAGGCTTGGAGCTTGAGTTGAGGAGGGAGATTAAGAGACCATGAGGAGCTTGCAAGGGAGATTGGAGCTTGGGATTGAAGACCAAAGAGGTAGGATCTACACTCTAATCTAACATTTGTGTTTTTTATATGTTCATTACTAAATGAAAATGTTCTCTTCTCTTTCCCATTCCCATTCCTCCATTTTATTACAGGCTCAAAACTTCGAACATCATGGCTATATGGTTTGGAATTCTCTTGTTGTCGGTTCCCTTTTTAGTTATTATGGTGTTGAAGAGTAGGAGGGTTGATCATGATGAAGAGGAAGAAGAAGTGGGTTTTAGTGGATTTGACGAAAACCCTAGATAGGAGTAGTACCTTGTTGAGGAGGAAGTGGAGAGTGGAGATGAGGGCACAAAAGCCAAACCAGACCAAACCCCATTGTGGAAATATGTTTCTAGGCCTAGAGGAGGGAAAGGGGTTGGAACCACTAAATTTACATGCCTCCATTACAAAAACACTTACACAGGTCCATACACTCGTTCGAAAAGGCACCTCTATGGGCAAAGGCCATGGGATGGAGATAAACAAATAGGAATCATAGCTTGTTTAAGTGTGTAAGCAACACAGAGCCAAATACATAAGGGAAGAGGAGGAAGCCTAATACAGATCTAAAAGATCAAAGGGTGTCTTTGAACATAGCCCACAATCACATGCACAAAGAACACCATCAGCATCCTCCCATGGCAACGGATATGGAGGCACAAGAACAAACATCTCTTTAAGGCGTAGAACCATATCAGATTTCCTAGACAAAGGGTGTAGGAATATGATGTGGATTCAAAAAATATCGGTTTCTCTATACATGTGGGATACCATTCAATGTTCTTCGCTCACCTTATTGACATGAAATGGTTTCTGCGATTAATGATGCCCCCAAAGGATACAAGAGCCCTGGGTATGACAAGGCTAGAACTGTGGGACTTGATCATGAAAAAGCAAAAACAACACATTCTTTGAGTAAAATAACAAATTCTTGGAATGAGCATGGGTTGTCCATTGTATCTGATAGATGGACAACTGTAAAAGGCAAGCCATTGATAAGTGTTCTTGTTGTGTCTATTAATGGTGCAATCTTCCTTTCGCATATGATTACTCAGAAAAGTTCAAGACCGCCATCAACATTGCAGAACCATTACTTGAAACAATTTAACATATTGGGCCATACAATGTCATCCAAGTCATCACTGATAATGCTTCTAATTGTAAGGCAGTAAGAGCAATTATTGAAGATAGATACCCCAACATATTTTGGTTTGGGTGTTTGGTTCACACAATAAACCTTTTGGTGCATGATATTATTAAGAACAAAAACCATCAATACAAATGGATTGGTGATTTGTACAAGGGGCAAAAAAATGATAAAATTTATTACAAATCATAGCTATAACCATGCGCTTTTCCCCAACCACTCAAGATTGGAGTTGTTGAAGATTGTGAAGACTAGGTTTGCTAGTTATTACCTCACCTTCAGGCGCCTTTTGAAGGTAAGAGAGTCATTGGCTAGCATGGTATCAAGTCAACAATGGCAGGTATTAAAGGACAGTGATCCAACCACAGTTAACAAGCAAGGTTTTGAACAGGTGGAGACCACTCTTGATGGGTTGTTTTGGGCACGCGTGAGCGAAGTTTTGCAATTCACCAAGCCCGTTTGTAGCATGATTCGTTTTGCAGATACAAATAAACTAGTGATTGGGGAGGTGTATGAGCAAATGGATAGCATGTTGGGGCAAATAAAAGATATTGTTCAGGAAAATGATCCAACTTGTATACAATGATTCACAATTGTGTGTGTGCATGGTGTAATAAACTTAATCTTCCACCACATGCCTTGGCGTATATCCTTATGCCAAAATACTACTCTCCATCTTGGTTGGGCCAACCTGCACTTGGGGGTGGGGTTAGGATCAAACCCCATACAGATCGAGAGGTATCTAAAGCATAATATATGGAAGCATTACACAAGTTGGTCCCTGACAAAGAGGAGTGTGCTAATTTGTGTCTTGAATCAGGCAGAGTTATCTAAAGCATATATGGAAGCATTAGACAAGTTAATCCTTGACAAGGAGGAGTGTGCTAATCTACATCTTGAATTAGACAGATACTTCAGTTGCACTGGTTCATTTGGTTCTTTGCATGCAATGGAAGATAGAGACAGATTTGATGCTCTCACATGGTAGGAAGCATATGGCGGCCAGGGACTTTTGCCAAAATTGGCAAAAAACATGCTCTCACGGGTTGAAAATACTTCTTTTGCAAAGGGGTGTTGGAGCACCTACAACTTCATACAAATGTAAGAAGACACAAACTCAATGAAAATCGGGCAGAAAGCTTGGTTTATGTGCACTACAACTTGAGGTTGTTGAGTCATTATGTGATGAGGCTTATGAGGATACATCATATAAAACTTGGGACAACAACCCAGAGGACGATAATTTGGTGGGTTGCACTAAATATCTAGAAGAATTGGAAGCAAAACTTTTGAAAGATGATGATGAAGCAACAACATCCATGCCACCCCCATCATCCAGTAGTAGTGCTTGAGTTCCAACAATTGTTTCTTTGTTGTCGTCGTCTCCATCTACATCCTCACGTGGAGGGCATGTGCCTTCTTGTTCTGATTGTGCGACTATGTGGGAGGAGACTCCTAGAAGACCACCACGACCTGCTCAGAAATTAGCCATTTCTCGTGGCAAGAGCCCTAAGCATTAGTAATAGATACTATATTTACTTGTCTTTTCTAGAAGTTTTTATAACAATTGACTCTTTCATATTTATTATGATATTTTTTGTAAACAATATATGACAATTTAAGTTTGAAGTTGGCCATTATAACTCATTGGTAATGAATTATAAATATGATGCTTCATTAAAGTTGAAAGTTGTTTCCCAGATGCGGGTGTACAGAAGGGCGTTAAATATGACGGGACAGGGGTGGGGCGACACCTGCCTACCTAGGACATGGCGGATAATTGGCTTCTGATCGACAGATCTCTGCATTTAAGAAGCGCAGGGTTCAATGGCATTGTCTTAAGTGGTTCCGGATCTCATATCCTGTCCTCCGCTCTGGTTCATGCCTCCGCATGCTCCAGCATGCTTTAGACTTCGGCTCTCTTCAATGCAACAATAATGGCAGGTGCTTCTCAATGCGTGAAAGAGGAAGATAAATTGAAGCTAGGCCATGGGCTATCTGTGGAGCCGCTTCCGTCGAACCACTCACATTTTTATCTGGCCTCTGGCCTCAGTTCTGGATTCTGTCTGTATGGTGTTGGCTCCGTCATCCCTGCTGCCTCTCGTTGCTTGAATGGGGAGGCTAATTTGGAGCTTCGCTCTGGTCTTTTAGCAGAGCCGCCTCTGTTGAACCTCTGGCATTTCTCTGGCCTTTGTTTTGGCTTATGTCTGAATTGCTCTGGCCCTATCATTGTTGCTGCTCGGCCTCGCTTTGCTCCCGCTGCTGTTGTCCCCCTATGCCTCGTCTACGCCATAAAATGCGGGGCTGTCCTCTGTGCGCGCCTTCCAGCCCATCTTCCGATTCGCCCTCCCTCTCCAACGATTTCTTTGTCGGCCACTACCCTCACACCCGCAGTGGGAGAGGGCGTTTTCATGATTCCAGCCACTGTTTGGGCTCCCCTGCTCCCCGTCCTCCTGCCACCATGCCTTCTCCCACGACTAGCTCCGCGCTTTTCTCCTTCAACTGTTCTCTGAACCACCCAAGGATAACCGCTCACATTACGGTGGTCTTCCATGAGGAAGCCCAGTTGGGGGAGCCAAGCTCTCATCCGGCGGGCCTCGGCTCTGACAATGCTCAGACTTCGAACCTCCAGATGGGGATTGGCAGCGCGTCTATGCAGGCTCCGGATGCTCAAGCTCGCAGCGCTCATGATGTTGAGATGGCACCGGTTGATCCTGGTCCTTCCGAATCCGAAGCTGCTCTTGCCAGGGATCTGCTTGCAACAGGTTGGTGCCGTATAGTTGAAGAGCCTCCAGATGATTAGTTTGCTCACTGTTGTCTTGTTATCTTGCCTTGCGGCCCATACAATTGGGCAAGTTTATGTTCAAACTGCTATGTTGAATTTTTGTTTATTTTTGGAACTCTGTAAACTCTGCAACATCAAGAAGATCATAATTTGCTCCCCTGCGTGGGTTTTGGCAATCTGTTCAAGAC
Organism: Pinus tabuliformis; assembly: GCA_031772625.1. Classification (NCBI taxonomy): domain Eukaryota; kingdom Viridiplantae; phylum Streptophyta; class Pinopsida; order Pinales; family Pinaceae; genus Pinus; species Pinus tabuliformis. The sequence goes on along the minus strand of CM062804.1, from coordinate 1,494,599,755 downwards.
TGATTTACCTGTCATTGGGCAGTCTCCATATATGTTTATCTTAACAATTCTGCCTTTCACCAGGGCAGTGGTTTTGACTACGGTCACGACGTAATTCTACTTCCTTTGTTAATAGATTAATCTTATTTAGAAAAAAAAGTTGAAAGTTGTTTCATTTCATTTCATTTTATAACCTTTCATTTCATGTTAGAATTTTTATATAATTTTGGTGATCAATGATGATAAATGTTATGTACTAAATTTTGAAAGCTTGAACCTTTAAGATTGATGAATCATGAGACTCGATATGTTGTATGTTACTAACTAATGGATGTGGTTGATGAAGATTATAACTTCTAGATGATTGATGTTATATGGTTCAATTTATGTCGTTATGCTTTTTCTATCTAATTCATCATTGTACATGCTTTTTGTTGACATATATGCATCAAAATATATAAAAATATATATTATATAAAAATTCGCCCTGATTCGCTCCCGAACCGCGAGCTTTTGAAAATGTTGCTTGTTGCTTACGCTCCCGAGTAACCTTGGCCTAGATCCATCTTAAATCCATATCAACCAAACGCCAAGTGGGATCAAATTTTTTGAGATGCAAACCTCTTTTAAAGTGAAAAGAGATTTGATCTCTTTCAGCACTTGATAGATTCGGAGTTAAGATGGATCTAGGCTAGTTTAATTTCCCCCTTTAGATAGACTATATTCCACGTGGATACCATGGGTTCACATAACTCTGGAGCTCAAAAACCACCAGTAACTTGACAAATTCAAGTTTACCTTAACTATCCAATGAAATTTAATAACAATAATAATAATAAATTAGAATTTTTATTTTTATTATTTTAGTTTGAAGTTATTTTTAATTTAACATAAGGTTATTTTTATTTTTATTTTATTTGACAAAATCAAAATGTTTACAGGACATTACATTACATCTCTACCATGCTGGGCTAGAAAGCACCTCTTGGCACAATCAGACCCCGGGAATAGAATTTTGTAAATGCTGATGAAAACTCAGCTCAGGTAATAATCAGTACAAGCAAACCCCAGGATACATAAAAAAGAGAGTTAAATAGAAGCTGGCCTCGGAAAAAATGATGACACTTTTGAACCTCAAAAGCAAAATTGAACCCAGGACATGTATTACGAAATTGCAAGGGGAAACTCGGCTCAAGTAAAAATGTTTTCCTGAATCCTTGGAATATGGAAATGTGAAAATGAAATTAAAGCTGGCCCCTGAGAAGCAGATTTGAACCCTGAGACATGAATTTTAGAAAATGCTAGTGGAACGTCGACTCAGGTAATAACGCTTTAGTGAAGACCTGGGATATGAAAATAATATGAATAAAAACTATCCTGAATATAACAAATTGTAATTTAGTAGAGATTGTTTCTTTTATAGAGATATGTACAAACCTGAGAAGCAAAATTGAAGCCTAGAATATGTAAATAAGGGAACCAAATTAAAGCTGACCTTAGAAAAATGTTGACCTTGTCAAAGCCGATATGAATTTTTACAATGCTAATGCTAACGGAAATTCAGCTCAGGTAATAACAATGCTCTAATCAAACCACGGGATACGTAAATAATAGAATTGAATTGAAGTTGGACTCAAGGAAAAAAGGCATTTTCGAACCTCAGAAGCAAAATTGAACCCCAGGGCCTAAATTTTGAAAATGCTACTGGGAAATCGGCTCCAGTATTAATGCTTAAACGAAGCCCTGGGATATGGAAAATAAGAATGGCATCAAAGCATTCCTAAAACAAAATAATAATTCGAACCTGAGACGCAAAACTGAACCATAGGGCATGAATTTTGAAAATGTGGTAGAAACTCGGTTCGGAATAATGGTTCTTAACCCAAGCTCTCGGGTAAGAGTTCTTAACCAAAACCTTGGATACCGAAATGGAAAAATAAACAAAAGCTAGCCTCGGATAAAAAGATGACATTTTTAAACTTCAGAAACAAAATTAAACCATCGGACAAAATGTTTAAAACAGTAGCAGAAGCTCGTCTCGGATATAATCAAGCTCTGGCATACGGAAATAAGACAATTAAATTAAAATTTGGCTGAGGAATTATAAAAAACCTAAAAAAAATACGAGGTTTTCGAACCTGAGAAGCTAAATTCTGTTTAAGTACCGTCGACAAACTGAGAAAAGTTGGTTTTTGTAAAAATGTTGGCAGCAAATTAACTTAACAGAAATCTAACCCTGAAAACAAGAACAGCGTTTAATTGTAACGTGCAATTAAACGAGTCTAAAGTAATGCGAAAAGCATGTGTGGCATTACTCGCTGCGTAGTCGAAGATGTCTGGCGATGGCGCTGAGAGCAGCCCGGGATGCCTTTCCCAGGCACCGGAATGCGTCTGCCATGCACGGTGGCGAAGTATCCCCTTCATCTGTTGGCCTGCAAAAATTATAATTTTCGTCAAAACAAAAATCATGACTTACCCCGACCCCCATTCATCATGATCATGATCATCATACATAGATGCCTATTAAAAGATGTAGAATGCACATATGTGAATGGAATGAAGGGTTATAATGCAAATGACTAATAAATAGAATGCCATGATGTATGATGAATGGACGATGAAGGGAGTCATGGGGATATGAGGCCAGGCTGCGAGTATTAGATACTATACCTTCCAGCACGATACAAATGAGCCCCGCCACGCGCGGCAGGGGCGTTGGGAGGAGGACCGTAGCCTGTCTGGGTTTTGGAGGCCCAATTGGCCGCCTGCGCCCTGGTCCGGAAGTAGAGCTTGGCGGATTCGAGCGCGCACCTGAGCAACGCAGAATCTTCAACCCCGAGCTCTATAACCACCGCGTTGTGCCTCGTCAGGGAATTCGATAGCGCCTCCACGGCCTTTGTGTAGATGGGCGTCGGCGCCCCGTCGTCTGGAAGGATGTCCGAGAGCTTTATTCTGGACAGCGTAGCGGACGACGACGATGAAGGCAGAAACTGTGGTGGTGCTGGCACCGCCGCTGCTGCTGCGGCGGCCGCGGCCGCTTCAGAGGAAGAATGATTGTGCTGCTGCTGAGGATGTGCCGCTGCGAGTGGCTCAGGATTTAGCATGTGCGTTGGCCGGGAAGAAGCGGAGGTATGGGGAACGAGTCCCAGAGAGAGCGAAGAGGCCGAGAGGCCCTGGTGATGGGGATGATGATGATGGGGATGAGTTGGAGGCGGCGGTAGCTGCTGCTGCTGGTGGTGGTGAGACTGCAGAGGGGGCGAAGGGGATGGGTTTGGCCCCTGTGGAGCCATGGAAGACATCTGCTGCATCATGAAAAATCATCTCATCTCATCTAAGCTCCTACTCAAACCCCATGACCATTCATGATCATTCATGCCCCTTCTCACCCCCATTCCATAATAAATAAATAAAAAGCCCCCAAAACCCAAATAAAAACTGATCTTGATTTTTTGGGTTTCTTGAAGAGCAGGTTTTTTGCGTTTGCATCAAAAAACCCAGGCCAACATTTTCTCTGATCGCCGAAACAAAATCCCCGGAAACATAGAAAAATGATTCCTACGGCCGCTAGGGTTTTTAAATAAAAGTAAGCGCTCCAATGAACCAATCAATCAAATCGGTCTAGGGTTTCGATTCGATCCCTCCATGCTGCTGCTTAACCGGTGTTTTGCTTTGCAGTGCTCGCCGTCTCTCCCTCTTGCTTTTTCTCTCTCTCTTCTGACCCCTTGTTGTATGGGCATCATCATTCATCCATGTATGCCTATGCCAGATGCCCATTCATGCTGCGATGCCGTCATCCCCGCCATGACCGCATGTGCAATCTCCCTGCCACGTGACAAATGCATCGTCATCACCTTGCGGGTACATGCGGTATGGGCATGTGCTTTGGGGTGGATGGACATCCATGACAAGCTGCCTCATGGTGGGGCCGGAGCGTTTGTGGTCCCCAACGCGGATCCTCGAGGCGCCCGTGAGATTAACATATGGAATTAAAAGCGGCGGACTTTAATTCGACTCTATCTGCGATTTGAACGGCACGCAACGTCCGCGACCAATGTTTGGATCGTTTGCCGTATATATTGAACTGATGGCGATAGCAATTTAATGCAAAACGAATTCAATTTAAAATATATTAGAGTATATCCGAACTTTAGCGTTAAATTTACTAAAATCCAAAAATTCCCAAATTTAATTATTATAAAAAATAAAAATAAAAATAAATAAATAAAGTATACATATATATATATTTTGTGTTAGTGTTATTTCTGCTTTATAATTATAAATGTGGTTACGTATACGTAATAGGAATATTTGCTTGGAATTTTGTAGACTTTCAAATACAAATACAGGGATTGCCATCATTTTTTTATCAATATAATAATAATTTATAAAAATCCGAGAATGTAAAAATATTTTAAATTTTTAATATTGATAATAAATTGAAATGAGAATATAAAAATAATAATAATCTAAAGTTTTAAATTTTAATTTTTAGAATTGATTTGGATGGATATTAAACATTGAAAATTTCAATTTACTACAAAAAAAATGTCAAAGTTTATGTCTAACCAAATCTTGATATTTGTGCTATTTTTCGTCTAACCAAATCTTATTATCAATGTTGATATCAGTGAATTTGCGACCACTAGCAAGTTCTGAACAACCGCAAAATGCTAGCGAAAGGTAAGGTAGGTAATGTCGTATTTTTATGCTTGGTAAATGAAATTAGGTGTTCGGGCAAATTATAGATTTGGGCGCATCGGAGGGGAGATCCTGGGTCAACCGCTTGCAAAACTATTCAGTGATGCTCGGCCATGTTTCTGCAACAAATTTGGTAATCCACATGCGCGTGAAAACAACTTTTGTGAAACCATTATGTTTCCCTTAACAACATGAATAGGTGGAAGTGGTGGAATAGGGCACTTGGATGGATCTTTGTATCTCTGTCTGAATGAGATTGAGGAAGACACATATGCATGACCGCTTGACGTATGGGAAGATATGTTGCCGCGTCTTCATCCTCTTGTTGTCTTTGTCCTTGGACAAAGCATCTCACTGATGATTTGATGTGGTATCCAGTTGTTACTCAACTGAAGCAACCTGTGTGCAAATGGAATTTCAAGCTATTGTTAGAATCTAAACAAGAGATAAACACATATTTCTCTACACATTTTCGTTAATTTTATGTGGCAACTCAAGTCTCTTTCACGTAAAATTCCAAACGATGTGTGTAAACATGAATTCGTCGAAGGGGATGATCGACTAGTTATTGGATTGAATCTAAGTGCTAGATTTCCGATGTACAATCAACAGATTGTGGTGTCTCTTGCAGACCGACACGCCAGTACATGCAAATCCGCTTCTCTTCACTCCATTTGAGGTTTGGATTGGTCACATCCTTCTTCAACACAACGATAAGACTCTGCAGCTCTGCTCTGAGTCTGTCTAAGTAGCCCATCTTTGAATCCTTTATATAATTTTCAAATTTCAACTTTTTGGTTATTGATCATTTTGCAAGAAAAAACATGTAAATTGAAATTTGTTGCAATGCATGTTCAAGGTAAGCTTAAATTTGTTGTGTAAACTTTTGTGTATCTAGTCACTATTAATTTCCAATAGTTGTGTGTTGAGTGGTTGTAACACCCTCCTCCCACATTTACCCAAGTTAACTAGTCCATAGGGGTACCAACTGGGCTACGCAAGTTAACCTGTCTACAAGACAAAACAATCTTACCTTCCTCAAGAGCTACAAAACCTTCGGGAGACAACCAACCCTTCCAAGTGCCCAACCCTTGAGACAACTTGATGTTTCACTGAGCTAGACACCCAATCGCTCCCATGATAAGCCTTCCATGCGACTGAGACCCTCGTGTCACTCCCCGCAGCAAGGCATCCATGCGACTGTGGCCTTTTTAAGACAATTTGTGCCAGCAACACCAAATTTTGAGCCACTTTTTCAAGGCTAAGACTTAGGCCTTTGGCTAGAACTTCATGAAACTTCCAAAATTTATAAATAACAATGAAATAAGGCTACTAATACAAACACTTGAACAAGGACTTGACATGACGCTTACTAGCCATGACAGGCATTTCATCAAACATATCATAAGCATGTAACCTACAAGTCATAACAACAAGTCTGAGCATAAGGATCTCATACTTATCTGAGAAACATCAAGGAGGACTGATGTCTCCTCCCAATAGTTGCATTGTCTAATTAGAATTTCTTCTACTAACCAAAACATGATGAGAGTCATTCATCAAGATTGCCATGAAACATGTCTATAACCAGCGAATAACCAGAGATATATCACTGTTGAAACAACCATTAAAGCCACATAATGATAAGCACATTTACTCATGAAATACCAAAGGAAAATGAGCTCTTATTAACACATGCAAATCCAACCAAGTTAGGGACTTCCATGCCACCCGATCATAGATTTGGCTGAACCAAATCTCTTTAAGTCAATTACTCTCTCATTAGATTCCAAGCATGAATGTGGTATCTCATGGA